>OZ005648.1:71099336-72299336 GCA_963930645.1 Salticus scenicus
GACAGAACGAAATCCTCGCCTAATAGGCTACCCACCATTTAGTTCGATAAATTTATCTTATTCTGATCTATTAATTTATTTTATTGGGATCAATTTCGCAGTTTATTTTCATGCTACTATTTCCAATGCAACAATCCCAAAAATGCATATTTATATGAAATATCGCCCCATTTTGCTATTTTGATAAAATCTTAAATTTCGAATAACTTACGAAATTTTCCTATTAGAATATTTGTAGTCAATGATGTTCATACAAGTATCATAAAGGTTATTTTGAAAGTGTCTGATATATTTATGATCCTCAAAATGGACGTTTATGCTCGATTTTGCCTTATTCTGCCATTTTAAGTAAATCGTAAATTCCAAATAACTTACGAATTTTTTAAATCGGAAAATTCATACTCTATGGTATTCATGTCAGTATCCTAAATAATATTTCAAAAGTGGTCTGACATCTTTATGATGAAAATATCCCTCAAGATTGACGTTTGTGTAAAATTTTTCCCTATTTTGTTATGATAAGAGATTCGTAAAATTCTAATAACTTACGAAATTTTTATATTGGAAAATTCATAGTCAATAATATTCATGCCAGTATCCTAAATAATATTTCTAAAGTAGTCTGACATCTTTACTATGAAAATATCCCTCAAAATTGACGTTTATGTGAAATTTTGTTCTATTCTCCCATGTTAAGAAATTCGTAAATATCCAATAACTTGCGATATTTTTAAAGTAGCATGTTTATAGTAACTGATGTTCATTCCGGCATCAAAACGGATATTTAAAAACTGGTCTGACATTTTTACAGCAAAAAATTTTTATTTAATGCAAGTTTAAGTGAAATTTTGCCCTATTCTCCCATGTTAAGAAAATCGTAAATTTCAAATAACTTACGAAGTTTCTTAGTTCGAATGTTGCAAATAAATAGGGTTCTTGCCAGTGTCGAAAGTAATATTTTAAAACTAATTTGATCTCTCTGCGACAATTTGTTATTGAGATATCGTGTACACAGACTAACATACTAACCTACTAACGGACTAACACACTAACGGACTAACAAACTAACAGACACCCTACAGACGGATACCATACAAATTTTGTCATTTTCGGAATCCTCACACCTGAAAACGTGTAAAAAAGTCAAAAAACCGAGGTCGAAAATTTTCACGATTACCTAAGTTCCCCATACCTATAGTATGATGGGGAACTAAAAGATGAGGACAATGATGGTAAGCAAGCAAACGAACTTACTGTTTTGCAAACACTGAAACTGAAGTGATAGCGTCTAAAGGAGTAGGCGCAAGTGTTTTACATCCCATTTGCACCCCAACTAGGTATTTACTCGCAGGTGCCCTTTGAAAGCTTACATGACAATGTATCAAAAACTATCAGTGGTTTTAACAGTATTACTTGTCTCAAATATGTTTTGATTAAACAAGCCGTACTGTACGTATATTTTCATTCAACTTTGAATTCAATTCTACCATATTCTTATTACCTTATGAAATCCAAAGAAGTATATATTGCTCAAATTAAGTATAGTTTCATCCACCAAAAGCGCTTATGAAGCAGCTTCTTGTGAAGATTTCGGTAGTTAATTTTTATATATATAAACGTTTAATTTATGTTAATTTAGTACGCTTTTAACGCATACTTCAATTTTAGGATCATAATGTGATGTACTTTGAAATGAAAATTTAATAAATATTTCGCCATTTTTATGCATTGGTACTTTTCCCCTAGAGTTTATTACTAATAGCAGTATTCCTAGGGTTTATTAATAATAGCAGCATTCCCTAGGGTTTATTAATAATAGCAATAATCTAAAATGTTTTTTACAAAACATTTCAAATGTTTTGTAATGTAAACGAAGGGCTTTTTAGACGTTGTAAAGTGTGTAAACAAAATGTTTTTAAAATGTTCTTTGATAAGGTTTTTATTTTAAAAAGTGTTATTTCAAAATTATGTGATTTTTAGCATGACTACATTTTTCAGCTTTATATTTTCTTCTTTTTCTCCTTAGCCCTATTTCTTTTCCTTTTCTTCTTTCTTTTTAATAATTAAAAATTGCGAAAAATGAAGTGTGTTTCAGAAAAACATTCCCAAATAACAAAATATAAAAATATTTAATTGGCCTTTAGTTAGTTTTCACTACCCTCTTTAAAAATATAAATAAATAAAATAAAATAATAAAAAAAACAAAGACATGGCTTTTCTGAATGTGTAAAAAATACTTTTCTTAAGCGTCGATAAATTTTAAATAGGATTTTTAAACTGAATTTCGGTCAACAAAGCTCTATACTTGAACCCCATTTTAGTAAAAAATCACTTCTATTTTTGCGTAAAAAAAAAAATTCTGCTTATATTGTTAAAAAAAAAAAAATTCATCTTAAATCATAAACACATTTATTTACAATCTGTCACTTCTTTTGATTACAATATTTATAAATTGTAAATCGTTTTAAATTAGAACATTAATCTGCATTTCAGGCAATAAAAATTTTAAGAAATATTTGTAAAAGATTGCAGTATTCAATAGCTATATGCCAATCAACATGGAATTAATATTAAATGTAGCTTTGCAATATTAAATGATTTTAGCTTCAAGTTATAATTTTCAGTGAATTAATATCCATTCTTAATTTTAAACTAATAAAAGATGCTATTAAAAATGTTAAGAAATCAACTGGATATAAAATACCTACGACAGATATTTCCTTGCGCTACTGTTCCTGGTTCACAGACGAACATGGGCTCATCTTCGTCAAATTTCACAAACTCTACATGCAGCCTATTGTTTCCCAGAGAAATATCTAGTTCCCCATTATAAGCAGCATCTTGAAGAAAGTGTACAGCATCTTGCATGCTTTGCATTAGGGAATTCTGCTCTTTCTTTTCTTCAGAGTTATTAGAAATTTTTCCTGTTATAAAAAAATTTGCAATATTTATTTGGAATTTTAAATAGTTTTTACAGTACAGAAAAAAAAAGAAAAATTACATAACCTGTAATAATAAAAAGGTGATAATCGAAAGGTTTTTCTTTCTTGGTTCTAAATTTAGTCAATTATTTTAGAAAACAAAAATAAACACACTTAATTTACAGGATGAATAATAAGTATATATATATATCTAAATATACCGTAAAGTTTGTACTAGAAAATTGAATCTGTAAACTTTATTTCGTCCTATTATTAATAAGCATAGCCAAAGTGATTGTTTTTTATTCTTCTTAAGCGGACTTTTCACCTTTGACTTGCAACCAATGAATGCTTCATATAAAAGGTTATATATCCATTTAATATTTATAAATTTAATTATATTAGGTCTGTTCAGTAAAATATATATCCAGGCAATAATTCTTAAGACTTCTGAAATATTTTTTTACAGATTTGCAATCTTTAAATTGCGTTTCCTCAATTTGCATTTTTTTTTCTTTTTTTTTTTATGAGTTCATGATCTTTAAAATGCTAAAATAGTTATAGATATTTACGAAAAGATTTATTAATTTTTTGGATGTTTAATAGAACCTATTTCAACGAATTAGGTGTGGATTTTGATATTTGTCAATTATATTTTGAGGGAAAAAGAAGAAGAAAAGAAAAAAAAAATCTACATACTGATTGTCTATCTAAAAATTTACAAAAATCATGCTTTTCCCTATATTTTTATTTTTAATATTTCTTCTTTTAAAAATATTGAAAAGTCCACCTTCTTTTAAGTAGGTTCCATTAAACATCCAATTTTTCCATTAAACATCTAAAATTTACAAAAATCATGCTTTTCCCTATATTTTTATTTTTAATATTTCTTCTTTTAAAAATATTGAAAAGTCCACCTTCTTTTAAGTAGGTTCCATTAAACATCCAATTTTTCCATTAAACATCTAAAATTTACAAAAATCATGCTTTTCCCTATATTTTTATTTTTAATATTTCTTCTTTTAAAAATATTGAAAAGTCCACCTTCTTTTAAGTAGGTTCCATTAAACATCCAATTTTTCCATTAAACATCTAAAATTTACAAAAATCATGCTTTTCCCTATATTTTTATTTTTAATATTTCTTCTTTTAAAAATATTGAAAAGTCCACCTTCTTTTAAGTAGGTTCCATTAAACATCCAATTTTTTCCATTAAACATCTAAAATTTACAAAAATCATGCTTTTCCCTATATTTTTATTTTTAATATTTCTTCTTTTAAAAATATTGAAAAGTCCACCTTCTTTTAA
Organism: Salticus scenicus; assembly: GCA_963930645.1. Classification (NCBI taxonomy): domain Eukaryota; kingdom Metazoa; phylum Arthropoda; class Arachnida; order Araneae; family Salticidae; genus Salticus; species Salticus scenicus. The sequence continues at coordinate 71,103,567 of OZ005648.1, forward strand.
GTAGGTTCCATTAAACATCTAAAATTTACAAAAATCATGCTTTTCCCTATATTTTTATTTTTAATATTTCTTCTTTTAAAAATATTGAAAAGTCCACCTTCTTTTAAGTAGGTTCCATTAAACATCCAATTTTTCCATTAAACATCTAAAATTTACAAAAATCATGCTTTTCCCTATATTTTTATTTTTAATATTTCTTCTTTTAAAAATATTGAAAAGTCCACCTTCTTTTAAGTAGGTTCCATTAAACATCCAATTTTTCCATTAAACATCTAAAATTTACAAAAATCATGCTTTTCCCTATATTTTTATTTTTAATATTTCTTCTTTTAAAAATATTGAAAAGTCCACCTTCTTTTAAGTAGGTTCCATTAAACATCCAATTTTTCCATTAAACATCTAAAATTTACAAAAATCATGCTTTTCCCTATATTAGGTTGATTTCTTTAGAAATCGACCTATTGCAATCGCTTCGTTTATCTATATATATATATATATATATCTATCTATAATGAAAATTTTGTCATCACGATTACTCCCGAAATAATACTCGAAATCGAACCAAATTTGGACAGTGAACTAATCTTATAAATATCTTGGATGAGTTCGTTAACTAAGTTGCTCCGACTTTTTGTTTTCAAGTGGCAGCCACTTGAAAATTTCAAACCGACATTGTAAAAAGCGAATTTAAAGCAAGATTTGCTTAAATTTTGATGCAAATACAGGCCACATAAGGGTCTCAATGAAGTTTATTAATGAAGTTTATCCGCCATTTTTAATAAAGTGGCAGATATTTTAAGTTAAGCGGGACCACTTGAAATCAGGCTACCACTTGAAAATTTAAAATCACTATAATTTCCGAAGTAATAACCCAAATCGAACCAAATTTGGACAGTGTCTTAACTTATCTTATAAATATCTTAGATGAGTTTATTAACCAAGTTGCTCCGCCATTTTGTTTTCAAGTGGAGACCACTTCAAAATTTCAAATTCAAATTTTAAAAAGCGTATTCCGAATTTGTTTGAAATTTGATGTAAATATAGACCACATAAGGGTCTCAATGATGTTTATTAATGAAATTTATCAGTCATTTTTAATAAAGTGGTAGATATCTTAAGTTAAGCGGGGCCACTTGAAATCACGCTACCACTTGAAAATTTAAAATCACAATAACTTCTGAAATAATACTCCAAATCGAACCAAATTTGGACAGTCTCTTAACTTATCTTATAAATAACTTAGAGGAATTTGTTAACCAAGTTGCTCCACCATTTTGTTTTCAAGTGGAGACCACTTGAAAATTTCAAATTTAAATTGTAAAAAGCGTATTCCGAATTTTTTTTAATTTTGATGTATACATAGATTATACAAGTGTTTCAAATAACTTTATTAATGAACTTTATCCGCCTTTTTTAATAAAGTGGCGGATATCTTAAGTTAAGCGGGACCACTTGAAATCAGGCCACCACTTGAAAATTTAAAACCATGATAACTTCCGAAGTAATACTCTAAATGGAATCAAATTTGAACAGTGTCTTAACTTATCATATAAAAATCTTAGATGAGTTTGTTAACCAAGTTGCACCGCAATTTTGTTTTCAAGTGGAGACCACTTGAAAATTTCAAATTTAAATTGTAAAAAGCGTATTCCGAAATTGTTTGAATTGTGATGTAAATACAGACCACGTAAGGATCTCACTGAAGTTTATTAATAAACTATATCCGCCATTTTTAATAAAGTGGCAGGTATCTTAAGTTAAGCGGGGCCACTTGAAATCAGGATCCCACTTGAAAAATTAAAATCACGATAACTTCTCAAATAATACTCCAAATCGAACCAAATTTGGACAGTGATATTATCATATAATTATCTTGAATGTTTTCACTGGACAACTTGTCCCGACATCTTGTTTCTAAGTTCCAGCCACTTGAAATCACACTGCCACTTGAAAATATGCCACACGATAACTTTTAAAATACTAAACTGATTCAAATAAAAGTTGGATAGTGAACTTATGGTTCAAATACCTATGGATAAGTTCACTTGGTGACTTGATCCGCAATTTTATTTCCAAGTGGCGGCCAGTTGAAAATTTGTCATTATGGTAACTTTAGTAAAACAGAATCAATTCGCATCAAATTTGGGTAGTGGATTTATCATTCAAATATCTCAGATAAGTTCGCTGGGCATCTCACTCCACTTTTTTTTACAAGTGGTGCCACCTGAAATTTTCTTATAACGATAATTTTTTAAATACTGATTTAATTTGAACTAGAACTGGACAAGGAACTTATACAAGTATACTGGATGATTTAGCTGGGCAAGTGGTTTTGCCATTTTGTTTCCAAGTTGCAGCCACTTAGATTGCCACTTGAAAATTTGCCATAATAACTTTTGAAACACGGCACTGATTTAAACCACAGTTGGACAGTGAACCAATGCTTCAAATATCTTGGATGTGTTTGCTGGGCAACTTGTTCCACTGTATTGTTGCCAACTGGCGGCCACTTGAAAATTTGTTATCACGGTAACTTTAGAAATACTTAATCAATTCAAATCAAAGTTGAAAATTGGATTTATCATTCAAACAACAAAAATCTAGAAAATTCACGTAACTCGTGAACCAGTCACGTTATTGCGTCCATCTTTGGTATATCGATAATAAGTATTTTCTCGCCAAAAGTCGCCAAAAAAGTCGCCATGAGAGAAAAGTCGCCAAATTTGGCGCCAAATCTATTACCTGCGTTACTGGATCTTTTTAATGCGTTTTTAAGGAAAAATTAGGCTATTTTAATTCTAAAACAAACTAGAAATGCAGAAAACTAACATTTTTATCAACTTACTAAGCCTCTTTGAAAGAATTTCTACCAAAAAAAAAATTATTTTCAAATTTGCAACGATATTTTAGATGAGCAACTTGTCTGTCATTTTGATCGAAGTGGCAGTCACTTAATTTTTTAACGCGATGACTTTTGAGATTTTGAATTAATTCTAACTATATGTGTACAGTAGACTTATCTTCCAAATACATTTCATATATTTGTCAACTTAACCCCCCATTTTGTTTCCAAGCGCCGGCCACTTGAAAATTTTAAATTCACATAAAAGTGTATTTATGAACCGATTTGCTTAAAACTCCATATGTGCGTAGCCTACATCAATATTTTTACCAAGTGCATTTATAATTTGTAGCCGCCATTTTGAACAAAATGACGGCTTCTTGATAAGGAAAAAGAAATCAACCTACCCTTCCGAATAAGCCGGAAGGACTTGTTTTTATTTTTAATATTTCTTCTTATAAAAATATTGGAAAGTCCACCTTCTTTTAAGTAGGTTCCATTAAACATCCAATTTTTCCATTAAACATCTAAAATTTACAAAAATCATGCTTTTCCCTATATTTTTATTTTTAATATTTCTTCTTTTAAAAATATTGAAAAGTCCACCTTCTTTTAAGTAGGTTCCATTAAACATCCAATTTTTTCCATTAAACATCTAAAATTTACAAAAATCATGCTTTTCCCTATATTTTTATTTTTAATATTTCTTCTTTTAAAAATATTGAAAAGTCCACCTTCTTTTAAGTAAGTTCTATTAAACATCTAAACTTTACAAAAATCATGCTTTTCCCTATATTTTTATTTTTAATATTTCTTCTTTTAAAAATATTGAAAAGTCCACCTTCTTTTAAGTAGGTTCCATTAAACATCCAATTAGAGATTTCAAATCTGTAAAAAATATATTAAAGCTTTGAGAATTGTTGTCTGGATGTATATGTTACTGAACAAACCTAATATAGTTCAATTTATAAGTATTAAACGGAAATATAAGCTTTTATATGAAATCTTCAGTGATGTCAATTCGAAGCTGCCAAGTGCCTTAAACTAATAAATTAACATTACAGCTCAAGTTTATCTAACCGCATGCAGCATATATTTTGAACTTTCTGCTATGTATATTAAAAATAAAATAAAATAAAAAAATTAAGAATAGAAAGTTATTAAATATACCAAATAGAAGTGTAATAGCAAACTATTATTATTGAATTATTTATTATGGAACTTTACAAGAATTACTACTTCGTTTAATTTCAATATTTAATTATCGTAAATATTAAGATAATCAATTATTGTTAAAAATAGATTAACATTGAAAAAAAAAAAATGACAAGCAAATGTTTATTAAATATAAATTCGAAAAAGACAAATCCATATTAGGCATTTTATAAATTATTGTATGGAGTTATCTTAAAAAGATTAGTTACTAAAAATTTGTTAATTTTTCTTTGTCATTTGCAACATTTGTGTTTCTAATTTACAGAACTTTTAAAATACAAAGCTTTAAATTATATCAATTTTTATCAAACAAACTATTGTTTCAGAGCTTCTTATTCATAAAACTGCTTTTTATTTTGTTAATATTAATTAATGTTAGTTTAGGGAATAGTTATCTATAACAGCCAATCCACGGTTCTCGGGTCGCGACGATATTTACGGAATTTATAATTAGACATCTTCGGTTAGACAGCAAAAATTAATGAATACTTTCTGACACTGCGAAGTGAAAGTGCGTTAGACGATTACGGAAACTGGAAAAACAAATATTACATTGAACAAATTCTTGAAAATATAGGATTGGTTTTTATTATTTTAAGTATTCCTTGAATGTCAAAAATATTTGAGTCTTCTCTTGTTAAATAATGAATAAATATTGATTTAACTTTAATGCATTTTGTTCAAATTTTCATCCCCTCCCCCTGAAAAATCTACACATAATTTACATCTATATATGCACACTCATGCGCAATGCGGATTGCTAGAATAAAATGTATTTCCAGTGTGACCCACCAAGCGTTTCGGACTGGACAGTTCTGATTTAAAACATATATAATAACGTAATTTAGATTACCTGTGTCGAGCGCAGTATACTATTTTTAGAAGCAGATTGTATTATAAGGTTTTTAGTATTAAATTTACTAAATATATAAAAATAAAAATTTGTCATCAATTAACAAATTGTGGGCAAAAGTCCAATTAACCCTTTCAGGCACAGAGTTAATCAATACATTTAAAATCAACAGCCACCGAAATCCAAGAACGGTATTAGAAAACAAAAAATAAATGAAGTTTTACCTCTATATTACAGAAGAAAAATACTATAAAAAATTTCTGGGATGAATTTTTGCACTTGAGAATTGAAATTAGGTGGTGCCGCAGCGGACACACTGTGCTGGAAAGGGTTAAGCATGCCAAGGGGCATAAAACACAGTACTCTCTTGTCGAGAATTGAAATAGATACAGTTCTGATGGCGCACACACAGCGGCGGAGCTAATTATTGGTTATTATTGAATATTACATCATCTTGAATGGTGCTTGGAGCTGACAACTTGTATTTTTTCATTTCAATGCTTTTTTTTTTTTATGTTTTATTAAAAAAAAAAATAAATAAATAAAAATAAATAAATAAATAAAGAAGATTATAAATCACATAATATCAATTACCTTTTAGTTGAAACTCTAATTCGATTTTATTCTGTAAAACTTCCTCACTCAGCATATCTGGTATGTCTGGATTCCGTGTTGACAATTTAATATCACCAATTTCTATATTCGGCGCATCAGATGTGATCCCGTACACTGTTCCTCCGACGTCTACAGGACTTGTTTCTAAAAGTTTTGGGGGTTCAATTATAGGAATGTCTTGATTTCCAAAAGTAGCTGTTCTGTTCATGGCTCTGGATTTAGCTAAAAGATGTGGTAACGGTACATTTCTTTTCTGACGGTTAGTTTCAAAGAATGTATTGTTCAGTGTTCGACGCTTACGTTGGAAGATGGTATTCGTTTCTTCCTCTAACCCTGTGAATGAGATGAGTAATCCACAAATTACTATTAGCATTATGCGTTTAAAAATGTGTAAGTTATTTATGAATAATCTTTCTAAGATGAAATATATTCGAAAAATGATAATGAAATAAAAAACAAATAGAAGATATTCAATAATAATAAAATAAGTAAAGGTTTTCTGCATTATTACCCAAATATTTATATCCATATAAATATATATTTATATTCGTTAGCATATAACTTTTTATAATGGAATATTTTCTAATAGTTTTAATTGAGATTTCCAAACTTGAAGAAAATTGACTGTATTGCTTTATAGTACGAATTTATCAACTGAATTTAATTATGTAAATATCTAACTTTTGAAGCACTTCTAGAACTAATAAATGAATTAGAATATCGGATAATTTGGAGATTTCTGTTTTATTATTTGTAATATGTAAAAATTTAGCTTTAGTTCACTGAAAAAAACAAATCCGTAAAAGTACGGGAAAAAACTGGCAATTGGGGTGCCAGTGTTTCTCCGTAAAATATACGGGACAAAAATGTACTTTTAACTCTAACGAAATACCTGTTTGATTAACTGGCAGCTGGGGTGCCAGTATTTCTCCGTCAAATATAGGGACAAAACTGTACTTTTAACGGAATACCTGTTTGATTTACAGATTTTCTCCGTAAAAATATATGTCAGTGATAAAATTTTTATGGTTTTAAACTGTACTTTCAATTTACAGTTTTTTCTGGATTTTCCAATAAAATCTACAGGTTTTTCTTTGCAGTCTTGCCGAAAAACTCTCACTGTCTTTTTAATCACTATATTTTACTTTATAATAATCTGTCACAATAGGACATTTTTCAATTAAACAATGACGTTGGTGTTGAGATTAACAGAAGGTAGATCCTTTTTCCACATACACAAATTCTTTTGTTTATTTAGTACAAGTTACTGAAATCTAGTGAGATAGCTATATAGCTACATCGAGATAGCTAAACATGACAACTTAGTGACCGAATATATCCGGTACCCGTAATAAGTAGATGGTCTTACCTTGAAACAGAAACAAAGACATATTAATGTCTAAGATTTTTTTTTTTTATAAGTTTTAATAGACTGTGGAAATATTAAATAAATATGTATTTAATTACACTTCAAATAATTGTATCATCCCAAACATAAAATTTTAAAGCATTTTGATGCTATATTAATAATAAATAATAATAATAACGGACTTACTGTCTCGTTCTTCTTCACATTCTGCTACCATGTTCTCAACTTCGCAAATCACATTGCTTCTGCAAACCCGACTTACCTATAAATTATAAAATGAAACATTATTTAGCAAACTTTCAAAAGAAAAATGTGCAACTTTTTTTTTTTTTTTTTTTTTAACTGATTATTAGCAAGTGAGCTTTTATACACTGCCATTTATATAATATTTAACAAGAAGCCTCCCGAATAGTGTCAGGTACGACTACGCAAAATAATAATAATAATAATAATGATAATAATAAATAATAATAACAATGTTATGACCGCCATTTTATTTTGATAAAATAGGTGTCATATTACGCTAGGTTTTAATTCGCAAAACAAAGTACATCGTTCAACTGATTTCTACGAAAATTGGTATACTTATAAATTAAAATATATTCTAGCTAGGTCATATTTTTTAGTTCAATCGGATAATTTGTTCAAAATATATTAAATAAAAACTCCATTTTTACTTTAAAATTTTTAAGAAGAAAAACAAGTTAATGTAAAAAACATATATATGTTTCTTTACTTGATTTTATCGTCCACAAAGTAATGTGGGCACAGTTTTAATGTGCCCTCATTGTGTGCCTTCATTTAATGTGCCCTAATGTCCCCCCCCCCCCCCTTTATCTTAGTGAATTTTATTAATTTGGACATTTTAGCGATGAATTAAAATGGATATCGCAACTGAGTAAGTAGAGACTTTTGCGGAAATCGTCCGAGTTACTTCGGTATCAAATTTTAAATTTCGCCAAGGTGGTCCAATACTCTAAATCTGTTCCCTAATATGAATGCGTGTTTAGTTTATTTTAATTTAAGCGTATTACTATTTGGACGTGATGAAACTCAAATAATTAAATGTCATTTACATTTTATTAATGACCAGCAAACTCGTGCGAAATATTCCCACTTTACTACTTTTCTTATTTAGCTTTAAAATTTGAAACTCATAAATGTTATACCAATTTCACCACCTAATTAAATTCTACCAGAAGCCAAATTATTATCAGCATGCACTGAAATGTTATAATTTGTGAACTAGCGTTGTTTTTCAACTGAAAATTACAAGTTTTATCGAAAAATAATTTGTAATTAAATTCAAGGTCTGGGGTTTATATAAAACTAGCTTTACGCTTGTCAATGAATTGCATCAATAATATTATTATTCAACTCGCAAGTTTAAAGTTTAATCAAACTTCGAAATTTTTAAAATTCGAACTACTAAGAGGGGCATCTTTCGAAGTAATAAAATAAAATAAAATAAAATCAGAATTATGTACTTTTTTTTATTATTATTATTAAAAAAATTTAACCAAATTAAAAAATATAAATTTTTAAATCCAATACCTTATACCTCGCCACATTTCCATGTCTTTTAATTGCACAATGTTTGAAGTATAATACAACCTTTGTTATATTATTCCGGCGAAAAATTACTCAAGAATAGATAGCACCAAAATAATAATTTCATTATTTTAAAATTTTCATTCTTTACTTATCCAAATTTAAAAAATATCTTCTACGGAATAATCTACGTACCCTATTTGATATTTTTCTTTCTAGATGCTTTTCCAACTGGGCGAGTAGAAAATTATTTTCACAGCTGAGACCTTCTGATGTTACTGAGATTACTCCGACTTTATAGACAGAGTTTGAATAGAAAATAACTGAAATGAAATTAAAATAATAATAATAATTACTAGCAGAAAAGAACTTTAAAACTGTATATTTTATGTATAATGATAAATTTTAAATAATTACCAAAAGAATTATTATGCTTGAATATCAAATTATTTAGAAAATTTTATGGAAATAGTTTTCTTATTACTGAATATGGACTTCTTTGGTTTGGCCCTATTTATAAATTACTTAAGCTTATTTTAATATTATATAGTTAACGGCCCTCTTCACTTACCGTCGCCGGAAGCCCGAGCCAATGTTATTCTACGGGGAAATTTTCTTTACAAATAACTTATTAACTAATACATATTTGTAAATTCTGTTTCCACATTCAGAAAATTTCCAACAGCTAAATTGACGGACCTTTTTTAAAAATGTATTTTTTTTTTTTTTTTTTTTTTTTTTTTTTTTTTTTAATATTTTATTTTGAAATTGCAAAATGAAAAAAATTCACATATTGAAAATTCGTATTTTGCAGCTTCAAAATAAAATATAAAAAATTAAAAAAATAATTTTTTAAAAATGGTCCGTCAATTTAACAGCTGGAAATTTTCAGAATGTGAAAACAGAATTTAAAAATATGTGTTAGTTAATAAGTTATTTGTAAAGAAAAATTTATCATAGAATAACATTAGCTTCGATTTCCAGCGGCGGTGAGTGAAGAGGGCCCTTAACGTATAAAAGGTTTGGCTAAGGAACTGATATATTTGAAAATATTACATTGTCTTACTAATATAATAGATATCAATGAGAAGCATAAAACTATATAACTGCATTGCTGGATATTTTGATTTAATATCAAAAACATTTTTTTTTTTTTTTTAAATTGTGCAAATGTTCGTACATGTTAACTGCACGTGCAATTTTTATTGAAATGCCTGTTACAAGCATATTTTATTTTGAGAAATTTATTATGTATATCCTCAAATAGCTATGATTTATTAAACTTTGATTAAAATTCTTAAGATACTCTGTGAACAATATATTTTTTTTAATAGATGTATTATCATCTCCATAAACTTTTCATTTATTTACTGTCATTTATTTCAGAACTATAAACAAAGTAATATCATCTATAATTAAATTTGACCTTGAACACCGCGAGTGAAAGATTTATACACTCATAATAACTTTTTCTTCTCTCTAAATAAACATTTTCAAACCATTATTTATTTTACAGAACTATTAATTTCAAACTTTATGGGAAATCATGTTATTCTAAATTACTGTTTTATTTCTTTCAACAATGTAGTTTAATGATATTGTATAAACAAAATAAGATATTAACTTTTCCTTTCAAATGTCATAATATAATATAATATAACAATTTATGATTCATAATGATATACTTAAAAATTGTAATTTAAATTCTTCTTGCAGTCTGTAACATTTCCTCAACCAGGAAGGATGCATAAAAATGCACTCCTAAAATATACACTAATAAAGCTAATTACAACACAGAATTATTTTCAGATTCATTTAAACAAATTCAAATAATTATTTTTTTACATTATTAGTTGTAATATATGCTTATTAGAGAGTGCTTAACAACTCTGAAGAAAACAATTTTGGATTATTATATCATGCCGGAGAAAGAAGCTCCTACTGCACTACTAAATACAAGGTAAGTGAAGAACTAATTATTTTTCTTTAAAGTCTTACCTTGTTGTGATTTATTAATAATAATTTACTCAATAATGATTATGAGACTGAATTAAAAATCTCTGGCATACAATAATTAAATTCATATTACATAGGCTATTAGTGGTGGAAGTTATTACTGTAAATTAAATTAAATTTAACAATGGCGTCTTATAAAGACAATGCAATTATTGAGAAGCTCAATGCTTCTAATTATGCTACCTGGTCTTTTAAGCTAGAAATGTTATTGATAAAAGAAGATTTTTTTGACGCCATAACTGAAACTCCACCAGAGCCTATCACTGCAGAGTGGTCCAAAAAGGACAGAAAAGCCAAAGCTATGATCAACCTGTTTATTAGTGATGATCAGATCGTGCATGTGAAAGGTTTGTCCACGTCAAAAGAGACATGGGTTAAACTAAAAAATTTACACGAACGTACAAACCTTTCAAGCAAGTTATACTTGCTAAAAAATTTGTATAGCTGCAAATTAGCCGAAGGAGGCAACATGATTAAACACATCACAAACATTTTAGAAATCAAAGAGAAACTTACTGCTATCGGCGAAAACATAAATGATTCTCATCTATCAGCTCTATTACTGTGTTCGCTACCTCCGTCATATGATCCTCTTATTACTGCTTTAGAAGCAAAATCTGAAGAGGATCTTACACCAAGTTATATCCAAAGTAAGCTGATGGATGAATATAACAGAAGATCTTGTAATAACAAAGCGTTGCAAGTTGATGATAATGCCGTAGCTTATCAAATTAAAAGACACAAACAAAACTTTCCGAAAAAACAAGTGAATAAATTCTGCACATACTGCAAGATGAAAAATCATAATACCAACGACTGTTGGTACAAAAAAGACAAAAACAAAAAACAAAACTATTCATCAAGTGGCTATCACAATAAAAATAAAAACTTTAATTCATCTTTATGTTTTGAAAATAGTGAACCAAAAATGAAACATGACAGGGATGAATCAAATGCATCCGACGATGAAACTCATACAAGAAATAAATTTAAAAATTTAGCATTCATCGCCTGTAAAGAAAATAAAAACAATTGGATCGTCGATAGCGGCTCCTCCTCGCATATCACAAATAACAAAAATTTATTTAGTGAAATAAAAAATTATGACAATTCAAATGTTGTCATAGCAAACGGAAATATTTTAACATCACAGGGCTCAGGTGATGTAGTTATAACTACCGAAACATCTGAGGGGGAAATAAACAAAATAAAGTTACTCGACGTACTTTTTGTTCCAGACCTCGAAACAAATTTAATTTCTGTTAGTAAAGCCACCAAAAATGGCTGCACGTTAATTTTCAAAAATGATAAATGTATACTACAAAAATTCGGAAAAACCTTCCTTGAGGGGGAACTAAAGGGTAACTTATATGAAGTAAAACAACCCCAAAACAGTTCAAATGAACATATTAATTTAACTCACGAATGTAACAATAAGAATTGTATCACGCTTTGGCACAAGCGGCTCGGTCATAGAAATTATGCTGACATAAAACACATTATGGATAAGGAACTAGCAGTGGGAATTAATATAAATTTCTGCAAACATGACAAAACATGCGAAACATGTATTAAAGAAAAACTGACAGATTTACCATATCCACAGCAATCTAAATACAGGACTAATAGAGTACTTGAATTAATACATACAGACATCTGTGGGCCATTTCAAACACCCACCATAGGGGGGAAAACATATTTCTTAACGTTCATTGATGACTACACCAGATTCTGCATGATTTATCTCTTGAAACATAAAAGCGAGGTATTAACCATGCTCAAACAATATATAGCATTAGTCAAAAATAAGTTTGGAAAATTACCTGAAAGAGTCAGATCTGATAACGGGAGAGAATATGTGGGAAGTGAAATAGAAAATTACCTAAATCAAATGGGAATTAAACACGAACTTACAGTTCCTTATTGCCCAGCACAAAACGGAGTGGCTGAAAGGAAAAACAGAACACTGGTAGAAATGGTGAGAAGTATGCTATCAGAAGCAAATCTAGATAAGAAATTTTGGGGTGAAGCTGTCAACACAGCAAACTATATTATTAATAGACTCCCCACAAAAGGAAATAATAAAAGTCCCTATGAATTATGGAATGGAATTAAACCTAATTTATCTCATTTGAGAGTATTCGGATGTAAAGCTTTTGCGTACATAAACAAACAAATAAGAAGAAAATTAGACAATAAAGCGCAAGAGGGAATCTTCGTAGGTTATGACTATAGATCAAAGGGATACAGGATTTACACGGGAGGAAAAGGTATTATTATCGCAAGAACGGTTAAATTCATAGAAAATCAAAACTCTAAATTGTCATCACAAGAAAAACCAGAAAATGATATTAGTCAAAAGGAAACTGTAAATGTAGAACTTAATGACACACCTGAAAATAACACCGAACAAACACTTGAAATAAACAATGAACCTAGAAGATCCTCGAGATCTAATATCGGTGTACCTCCAGATCGACTAATTTACATGGTAAAACATGATCCAATACATGAACCGCAAAGTTGGGCGGAAGTTCAAAATCTCACAAATCCTGTTGAGAAAAATAATTGGATAAAAGCAGCAGAGGATGAAATATCATCGTTAAAAGAACACAACACGTGGACATTAGTAGATCCACCACAAGGAAAGAAAATTATCGGTTCAAAGTGGACCTTTAAAACAAAATATGATGACACTGGGAAAATACAAAAATTTAAAGCACGACTGGTAGCTCAGGGATTTCTCCAAAAATTTGGGGAAGATTATGATGAAACATTTGCACCGGTGGTGTCCTATACTACAATACGTTCTTTCCTAAACTCTGCAGCTTACCACAAATTAAATGTAAGACACATAGACATTAAAACAGCATTCCTACACGGTGACTTAAACGAAGAACTGTATATGCAACAACCCGACGGTTTTGTTAATCCAGGGGAAGAAAATAAAGTGTGTAGGTTGAACAAATCAATTTATGGGCTTAAACAAGCTGCTAGAGCTTGGTACTTAAAAATTGGGAGTTTCCTAAAAACCCTAAATTATGTCGAGAGCAAAGCTGATTCATGCCTCTATGTAAACAATACGTCAGACAACATTTCATTTATTATAGTATATGTCGATGACATATTAATTGCCGGAAATAACAGGCAAATTAATGAAATAATAAGGAAATTAAGCAAAGAATTCGAAGTTAAGGATTTAGGAGAGGATAGTTTCTATTTGGGCATGAAAATAACTAGAAATGATAGAGGGGATTTCGAAATAAATCAAAAACTGAAAATCGAAGAGTTAGTACGTAAATTAAATTTAGAAACCTCTAAACCAACATATACACCAATGAAACAAATTACTTAAAATTTGATGATAATGATAACCCATTAGAAAACAACACTAAATACCGACAAACAATAGGAAGCTTGCTATATTTGGCTACTGTTAGCCGTCCTGACATATTAGCTGCCGTAAACATATTAAGTAGGAGAAATGAAAGTCCAAGAAAAAAGGACTGGGAAACAGTAAAAAGAGTTGTCAGGTATTTAAATACCACAAAAAATCTAAATTTCGTTATCAGTGCCAATGAAAAACCTAAACTGGTAGTTTATGCAGATGCGGACTGGGGAGGAGACAAGTCCAACAGAAAATCAACATCAGGCAGTGTCTTCATGATAGGAGATAATCCTATTCAATGGATCACAAAACGGCAAAATTGTGTCGCTCTTTCGTCGGATGAGGCCGAATTTATTTCTGCCACGACTGCTGCGAAAGAAATCATGTGGATACTAAAATTATTAAAAGACTTGCACTTGCCTCAAGAGTTACCTATCAAAGTTTTTGAAGACAATATTTCGTGTATAAAACTGATAGACATTGGTTTTACTGGAAAACTGAAATATGTTGACCTGCAATTCAACTACTTAAAGGATCTAAAAGAAAAAGGTGTCATAGAACCCGAATATTGTCCAAGTGACAAAATGACTGGTGATATCTTCACCAAGGCACTTCCAAGACAGATTCACGAAAAACACCGAGAGAAATTGAAACTGATTAGTGGAACTTAAAAGATTTATGGAGCTGAAGGGGGAATTAATAGATGTATTATCATCTCCATAAACTTTTAATTTATTTACTGTCATTTATTTCAGAACTATAAACAAAGTAATATCATCTATAATTAAATTTGACCTTGAACACCGCGAGTGAAAGATTTATAGACTCATAATAACTTTTTCTTCTCTCTAAATAAACATTTTCAAACCATTATTTATTTTACAGAACTATTAATTTCAAACTTTATGGGAAATCATGTTATTCTAAATTACTGTTTTATTTCTTTCAACAATGTAGTTTAATGATATTGTATAAACAAAATAAGATATTAACTTTTCCTTTCAAATGTCATAATATAATATAATATAACAATTTATGATTCATAATGATATACTTAAAAATTGTAATTTAAATTCTTCTTGCAGTCTGTAACATTTCCTCAACCAGGAAGGATGCATAAAAATGCACTCCTAAAATATACACTAATAAAGCTAATTACAACACAGAATTATTTTCAGATTCATTTAAACAAATTCAAATAATTATTTTTTTACATTATTAGTTGTAATATATGCTTATTAGAGAGTGCTTAACAACTCTGAAGAAAACAATTTTGGATTATTATATCATGCCGGAGAAAGAAGCTCCTACTGCACTACTAAATACAAGGTAAGTGAAGAACTA
Source organism: Salticus scenicus (assembly GCA_963930645.1). Lineage (NCBI taxonomy): Eukaryota > Metazoa > Arthropoda > Arachnida > Araneae > Salticidae > Salticus > Salticus scenicus. The sequence continues at coordinate 71,118,760 of OZ005648.1, forward strand.
ATTATTTTTCTTTAAAGTCTTACCTTGTTGTGATTTATTAATAATAATTTACTCAATATTTTTAATACTTAATAATTTGTGCCTCAGCCCATTAAATATTTGATATAATATTCATTATATATTTTCCCTTCTTCCTTAAAAAATAAACAAATAAATAAAATAAATTAAAATAAAATCTCATTTCTCAGGCGTGAAAATAATACACATATACAGATTCATATATGAGACATTTCCTTTTTTAGTTTAGCCAATGAGACTGAATCTTTCATGTCAATTATATCCTCCCTAATTGTGTGAAATCCCACACGCGGATCTATGCCAGAAGTTTCATCGGTTTCCTTTCTCGACGATTGAGACTTCACCCAACTTTTCTTTTTTGTTTCTAGGAAAATAACTTTTTGTCATAAATATAGCTACAAAAATTTGACAGAAAGGCGTTAAAATTCCCGATTTGGATTTCTTTTATATTTTGAAACGCAATTATCACTAAATGAGGTGCGTTTTAGAATATTTTATCTCAAAGAGATGTAGTTACTGAAAGGAATACACTAAAAACAGAATAAGAATTGTTTTATTGTTTCTCATCTAGTCTGCATCAGTAGCATAATGATATTTTACGTTGTTTGTTTGTTTATTTATTACTTCCTTCTATATTCATAAAGAGAAGTATTACATGCGTAAAAATGTTTGATTCATTTACATGTTTTGAGATATCGTGAATAAGATTTGACCTTTTAGAAAATGCACGTTTGTCTATGCGTGTGAGAGAGAGATAGACGAAAATTTTCCAATAGCCCTAGCTCTATAATTAATCCATTGCATTTAAAAAATTACATATTCAGTTGCACCTTGACGTAAATTGTTGTCTGTCGATGTTTTATCGCCCAGCAGATGGTGCTGGCATGTTGCGATTTCTATTATTTACGGCAGTGTTATATATCAAGTTCTATTGCGTATAGTTTTACGAAAATTGATATATAAGAGGACTTTTATAATAAACTATGCTGATTCAATTTGTGTGCATGTCGGTCGATAAGTGGTGCTTCTGTGTGGCAATTTCCCCCGAGTACAGTCACTGAGCTGAAGAACAACTGGAGGAAATGCTAGACCGGTTTTCGCGTGCCGTTTTTTGAAGGTTTGTCTACCGAGCGTTGCATGGCAAAAAGCCTTTGATATATTTATATTTCAAAGTAAAATTGTGTAAAGGTTGTCTGTTCGAACAACCATATGCTAAACATGACATTACAATTTTAAATTTTAATTCTTTAAAGATTATAATAGTAATAGACGACCCGACAAATGTTGCTTGCCATGCAAGGCAGGCGAACGATTGCAGAAAAACTGGCACGCACGAACACTGTGTAAAAGTATTGGAAGCATTTGCTCCAGTTGTTCTTCAGCTCAGTGAGTACAGTATGTCTATATCTTAGTTTCTATAGCGTGTAAATGCACCAAACTTCATATGGATATGACTAATATGATAAAGAATACTGACTTGAGTATTTATCAGCCGAAAGGTGGCGCTGCTATTATTAATCTTTTGCGATTTTTCATATGGCTGTATCTATAGCTCAACATCTGTCGGTTAAATTTGCACCAAACTGCCCACGGGAAATTTTTGTTGGGAGAAAGTAGGCTTAACTATTTGTTCATATTAAGCACTGGATGGAGTTATTCTGTTATACAGAATGATATTTTGTGATATCCACAACATACTAGTTTTATCATTGATATTATATTATTATATTATTATTGTATTATTATATTATTATTGATATTGTATTATTATTATTTATGTATATTTTTTCTATTAAACTTCCGCAGAAACACGCTTTTTCACATACGAGTATATTTATTAAAAAATTCATTTTCTGAATTCCATTAATTTTGATAATTATATATGTATATAAAAATATTTTGCATAACATATCTGCATACACAAAATCTTTTTTTTTATTTCCACAGATTTACAAAACAATTTTTATTGTAATAAAAATGCACCATATATATACACCATTTAAATTAGTGTCGTGTATATATATTTGGACTTATTACAAAGGTAATTTGCTTATTTTTACAATGAAAAATTTTACATATTTGCATTTTCATTTGCAACTTACGACAGATGAGCAATACACTAACGTAATAATAATAATAATAATAAAGCCGGTGTTGCTAATACACAAACAGAAGTAAAAGAATATTTCATTATCGGAGTAGAATTTAAAAATAGCAAAAATATTAAAATTTTTAAATTAAACTCAATTTTTAAATATTTTCAAAACCTGTCTTTTTTCTATTATTTGAATGCATTTTTTTAATTTTTAAAATTCAACGTAGTATATTTTTACTTTCTTCTATATTCAATAGAAGAAGGTATTGGATTCGTAAAAATTTTCGACCGCGGGTTTTTGATGGATTTACACGTTTTGAGAGCTGTAGAACACGATATGACCATTTTTAGAAAATGTCTGTCTGTGTGTGTGTGTGTGACAAAATTTTGTGGCAACTGTATCTCAGGAACTACTGCACAGAATTTAATACAAGTTGGTATGTAGTTGCACCTTGACATAAATGAGTGCCTATCAACTTTTGGTAAAAATTGTCTTACAGGTTGCGTTGCCATCCCGCTTTTTCTAAATTTTTAACATGGTGATATAGGACAAAATTTTGTATAAATGTGCATAAATAGAATTATTTTTTAGTAATCATTATGAAATTTACAAGAATTACTTATAATAGATACAGTCAACTGGGAAATTTTTTTTTGTATGTATAGGAGCCTTGTCAACTCCCCTGGGGGGGAAGTCCCCCCTCGAGGGGAGTAAATTTTCAAGATGGGTATCTTTCGAAAGGTCTCGTCAATACCTTTAAAACGAATGGTTGAACTATAAATCTGTGATAATTTAAAACAAAGTTATTGATTTTTTTTTTACTTTTTACGAAAAAAAAACTTAGAAAAAAATCGTATTTATTTATTTATTTATTTATTTATTTTTTTTTTTTAAACGAAATTTAACCAAACTTGGTATTTAGTTGGCCCCGACATAAACTAGTGTTGATTAGATTTGGGGATCAATCGCACAACAGGAGGCGCTGTGATTGTATGTTTTTCTAAATTTTTAACATGGCATTATAGCACAAAATTTCGTATAAACGTACATAATGAGAATTATTCTTAACCTGTGATTCTAAAATTAATATGACTTATTGATAATAGTAGTAGTTAATTAGGAAAAAATTTTTGTGCATCTGGGGGCATCGCTTCCCCCCCTGGAGGGGGGGGGTAAATTTCCAAGATGGGTATCTTTCGAAAGGTCTCGTCAATACCTTTAAAACGAATGGTTGAACTATAAATATGTGATAATTTAAAACAAAGTTATCGATTTTTTCTACTTTTAACGAAAAAAAACTTGGATTTTTTTTTTTTTTTTTTTTTTTTTTTTTAATATTGTTACTGAGTGAATTTGTATAGGAAAATATAGAAGAAAGTCTTGTGGTGGCCACAACATACTTGTTTCACATAATTACAATTGAAATCTATGTTAAACTTATTATTTAAATGCTGCTTTTAAAACTTTTGAGCATGAATTATGTATTTTCCTGGTTTCATCTGTTTGTATAAATTCCACCGAATTGCTATAATAATTTCCATCAACTCATATTTCCATCTTCATAAACGTTACAGTTTTGTGTGAACATATTTCCCTCGCGAAAGTGCTGCTATAATTGATGTTATACCTGTTTCTCTCTCATTTTATTCAAAATAAGTTATGTTACTCAATTTAATTTCTCCTTTCATGGATTTTTCTATTGTGAATTTTTCTGCGTATTTACAAGATATTAGGAAAAATTTGCTGATTTTTTAAACTGAAAAGCTACTTCTTCCCCCTGCGCATAAATGCCTCATATTTTTATTTTTATTATGAAATCTAAACCTAGACAACCTGTTTCGTGATATAGTTTTACATTAAAGTTAATGATTTAATTTTCTTGTCATTTAATAGATGATTATTTTTACTTTCTTCTATATTCAACTGAAGAAAGTATTGGATTCGTACAAATTTCTGACCTCGGGTTTTTGATGGATTCACACGTTTTGAGAGCTGTAGAACACGATTTGACCATTTTTAGAAAATGTCTGTGTGTGTGTGTGTGTGTGTGTGCGTGCGTGTGTGTGACAAAATTTTGTGGCAACTGTATCTCAGGGACTACTGCACAGAATTTCATACAAATTGGTACGTAGTTACACATTGACATATATTAGTGCCTATCAACTTTTGGTAAAAATTGTCTAACAGCACATCCAGCACACACACATACATATACACACACGCACCAAAAAAAAAAAAAAAAAAAGTATCAATTAAAATTATCAAATCAAATTTTGTCAACATTACTTTTGCAGACCTGTGTAACTGAATAAGAAGGATTAAAAGCATGATCGTAATCAAAGTCTCTGTTGCTTCCTTGTTTAAGAGTATTCAGTCTTAAAAAAAAAAAAAGGTTATAAATGATGATGATGATACTTACCAGAACAGTCGGGAAATGGCAAATATTCTGAGGGCTGCCAAATTCCATCATACGCACAAAAATAAAACGGCGGTGTCTTCATAGCAAAACCATAACCATCGTTACAATTCAGAGTACAGAAGACGCCATTTTCTGCTTCCGTGCAATTTACTCTTCCGTTTAAGGGGTCAGGAGGGAAAGCACAAGCATGTTCTGGATGAAAAGGAAGAAACACAAAAGTAAGCAAAATTTTAGAGAAAGAGAGAGAGAGAAAAAGAAACAGAAAAAATACAAATGTAATGATCTGGACACTCTTGCAGATACGATATAATTGAAATTGCTTATAAGTTATACATAGATATTGACACAACTCAGAAATGCAGTATTTGAAAAAAAAAAAAAAAAAAAAAAAAATCAACTTAAAGAATACGATAAAATATTAACTAGCCTACAATAAAACTGACACAACTGCCTCTCAGGAGGATAAGTTGCGAGATAGATACGTGCCATTTATCATGCACGTTGGTCACTTCATGCACATTTATCTATGACATAAACTGAAAATTGCCATTTTTTGACTTGCATCACTTTTCTTGTCAGGATACAATACATATATCTGTCATTAAATATAATATATATGGCATAAAGCACAATATATGAAAAAAAAAAAAAAAAAAACTATTACCAAAGAATATTACTGAGACATTTTGTGTTTGATAACACTATGATAATTTACCATCTGAAGTTTATTTTTTTCCCGTTCAAGACTGCACAATATCAAGTATTTTTCCAATTGACTTTTTCCTTAAAACGTAATAATAAATAATAGAAAATTTTTAAATGAATACCCGACAATTTTAAGCATTTTCTCGGATTATTTTTCAGATTTAATGTATGTATTTTTGTTTATATTTCATTTATAGTACAGTATTATTTAAAATATATATTGTTACGAAATATCGAAAATTCTAAATGTTACATAGGTATTATTATTGCTAAGAAAGTAGATTTATAGAATTTCAAATTCAGTAAAAATAAAGTAAACAAAATAAGTAATATACTGAAAAAACACATTTTTACACTGTAGTTCAAAAACTGAAATATGAAACTTTTTTTTTTTTTTTTTTTTTTTTTTTTTTTAAGACTGCTGTGCATGTTCCGTTTTGCTTTTTAGTCAATGACAAATTTCAATCTGTGCGCTAGTATTATACTATAAATATGTTTTAGCCTTTGAGGCTAAGTACGTCCGTGATAGTATAGTAACTTTTTTCGATAATATAATAATGTTAGAATGGATTAAATTTTTACCTTTCAGTGATTGTTCTGTTGCAGTGAAAGTACTTTTACAGTCAAAGTGAAATTAAATGGCATTTACAGTCACTTGCAATAAAATCAGTTTTGGCGACAAACAGGTGATTTTGAGACCAAATTTGGAGGTAAATGGTAGTTTAGGGTTTTTGAAGTTTTGAAGCTTTATGTTGAACATGAGCCAGGGTATAGAATTTATCATGGGATTCTATACTGAACTGAATACCAAATTCCATCGCCAAAAGATATAAATAGAAAGTTTACTTCTGAGAGAAGAAGATAGAGAACAGACAGTGCAGACAGTGTTGTTCAGAGAACTATTCTGAGCGACTGCACTTCTGAGACTATATTCCGAGTAATTGATATTTGTTCATGGATTCAGGAAATTCCTGCTCTGTGGAGTATTTGAAGCTGTTTCCTTTGTTTTGAGGGAACAAGTGACTTTTCTGTCCGACTGGTTCTAGAACATTCGTCGAGTAATGACTTTTTGTAATACGAGTGAGAGCTTTTTTGGTAAGCTTCGTGAACATTCGTCGAATCGACAGTACTATTGGACTGTTTCGAGAATACTCCTTGAAACCACAGTTTTGTTGTACTGATTCGATCGAGAATTTACGCTGAATAAAGTGCACTTATCGACTAGAACCTGCCTGTGACCCACCAATCAATATTGTATCTTTTATAAACGCCTATTTTATCGATTTAAAGTCTACCAGTAACATTAGTAATGTAACTTCGCTTTATGTGAATGATGAATCATGTAGAAACAATATCTTTAAATTCTTTAAATTATTCTAAAGACTCTTTAGTCAGTATACTATGTCTTGGACACTTTAGGAGTAAAAAGGGGAATGATTATATGAAGAGAAATTTTTGGAGTTTAAGTTTTCATAAAACCCATCTTTACTGGAATAATAATAATAATAATAATAATAAATACTTCATAGGCTTCTAATATATCGCGATTTTGTGAATTTGTTTGATAGATAAGACAAAATCTAAATAATATTTTTACCATGGACGGTTATCGTAACGATGCAAGTATTGTTGTTTCCAGTTTCATCTTTAACTTCATAGATAATATCCGTGCTGCCCAGCGGAAAAGAATACGGTTGCTCATGAGACTTCCAAACTGTCAATGGTTTGCCAGAGTTGTCTGAAAATAAAGGCTCTTCCCATGAAATGGACAAAGGAGGAGCTCTTGATAAATATGGAGAAGGCGAAATGCATCGATCAACTGTAGGAGGCTGGATATCTGAAAAATAAGCAGGAAAAACTTACAGAAAAAGTTATGCCTTAAATTGAATTAGTTTTGTAATTAATAACAGGAAAATGCTTTTAAGTTATTTATTTATTTATTATTTTATTTATTTATTTATTTAACAGGTCATTATTAAAGAAAGTACGTGTTTAACGTAAATTTTAAATTAACATATGGAAATTTTTATGTGAATCTGGAGATTATAATGATAAAACATCAGGAAGAAATACTTGAATTAGAAAGGTTTCAATAAATTACTATAAATATGGAAGTAGCATTATTCAGATCAAAATACATTGAAAAAGTTAAATAAACGTAGTAAAATAACTTTGAAGTTTCTCCAAAAATTGACATATCTTTATGAAGAACAATTATAGCAGTAGCATAATGTAGTATAATAAGTTATATATACAATAAATAATAAATGAAAAAAAAAAACACAATTACCATATCTTCATTAAGAGCAATTAATAGCAGTAGGGCAATATATAATGAGTAATATATACAATAAATGATAAATGCCTTATTTTATTCTTATATTTTATTTTGAAATTTTTTAAAACTGTTTTTATTATGAAAACGAAACAGAAAACTTAAATAAAAAATACTTGCTTAAAAAAAATAAAAAGAAGAAGAAGAAGAAGAAGAAGAAGAAGAAGAAACAAGAAATAAATAAAAGAATAAAAATCCATTTTTAAACAGCTTGTAAAGTTACATTTTTCCTTCTTTTCTTTTTCTTGTTTCTTTTCGTTTCTCCTTTTCAATTTTTTTGTTTAATATTTTTAATTGTTTCCGCATGTACAAGATGTACTATTTTTAAAATCTTAATCAACTTTAATTTCTTAACAAAACGGAACTCATATATATTAAAGGGATAATCGTAAACACTCATTATAAAATTTTAATTTGGATTCTTTTAATTGTTTGGTGTGTAATTTAAGGATAACCTACAATTAATAAGAAAACAAAATATAATAAAACCTGTATAGTTATCCAAACAATGAAAATTTTTTAAATAAAGTGCGTATATTGTAAATATTATATTTTAAACTTATTTGAAATCAATTATTACATTTACAAAAACTACCCACTTTTCTACTTTATTAATAACTAATTGTAAAAAATATATTCGTCTTTTTTCCAACTGACTTCAGATTTGATCCTTAAAAGGACTCCCCCCCCCCCATATGCAGGTTAGCATCCAGGTTAATAACCTGAACCTACACCAACACATACTAGATTTACTATAGAGAAACTGAGGTCGGCCAAACTTGTGAATCTGATGAAGCAAAAGCTTCGGTGTTTTACTGGAGCTCATATCTTATCGACATCTGTAATACATTCATTGATCGTATTTAATCGGCGAATAGAGTGTACTAAGTAATATCGTATTCATCGGCCGTAATAGTATTTCCAAAAGAAGAAGGTAGTACAATTAATTAGAACGTCTTTTCATTCGGTTGAATTATTTTAGGTGTAAACAGAAATTGTACATAGTGAATTTCATTTATTTTCAGATGCAGGCACATTTTTTTCTAGTTTTTATGAATGAGAAACATACGTTTTGAAAGCTGTATTAACGTACATATCACATATTTTTACATGCATCGACAGTCTTTCTAGCTCTTATGTGTGAGAAATATTTATACATACGTTTCGAAAACTGCAGTAACTTGTATCATATGTTTTCGGAAGCATGCACAATTTTTTTTGCCTAGTTTTTATGAGTGAGAAACGCTTATAAATACGTTTCCAATAAATACATTAAAGTATTTTACATATTTTCAGGCGCATATTTTTTTCTACTTTTTATGAGTGAGTAATACTTATACCTACGTTTCGAATGCATTATTAACGTATTTCATATATTTCAATATTCACGAATAAATGAGATTAATAAATCTAAAGATTTTTCTGTTTATAAACACATAGATGTCATGCATTTAATTTAAGTTAATTAAAATAAATACATAAATACTTAAATATATGTTTTAATTCATTTTCTTCTTTATTCATCAATAATATTTAAAAAACTGTCAAAAATGGGAAAAATCATAAAAATAATACAAAGTTTGTTTAATCGAAGCTTCAATAACATATGATTAGTTGAAGAAGAAAATTTTAACTATTGGTAGAGTATTTTATCAATTTAATTTTTTTTTCTCCTTAAAAATTTACCGTTTTTATTTTCTTAAATAAACACTTTTAATAAAAACTTTTCTTTAATAAACACTTATGATGCTAAAGAAAACGGTCACATTAAAATATTGTGCAATTCATATGATCTAATAAATCTACCTAATTCGCTTAAAACTTCAAGATATACTTAATTCAGCGAACGCATTAAATATAAGAACACCTTCAACGAGAGTAAATTTAAAATTTGAATTGTGTATTAAAAAAAAAAATCTAAGAACATTTATTTGTCTAAAGTGAAATACAATTCGAATAAGGATAATTTTAATCATGATTGACTTGTTTCAATCAAGAGTCTGCTGAAACATTCAGTTTGATCAAGATGAAACAACATTGCATAAAAAGAGTCATTGATTATTCCTACATCTAGGGTTACAATTTGTTTACGCATGTCATATCTGGCTATCAAACTGTATCCAGTAGTATTACAGTTTTTATTCGAGTTACATCCTAACAACATAGCAAATTGATTTCTCAATATCTATATCAGCAAATTATATAGGTACACATGATAAACAGAAATATACTAATCTTTAGAGTAATTGAAAATTTCCCTAAAGCTAGATTTAAAAATTGAGATGGAAGAATTGCTTAAATTACAGTCTAATGACTACTGTAATGCATTACGCATTAGAACTGTACATCATACAAAAATAAAAATTTCAGATTAATTATATGTTATTTAAAAAGTGCACTGTTAAAATTTTTTTCTTAAAAATGAGCTAAATTGTCTCAAAATAGCTCCGAAACAATATATACTTAAATTTGAAAACCCTTGTACTCATTTTTGAGTATATTGGCATGAGAAACATGGGGATATTTGAATTCTTATTGGTCATTCCCAATTTTCAGCATTTCAATATACTCAAAACTGAGTACATGGTTTCGCAAATTTAAGTATATATTGTTTCGGAGCTATTTTAAGACAATTTAGCTCTTTCTTAAGAAACCATTTTTAACAGTGTGACATTATTTGGAAAAATAGTTGATAATAATTCCAAAAGTTCTATGGAACAAAATGAACTTGCACATTAAAAGGAATTTTTATGTCCATGTCACGTAAAAGCGAAATTTTACACCCCGAAAACGAATTTGAAGGAGCGTGTAAACTATAATTTGTAAAAAAAAAAAAAAAAAAAAAAAATCAAAAGCATTTAATTTATTTTATTTATTTTTATAAAAAGAAGGCAAATAATTTTTCGGAAATTTTCTTAATTATTTAAAACAATAACAAGTTTAATGAAATTATTAAATATAAATTATAAAAAACTTTAAAATATAAAAGAAGAAGAAAAACTCGATATTTTTTTCAAAGAACTTTAAATCGAATTATTTAAGGATATTAAAAAAAAAAAGTATATCAATCGAATGAGTGAGATCGAAATTGAATAAAAGAATCTAAAAATATTCCACTTTCATATACACTTTTAAGTTAAGGGGGGGGGGGCTGTCTACCTATCGTCTCCGAAAGCCGAAGCCAATGTTATTCTATGGGAAATTTTGCCCCATTATAATTCATTAACTAATACATATTTTTAAATTCCGTTTTCACTTTTCGAAAAATCACAACTATTAAACAATTTATCGCTTTCTAAAAATGGATATTTTTTATTTTTAAGATTTCATTTTTAAGCTCAAAAATAAAAAATTTCACATTGTGAAAATTCGCATTTTACAACCTCAAAATAAAATATAAAAAAAAAAAAAAAAAAAAAAAAAAAAAAAAATTTAGAAAGCGATAAATTGTTTAATAGTTGTGAAGTTTCTGAATGTGAAAACGGAATTTAAAAAAAATATATTAGTTAATAAGTTGTAATGGGGCGAAATTCTCCATAAAATAGCATTGGCTCTGGCTTCTGAGGAGAATAAGTGGAGAGGCCTCTTAAGACTTACATGATATAAAAACAATTTGTTTAGAAAGCTTGAAAAAGTGTTAAAAGGTAAATTTTATTTTCTCACCTCTGACAGTCACTGTGAAATTGCAACTTGCTCTATTTCTAGCCCTATCCTCTGCAGAATACAATACCAGTGCCACTCCAATATCAAATCGGCGAGGGGAAACTATAGCTGGTATAACAGTAACGATGACAGGCTCCTCACTATTGTCGTGTGTATGAGGATTGGGCCATTCTACGAGAGCATTTGCTTCGTTTTCATCTGCATTAACCACGATGTCTTCAGGACATTTGATTACAGGCGATTCAGTATCTGTAAGTGAATAATTAAATTAACAATAAAAGTCAATATTTGTAAGTAAATTGTGTGTAACGACTTACCCAAGTAGCACAAATAGTTGATATATCATGCGGAGATCAATGAAAAATGATGGGGTTGCTGCGACAACGATGAGAGTAATGCAATCTCCCAGTTTTAGAACATAGTTGTTTAACCGCAATATGATGTTGTTGGGTCATATTTTCAGAGCTGCGCCATTGCTTAACACACCTTGACTCCTTTACAAAATGCCCATGAAATCTCTGATATACTTCATCACAAAATACAATTTTGTTTCAACTATCGCTTTATAATTACTGTCGTCTATCTATTATGAGTACATACATTGGATTTTGCAGGTAAACTAGAAAATTGTTTTTATTTAAATATTAAAAAGTATCTTTATGATGGTTAACTTTACTTTAATTATTTTATAAATTCTGATGCAAGTAAGAGATTACACGACTTGAAGATCTTCCTCATTTTTAAGCCTGCAAATCGACTTTGCTGGGAAATAGTTGTATAAATATCTTGGACCCTTTTTGAGTAAAAATTGAGACTTTTGAAAATATTGTATTTTGCATATTTCATGCGCATATAGTTTGTTGGGAAATCTTAAGCAATATATCTTAGACTCTTTTTGTATAAAAATTAAGATCTTTGAAAATATTACTATTTCTCATATTTCGTACGTCTATCGTTCGTTGGAAAATTTTAAACAAAGAAATCATATCATATGTTAAAATAGGATTGTAATTTCGACTATAATTAGAATACACATTTTTTAATGCAAAAGCTGAATTAATTTTAACAAAGCTAAAAGTCATTAAAACAGCCATCAAACATGGATCCGTAGCATAATGCGCCAATCCTTCATTTTTGAGCTAACTCCTGATCTTCAACCGACTCTGTCATGATATTTGATATTGTCTTTTGAGGGTTACGACTCTATTTGAAAGCGACGAATAGCGTCACTGTGGTTTGACATGTTGTGCATGAATTTGCAGTTGTGTTTACATTGACGAAATTTGCACTTTGACATACTTCATAACTGTTCTCTCTCTTACTAATTTGTTGCATTGAGAATGGATAGATATTGTGGATGATGGAATACAATTTTTCAAATTAGGGGGATGCAGTAAATGTAAGATAAATATGTTATTTTACTGAAATGTACCGAAACGTATTCTAGTAATTAATGTTGAGCTTATAATGCAAAGATTTCCAAATTAAATTTTGAAGAATTTTTTCTACTAAAATCCAATAAATATGCAATATTTCCTACAAGAACTATTTCTTAACCAATTTTAAATAATGTAGTTACAGTCAGGCATTATATTTGTCATAGACAGAAATGTTTATTCCCTGAATAAAAGAATCAAGCAACGTTCTTCTTATTGAACAAAAAATCCGTTAACTAAACTTTATGTACCTAGAAGTTACTCTTTTTTCTGTGAAACAAACTATCCGGGCATTATTGTTTAACTATTACATTTAGTACTTATTCATCATTACAGAAATGATCATAATATAAGCTTTATTTCCGTATTACGAGGGCGTATCAGTGAGTAACGTGCACAATATAACATAAATGTGACAATACACTGCTGGACAAAATTTTGGCGACCACCTAAATCTCGGCGCGTAGTATTAGTAAAAGGCTATGCTATGTAAAATAAAACGATAAATCATAAATACACTAAATTACTAGATTATTGCAAAAACAATAAAAATTATGATGAAAATCGTGAAAATGAGGTGGTCAAAACTTTGGCCACCGCTAAGAGTTTTCGAAATATTTCATATGGTGATAAGTGCTCCATTACCAGTTGTGTAGCTTACTGGTGACACAATAAACGCACAGTAACATAAAGTCGTTAAGAATGATCAATGAAGAGAAATGTGCCGAAATCAGCAGGTTGTATGACCAGCTTAAAAGTCTCAGGAAAACAGCCATCCAAGCGATTGTTTCCAAGGATACAGTGATCAGGGTGCTCAAGAATAAGAACTGGAAAACGGGGAAGAAAACCAAACGTCCGGAAGTTTCGTCCATCTGTGATGAAAGGAGAATCAGGAGGACGACACGTTAATTAGTAGGGCGAGAAGAACTAGTCACCAGCCTTATTATAACGAATAAAACCGGTGTTACAACTTCACGCCGAGGCCGAACTATTTGCCAAATGTTAGATAAACAAGACTAGCTACGAAAGAATCAAGAAACAACTGTAGTTAACGCCGAGACACATGGAAAAGCATCTCAAGTTTGCATACAAACATATTGTGAAATCAACGGACGTGAAGCAAGTGGTTTTCACGGATGAGAAACTCTTTTGCCTCGACTGACTCAACAATGTCAGTTCATAGTCGAAAACAGAAGTGATAATGTCATCTCACCGCATCAAATGAAGCGTTAAATGTAGTGGTGGCGGTGTCATGATTTTAGGTTCCATCTCCAGCTTTGGTAACCTCCTGATAAAAATTGTTGAAAGAAAATATAACAGCCTAAAATATCTTGATGACCTACAAACTACTTTCATCTCGTAGTGTTACGGAAAATTTGGCCAGAGCAAATAGTTATCGTAGCAAGACAATGAGAATAACTACACTGCAAAAAAAGGGCTAGAGTATCAAAAGTGCAATAAAATTGCTGTCTTCGATCTGAACCTCATCTAGAATGTGAGGCAACTCATGGAGGAGGTTGTGTATAACGATAAGCAATGCAGTGACCAGAAAGAATTAATCCGAGCTCTGGAAAGCTGTTCAAAGAAGCTCAATAAGGAAACCATAATAAATCTTTACAAATCAATTTTTGGAAGTTTTCTAAAGGTTGTTGATGTTAAAAGGCAAATTCAATAACTTTCTCTCTTTTTGTCCTCTTTTATTTGTTACAAATATCTGATTACATAGGATAACCAAAGTTCTGGCAACCGATTTTCATGCATTTCTGTAAAATGTTTTAATTTTGAGATATCATATTTGCTTCTTATTGTCCCTTTATGTCAGGGTGAGGAACACACCCTATAATTTGCAGTTTTTTAGAATCAGGTGGTCGCTAAAGTTTTGTCCAACAGTCTATGAAACACTAATGAAAGTATTATCCATTTATTACTTTTCCACATAATTTCCATGCACGTTAAGGTATTTATCCCAACGATGGATCAGTTTGAAAATTCCGGTCTCATGTATCTCCGTTGGCTGTGAAAAGAGCCACCTTTGCTCTGCCTCGTTTTAGTGCGTCGTCAAACTTCTTATCGCAGAGAAATTTGCTTTCCTGTTCTATTGATATAGTTTGGCTTGAGCAAATTGAGCAGTAATATCTGTAAATTTGTTTGGTTATAAGTTTACAGATATACAGAAATTCATGTATTATTTGCATACATTATTCGATCACTACCCCTGAAGAAGGACTGTTTTAATGTATGCTTTCATTCTTGAATTTTAAAAATCTTGTTTAATTATATTTTTAATTTCTTCTAGTGACATTTAATTTTTTTCTAGCGAAATGTTTGAAAAGATTTTTCATATATACATACATATATATAATGTGCATTACTTATTGATACGCCCTCGTAATATTCAGTATCATTATTTTACTGAATATTTTGTTAAGAACATTGCAATAATTTATTCATTATGCCATAGTTAAAAAAAAAAAAAACTTACCAACACAAGCTGATGACGTATCAGCTTCACTCCACACTCCCAAATCAACACATTTCCTTACTTTGGGACCAGTTAGAGTGAAACCTGGGTCGCATTCATAGAAACATTCGTCGTTGAAATTCGATTTACTTTTTGTGCATTTCGAGGGAGTGATTTGTCCGTTAAGAATCGGCTTCAAAGCAGAACAACTCACAGCTAAAAGTGGAACAAAAAAGAAGGAAATTTTTACATTATTTATTTATATAATTACTTATTTATTTTGCATTACTTACATTCGGTAACAAAAGTCTCCGAACACTAGCAAAAATTCCTATGCAAAAAAAGTACACTTAATACAATTTTGTTAAATAAATCCTTGTAGAATCCTGTTCTTAGTCAGTCTAAAAACAGGATTCGACAAGGATTTATTCAACAAAACTGTATTAAGTGTACTTTTTTTACATAGGAATTTTTTCTAGTGGTCGGAGACTTTTGTTACCGACTGTATATAAAATATTTTGAAATATGGTTATCTTTTTCTGAATTGTTTTACCTAAGATTTGTTTTTTCTTTAACACGAACAATATTATCTTTATTCTGTCTTAAATCATAGCGTGATATTTTTAAAGATAGTTACAATTTAAACATCCCGTTTGAAACTGTAGTTAATCTATCTAAGTTACGATAAATTTGTATTCAACAATTAATACTTTAATATTAACAGCATGCCAATACACAAAATAAAGTATAATATGCACAAATTTATCATGATGCTTATAATAAATTTAATAATGTTTATATAATTAATACTTTATAATATAATAACAAAGCACCACAAAACTGGCGTGTTAAAGTAATAAGCTGCCGCTTTGATTGCAGCACTCGTGCCTACTTTGTTCGCCTGTGTGTTTTTTCGACCCGAAACAATTGTTGCGAGTTTATTGCATTTCATGGTGTTCATTCAAAATTTTGTACTTATTAAGATTTTATAATGTTTATAATATACAATCCGTAACAAACGTATCCGAACACTAGCAAAAATTCCCATATAAAAAAAGTAGAGTTAATACTGTTTTGTTAAATACATCCTTGTCGAATCATGTTCTTAGTCAGTCTAAGAACATGATTCGACAAGGATTTCTTTAACAAAACAGTATTAACTCTACTTTTTTTTTATATAGGAATTTTTGCTAGTGTTCGGATTCTTTGTTACCGACTGACGTTTATTATATAAGTTGATCATAGTAGCGATTAATTGCTGGCATGCTATTAATACGAAAATAACTCATATTATTTCTGAATATTCTTCATAAAGTTCATTTGCACCTTTTTAGATGCGAAATAGCATGTGTTTTGAATGGTTGCTTCTCTTGTATAGAGGTACTTTAAAGTGGTAATAGTTGTACAAGTAACTCATTCATTCCGAGATAGCAAAATGTATTCTGGTGCCTAGTCAAGATGATTCGAAAGGTTAACACTAGACTGAATTGGATAAATCAAGTTAATTATTTCATTCATCTTTTCATATTCAAAAATAATACTAATATGATTAACTGAAACGAATACTTTTTTATTAGATCTAATAAAGGCTTTTTTTTTTTTTTTGGTGGTGGTGGTGGTGGTGGGGGGGGGGGGGCAAAAGATCTATTTTTTTATAAAGGCAGCGTGATTATTAATTTTACCGTCAGTTATATTTTTATAAAATTCAGTTAAGGTCCAACACAGACAAAATACTTTGTTGTAACAACAAAAATTTTCTTAAATCAACCAACAGCTTTAACAAAAACTTTCTTATCAGAATCAAAAAAAGCCCATCGTTCATTGGTTGTTTACAGAATCGATCTATGACGTAGCCTATCGCACTATCAAATGATAGAGCTCTATTCTAATACAGGCCGACGCATCTGCCACCATCTTTTTTCTTTTGAAGGCGCCAACATTTCAGCTTGGCTGCTTGGCGTGTTTATCACAGCTATATTCTTCATCTCGTATGATCTGATGGAAATACAAATATTTTATCTTCTTTCCTGGAGCGGTTTGAGTAAATTATTGATGAACAACTTCTTATATCAGAATTTAATAAACTGAAATTACAAAAAAAAAAAAAAAAAAAAAAGAAAAAAAAAAAAAAAGTAATTCAAATGCAACACATGATGACCGAAACGATGGCAACTGCGGACTCGCTGAGTGCATATGACAACCCTAACTAAGGCAAAAAGATATCGGGTGCGACATCTCGTATATATGTGCCTTATCCAGTAACTTTAACTCTTCTTTCAACCATAATCTTTTTGTCGAATGAAGGAAATTGGTTTGGTTAAATGCACAAGATTAGTCTTAAAATGACAAAATAAATCTACAAAGGCAGACAGCAAAATAAATTTAGTTTCAACAAATCAATATTTTCAGTGCCGTTCTTTTTCTGACGCTTAATTTTCGTTTCAAAAGCGAAACAGCATCACTTTTATTTAATAAGTTTCTGTATTATAGATCTGCATGGCCGTCGGTTATTGAAGTGTAATTTTAAAAAACAGTTTCAGAATTCTTGCGAAGTGTACCGTCAATAACACAGTGATCATTAATCCGGGCATTTTTGTAGATAATCACGAAAAATTTTATTACACATTTTATTTGATATATTACTCTCGTATAGGTGACCATTTTATAAAGTTATTATTATTATTGGATAATTAGAATTGAAGTGGTTTTAATAACACTGGAGTGGGAGCCCAAAACGTTGACTTACTAGTTTCTGCATGGAAACCGAGATTCGATCTGAAACACTGCATTTTATTTCTCTTTAATCCTCCTCTGAATTTTTCTTATTATTTTGTGTTAGAAATTTTAAGAAAAAAAATGTATGCCCCCCCCTTTTTTTTATTAATTGCGGGACTCCGAGCGATTTCCTGTGCCCCTTGGGGCGCCCTGCTCAGCTCTTTATTCCTTTTCGCCGTTCAGACTGTCTTCGTCAACTCACGCAGCAGTTTTCTGCTGCACTTGTATTTTTCAAGGAGGTTTTAATTAATTAATTAATTTTTTATTTTTATTTATTTATTTATTTAATCTCCTGAAGCTTCACTCAGATTAATTTCTCTGCTAACGGGGGGGAATTTCTGAGACTAAATTCTAAATTTATTTTTTTAATTAAAAAGCCTTCGGCTTTTTAATATTTTCTTTTCTGTAAAATCATTTTTAGGTTTTTGGCACTTTCGATGGAGGTAAGCAGCGGTTGCGACCGATTGCAGGTACTCCGAAGCAACTACGTTGACGTTGACGAAAATGTTGACTTCACAGTTCAAATCATGGTGATGAACTGATGCATCGATTCTCTGTTGATTTCACCGAAGCTCCAATCGCAGCCAAATTTAAAATAGTACACTGTAAAAAATATGTTCTATTTGCTGCCAGAAATTCTCTGTAATTTGAGAAAATACAGCGTAATTTTTGACAACGTAATTTTTTCGTAAATTACGTGTATTTTTTACAGTGTAGAGAAAAAATGGTTTTAATTATGTTTCGCATAAATACATACAATTTTTGAAAAGGCTACGCAAATCAATTCTTACTTTTACTTTTTCTTCTAAGAATATGCTTAAATCTATTGTCATTTCACAGTCAAGATTGTTTTAAACGGCAAATGACATTACTAAAAACATCACATAAATCATGACAAATCCATCTCAAAAGAATCGACAAACCCCTTTTTCGAAAAGGCTTATTATTGTTAACAAGCTTATTACAATGCAGCTTTGATGAGATCGAATACATTATGCAAACGGAATAATCACTATTTTTTTGTAGATTAGACGTCCATCGACAAGTAGAATTTTTTATATTTATTAATGCTATTCATGCTATTCATGCCAAATTCAACAAGAAGCGTTTGATTTTTTTATTCATACTTTTATATTCGGAACATTTTGTGCAAATATTTCAAGACGGAATTATATCGTTGCATTAATAAAGAAAAACTGGTATGTTGTGTGGTTGTAACAATCACAACATTTTCTTTTACATTTTTCTATATAAATTCACGCAATACAAATCACATATTAAAATTAATATTTATTAAAATTATTTTCCCAAAGCGAATGCAGACGATTTTTCGTCTCACAGAAGTTTAAACCAACGAGATAAATAATATAGAGCGATAAATGGTAACCCTGACATGGTCCAACATGAGTCATGTGACATGAACCCTTTATGCGTTGATTCCCTTGGTAACAACTTATTTTCAATAAATTTCTATGGCAACGGTTTGGAGATTGTTCTTGGCAAAAGTCATAACCGCCAATGTTTTTGTTTACTTATGTAGTTTAATATTCTTTTCTTCTAAATCATTTTGATTTTGATTTTACTTCTTTTTTATTTCGTGTAGTCGAAATTTAACCGACAAAATGCTTAAAAATAGTTGAAAAATTATTATTTGTTGTTAAATTTAGCTCTTTAAAAGTTTAACTTTTCTTTTATAAACACTTTAAAACTTTGTTGGGAAACGATGAAAAAAAAATGCACTTTATTATTTATTAAAATTTGAAATATGTGAAAAATTATTTAAAAAAAAAATATTTCGGCCATAGGACTGCATGTTACCTAATAATAATGATAATTTGTCGAACTGAAATTTTATATGCCAAAACAGCGATAAAAGGCCAAATACAGCAATCTATTGGTTCATGTCATGTGATTGATCTTGAACCACGGAAAGCTAATCCTTCATCCATTGAATCAGCACTTTAATTTATTTATGTCTTTGATTAAACATTAAATGTCGAAAGAAAGTCAATTTTATGCTGACATCTGAGGAAATGCATTTTTATTTATTTATTTATATAAATGAAAATAATTATAAGATAAAAAACTTTTTACATACCATGTTTTTAAATTTTCTGTTGAATCATAGCTATAGAACTACATTAGCGCTTTATCAATGTGTATAAAAATTTTAAAGTGATAATGACATCAATTTTTGTGAGATGCCTAATTTAACTTTTTACAATTTTTTAATGTTCACGTTTAATTAAATGTATTTATTTTTTATGTCGAAAGAAAATGAACTCGTAAAGTTTTTTTGGAAACAATTAAATTATAGCTATAATTTTAATGGCTATTTTTAAAGCTATTAGGAGATTATTATTTTCATATTTTAATTAATTAAAAGAAAACTAATCAAAAATTCGAAAATCGGGCTTCGAAGTATTGAGTTGTCATCGAGTTCTGAGCTATTGTGAAAGTTTCAAAAAATGTCTAGCTAGTAGGGAAGTTAGTTAAAAATCGATTGCAAGATTTGTACCGGACAAACAAGAATAGAAGTTAATTAAAACATGGTAAAATAATTATAACTTTGTTTTAAATTATGATAAATCTATGGTTTAACCATTCGTTTTAAAGGTAATGAAGACAGACATCCATATTGAAAATTTACATATATCGGGGGGGGGGGGGGGGGTGATAGCGATGCCCTTACATATACAAAAATTTTTATGGTTGATTATTATTATCATCATCACCAATTGAATGATTGATACAAATGTAACCAACTATAGTTTAAGTCAATGTCCAACTAAATACCAAGTTTGGTTAAATTTCGTTCATTGGTTCGTGAGACACAGCGTCCACACACTCACACACACATTTTCTAAAAATGATCAAATCGTGTTCAAGACATCCCAAAAGGCGTAAATACAGTGAAAAGCAGAAATGGAAAAACATTTTATGAATGTAATATTTTCTTCTATTGAATACAGAAGAAAGTAAAAAAGGTTTTTTTTTTTCAAATGATTTATGAGTTGCATGTCTTCATTCAAGAAAAAAAAGAAAACAAAGAGGCTCATGCGTAGACGTAGAAATAACAGTCGAAATATACAAAGTTTAAAAATAAAAATTAGAAAATAGAAAAGCGCATATCCATAAGTTCAAAAGCATTTTTCAACCTGTTCAAAAAACCCGCAACTCAGAAGGAGAGACGAATACATCCGGTGAAGTAATTGTTGCAGAAAACTGCGTTTTAAGCACAAGTGTTATTTACTTTTTTTGTTATTTATTTATTTTTCTCCTGATTGCTACGAGACTTCTCAAAATATTAACTTTCTTTCTAAAAATAAATTTAGTCAGAGAAAAGAACTAAGCGCCTATTTTTGAATGAGTTACAGATGTATGAAACTGCAAGTTTAGATTTAAGGTTCACTGTACGCAAAATGTACAGGAAAATAAATGCAACTTTTAAAAATTCATTTGAGTAATATAAATCGGAGGTCCATCCGATTTTTATTTTGATGGCCCCTTTTCGTGAAATTTATTATTTATTTTTGTGAAAAATTATTATCGTATAAAACATTCTATTTTGGTTGTCACTCTATAATAAAGTTTAATGTTAAATTAATAGTGTTTAATTAAACAAGGTATAGGCACTCATCAAAACTAATAATGAAAACAGGAATTTTTTTTTAAAAACTCAATACGAAATAATTTTATTATCTAATTTGATAGAACGAAATTTTAGGAAAGAATCGTTTTTATGAATCTGAATTTTGCGAAGGATCAATTCTATGGATTTGAATTTTGCGAAGGGGCCCATTTTGTAAAATTCGAAATTTGTGAAGAGACAGCTAAATGGCTTCTATTTTTATTTAATGGCTTCAATTTTTATTTGAATAGGCACTTGTAAATGATAAAAACACTTAGAAAAACATCTTTCTAAGTGTTTTTCTTAGGTTTTTTTTTCTCATTTAAAATGAATTCAAGCTTAGAAAACAATTGAATCTTTTTCGAAGCTTAATTTTATTTAAGTCTTTTGTCTGCTGTTAGTTTTCACAATAAAGAATACACCAAAACTGAAATTAATCAGATAAATAAATAGCTAGAGCAAAACAAAGTTAAAGTTTAAGTAAATTTTATAAGAAAAAAAGAATAATAATAATAAAAACAGTTTGCTGAAAAAATTTGATAGTCCTTTATTTAACAAGCCTCTATTTTAAAATTTCCATTTTATTATTTTTTTCTTCGAAGTAAACAAATTCCCTCATAACCTCTAAATAGCAAAATCCATTCCTCATTATAGTTTATTTATTTATTTTTTAACTCCATTTCTCAAAAACAGCCCCTTCCTTCCCACACATTTGATAACGAACAATAAATTAAAACTGGATTTGCAAAGAGTTATTTTAAATTCTAAATCTCTAAAATGCTAATTGAGTAAGATGTTTTAAAAATTGTAAAAAAGAAAGTCAATAAACAAATGTTTGCGCTGAAGATGAAAATCCAAATGTTCACGATACTGAAATCAACAAATATTCTGCATATCTCCTTGTTCCACATTGAAATTTTTGGAGCAATTTCACGTGGATTAATTTAAATTAAAAAACCATTGCAAAGGTTCGAACTACATTATAAAAAATATATAAATAAAAGTACATTTCAAAAAATGGGTTTTTGAAAAAAAAAAAAAAAAAAAAAATCAGTAATTAAAATTGAGTGACACAAATGGTATGTATCAGTAATCCACTAATATAAATATAGTAGTATAAAAAAGAAGAAAAAATGGAAGAATATAATTTTATACATTGTAGTTTAAAATAAAAGAATATTTTTATGTTTAAAATTAATGAATTAATGAACTTCTGTGTTGTAAAGTTATTTTATTAGTGCGACAGGGCTATTGATTTTAGTCAGCGACTGCACATCGTCATCATTTGCTGTGTTTCACATTGGATATATCAGGTACAAAGCTACACTGTTCAGCTGATCGCTTCGAAAATTGGTACATTAATTAATCAGGATAAAAGCTAGCTACCGCTGCATTTTTCAGTTCAATTAGATAATTGGTTTAAAAGATAACAGAAAAAAATTCAACTGTTCAAAAATTAGATTTTAAAAAAAAAAAGGAAAAAAAGAAAAACAAACAATAAAAATGTTTGAATGAGCCATTTTTCTTACATGCGTCATGAATATTGATTTTGGAGCCATTTTCATTAACTGAAGCATTTTGTAGACAATCGGATTCAAACTCATGGAGTAAACTATTTTTTACACATTCTTACAGTTAAATAAAAATAAATAAATGAATAAATAAATTTGAATTTAATTCATTTGGTTTATTTGTTAGTGGGAGATTTTAATATAGATTTTAATACAGAAATCGGGAAGGAATTCATCGAAGGATTAAAAAGTATGGATCTTGCCTTACAAAATAATTTAAAAAACTTCACTGTAAAAAATAGGCTCTTAAAAATAAGTATATATTGTCTCAAAATAGCCTCGAAACAATATATACTTAAATTTGAAAACCCAAGTACTCATTTTTCAGTACATTAGCATGTCAAACATGGGGATATTGGGATTCTTATTGGTCAACCCCATTTTTGAGCATGTCAACATACTCAAAAATGAGTACATGAGTTTCCAAATTTAAGTATATATTATTTCGGGCTATTTTGAGACAATATATACTTATTTTTAAGAACCTATTTTTTACAGTGTATACGACGAGTAGCCGTACGACAACAATCGCAATCTTTACTACTAAATGTATACGAGGGAGGTTTTATGTGAGTGTGTACAGTTATTACAAGCCTTACAGTGCATATAAAGTTTTAAATAGACAAAGAAAAAAAATGTAATGTACAAAATAGTGCTGTCGTACTAAATTAAATTATATTTATAAAAGTTTCTTTTTTTTTTTTTTTTTAATTCTTATTCTTCTTATTGTTTTCCCATGACGTATGAAAATTTTGCATATCATAGAAAAGAATTTATTCTAAAAGAATTTTGTTTTATTTAAGCTTTGTTTTGTGGATGTATAAACTCTGAAAAATTATCTGGTTATGTGAGCTTTGCTTTATTTTTTAATTTATTTTTTGAAAATATAATAATTATAACAAATTTATATTATATATATAAGAAAGGTATAATTTAATGCTTTTCGCATGATATTATTGTCTGTAAGTTTAAAACTTGTTTTGATACGGTTCAAAGTATTATAAAAGGGAAAATTCTATTTAACCAAATTTTGCTGGATTTTATTAACTTCATTGAATAGCCGTCCGACTTTAATAATATGTATCTTGAATTAAGTTAATTGAAAAGCTTACAAATACAGGAATATCTTAAATTCATTATTATCATTATTATTTTATTTTACATATGTTACAAATTTGTCCAGTTTCTTTCAATTTTTGTTTTTCATGCAAATAATAATAATAATAATAAAATAATAATACTATCTGCTTTTAAAGCCAAGAACTTTTTCTAAAACTTCTAATATTTAGCACAATGAGTATTTCACCAATTTTTCTTCCATTTACAATAAACGATAAAATAATTTACATCATCTACTGGTTTCCTACAAAATTTTCATTGGACATTTCAAAAAATATTAAGAAAACTTTTTTAATCCGGAAATGAAAAGTACATAAGTATAATTGTAGCTCATATAATGCCAAAAATTTTCATTGAAGTTTTTAAAATTTTCTCATTCAATTCATATTACCACCTTTACAATTAACTTAAAAATGCCTTCCCTCTAAAACTTTTCCTTTAAATTTGTATATTTCAAACAACGTTTCAGAATAATTAAGATTTCAAATGCTATTTCATACTATAGTTACATATTTTTGAATGCACAGTTCCCGCCGCTTATTAAAATCACATTCGTTCTGAGCCAAAGTGATTTTATTAAGCGGCTGATTTTTATATCCGACACAAGGAAGAAAAGGTATTGCTTCCCTGAATTTCGAAAGAAACTTCAAAAGGTAACGAATAATAGAATTAGTAAACAATATTAATTTTTGATAGATAATTAACTAATTGTTTCTTCGATATAAGTAAATTAAACGCATTCCAAGTTCTAAAGCACTTTCGTTAGAGGAAAATCATCGTTACTTTACCAAAAATTCACCTTATTATTATAAATTTAAAAGCTTTTCTTTTAAACCCCATCAATTATAGTAATTTCAAAATAAGAATTAGAAATTGCTCTTTAATAATTAAAATTATATATATATATAAAATATATATGTATATATATATATATCATTTTAAATCAATGTGTATTTTATTACTCCGCTTTGAAGAATACTTTCTTTGAAATTGTTACGAAGATAAGGTATGGGGCGTGTTTAATTTGTAACTGTGCTGTAAGTTTAAAATCTAAATGAGCTATAACGGAGAGTTTGTTGTGCTTTAATATCTTTTTCTATTAGAAAAAAAAAAAAAAAAAAAATTTTTTTAGTGTGCATAAATGATATTTTTGGCTGCTGAGGAGATATTTTTGAATTTATTAACCGGCGATGCTGATTTTATTTAGCTGAGGGTTTGTATTGATTTGATTCCGGTCCTGGCAATTTGATCAGATTAAGCAGCTGATTTTATTAAACAGTGAATTTTCCCTCTGAACCCTCCTCTTATCGACCGATCTGCCTGCTCCCAACAATAGGCAAATTACTAGAAAAGCTCATTGTCAATAGACTAAATTTCTACCTGGAATCCAATAATCTTCTACACCCCAACCAATTTGGGTTCAGAGAGGGCAGATCATGTGAACTCGCTTTGCAGCAAATTTTAAACTCCTGCGCTCTTAACTTTCAGTCTGGAAAGTACACCACTCTTATTTCACTTGACATTAAAGGGGCTTTCGACAACATCGAATGGTCACACATCCTACACACTCTACAAACACTGAACTGCCCGAGAAATCTTGCAGGAGTCATCAGCTCTTACCTCTCCAACAGGAAAATCTTGATTAACTGGGGCCCTAACTACAGTGTTTTTCCACAGTCTAAGGGCTGCCCCCAGGGATCGTGCCTAGGCCCGATCCTCTGGAACTTGGTGGCCAACAAAATTCTTCTAAAAATGAACTCAGAGGGTTTTAAAACCCTCGCATATGCTGATGACTTCTCTGTGATTCTCTCAGGTTTAACGAGAAAAGTTCTGGAGGAACAGGCCCAGGCTGCCCTCTCCCTCTTCAGCTCCCTATTAATAGAATCAGATCTAACACTCTCACCCTCGAAAACGCAAGCATTAACCTTCTCCTTCCCAAGACTCCTTAAACGGAACCCAGTGATGAGGATCGATGGCGTCAGTGTCCGTCATGTTTCACAACTAAAAATATTGGGAATCACAATAGATAGAAACCTAAACTGGCTGGCACACATACAAGACCTAAAGATAAAAACTTCTAAAATCTTCCACAATTCAGCAAAAATGGCAGGGAAGAGGTGGGGTATATCCACCTTCTTCCTAAAAACCTGGTATAAAATAGTAATAGAAAAGATCCTAACCTACGGCGCTGGCATTTGGGGGGGGCAACCTCACCAAAGCAGCGTCGAATAAACTTAACTCAATACAGAGAATATTTTTGGTCCAAATCTCTAGAGGTTACAAAACAATCTCTACTGATGCCCTCACAGTCATCACTGGTATTCCACATGCTCACCTCCAATTAAAATACAACTTTAACAAAACTAACGTCCTGCAATTAAATAATTCCATTCTCACAGACACTCTCCTCCCTAATATTCATGTTCAACAGCTTTCTAACAGCTGGCAAATACACCCAGCACAGGATGCTGCTTCCCTTTTCATAAATTGTGCAAAAAACAGCTTCTCCCCGTCTGCTCAACTGGCGATCTACACTGATGGCTCCAAAACCGATCATGGAGTGGGAGCTGCACTCTATGTTTTAAACAATAGCCAAGTTCTCCATCAGTGGGCAGGCAGGCTCGCAGACCACAATTCGGTCTTTCAGGCTGAGCTCTTTGCCATCCTGAAGGCAGTTGAGTGGTCAGAAATTAACTCTCCAGACTACAATCAAATCTCAATCTTCAGTGACAGCCTCTCGAGCCTGCAGGCCATAGCTCGCCACAAGAGCAGACACCCACAAGTAATTGAAATTAAAATAAAGCTCTCAAAATTAAAAACTAAAATCTCCCTAGCACACGTTTCTGCCCATAGGGGGGGTCGTCGGAAATGAACTAGCGGACTCTCTTGCAAAATCAGCAACAGAATCTAGAGACATAGCCTACTCACTCCCAGCTCCCCCTTCCTACATAAAATATCACCTAAATCAAAAACTAATTAATGACTGGCAGAGTCTCTGGAGTGTGTCTCCAAAAGGGAGATACACTCACGAGATAATACCAAATGTCTCACTCAATATTTGGGACCTCTCCCCGGAAATATCTGCCTTTCTGTCGGGTCATGGCCCCTTCCCCAAATACCTCCACAGATTTCATTGCCGACGATCACCCTTATGCTCATGCGGTGAGGAGGGGACTGCACAACATTACTACTTTCACTGTCAACTTACAATATCTTACCATTTAAGGAACCCTAACCCTAGACCAGCAACCTGGCTGAACAATATAATAACTAGAAAGCCCCTACGGCTCAAATTAAAGCGCATCTATGCCTTCCTTCAAGATTTATCAAACTCAACAAATTAAATTCCTTCTCTATCTTTCCTAAATTTTTCCTCCTCTCCTACATGGCGAATACTGGTCATGTCTGATGCTACAGAATTCCACTGAAGTGCTCTCGGAAAGCAACCATCCTGCGCATGTTGTTGCTAACCAACTTGGGCTTGATATAAAGACTGCGAGAACATTGTATAAAGACTGTGAAATTTGTACATTACATGAATGAACTTTGTAAATAGACTTCCACTTGGCTCCGGTCCTTTTCACTTTCATGCAACTTTGTCGCCTTTTGTCGCGGGAGAGCTCTGCTCTGGCGACCTTTGTAATTTCTTTTTCTTTCTTTTTTTTTTTTTTTTTTTTTGTTGTTGTTATTTGCTATGCAATAAACAACGGGGGAGGCTTAACCTTTGGAGACGGGCTCTTCTGATTCTCCCCAGTGGCTTTGGAGCCCCTCTCTAAAGGTTAAAAACGCTCAAAACCACTGCATAGTGGTGAGCGGCTTCTTTCCGTCTTAGAATCTTAGAAACAGTGAATTTACTAAGCGGTGGTTACTGTATATCCTATCAATAAAAATTATATTTATTAAAATTATATTTTTAAACTAATTTGCATTGTAAATAAATTAGAAAAGATACCAGCAAAAACATTATTTATACAATTTGATTTTTCTCACCTATTTAGTATTATAAATCAATGCTGTCAGAATTATTGATTCGAAAATATTGTTCTCTACGTAATCCTTCTCTAAACTTTTCTTTAAATAGAAGATACGACAATGAATAAATAACTGGGTAACCTTAATCCGGTAAAGGAAAAATAAAAACGTCTGGGTCATTGCATTTCATTCTATATACTTTGTTCGTAATGCTTAATTAACTTAAATAAATTAATATTCTTTATCGGGTTTATTATTTCTTTTATATATCTATAAAAAAGCATTTACGCTTATTACAGTAAAACAATTTATTAAACTATGCAATGAAAATTACTATGTCTGGATATTTTCTGAATCAGATGTTTTGCAGATAAAAAAGATAGTCCCTTTAAATAACACAGTTCTTCGGCGAAATTGTTTTATTCAAAGTGATGTGTTTTTCTGATGTATTTTTGAAGTCTGATTAAGTGAAAAATATTTTTAAAAAATTCCATTAGGTACAGTCGGTAACAAAAGTGTACGAACACTAGCAAAAATTCCTATGTAAAAAAAGTACACTTCATACGGTTTTGTTACATAAATCCTTGTCAAATCCTGTTCTCAGTCAGTCTAAGAACATTATTCGATAAGGATTTATTTAACAGAATCGTATGAAGCGTACTTTTTTTACAATGGAATTTTTGCTAGTGTTCGGACATTTTTGTTACCGACTGTACGGTACAGTTTGGACAGAAAATGGTATATTTTGGTATATCCACTTTATCCCATTTCAGTTATTTCTCGGGAAATCTAATTGATGTAAGTGAAGAACAAGAAGAGCTATTTTATCAAGAAATTAAAAAAAAAAAAAAAAAAAAAAAACTCTAAACAGAGTTTTGATGTAAACAATACATTTAAAATGTAATGTGCAGATAAATAGCTTGTTTTAATGTATTTTATACATAAATAATTTCAATACTGTTACAGCATCCGTGTGAATTCTTTCGATATTCATCGTTACTTTCTGAAGTATCCTTACAAGATAGGAAGAAAAGGCAAGCATTTCTGAACTTACCATAAATAAAACACATTGGAAACACCCAAAACGATGGGGGGGGGGGGGGAGCTCCAAATGGAGTTTCGATGTAAAGAAACACATTTAAGAACTAATATGTAGATGTATCATGGTAATTCTAATACCACGAGAACACATGCCTAATAGAAATAGCAAAAATTCTTGATATTGCATACAGCAGCTTAATCTCTAACAGCACACCTATCCACAATACATCCTAAAGATGTCCCTTTCATCCTCAGGATATCCTATAGATGCCCTGGAAAGAAGATGTACAGTTAGGGATCGGGCTATATATTCTACTAGTGCAGTGGTCGGCAACCTCATTTTTGAACAAAGCCAAATGTCAACAATACAATGATTAAAATATCTTTTGGGAGCCAAAAATTTTTACCTAATTTATATTGGCTCATTCATTCTTATTAACATAATTAGAGTATTCCTAAGTCGACATTTGCTAAAATCTCAAGGGGAGTCGCTGGTTGCCGACCACTGTACTAGTGGGTTGAACGGCTACACTTGCGGCATATTTCTACAAGACATCTTTCTAGGACTTATTTTCGATATTTATCCAACTGTTCGTACACGAATGTGGGTCTTCTATCTCATTGGATTACCTAATATCAGAAATCATCACTTCCCGACTTATAGTCCGCATTGAATCTAATAGGATAAGCATGAACTTGCTTTGGCCTCCTCTCTAACTAAATACGCTTACATGAACAATTTTACATGTATGCATTCCTTCTGGGACATATAAAATAGATTTATAAAAATCCCATTGAGTAGTAGGTTTTAAAAATCTTTATAATCAGATATATTTATTTCAGATACCTGATATACACAGATTCATGCGCCGCCGCTATCTTACACTTGGTGGTCACACTTTCGAGCCCCCATTGTAAAATTTTGAGCATTTAAATATTTGTTCTTTTTGATTTTATCTATTTATAGAAATAGAATAAACATGAAGGCGAGTAGCGCCATCTGAGGGGAAAATTTGAAACTAATTATTAGTATTATTGTTTTTGTTGTAAATCAAACTTTTCATCGTAAGAAGCAGTGTAGTGCAAACCGCACTCTCGCACGTCCCTTATTTGATATTATATTAAATTTTAATTCGTGTTAAGGCTTTTTAAAGGTATTTTAAATGTATTGTGCTTTAGATACAACAATTGATCAATTGCTTATATCAAAATTATTTAGTATTCTGACACTATGATGTACCTCCAATTATTTTAAAATCGCCATTTTTAAGTTATCCATACGAGTGCGAATACAATCTTTTAAAATTTTTAATAGATGACATCTGACATAATTGTACTTTATAGTGACTTCCCATATAATAACCATTTTTATGAAACAAAGAGCTTTTTACTATAATTGGAATTGATAGCATTCAGTATGCTGAAAGAAGCTTTTTGAAAATATAATTCGATTTTCATTTGTATACTAGAGGTTGTTTTGATGTTGAATCAGTATAAATTTCAATAATCAAAACGTGTTGTATTCTGTCTAGGATTGTTTTTACTTTTATAAGAATGTAATTGTGGTAAAATTTGGCTAAGTTGCTAAAATATACGGTTAAGTAATCATTATTATCCTACTACTTAAATATTTTTTTTTTTTTTGCAAGTTCACTTTAGAAAGTTAAACTTTTTATCATTTACTATTTATCAACATTGTGATGTGTATTAAACTGAATGTGAATAACAATGGGATACTAAGAAAAAACTTTTTTCCATCAATACTTTTGTACAGTGTTCCTATACGAGAAATCAGTGAATAAAAATTACAAATACAGAAGGCCTTCCGGCTCAGTCAAAAGAATAGCTTTTTTTTTTTTTTTTTTTAAATATATAAGTGTTCTCTTCTTTTAAACAAGAAAGTGGATCGAGTTGATTATCAGTTTAATTGAGATCTTGATATCGGCTATATACACAGAGTTTCATGTAAATCGATTAATGAATACGATTTTTATGTGAGTTTAAAATTTTCAAGTGCCCGCCATTTTAAAACAATATGGCGTATTAAGTTGATTATTAAACTTCGTTGAGATCTTCGTACGGGCAGTGTACATATAGAGTTTATAAGAAACCCGTTTTAAAATCCGTTAATTTCATTTTGAAAATTTCAAGCGGCTGTCCTTAAAAACAAGATGGTGGATAGAGTTGATCAATAAATTTGTGCGAGATTTTGATTTGGATTATGTATATACCGAGGATTAAGTGAATAGTTTTATAAATAAGTTTATATAAGATTTTTAAAAGCCGTTATTTTGCTAAAAGATGGTAAATCAGTTTGACCAACGAACTCAGACATGACATTTTTATGATAAGTCCACTGTTCAGTTTTAGTTAAAATTGATTCAGTATTTTCAATGTTATCCTAATGATAAATTTTCTGCTATATATAGAGAGAGGTAAATTAAGTGATTGCAATAGGTCGGTTTCTATAGAAGTCAATTCTAAAAAGGTCATCAGAAATCGATATCAGATTTTAAAAATTAAATATTAGATTTTTTCTGATATAGAACAGCAAGAACGATCTTAGAACACATGGTTTAATTTACTTTTTCCAAGCTTCTTTTTCTTTTACATTCTTGAATTCCTCATAGAGAGACCAGAGCGAGGTAAAACCAAACCAATCAACCTTTCTTATTTTAGAAACTTGTAATTTTTGATAATGATTTTCAGGCATAAAAATCACTGCGCTGCTTTTAAGGATTTTAAATGATAAAAAAATTTAAACAAAAATGTTTTGATTTTTTTGTAACCGATTTAAATTGTGAAATACATATCTCACGAGCTTATTAGAACAATGATTGAATCAGTTACGTTTAATCTGAGAGATTTAGTTTTCAATGAAATAATAAATGCTGAAAAACATAATAAAATAGACGAATTTTAACGCCTGTACTAATTTTCTTTGACAAAAAAGGAGGATTAAATTTTATAGGCTTCATTTTATAAAGTTCAGACGATAAAACATCGCACTTCAAAGTATTCTGGTCATTATTATTCAATGAAAACTTTTTCACTCTACTAATCCCAGTACTTTTCGGGAAATGAGATCTCATTCTTACCAACTGAATAATCTTGATGGCCTACTGCAGGCAATAGGTATGGGAAATATAAATTTCTTTAACAGTATGATTTTCTTTTTATTTATTAGTGAACTAAAACTCATGGGCCATTAATGTAGAAAGTGATCAATTTAAAAAGTATACGTGTTTGTTTTTATGTTAGCCACATCTGTAATGTAGGCGGTGATATTTTCAACACCCCGACATATTTAATGTCTATATTTAATGCGCGTTTTGAAGTGCCCTGATTGCAAACGTCCTATTTTCTTTGTTGATCTGCATGTATATCTGTTATCAGCATAATTTGAAAATAATAAAGTGCAGGAAATTCAAATTTGTTATTTTGAAGTTCGTATTAGGTTGCCACTTAAAAATTTGTTTAAGATTGGGAAGTTAAAAAACAAATTAATAACAGCCTGACAGGTCTACAAAAATGAAGTTGACAAAATTTGATTTGGTGATTTCAGCTGATCTTTATGGTTTTTGATATGCTGAAACCGAAAATGCAGCCCATTTTTCTCAATCACGTATGGATTGTCAATACAGGAAATACGTTTTGTCAATAAGGGTGTTTACCGACACAATTTCTTACATATACCATCATAACAATAGGTTTTTTGGTTGGTTGATATGTTTTTATGTTTTTAAGTCGCACTAGTGATTCACAATTACGACAATAGGTATCTATGATTAATTAATCATGAAAACATACTATAAAACTTACCATATAATTATATTGGTGGAAGAGTAATGAAAGAAATTGTATAGGCAGGCACCCTGTATTGACAAAAATCTATACGTGATAGAGAAAAACTGGCTTCATTTTCGGTTTCAGCACACCGAAAAACATAAAGAACAGCCAAAATTATAAAATCAAATTTTTACACGTCGACCTGTGTAATTGTAAGCACTATAATTGAGCGGGAGGTTGAGGAGGGGAGGGGGCGGTAACCCCCTCAAATAGAATTATATATCAAATAAAACTGTTTCTAAACCTGTTTTAGATTATTGTTAAAATCTATTAAATTTTATTATATCACTTTATTGATCTTAAGATTTAATATGCAATGTATCTTTAGATTATTGAATAGCAAGGTAAAATAAAGTTGTATGAGTGATACACAAGATTACTTAAAATAGTAACAGTCAACAAGCAAAAAAATGTGTATGTAGGCGTATCGATTTCCCCTGGGGTCTGAGTACCTCCCCCTCCCCAGGGGAATGTAAAATTTCAATATGAGTATTTTTCAAAAGAATTCATCAATACATTTAAAACGAATGGTTGAACCATAGATCTATGATAATTTGAAACAAATTTAACTATTTTCTTAAACAAAAAGGAAAAAAAAAAAAAAAAAAAATTCTCAGTTGTCGAAAATGTAATTTTCGTTCAACATTTAGTGTATTTCTCTAACAAGGCAACATTCAAAAGGCGTCGTCTTCAAAAATTATCGAAAAAAATATATGTGATTATACTCTTCCTAAAGCACCAAAAAGTGAAAAAATTATCGGCTGAAATGAATTACAGCGACCATAAAAAATTATGAAAATTAAGCATATTTGGCGATTTCACATTGTTAGGCGATTGATTTTGAGTACTTGGCGGAGAAACAACGGCAATCTCGGTGCTAGCGAACTGAACGCCTAACTAAATCGCCGAATACGCTTAATTTTGATAATTTTTTGTAGTCGCTGTAATTGATTTCATCCGATAATTTTTTCACTTCCTTGTGTTTTATGAAGAGTAGAATCACATATATTTTTTTTTCATTATTTTTTGAAGACGACACCTTTTGAATGTTTCCTTGTAAGATGAAAATCGTCTACATTCGTCATTTTAATAATAATAATAATAAGTTAATAATAATTATTTTTTAAATAATAATAATAATTTTAATAATAATAATAATACTTTTAATAAATAATAATTTTAACTCGCAGTTTATAAATTCGTATAGGGAAATCTAGAATAAAGTTTTGTGATGGCCATAACATACTAGTTTATATTTGCAATTTAATAATCAGATTAAAAGTCAATGATGATATTAACGCAAAGGTTTGTCTGAAAAACGAATTTTGACACTTAGAATTTGAAACTAATAATACCTACACATTATTAAAATAGACATTAAAAAAAATTATAGTGTTGAGAGTTTTGCTGTTTGTAATAGAAATGTGGGAAATGAAAAAAGAAAAAAAAAAAAAAAAACACTCTGTATAATGATTAAAATATAACATTGAAATATATTTTTAATTAAAACAGAAAATTAATAGAATCTTACTTTTCCTTTTGATATTTAATGTATTTTTACCTTTCGAAGCAATTGTTCAGAATTAAAATAATCCCATTACAACTTTTTTTTTTTTTTTTTAATAATTCTTTTACGTTAAATTAAAAAAAAAAAAGAAAGAAATTATTCATCAGATTAATCCATCTTGCTTATAAAGTACATTTTATACGTCAGAAAGGAAATATTTATAGTTTTGAACTCAATGTCTGTAATACTAAATAACTACAATTTTCTCAATGAAATTTTGCACTTTTGAAAAATTTCATGCCATTTTTTAAAAATTTATAAATAAAATGTTACAAATGACTAACAATAAAAGGACCAAACAAATATCAACACATTATGAAGTTAAAATAAATCCATTAATTAAATTTCTTACGTCTGCATAAAGCCGGTAATCCATCCCAAAGGGATATTGCAAGGCATGTCCGTTTTTTGGATCCTACTAACGTGTAGCCATGGTCACAAGAAAAATGACATTCCGTTTCGAAAACATTGTTGTCAGTAGAACAAGACAAAGATCCATGCCTTGGAGGGCTTAGAGCTGGGCAAGTCTTCACTGAAAATAAATAACATAGTATAACTGCAGCATATAAATTTATCAATGAACAATGTAACAAATTACATACTTTCAACATTGTATATATATATGCATATAACTGTACTTAAAAATATAAAAAATAAAAATAAATAAAACGAAAATTTAAACAAATAAAAAAAGATTGTTAATAATAAGAAATGTAATAATCAGCACTGAATTTCTATTATCTTCTTCTTATTATTATTTTTTATTATTATCGAAAATAAACCATAAAAGAAAATAGTACAGTAAAACACTGTTCATACGTCTTCTACATTTATACGTCCTTTTCGTGAAGTCCCGAGTATTTTTTATTCATTTTAATGCAAACATTCTTCGTTTATACCTCGCTAATATCGGTTATACGTCTATTCCACTTTACTAAAATTCGTAAAATTTCTCGACCTGTCATTGTTTTCCATTCTAAGTAAGACGGATTTTTCCGCATATTAAATGGGGGAACACAGTGAAGATAGAAGAATACCGATGAAAGAACCAATTGAATTCACAGTAGAATTTTTAATACTTATAGACAAGAAGCAAATCAGACGAATATTAAAGATTTTTAATGTTATTAAATAATTATCTGTATGAACATAAACTGTATGCTTATTATTAAAGATACGCAATATATATGTATATAATTAATATCCAAAATTTGTTCATATAGTTCTTAAGAAATGTAATATAATACTCATTATATGATATATGTAATTAGTACCCAGTCATGCATTAATAGTATGATATTTTCTCACTTTTTATAATAATTTCTTTTTCTTTTTTAATTAATTATCGTCTTAAAAAAGCATAATATACATGTACTAACTTAAGAAACTTTATTAATTAATATTTTCATATAAATTTTGCTTAAGTGTCATTCAATTTGTAGTAATCAAAGTGTTATTATTAAAATTTCGACTATACGTCTTTTCATTTATACGTCTTTTTACGTCAGTCCCTTGAAAGACGTATATATACGTGTATATAGACGTATATACAGACATATATAAACAGTGATTTACTGTACTTCTCAAGCCCGGTAACAAAACATATTTTCAGTAGAACATACATTTAAAAAGTAAACGAATAAGCAGCGTATAACTAATCAGGTTATAATCCTAAACTATGCATAAAAAATGATACATATTTCATATAATATGGTTTAGCTTCAATAATTCATATAATTGAAGCTAAACCACAGAAAATTCTTCTAATTGTACACATCTAATTTCGATATTTGTGTCCAAATAGCAATTTTATGTACACAGAATTTTTAACATATTTTTTCATTTACAAAAGTCTAGAACTGATGCGACATACTCACTGATACATGTTGCTTCTTCACCAGTCCAGGATCCATTTTCAGCACAGAGTCTGATGCTACTCCCTTGCAGTTTAAACCCAGTGTCGCAACGAATGCCGCAAGCAGCATTGAAAACACGACTGCATCCGTCATTGACAAAATAACCATGTTCAGGTGGATTCAGTGGTGGACATTCCAAAACTGAAATAAGTAAAAAATAAAATAAATTCAAATTCATATTTTAGGAGGGAATAAGAAAAACTTTCTTAAGTTTAGAATATAACATTGTGTTATTTTAAAATATTTAACAAGATTATAAATATTATGAAATGGTGTGCTTAAAGTGGGGTATCGAAAAGCAAAGAGATAATTAGGTTATATTAGTAACCACCAAACCTCTTAACATGTCTGAAATATGTTCACTAATACAAGCAAAGTACGATAATACTTCCCAAACACTTTTGTTTAGTTTTTGAACATCATGTTGAGTAGGTACAACATAATATGGATAACACTTCGAACAGTTAAATAATGCTTCAAAATTTATTGCTTTTTTTTAAACTCTTTTTACCGTTACAGACACCTTTTATCCTCCATACAGTAGTTGAAATAAAAGAATGGCATGAAATTTTTTTTTAGATATATATTAATTTTCATCTGAAAAATTAGAAAAAAAATTTCATACTCTCTTTTTTTTTCTATATATAAAAAAGGCTAAGAGATTTCGACTCTGAGTGTGGACGC
Organism: Salticus scenicus; assembly: GCA_963930645.1. Lineage (NCBI taxonomy): Eukaryota > Metazoa > Arthropoda > Arachnida > Araneae > Salticidae > Salticus > Salticus scenicus. Next base: position 71,156,018 of record OZ005648.1, read on the forward strand.
ACCGAGTATAAGATCACATACTGAATAAAAAGTAAAAGAAAAAAAATAGTTAAATGAATTTAATGTTTTGATTTTTATTTAAAAATATGATTATGTGCTATCTTTAAAAGTGCGTAAAAATTAAGAGTTTATGTGATGCATGTGGCATCTGTATAAAATGTTTATAAGAAATAGATTAAAGAAATAGAATTAAAGAAATGGAATAAAGAAAATGTTTATAAGAGATTGTTTAAAGAGAAGAAACTATGATGGTTACATTTTGTTTTACAGCTTGAGCTTTTGAATTTTAAGTATTATCTGCCGTAGGAATAATCGCATTTTTATGCAAGTGCAGATTGATGCTACTTCATTGATTTTTAAAGTGTGGATATCTTTTGTTTGCTCTCTCTAATTCTTTATCTTGGCTCAGATGGATTGGCACGCAAACAGTATCAGGCCGAGTTTTATACATTTCGAGTTTGATTTTTAAAATTTTCCAGCATTAAGAATTCGGTTCTTTCACGAGCCGGGGCTTTTCTAGTAGTATATATTTCATGAATTTTAAATAGATATGTTATTGTTGTTATTCCATATTTATTAGGTTACTTCAACTTTTATAATCAATTTTTATATAATGATACACATGAATAACATGAAATTAAAAATTATACATATAAAACTTAATTCTAATTTTTCAAAAACTAAACAGTCAATATATTTAATGCGCAAGGGAAGAAAAAAAAATCGGAACTTGATAAGCGATATATATATATATATATATATATATTTAATTTATTAAGTTTTCTTTCTTTCTTTCTTTTTTTTTTTTTTTTTTTTTTTTTTTTAAATAACCAGATATATCTTTATGATTGTATTTTTATTTTATTTACATCCAATGGCTTTAATAAAAACTAGTTTTTAATGTTTAGTTTGCATGTTAAATTTTAATAGCTGAAAGCTAAATGTTTTGTTGAGTGTTGGTGTTACGGTTAAAGCCAACTGACTCCGCAAGTGTCCTAGGCCTGGGAGAAAGTGTGAGGGGGGGGGGTCTGTGGAATCTTTCTAAGGGGTTCTAGCCCGTATTTGCGCATGTTTCGGAGAAAAACACGAAAAACACTGAACGGCTAGGCTAACGAGCTCGACCTGGGATCAAACCAACACTCACGTCTGCCAGCTTTGAGAGCAGAACCTCTCTGCCACTGGTGGGTTTGTTTTGCTAGGAATCCGAACTACTAAATATTTTATAAATATTTTAAAAGGAATCTGGCAGTAGCTTTTAAATTAAACAGAAAAACGAAAAAAAAAAAGTTCTCAGAATTATTATTTTAATCATGAAAAGAAACTTGAAATTTTCATTTTTAAATTACTGATTTATTTATGCAAATGAGGAATTTAGATATTTGGTAATTTTTGTTCTAAAATATTTATTACTATGTACCTTTAAAGTATATCGTTAAAAAATATTTTATTGATATTTGCAGTACATTTACACACATTTTTTAAGTCTTTTTTATTTTAACCGCTTTATTATTAAAGAGATAGCTAGACAATCTTAGGCAAACAGAAATTTTAAATGTATAATTTTTATTTAAAGGAAATTTATATTCTATTGTCTATTCGTTTGTCGATTTTTAGAAGAGATAATAATTGATGTTTCATTGAAAGATTTGAAAAAAAAATATATATATATATATATATATATATAATAACTAAATAAACATAAAAGTGAAAAGTATAATAAAAAAAATGTATAGTATTATAAAAGACGTAGATTCTTCAGTCCCTTAACTTAAAACAATTTTCGAAAAATCATCTCCATTTTCAACAAAAACAAATGAAAAAAGTTCTCGATACAAATAATGACAAATGGTAATCAAATGTCTACAAATAATAGTGACTAATAAATAAATAATTTACTGAACATTGTAAAATGATGTATTGTAAAGAATTTTATAAGTTTAATGGTTCACAGGTTAGCCAAGAAAAGTATGAATCAGAGAATTACGTATAAAAATTCAAAAATATGAATTTAATATAATTATCAAAGTAATTTTCAATAAATTTTTAAATATCTAATAGATGCAATGTTTCAGATTATTTCATATGAAACTTTATTTTTAATATTAGCATAGTACTACATAACAGTTGGGTATATTAAAGAATTTAATCATAATAACATTGAATCGTTATATATCAGTTTGATATTGCTTCTTCTTCTTCTTCTTCTTTTTTTTTTTTTTTTCTTTTTTCTTTTTTTTTTTTTTTTTTCACTGATTTTTTTTTTTTTTTTTTTTTCACTGATTTTTTCTTTTTCTCAGAAATTGGCTCAAAATTCTTCGTAAAAAAAAAAAAAAAAAAAAAAAAAACTCCTGTTTGTGTTAATTACTAGATTTATTTACGAATCAGATTCTTTGTAATAAGGTACGTCACCTTTGATTAAAAAAAAAAAGTGAATTCATGCAATGTTTTCCTTAAAATAGTAAATTAATAAATAAATAAACAAGTGAAAAGAAAATATAAGTAATCTTTATATAAAATCTTTATTTTGCCATCATCTGTTAACGATAAATCTTTTTAAAGCATTAAGAATTTCAATTTTTGCTTCTGTCTCTTTCTCTCTCTGCCTTCTTTTTTCTTCCCCAGAGCAATTTCTTTTATTCAGAAGATTTGAATAAGAATAAATCTGAAGTTTTATTGTTATTATTTGATTATTTATTTTACTGTTTACAGTGCATTTACAGTGAATTACAGAAACTCATACAAAATCAACTTACCGACACATTTTTTGCCCACTTTCTGAAAACCAGGTTTACAAAGACATTGGTCTAGACTTGTGCTTCCCGGTAACGATACTTGATTTACATCTGGACAAGGAATGCAAGAGGATATATCTCCTGGACTACTCGTTTTCTTGTATGTTCCAGCGGGACAGGCTATAAAATACGAAGTAAAGAAGAAAAAATTTCTTAATTTATTTTTTAAAAATAAGTATGAAAGTGTACAATTTGTCATACACTGTAAGAAAAGATGGTAAATATACAGTAAAACTTGCTGTAACTATTTGCACCGAATTTCTGCCCTTAAAAAACAAAATCTGTTTTGAAATTTTTCAGAAGTTGCTTCAGCAAAGCTTAATTTTAAATAAAAAGTTTATATAACCATCGAAATTTTTTTTCAAAAAAATTACTGGTTGTATGGGGTTGTATGTTGTAATAAGTCGAGTTCTAATTTTTGCAGTGTACTTAATAAAGATCTTTGAAATACAACTAGAAAAAATGAGTAGTCATATATTGAATACTGAAATGCATTGTAATATACTTTCAATAATTAAAAGTAATTAATTTCGCAAACTATGTATATATATATATATTGCATTTGTTATGTAAGTAATAAATTTAATTTTATTACTTTTCTTATGAATATTTTTTTCTAATCTTTTAATTTTTTAGACGACTTTAGTGATTGAAGTTTTTAAAAGCATGTTTAATTTTACTTTTCCTCTTTTTAGTCTTAAGTTTGCAATTATTTACACATCCTTTTACGTGTTATCAGGCTCTGCATTCTGTAAATTTTTAGCAAACTGCATACAGTATAACAGGAATAAACACCTATTTTGTATGCAACGTTCAATCAGAGCCCTTGAAAAATTACTGTATGTTGCATTACCTTCGTTAAAAAGATTCTTGATTTTTTTTTTTTCAAAAATATTTATTTGTGTTCTTCCTAGTTTTTTATGATATACTTGGTTTTATCTTGTGCAATATTTAAAAAGGTTTACATAATATTTATATATATATTTAACAAAGAATTTAACAGGGAGCAGCCCCCGCTCACCGCTCGAGGAGCGGTGTTGAGCGCTTCTAGGATAATCCACGTGAGCTGCTCCGACATTTATTGAGAAAAAAAAAAAAAAAAAATTACATCATGCATCGCCTGGCTTAGCCAACCAGCGACAGAGGGCGATGAGTATTTACAGATATTTATGTACATAAAGTATTTGGTCGGCATGCCGGGCCCAGCCGGCCCCACGCGACAAATGGCATGCTGACGATAGTTGTTATTGTAGAGTCGAAACCAGTTGATAATTGATGACGCAGATTCTGAGGTTGAGAATGGCAGTTCCTTTAGTAGACACAGTTCATGCGTATGCATGGATTTAATCAGCATTAATTGCTGAACATCATGGGAAGAATCTGTAAGTAGATAGATTCACGTTGAGGCTCAAGTCGGTCCTTGATTGCTGGTGACGTTAGGATGGTTAGCGGCGTACTGGTGAAGTTTCTGAGTAATCTGCAACTTCAGGACGTTTGGAATCTAGAACTTATATTACATGAGGATATCTTCAGCAGCAACTCGGACGACCACAGAGGAAGATAACAGGGTGAAGAAACTTAAGGTTATTTAATTTTGACTAGAGAATTATTATTATAATTAGTAGAATTTGATATTAATCTGTTAGGTTTGAAATGTTCATTAAGTAGGAGAAGATGCTATTTAGTTTATTTATTAGCGGTTTTCTTGTTAGAATTTCGTCTAGCCAATTAATTGGTCTAGGGGAGGGATTTCTTAAATGATAATTTTCTGTTAGGGGGCAGTGGAAATAATAATGTAGTGGAGTACCCTCCTCTCCACATGGACACAAGGGTGAGCGTCGGCAATGAAACTTGTATAGATAGGAAGGGAAGGGCCCATGGCCTGTTAGGAATGCGGTAATAGGGGGAGTTAAAGTCCAAGAGTTAGTGCGGGCCCGTGGAATCAGCGAGAAGGTATGTCTCCCCTTCTCTGAACTATCCCACAGGTCTTGCCATTTGAGATTCATTAAGTTTTGAATTTTACTTTTGACGTAGGAGGGAGGAGCGGGAATTGAAGAACATTTTGTGGGGAAGTTAGTGGCTTCTTTTGCTAGGGAGTCAGCTATTTCATTGCCTACGACACCCCTGTGGGCAGAAACGTGTGCCAGGGTGCAAGTTAAGTCGAGATTCATTAGGAGTTTTTTAATGCGCTGAATTTGCGGATGTCTGCTTCGATGTCGAGCTATTGCCTGAAGGCCCGAGAGACTGTCGCTGTAGATATTGACGCTTTGATTAGAGTATGCGACACTGGCCCATTGTATGGCCTCAGCGATCGCGTGGATCTCTGCTTGAAATACCGTATTAAAGTCCTCGGGCCTGCAAGCCCACTGATGGCCTGCGACACCCTGTTCCAGCACGCAAAATGCGGCTGCAACCCCGGTATCTGTCTTGGAACCATCCGTGTAGATTGCCACCGGAGCAGAGGGAGAAAAGTTATTTTTAAGACAGTTGGTTAACTTTGGAGCAACATCCTTGCCTGGGTGAATATCCCAAATGCAGGTCAAAGTTTGAATGGGGGTTTGTGGGAAGATAATATTAGTTAGGTCAGGGTCTTTTAATTGCAAGATTTGAGTTTTAATGTACGTTTGGGAGACCTGCAGGTGGGCGTGGGGAATCCCAGTGATTACGGTGAGGGCATCAGTGGAAATAGTTTTATATCCTCTTGCAATTTGTAAGAGGAATGGTCGTTGGGCAGAATTGAGGCCTGTTATGGCAACTGTTCTTAGGTGGCCACCCCAAATGGCGGCTCCGTAGGTTATTATTTTTTCTATTATTGTTTTGTACCAGAACTTAAGGAAAGAGGTGGAGACACCCCATCTCTTTCCCACCATTCTTGCTGAATTGTGATATATGCTTTGGGTTTTTAATTTTAGTTCTTTAACATGTGCAAGCCAGTTGAGGTGCCGATCGAAAGTGATACCTAGTAATCTCATTTGTTCTACGTGGTTGACACTGATGCCGTCAATCCGCATCTTGGGATTTCGGTTTCGTTTTAGGGCTTTAGGGAAGGCTAGTGTTAAGGCATTAGTTTTGGAGGGGGATAACTTAAGGTCGAATTCTTTGAGTAGCTTACTAAAGAGGGACAAAGCTTCCTGGGCCTGGTCCTCCAGGTTTTTCCTGACACGGCCCGAGAAAATCAGGGAGAAATCATCCGCACAGGTATATGTGGTGAAGCCCGCAGAGTTCATGCTCTTGAGAATGCCATCCGCTACTAAATTCCAAAGGATTGGCCCAAGGCACGAGCCCTGAGGGCAGCCTTTTGTTTGAGGGTGTTCCGTGAAGCCATCACCCCAGTTCACTAAAATTTTACGATGGGAGAGATATGAGCAGATGATTCCGGCCAGATTGCCCGGGCAGTCAAGATCTTGTAGTGCGCGAAGAATGTGTGGCCACTTAACATTGTCGAATGCTCCTTTAATGTCGAGCGAGACGATAGTGGTGTAGTTTGATGCATTACAGCTAACGGCGCAGGAACTTTTGATTGCTTGCAAGGCTTGGTCACAAGATCTGCCCTCTCTGAACCCAAATTGGTTAGGATGAAGCAGATTATTAGATTCCAGAAAGAAGTTAAGTCGGGTTACTATGAGTTTCTCTAGCAATTTGCCTAAAGTGGGGAGGAGGCAGATCGGTCTGTAGGAAGAGGGTTCAGAGGGAAGTTTCCCTTGCTTCAAAAAGTACACCACTTCGCCTCTTCTGAGTGTTTCTGGGAAGTGTTGGTGTTTGAGACATAGGTTGGCCCATTGCAGGAGTATTTGAGGCATTGTATTATGAACGTTGCGTAGAATTTTAAAGTCAATATTGTCCGGGCCAGGAGCCTTGTTGATGTTGAAACCGTATAGAGTGGCTTTTACCTCAGACTCCGTGAACGGTACATCCGAGGGAGCCGAGTATGAAGGTGCTTGTTGGTGAGGGTAAACTGTTTGTGGGAATAAGGTTTTTGTTAGATATTCTAGGTTTTGTCTTTTAGAGGATTGGCCTGGAGGACGTTCCAATTGTAGTTCTGTGGGTGTGAAGAATTTGTTGCTATAAAATTTTTGGGCAGTGCCAAAGGTTTTTGTTTGTGAAGTGCAGAATTTTTTCCATGCGGCGTGTTTGGCTTCATTTATGCGTTTCTTGAATAGGGCCGAGTGTAGTTTAATTTTCTGTTTGTGTTGCTGGATTTGTGTAGGTTCGAGGTATTTTGACTGTCTTCTCAGAGCAGTCAGATGATTCCGCATGGAACGTAGCTGGGGAGACCAGAAGGAGTAAGCAAACCGACGTCCCGACTTCTTAAGTCTGAAGGCCGAGGTGGCAGCATTTTGGATGGTAGCTATGAGGTTGTTTGTAAAGGTTTCAAGTTGGGGGATGTTGTTTATTGATTTGATTTCGTTTGTTAGTGGTGTGGAATTTTGAAGTAAGAGGTTATTGAAAATTTTGAAATATCCGCGTTTCGTGGCGAAGCGTCGAGATTGAGTTATAGTAGGTTTTGTGTTAATGGTGTATGTTATATAATTGTGGTCGGAGTTGTTGAAGGTGTCTAGGACTGACCAGTCATTTATTCTTGCAAGAGTTTTGGTGTTACAGAGGGTGAAATCTGGCCAGCCCTGAGCGTTGTCTTTTTGGAAGGTGGGGGGGAATTTTCTAAGTTAGCGAGGCAGATGTTATTAGTGGCTATAAATTCTATGAGGCTGCGACCCCTAGCATTCTCGTATGGTGAGCACCATAAGGGAGAGTTAGCATTCAGGTCGCAGCCACATATGAAGAGTGATTTTTGGGATATTAGGTGTTGCCATTCCGGCAGACAGGACTCGAAATCAGCAGACGGGGCGGCGTAGGCGCTGCCAAGGATCAGTTCGCCCTCCTTCGTGGTCAGTGTTATGAATACACAATTGTCCCCAGTCAACAGATGGGTGTAATTAAGGTTTTGTGCTGATATTACTATGTGGGCAGTGTTGTTTTTGGAACTGAAACTGGACCAGGAAGAGGGGAAGTCATACAGATCGCCCCCAACAGTACAATAGGCATCCTGCAGCAGTCCGACGTCCATAGAGTTTTCCTCCATAGACGTGCGGACCGTTGAGTTCGCCGCCTTGCACCTATTGAGGTTGATTTGTATGAAATGAAGATCATTAAAAGTTTTTGGGGCAATAGGGTGGAAGAGGATGTTGCCTCTGGGGAAGGAGAGGAGAGAACTTTTGACTTTTTGGATTTGAATTTTAAATCTTAGTTTAGGGCGAAGGGATGGGAAATAGGAGATTAAAGGGTTGTTACCTTCTTGAGGTGTGGGTTGAGCTGCTATAGTAGGGCGCATCTTCGGGAGGTCCTCGAAATGCTGGAAACTGAGGATGGCCATATTCTGGATAGAAGTAAGGAAGGTTGTATGCATATGAGTATGGTGGATATTGCTGGTATGGGATGCTGTAGTCCTGTTGGAATGAGTCAGTGGGTGCTTGTTGATGATTGTAGGGAGGTCTCTGGTTTCCAGAGCTTGAGTTACGTTGGCGTGATGGGAAACGTTCCTGGAGCCTTGGATTCCGTCTGCTGGGAGAACGGCGTGTAGGTCGACGGGAGGGATTTGTAGGAGGGTCTTTGTGCATTTCGGAAGACTTGTCTGAGTTGAGTCTGTTCATGTCGCTCTGAGATCTATGATGGCTAAATGTGCGGGAAGAGTTTCGATTGCTTCTTGAGGATGTTCTTATTGCTGCTGTTGATTGTTTTCTTGAGGGATTTCCTCTTGAGGAGAGTCTTGTTGAGGGAGAGCGATGTCTATTTGAGTAGGAGTTTGAGAGAGGTCTGCTCTGCCTTGGAGGTTCTTGCTGGAGAGGTGGAGCTTTAGGAGGGAATTTGGCATCTAAGTATTGCCTGCGATTGTGGTATTTCTCGGAAAGTATTGTACAGTCCAGGGAAAAGGCCGTGTGATCAGAAGGAAGTGGCCCTAGGTTGTTTCTTAGTCTTTGTAAGTTTGCTCTCTGACAGTTGATGCAATTTGCTCTTGCCGAGCAGCCCTCATTCTTATGAGATCCAGAGCATTGAGAACAAAAGGTTTTATCCTTGCATTGCTTAGTAGGATGCTCAAGAGACTGGCAGTTAGTGCACCTCAGGATCCTAGTATATGGTCTGAAGGTGCATCTAAATAGCCCCATGTTAAATGCATCTGATTTTAAATAGGCTTCAGCTATAGGGAGGGGAGCCTGGATCACTAAATTCTTTAGGTGAGGCGCTCTTGATGCTTGAGAACGTATCAATTTTACTTGGCTTTGTAGGCTTTCCTGTAAGTTGCTCGTGGCGAAAAGGTTGTTTAGAATTTCATTATCTTCCATGACTGAGGGAGCTCCCAGCAGCATGAACCAAATGTGGGGGCAAGGTTTTTGCCTGATTTGCAGCTTTTCGTTGATTTCTGCTACTGATTGTAGGTCTTTGGCAAGAAGATCTGCTTCTTCTGGGGTGGAGCAGCGTAAGTCCACCGAAGAACGGTAAACCTGCCTGCTCGTAATTGTTCCAATGGTTGATATGTGATGGCGTTTTAGCATGTTTAATATGTCGATGCCTCTGTCTGTTTCTGTTTTAGATTTTAGGAATAGGGTGCTTATAAGGTGTTGGGGGGTAACTGTTGCCTGTGTGATGTTTTTTTGGATTTGGTTAGATGATTTTGGAATGGTTTTCCTTGAGTTTTCTAGTGGGTGTGCAAGTCTTTGGGCGTATGAGTTCGTTGTTGCTGTAGTTGATTGTTGAAGGTGAGACTCGTTCTGAGGAGGTTCTGAAGATTGTTGTGGGAAAGGTGATTCTGTATTTTGAAAATGATCTTTGAGAAATTTTTCTTGTCTTTGTAGGTCTTGATCCAGTTTTTCTTGTAAGTTTGTTTGGCGTTCAAAGTTGGTGTTGAGGTTATTTTGGAGAGCTTTAAGTTCTTGCATGTGTAGGGATAGTTCTGAGATCTTGTTCTGGATGGCTCTGGTGTATTCTCTGAGTGGTGAAATTTGTTGATAGTTTTGTTGTCGTGACTTGTCTGCTTGTGGTGTGGATGTGGGTGTTTCTGCCTGGGGCGGTTTCATTACATCTGCTACTGTATGCAGATCGATGATTCTGTTGAATGCGTTTTCAAAAACTGCCAGCGGAGTTGATACGTGTTTTTTCCTGCATATGGTGATTATATTGATTGCTGCTCTGGCAACATCTGGGATTGAAGTGAGTTCTAAAAAGTCCTCTTTTTTGTTGTATGTATCAGGTAGTGGTGTTGTCAACGTAAGGTTTAAGGTTGATTGGCGACTGCTGGTGGAGTCATTGTCTGATTCCTCAGCATTTGACTTGACGCTCTTCGAAGGAGACATTTCTGAGCGGTCTTGATATGAATGCGTTTTTGATTTGGTGTAGCTTTTAGAAAAGCTGTTTTTGTTATTTTAATGGTTTGAGGAACAATTCGGAATTGAACAAGTTTTATAATATTCTTATCTGAACAGGTTGGGGCTCGCCAGAGCTCCTGCACCATACCTTTAGTTTGAGAGAGAAAAAAAAAAAAAAAAAAAAAAAAAAACCGGGAGCCTAGACTCCCGAAAATAGCTAAGAGAAAAGCTTATTAAAAGAAAATGACTTTTAAAGAGATACCATATAACATACAATAATCCTGATAATTAAAAATGTTTTTATTGTACACGAATTTACATACTCATAAATGTGCTCAAGTTGCAATACAGCCTGCGCAAATTTTCATCATACTTGAGTAAAATTACTTCTTAAAACATTATTTCTCTTTAGATAATATGTATTTGTAGTTCTCTGCTTTTTGCTACTAAATTAAAGATTTTTACAACATAAAGCAGTTATAAAAATTAATTTAAAATATTTTCTTAAAAAGTAATTTAGAGTCTAAAAAATTGTCTTATCTATTTCAGGTTTCGTGAAATAATATTTCCAATATATCTAAAATACTATTCATAATGTAAAGATTTATACATACCTTGGCAGTCTCCCTTTAACCCAGTACCGTAAAATCCCTGCCGGCACAAACAATCGTAATGGCCACTCGTTGTTCCACATGTACACTGAGCCTTTTCATCGCAGCAGTCATTTCCTTCTGCGCACAGTCTATTGCATGAATCTGCTTCCAGGTCTAAATAACTTCCAATGTGTAGATCTAAAACAATTTTTTATTAGATAATCAAACAGTATTCTCATTAGAAAAATTTGAGTTATATGTAACTGACGTAGAGAAATGGTATACGAGGAGTGGGCATACTCCGTATCAGCATGCAGGGCAAATGAAGTTAGCTGTTGTCTACCCAAGATGGCTGCCGTGGGAGCCATAATGAGTCTGCCAAAAACATTGGCTATTACTATAGACCTATTATAAGAGTGGACGGCGCATTCCATTATTAAGGGAATATAAGAAAAAGTGGCAAAAATAAAACCACGTAACTATTGGGAAAAGGTTACCTTTTTTGTAGCATTTATAGCATTATTGGCGATTTTTTGTTTTGAATATAAATATGTATTTTTTATCTTATTATTATTAAAAGATACAGCAAGCAAATCTTGTGTAAAACTCAACAGCTGCAGAAATTTATTTTAACTTTGTTATTTACATTTTTTAACAAAGTTCAAAGTTGTTTATGATTTCAGTTTGTCTATACTCGCTTTATCTCCCACAAATAATCATGTAATTTTTATTAATTAATATGGTATATGGTACATTACATTTAAACTAATTTAACTTAAGAATTAAATACAGCAATTATAAACACTTTAAAAAAAATAACTTAAAAAGTACGAAATAATAAAATATTAAAAAAATCTTACCTGTGAGATATAATTCTTATTTTACATAACTTTTAGGGCTTTTTACAGTACATCTAATCACCATTTCTTGCGATAAAATTTCTCTTAGATTCAAAACAATCTAACTTTTAAAGAGAGATAAAAATTTTAAAAAGAACATTCAAAGAAAAAAGAAAGATGTTGTCTGCGTACCAGAAAGCTGAGTTTAGAGTTTGGCGAGAAAATTTCAATGTTGGCCAGTTTGGCTTCCTGTAGTTCAAACAGTCACGTGACTTTTTATGAATGATCTTTGGCACTGAAAAAGGTTGCCATTGTTCCGTCCACTCTTATAGTAGGCCTATGGTTAGTACTGTATTATTTTATTTATTTGACAGCTTTGAGATTTACAGTTACAATGACTTTCTTCTCGAATGATCCATATAAGATAATTTCACAATAACAATGCAGAATTTCTTATATATAAATGTGTTACTTAATGGCTTCTGCAATTTACTGAGAGAAAAAATATACCGCTTTTATATCTAGAATGAATAAATAAATTTTCTAAATCCCTAAACTAGAAATATACATTTCCGAGCTATGCGTATAAGGTAAACAAATAATCTGGATAGACGAAATGATCGAGAATTTCTAGTCTACACTTGTCTGGATGGTTAAACAATATTATGAAAAGTATGAATGTTTTGCATTGCAAGAAATTTTCGTTGATTTCCTAGAATTGGGTCATAAAACAAAATTATAGTTACTAAAACTCGTCTCTTTTGTTTGCATTTATTTACAGAGATTTTTAAATGAGATTGACCCCACCATAATATAGTAAAACGGTCCACAATTCTAATAGAGGTTTTTAGACCTCGCTATCAAAGGGAACTGGAATTTATAAGGATGACGTAGAACTATTTTTACTAGAGCCACAATTTAGATTCTAGATGTCAGTCACATAATTTTTTCTCAGTGTTGTAATTTTGGCTTCTTGTTTTTTTCGGGCGTGTCATCACCTGTTATACTATTCCTCCAAGGTATTTGAGATACATACACAGAGAAAAAAAATATACCGCTTTTATCTAAAACGAATAAGGGGTCAGTTTCTAAATCCCTAAACTAGAAATATAGATTTCTGAGCTATGCGTATAAGGCACGCCAATAAGCTGAATAGACGAAATGATCGAGAAGTTCCAGTCAATACATTTCTAGATGATGAAACAATATTCTAAATATTTGAATATTCTGAATCCTTTGTAGTGCGAGAAATTCTCGCTTGATTTTCTAGAATTGAGTCATAAACCAAGATTATAGTTGCTAAAACTCGCCTCTTGTATTCACATTTATTTGCAGAGATTTTCAAATAAGTTTGACAGCGATAATATAGGCAAAAGCTCTAGAATTCTAATAGGGGTTTCTAGAACTCGCTTTCGAAGGGGACTAGAATTTATAAGGACGACATGGAACTATTTTTACTAGAGCCACAATCTAGATTCTAGAGGTCAGTTACAGAATTTTTTCTCAATGTATCAAGACCTGCCATCTCTTAACGCATACTCAGACACAATAAAAATTATAAAGCCCTAAGCTATTTCCAATTATTATCAATGTTATTAATATTATTATTAGTATTACTGCAAATCTTTTCCGGTTAAAGACTATTTACGAAATATGTCGGGATTCTAATAATTTAAAAATAAAATTAGAAGTCATTCAGTATTTGTAGGGACGAATAGGTCTTATGCAACGTTGTATTTACTGCATCTTTCTCATGGGTGAAATTTCAGACCTCAGCTAACTTCAAATAAATAACCAGTTATCAATATTAATGCAACGTTAAAAACGCCAATGTAAAAAATGTTAAGTGCAGACTGCAGTTTCGGTAGCGTAAAGCGTACAAAATGACGAAGTGGATTATTGTTCATATATATAAGTAGGGAAGCGAATTATACGAGTCAGAGTAGCAACTAATAGGAATTTAGGAAACTGGAGCTGCCAGCCAATAGGAATTTGTGATGAAGAAAGCTATGTAAAAATTAAGACTATGTGGATTTTATGTAATTTTTCCAACAGTCCGAGAGAAAGGATACAGCAAAATCGCAATTAATGATATTTTTATGAATTTTATAAATATGGAAAGCTTCTAGAAAATTGAGTTCATATAAGTGTTTAGGCTGACAGATTATTTTAGCTGAATTAAAGTTGTAATTAAGATTATTTTCCCAACAATGCTTAGCAATGGCCGATTGTTTAGTTTCTTGTTTCTGAATGTATAACTTATGCGTTCTTTAAGGCGAGATTTAACTTTGTGTTAATAATTGATAGTTCTGTTTTGCGTCAAGTCTAGTTATTTATTAAATAAACTGATTATTTATTAAATAACCATGTTATTAAATATTTCACATATTAATTTAAATATTCAAAAAATAAATAAAGTGAAAGCATAAAATTTCACCTTCATGCAGTGCTCTTCTAGCAAGTGCTTCAAATTCTTCAAAACTGTCCAAAATGTAACTATGTTCTTCTGGGGGATGAGAAGCCATATCGTACAGTTCACGAACGTTACCATTTTGAATTCCAAAAGTAAAAATTTCGACTTGCTGATCTCGTAGAGCTTTAGCAGCAGGCCTGGGATCACCACCATTTGAGTAGCCATCAGTGACAAGAAAAACAACTTTTCGAGCATTCGGACGAGCTTTTTCCAGTACATCCTGATGGATCATAAAAAGAAACACGCGCAATTTATTATTATAATATTTGCATCACTATTAGACTAATTTATACAATTTCTAAAATGTATTTTCAAAAAGTACTTTCAAAAATATCTGAATAAATATACCTAATGTTCAACTTTCATTTTAATGAATGATCTATAAAAATTGTTTTATCATAGTAATAATTTAGAATATTAGTGGTGTAAATTTTAATGCATGTTATAGTGCTAAAAATGTACATTGTTTGCAGAGCTACGTAAAAGAACACAAATATAATAGCGAAATTAAAAATACCTTAAAAACATCCTTTTAAAGGAAACAGCAGATTAATTTCGGCCACCATCATGGCCATCCTCAGTGCTAAATCACAACCTAGACGTACGTTCCTTAGTTTCAAAGGGTTGTTTTGTTAGCGCCGCATTTCGGGAAACAAATCATAAAACTTTTCTAGAAGACTGTCTTCATTTCAAAGTCACTCCATAACCATTAAAAAAAAAATAGCTCCTTATAATAACTATAGTTACGCTTTGAAAAGGGAGGCCATTGAAATTATTAATAACTCAAATTCTGTTAACGATAGAGAGCACTATTTAGTTCCGCCGGAATGGCAACAGCTAATGAAAGAAAACGATGGGAAGTGAAAGAAATGCGGCGCCAACAAAACAACCCTTTGAAACTAAGGAACGTACGTCTAGGTTGTGATTCAGCACTGAGGATGGCCATGATGGTGGCCGAAATTAATCTGCTGTTTCCCTTAAAAGGATGTTTTTAAGGTATTTTTAATTTCGCTATTAAATATAGTCCTTGTATTAAAATTTTAATAATTGAACACAAATATATTACAATTCAATGGTTAGAAATTATTTGAAGAGTGTTTTGATGATTATATACAAACATAACCCCTTAACGCGCGGCGTCCTTGCTGCGAGGGCGCAAAATTTAAGATCCAGCTGCAAAAATTCATCCCGGAAATTTTTTAGCAAACATTTATGTTTATAATATATCAGAAAAGGCCGTTTTTTTTTTAAACCTTAAAATTTAAAATTTCTTTTAGTTTAATTTAGTTCATGAATTCCGGTGGCAGTATAATTTAAATGATCTGAATTGTCTTGCGCCGCAAAGGGTTAAAGGACTTTGTGAGTAATATACTGTAGGTTGAAAATAATGTATGAAATATTTTTAGATTTTATACAAGGTCGGTCCCACATGTTATATCACTGTTCTGTGGATACACTGAGAAAAAATTCTGTAACTGACATCTAGAATCTAGATTGTGGCTCTAGTAAAAATAGTTCCATTTCATCCTTATGAATTCTAGTCCCCTTTGAAAGCGAGTTCTAGAAACCCCTATTAGAACTCTAGAACGACTGCCTATATTATCGAAAGCGAACTTATTTAAAAATCTCTGCAAATAAATGTGATTACAAGAGGCTAGTTTTAGCAACTATCATCTTAGTTTATGACCTAATTCTAGAAAATCAAGTGAGAATTTCTCGCAATACAAAGAATTCATAATATTTAGAATATTCAAAATATTGTTTCACCATCTAGAAATGTATAGACTAGAAAAATTCTCGATCATTTCGCCAATTCAGCTTATTGGCGTTCCTTATATGCATAGCTCGGAAATCTATATTTCTAGTTTAGGGATTTAGAAACTGGCCACTCGTTCGTTCTAGATGAAAGCGGTATATTTTTTTCTCAGTGTATGTACCAATAAGGAATGGAGGGAGATTCGAAAATTCAGTACACACAAATAAGTGCAAATTAAAAATAATATATGCCTACAAATAAATATGAACTATGATTAATAAAGTGTATTCATAAATTTTAATAATTCATTTATTTGTATTTATCAACATAGTACAGTCGGTAACAAAAGTGCTCGAACACTAGCAAAAATTCCTATTAAAAAAAGTACACTGTTTTGTTAAATAAATCCTTGTCGAATCCCGTTCTTAGTCAGTCTAAGAACAGGATTCGACAAGGATTTATTTAGCAAAACTTTAAGCGTACTTTTTTCATACAGCAATTTTTGCTAGTGTTCGGACACTTTTGTTACCGACTGTAAGCTGAAAATAATATATAAAAAGAGCAATTCATTATAATATAGTTTAAATTTAAAGACATCAGCACTTCTCTTGTATAAACAGAAAGTTATTTAAAAACTAAAATTTAAACTCTGAATCAAATTCAGAATAGAACTGTATCTAATTCAATGCGTTTTATTAAATCGCCAATGACAGGTTAAGTGAAATCTGAAAATGAATCAAGTATTATATAGGGTATTAATAAAAAAAAAAAGGTGGGTTATAAAATATACATACAATTAGTTCGGAATACTGAATGAATTGTACTATTCTTAAAACAGTGCATTTGAGAAAAGATATCGTCAGTGGTCAAAAGATTTCAAACTTAAATGAAAAATACCACATAAATAAACAGTTTAAAAAATATTAAAATAAGATTTCCTTTCATAGTGTACTAAAAATTACGACTCGGCGGAAGTAGAAAAAAGTAAAGCAAGATTTGATACAGACAAGTTCAACAGTTTTCAAAGTTAGATGCGATAAGACTTCGAAAATATTTACATATTTTATTGTCATCGACAATAGGTACACGACTAAAATTTGAGTAAAACCTGTTCGGTATAACTGCTTAGAAATTTAATTGTGAGATTAGACAGACAGATTTTTGCACATAATCATTTCCTGATGAGACATATTCCTGAAAATGCTTGCATGTATTGTTATCGGCTCGTATCCAAAATGTGAGTAAAATCAGTTAGGTACAAATATATCAAAAATCAAACGCAAGATTTGACACAAGCAGGCTAATTTTTGCCCCTGGAACTTGCCCCTGATCAGATAGTCTCCTAAAAATACCGGCGTTTACTATTATTGTAGATTATGGAATTGCGTACAATATTGGGGGAAAATTGGTTTGACAGAAGGCATTAAAAATGAATCGCAAGATATGTCACAAGCAGACAGAATTTTGACCCTAGGACCATACCGTTAGTGAGACTGTAAATGACAGCATATTGTATTTCCATCGACTAAAAAGTTGATTTCATACTCAGAAAAAAACTGGTTTAGTAAAAGTGTTTTAAAAACTGGATGTAAGATTTGAAACAGATTGATAGAACAACCAAGTAAAATTGTGTAGCTTTAAAAATGAAAGAAAGTAAGTCACCGCAAAAACACGTTGACATGTTATTAAATCAAATAACTGAGAAAATTAAATTTGTCTTATATTATGACGGCGTTTTTAGCTTCCTTGATATCTGAAAGGTAAAGCTACAGAAAATTTCTTTTCATTCTACGCGTTTTGCTGACAAAAAGCTTATTTCGCTTGCACAAACGCTTTTTGCTGAAAATAAATAAATAAATATACATAATTTTTTTTAAATAGTCGAAACTTATTATTTATTTTGGGTACATGTCTAAACTTCTGCTAATTCTCACTACTTTATTCCGTCCATCCATTTTTACGGGATATTAAAAAAAAAAAAAAAAAAAAAGCGTTCTAGACACCCACCTACCCTTTACAAACAGAAAATATTTTATAGACATTTTGAACTTCCTTGATATCTGAAACGTAAATATGTACGAATACATTTCTATTCTGCACGTCACATGATATCTAACATCCCCCCCTCCAAAATATATATATATATATATATGAAAGCATTTTTAGTTTTCTTGCTATCTGAAACGGAAAGGTAAAGCAATTTTCCCCCATTCTGCGCTTTATTGCGCATGCACAAAATTTTTTCCCCATATCTCTATATCTAATTAGAATTTTTAAGTGTTCCATAAATACAATTTTAGATTGGATGAATGTCTGAACCCTTACGAATGCTTACTCTGTTTTGTTGATAGTTTTTAAATAATATCCAGACAAAGAAAAAAAAAAAGGAAGAGAGAAAGAAAATTTAGACGTCCTTTCTTTTCCCACACATATACACATAAAATATTCTGAAAGCATTTTAGGCTTTCTTTATGTTTGAAACATAAAAATATCGTAACTTTTTCCGTTCTGTGTGTTTCACCGACAAAAATCTTATCCGCACTCCCCTTCCCCTCTTACAGAAAATATTCTGAAAACTTTTTTGCCTTTTCTGATGTCTGAAATGTAAAGATATCACAAGATAATTTTCCATTTTATGAGTTTTTCTGACAAAAGCCTTATTACACATACAGAAGATATTTTTACACATACTTCTAAATCTAATTAAAATTTTGAAATGATCAATAGATATAATTTTAAGTTATATACAGGCTTAAATACCTACGAAGTGTCATTGAATTGTGACCAGTCGTTTTTAACTATTACCGGAGAAATAAAAGCGCTCTGGAGGACCTCCACGCACAAAAAACATTCTGAAGGCATTTTTTATTTTATTTTATTATATATATATATATTTTTTTTTTAATGTGTAAAACGTAAAGATATCGCGAAATCTTTTCCATTCTATGCTTTTTACCAACACAAGCCCTATTGCGCATAAGCAAACGTTTTTTGCCAATGTCGAATTAAAATTTTGAAATGTTCAGGAGATATGCTTTTAAGTTGGGTTGAGGCCTATACTCCTGCCAAATGTCATTCAATTCGTTCAGCCGTTTTTACCTGATGAGAGACAAAAATATCATTGCAGACATATATAAAGAACCACATACCCACACACAAAAAGAAAGAAATATTATTAAGGCATTTTTGACTTCCCTGATTAATGCAACTTGAAGATATTGCAAAGTTATTTTTATTTTATTCTGAGCAATTTACAGACAAAAATCTGATTTTATTTATGTATAAATATACTGATAATGTCAGTATTGATTATATTATTACTTATGATTGATTTACTGATTGACGAATAAATTAAAATACATAAATATAAAAAATAATCACGCTTTTCAATTTCACAATTTTAAAGCCGTGAGCAACCAGACTACCCATTCGGGAGCAATTATTTTACCATTTTCTTCACCACAATCGTCTTCCTTCGTCAGGTGGAAACGAACAACTTTGCTGACAGAGTTATTTTTTTTATATAATGAAGTAATGTCGTTCTGCCCCACGGAATGGACTGAACAATTAAATATTTGCACTAAAAATTACAGTTATATATTTATGATTCTATGGAGGGAAAAATGGTTAGTATCCTTAACACATATTTAAATTATTTTTTCAATATAGTTTTTTTTTTTTTTTTTTTTTACTTTGTAAATTATATATTTATTCTTAGCAATTTGAAGATTATCGCTAGTAAAGTCAGGAATTAAAAAATTCATACTTACTATAATCACTACACAGTTTTCAGTAACTTTTATTTGATTATTGATTGATTTGATTTGATTTGTTTGATGATATTGATAATATTGATTTGATATGATTTTGATTTATTAATTTTATTATGCTCATTCGACGGTAACTAAAAATCTACAGATTGGAATCATGCATTAAAATCAAAGAATACATTGATCTAATATTGTATTTTTCCAACAGTTTTTTATTTTATTTTTTATTTTTTGTTTTTTGTTTTTTTAATGAACTTCTGTATATAATTTAAAATTAAAACTATTTCTCGGAAACATTAAATAATTTTCAAAGTTATTAATATTCAGTTTTTACAGCATCAAAACGTCAATAATGCTTGCTTTTTTAATTTCTTCCTTTCTGACTGTACATATTTTATGTTCTTTTGTAACAAATGATTGTAAAATTAATATAAATTATTGATAATAGTAGTAGTACACTAGGAAAGAATTGCTTGCATGTAGAAGCACTGCATCCCCGAGGGTTGAAAATTTTTAATATGGGTATCTTTCAAGAGAATCTGTCAGTACACTGAAAAAAAAAAAAAAAAAAAAAAAAATCCGCTTCATCTAGAATGAATAAGTGGTCATTTTCTAAACCCCTAAACCAGAAATATAGATTTCTGATCTATGCGCATGAGGCACGCCAATAAACTGAACAGACGAAGTGATCGAGAATTTCTAGTCTACACATTTCTAGATGATGAAACAATATTCTGAATATTCTAAATCTTTTGTATTGCGCGAAATTCTTGCTTGATTTTCTAGAATTGAGTCATAAACCAAGATTATAGTTCCTAAAACCCGCCTCTTGTATTCGCATTTATTTGCAGAGATTTTTAAATAACTTTGCCCTTTAAAATATAGGCAAACGCTCCAGAATTCTAATAGAGCTTTCTAGAACTCGCTTTCGAAGGTGAGTAGAATTTATAAGGATGGCATGGAACTATTTTTCTAGAACCACAATTTAGATTCCAGATGTCAGTTACAGAATTTTTTCTCAGTGTACCTTTATAATGAACGGTTGAACCATAGATCTGTGATAATTTAAAACAAAGATATCGATATATATTGTTTTATTTATAACGCAAAAAAAGCCAAAAAAAAAAAAAAAAAAAGGAAAAGAAAAAGTAAGTAAGAAAGAAAAGAAATCTTAAATGTCGGAAGAAAATTGAGTTTCTTTCGACATTTAGTAATATTTTTCTCTGAGGTGCAAATCGTCTTGTATTCATCATGTAAAGTAATTATAATGAGTAATAATTTAATAAACAACATTTTCTGCGTGAATTTGTATACGAAAATATAGTGCTGGCCACAACATACTAATTTTCAAAAGTCACGACATTTCTTCCTTGTTACAGAATCACATCTGGAATTACGTAATCAGTGATTATATTTAATTAGTACAAAACTTTGAATAAACACCATAAAATGCAATAAACTTGTAACAATTGTTTCAAAAAAAAAAAAAAAAAAAAAAAAAAAAAAAAAAAAACGACCCTTCGTCAGACGAACAAAGTAAGCACGAGTGCTGCAATAAAAGCGGTAACGCACAAAATCATTTTAAGTGAGGAGCAAAAATATATAAAGACGAATGTAAATATAAATACTGGTGTGATTAGAATTATCAAATAAAAGAAGAAATTAAATAAATAAATAAGATTAAAAAAAAATAACAAAATTTAAAAATCTTAAAAATGTCGAAATTAAATGAAAATAAAAATTATGTGAGTAATTTCCAAGCATCGGACAAAAACGGAGTAGAAGAAACATCATTAACAAGATTTTTCGAATTTTTAAATATGTAAAAAGCTTCATGGATATCCAAATGGGAAGAGGAAACAGGAGATGAAATTATGTTAGTTTTAGAAAAATCAAAACGATGACCAAGAGTCCAACAATGGAAAGCAATAGAAGATTTGGAAATCTATGGACATTCCGATGGTGTTCACTTATTCTGTATTTCAAACGCCTCCTAGTTTGACCAATATAACCTAAATTGTACAACGAATGGATTAAATAAATGCCAGATTGGTTTTCAGTAGGAATGAGAAACTTAAGAGAAAATAATTTAATTTTGTTGACGAGTTTGTAAATGACTTTAAAACCAAACGGTGAAATAATTTAAGACATTTTAAAAGAAAGTGATGAATAAAAAGGTAAAACAACTGGAATGAGACTGTGGTCGTTCAATTTGAGAGCAGAACGTTTAAAATTCTTGAATTTACATAGAATTTATCGATAATAGATGGATTATAGTCCTGAGAAAAAGCAAGTGATTTTAAATAATTTATTTCTTTCGAAACACTAGAGGAATCAGAACAAATATGTAAGACACGAAAACATAAGTATAAAAAGCAGACATTTTTTGTTGAGGGGCGTGGTTAGAGAGAGCATGTGGAGGAAGAGAGACAGGGAATGGTTTTCTGAAGACAGTGGTTGAGAACCAATCCTTGTCTTTAGACATATAAACGTCAAGGAAAGGCAAAGAGCAATTCTTTTCAATCTCAAAAGTGAATTAAATGCATGGGTCAATCGAATTAACCAAAGAAAGTAAACTGGGAAAATCTACATCAGCGGAAATAAGAACGAAAGTGTCATCAACATACCTAAACCAGTGAGGAAATTTATATACACTGAAGAGTTTTTCTTCAAAATAGTGCATATATATGTCGCAAAGCAAAGGAGAGAGAGGACTGCCCATTGCCATACCCTCATTTTGTGAATAATAACAGAATAAATTTGGGAGTAATTATAATAATTTTTCGATCCGAAACAATTGTTGCGAGTTTGTTGCATTTTATGGTGTTTATTCAAAGTTTTGTACTCATTACTTTAAAACGCCAGTTCTGTGGTGCTTTCTTATTTTTTAAGGATTATATTTCTTCAATTAAACAATAAGTAATCGTGCAAAATAAAAATTTTGAAAGCAAACACCTTGAATTACCCCCCCCCCCCCCCAAAAAAAAAAAAAAAAAAAAAAAAAGACATGAGACAATTGTTTTTGATAGAAATAATTAAGCATGATCTTTCCCCAGGAAATAATTGTTGTTGTGTTTTTTTAAGCTGCATTTGTTACCAGTTTTTTCGATCTGATAAAGGATCGAGCTTAATTATTTCAACCCGAAATAATTGTTACTTCTTTTTACAAGTTATGGTATTCAATTACGTTATTAATATTTTTTTTCCTCATTTAACACAGTTTTTTAGTTTGTTCTACCGGAACAAAGAGTAGTCTTTTATTTTCTCACCTTTACACTTTAGAACATTTCAGTGGAATTCGGAGAATTGATCGTTAGAATCTACTGCCAGCTCCTTTATTTTATAAAGATGTTTAGAGCCTGAATTTGTAACAAAGTGCTGCAAAATCCAGAGTGTTGACTGATAAAAATCTACTACCAGCTCCCTTATTTGATAAAAATGTTTACTACCTGAATTTGTAAGAAATTGTTCTAAAATTCAAAGTATTACCGTTAAAATTTACTGCCATCTCTCTCGTTTGATAAAATATTCAGTACCCGAATTTGTAACAAATTGTTGCAAAATTCAGTGTGTTGACAGTTAAAATTTACTGTCAGCTTTCTTATTTAATAAAAATGTTCAGTACCCGAATTTGTAACAAATTACTCTAAAATTAGAGTGTCGACCGTTTATTAAAAAGTCGCTTCTCTTCTTCGAGAAAAAGCTCAGTATTTAACTTTATTTTTTTACCATCAGTAACTGGAACACTTTTTGCTAGTCACTGACCGTAATCTAGCGGTAAAATTGCTTACTGAACTTAGGATAAACTGACCAGTAAATAAACACCTAAGCAAATATATTTTTTCTTTCTTTTTTCTTTTCTTTTCTTTTTTTTTTATCCACAGTATTTTTTAAAAATATGTAGATTTTGAAATCTGACAATGCAAATACATTTGTACGTTGAGAAAAAATTCTGTAACTGACATCTAGAATCTAAATTGTGGCTCTAGAAAAAATAGTTCCATGTCATCCGTATAAATTCTAGTCCCCATTGAAAGCGAGTTCTAGCAGCCCCTATTATTATTCTTGAGCGTTTGCCTGTATTATCGAGCTAAAAGTCATTTAAAAATCTCTGCAAATAAATGAGACTACAAGAGACGGGTTTCAGCGACTATAATCTTGTTTTATGACCCAGTTCTAGAAAATCAAGCGAAAATTTCTCACAGTACAAAAGATTCAGAATACTTTGAATATTCAGAATATTGTTTCACCATCTAGAAATGTGTAGACTAGAAATTCTCGATAATTTCGTCTATTCATTTTATTGGCGTGTCTTATGCGCATAGCTCGGAAATCTATATTTTTTGTTAAGGAATTTAGAAAATGGCCTCTTATTCATTCTAGAGGAAGGCGGTATACATTTTTTCCCCTCAGTGTAGTTATATTTAAATTACATTAAAAAACAGGTGGTCATATATGTCATTGCTTTAGGTTTTCGGGGGGTTAACATGAAAAGTGGTGTAATTAATCAAATAAATGAACAGTTCTTACCAGTGAACAAATAAATTTTTCCACTCAATGAACAAGTGGAGTTTTAATTTGAATAAAAAGTTTAATTCAGACTTTTTATGCTTTTATTTATTTTATAATATGTAAAAATAATTACTATAATATACAAAAGCATAATAACTAGATCAAAAACTACAGGTCTGTCTTTCTCTAATATTAGCTTACTCTTGTTATCTTATTCTTGTTATCTTAATCTATTATTATCCGACTCTTGCTACCTAGAAAACCAATAAAGTGTTATATAGCTTCCTGTTCCACAGAAGTTATAGTTGTCAATGTATTGAGACCCCTCCCCCCCCCCCCAAAAAAAAAAAAAAAAAAAAACTTATGTTTCATAAACTTTTCTTAAAATTTTCAAAACTTATTCATTGTACTGAAATTAAAAAATACCCTTTATTTTATTAAAAATACTTACTTATTGGGATATACTGGAAAAAAAAAAAAAAAAAAAGTCATATCTTATAAATATTTACAAAGAGTTCATTCACTGGTTGATCTATCTTTCGTGAAATAATTATATTTAACAAGTGCTAATACAATGCAAATAACCCAATTTTTTATTTTCTTAAATTTTTGAATTCTAATTCATTCTAATGAAATTAAAATACCCCGTTTCTTTTACAAAAACTCTTGATTATTATAAAAAACTAACAGATAATTTGAAGTGATATGTTTCAGGTTTTTATTTAATCTAGCTTTTATAGATATCTAAGTATCCATTTTTATACTCTTCTAAGATGAATGTCACAAAACTTTTTCTTTATGTATTGTACGAGATTAAAACTGAAACCACACTCCCTGTCTTATCTTTCTAACGTATATTTGCTATCCAAATTACTGAACTCACTGGCCTTCAGATAAGAGAGAGAGAGAGAGAGAGAGAGACATTTTTTTTTTTTTTCTAAAAGCCATGTATGTTCCAGGATTTGAAAATTAAATCTCCATAAAAGAGATAAGACAACAATAATATCTCAGTTTAGAAAAAAGAATATAGATCGGTCTGGAAACATGTATTTTCGCAAATTTAATATAAGAAAATGAAGATAAATTATTTGTATTATTTTAAGACAAATGAAAAAAAAAAGAATAATGTTCATTTATATGCATAAAGAAATATGTACAAGTTAATAAGTTTGTCGAGAAAATATGGTATATTACCAAAAATAGTGAATCATTTAAATGAAAAATGAAGTCATTTATTCATAAATGTATTTGTGCTAAATGTATCTAAATAATTAAGCATTTAAAAAAGATAATTAACAATTTTATAAGTTAAAATATATTAGAAAATAGTAGCGTGAAATTTATGACCCCCTGACCATCTTGGAAAAGGACAAAATTGTAATATTTTTACCATGTGGTATTTGCACATTTAAAAAAAAAAAAAAAAAAAAATCTACCGCGTTCCGTTTTGGAAAAGGAAGCTCAGTTGCCTTTTCTAACAAGAAACATTCAAATGTGTCGTCTTCGGAAAATATTGAAAAAATATATGTGATTCTATTCTTCATAAAACACCAGGAAGTGAAAAAATTATCGGCTGAAATGAATTACAGCGACCACAAAAAATTATCAAAATTAAGCATATTTGGTGATTTAGCGCTGTTAGGTGTTCAGTTCGCTAGCACCGTGATCGCCGTGTACGAACAGAACCGTGTTTTGTTTTTCCGCCATGTACTCAAAATGAATCGCCTAACAATGTGACATCGCCAAATATGCTTAATTTTGATAATTTTTTGTGGTCACTATTATTCATTTCAGCCGATAATTTTTTCACTTTCTGGTGTTTTAGGAAGAGTAGAATCACATATATTTTTTTCAATATTTTTTGAAGACGACACCTTTTGAATGTTTTCTTGTAAGATAGAATTCATTCATTTTGGGAATGAAAGTTTTAGTTTACAATACGATTTCAGGTCTGCATCGAAACTAATCTTTTTAGTAACGGAAGATGTCGATAGTGAAATATTTCATTACGAAAGAGGATAATTTCAATGGATATCGAGAAACGAATTCTGTTGCAAATTAAAATTTAAAAGAATCGATCTGTTTCCGGAAAGCAACTAATTGCCCTTCCAATTCATTGAAACACGTTTTTGTTGAACATGGTATAATTAGCATTCTTGGTTTTTGTACTCACAAAATAATTTTAATGCGTAGCAGTCTATTCGACGTATTTCTTCAAAATCTGGTTTAATACAGTCGAACCTCATTAACGTGAATTTCAACGGGGATAAAAAATTTACTCATGTTATCAGTAGTTCATGCTATCAGTAACTAATCCTCATATAACTAAACTAATCTTCATTTTGACAGGGATTGCGGAAACATTTTATGTTAAAAGTAATTCACGTTAACGAGGTTCAACTGTGTATAGCTATACTGTACGAAACGTAACAAGATCAACACATATTATCTAGATGCATATGTCTTCTCTAGAATAAATGACAGTCAGTATTATTAACTGCTCTACAGTGCCCCACAAGATATTTAGATAATTTATGTGATATAAGTGGAAGGAGTTTTAAATTCTGTTATAAGAGGTTTTTTTTTTTTAATCTAAATTCTGAGCTCGATATCGGACATATTCAATTTTTAGATAGTATACAAAGCAACACAAAAATGTAATAAAATGTGAAACAATAATAATGTTATGAATAATGATATTCGATTCAAGCACTCATTTCTTATATCATCTTATATCGAATAAAATATGTTGCACATAGGAATAGTATTTATTAATGTGTAATATTTATTTCAAAAGTATTAACACTGAACAACGTGTAGAAACGAAAAAATCATCCTTGTTTTTTTTTTATATATATATATATATATATACAGATGCGTTAATTAGTACAAAACTTTGAATAAACACCATAAACTACAAGAATTTGCAACGATATTGTTTTGTGTTGAAAGAAAACACGACCCTTCGTCAAGAGAAAGAAGTGTGCAAAAGTGCTGCAAACAAAGCGGCAACAAATATGGCGAGTTCTTGTATTTTATTATGTTTATTTAAAGTTTTGTACTAATTACTTTTAAACGCGAGCTCTGTAGTGCTTTCTTATTAAACAGATACGTTGACTCTTAACCATGATGCCATTTTACACAAATTTGATACACATCTTAGACAATCTTTAATTGTTAATTACGACTAATTAATATTACGTAAAGTTACAGAACCTGAATTTGGTACATCAATATAGTCAATGCTCTTTTATTTGAGACCAAAAGGAAGCAAATTAATATAATAATTTTCTCCCATAGACTACTCAAAGAATAGAACTGGCATTTTAAACATATAGATAGGTTACCTAACTTTTGATTCAGAAGTTAGATGGCTTTCAAAGACTAAAAAAAGCATATTTTCTCTAATTTTTTTAAAATATAAAAAATAAAATTTTTTATTCAAAATATTTTAAGCGTATAAAAGAGATACATTTAAACAATATTTTATATATATATATTTTTTTTAAGTATTTGGAAAATTCAGCCAATGGATCCTGATTTTCGAGACACTTCAGAAAGGCTATGGATACGATTTCTCAAAAATTAATACAACTATCTTATTGAAAATTTCCATACTTCTTCAAAATATAAAATTGGCTAGTGCTTTAACGGAGGATTCAAAAAATTGAATTTTGAATTTTCGGCAGAATTGTATGAAAAATTTTTCGGTACATTTTACCCACGTTATAGCCTTGTAAAATTTGTTGTGATCGGAAAAAAGAAAAATCTATCGTTCAAGCAGCCCACGTATAACACTGTAAAATAAATTGAATAATAATAAAAGAGAAAATAATTTAAAAAAAAACCTTCATTTATGCACTAGTCAACTCTATTTTGAAGAAGTCTGCAAAGTTTCAATAAAATCGGTGCATTAGTGTTTGAGAAAACGTATCCACGGAATTCAAGTAAGTAGGTTTAAAGTTTTAAGTAAGTAGGTTTAAAGTTTTAAGTACGAATAAAACGAATCTAACGAGGGAAATTTCCAAAGACTCTCACTTCTAGACTTTCAATCCGATTGACTCGAAACTTTGGGAAAATACTCGTATTCTGGACAAATTGTACAATTAGATTAAAAAATCAAACAAAAAAATCAAAGATATTTTGAAATTTATGTAAACCCTCTTGAAACGATTTAATACTTTTCTGTCCGCTGCATTATTTAGACTGTTTGCCATCATAGTATGCTATTGAATAAGAAGGTATATTACAGAAAATTATCCTAGTGTTACATAATGATGAATAAGAATCTCGTTAGGAAACAACATAAATAGAAAAAAAATAAACTATTAACAATTGTTTGAGGTTGAAACAATTAAAAAAAATTGCCATATCAAGCGAAAAAAGGTAGAAATGTACTTTTATTTAAGCCCAAAACAATTGTTAGAGGTGCATTTTTGCTCTTTACGATATTCGATTGCAGAGTTTTTGTACATCATTAAGAAAAAGCATGGTTTAGAAAAACATATGCGTTTTTTTCTTCTAACAAAATTTATAAATGATAATAGATAAAATATAGACATAGATCTCAGAGTAAACCTGACATATCACAATTATTCTGACAATCCTCAGCAAAATATTGATTTCGATCTTTATGAAATTTAATTCCATGGATGAATATTAAACTGGCTTGTTACTCTTTGTATACGCCTTGACCTTTGACAATTAATTGGGAAAAACTTTTTCATTATCCTTGCCGAATAGTGTTCAACGCAAAAGGCGGTTCTGGTGCGTGCATTTATTTACAGTCTCAATGGTATCACGAGAAAACAGTCAGAAAAATGATTGATAAAAAGAAATTATATGCGCATGGCGCCAGAGATAGGTTTTCAATGTTTTATCCGACGAGTAAAATGATATGGATGCATGTTAGGTTTCAAAAACTTTTAATGAGGTTATTACTGTCAAGTGTGGGAGTGAAAGTTTGTAATTAGAATAAGAGCTTTTGAATTAAAAAAGCTATGGGAAAATATCAAATTATGAAAAAAAGATGTTCTTCATTTTATACTTTGAAAATTTTCGATGAATTGGTTTTGAGTTAGTAAAAATAATTTAACAGCAAGAGACACTAAATTTGATCATTCATATTTCGTTTTTAGTCTATGGCAGAACTCTTTCACTTGCGCTCAGCAGATGCAATACCGATTTAGACTATTAAATTCAATTACATACATTTTAAGTTACTTTATTTTAAATTTATGGGTTTCGTTTATTGAAATTGATAGTGCAATAAGGTGACAAAAATATAGACTTATCGTCAGATGAATGCTTTTAACTTACTAAATTACAATGATCATCATTATAAGAAGATCCTATGATTCTAAAAGTTGTTGCCTTGTAGACATACCACATATGATCAATTAGTGACTCTGTCAGTTAGACAGTTAGTTAGTTAGTCGGAGTTGACTCTGCCAGTTTGACTCGATAATTTTATGACACAGTAGATGCAATACCGATTTAGTCTATCCAATTCATTTAAATTTTAAGTTACTTTATTTTAAATTTATGAGTTTCGTTTATTGAAATTGATAGTGCAACAAGGTGATACAAATATAGACTTATCGTCAAACGAATGCTTTTAACTTACTAAATTACAATGATCATCATTATAAGAAGATCCTGTGATTCTAAAAGTTGTTGCCTTATAGACATACCACATATGATCAATTGGTGACTCTGTCAGTTAGACAGTTAGTTAGTTAGTCAGAGTTTACTCTGCCAGTTTGACTCGATAATTGAATGACACAGTAGATGCGATACCGATTTAGTCTATCAAATTCATATAAATTTTAAGTTATTTTATTTCTAATTTATGGGTTACGTTTATTGACATTGATAGTGCAACAAGGTGATACAAATATAGACTTATCGTCAAATAAATGCTTTTAACTTACTAAATTACAGTGATCATCATTATAAGAAGATCTTGTGATTCTAAAAGTTCTTGCCTTGTAGACATACCACATATGACCAATTAGAAAAAGCATGGAAAAGGTATAGAAGACATATGGCTGAAACGGCTTGCCAACAATGAGAGAATGAAATAGTTTCATTGATTTCAAAACAGGTCACTTTGTATTAGTCCATTCACTTCGAATTGAAAATTTGGAATTGTTAATAATACTGAAAGTTCGGAACAGCAATAACTAGTACAGTCGGTAACAAAAGTCTCCGAACACTAGCAAAAATTCGTATATAAAAAAAGGTACACTTAATACAGTTTTGGTAAATGAATCCTTATCGAATCCTGTTTTTAGACTGACTAAAGACTGGATTCGACAAGGATTTATTTAACAAGACTGTATTAAGTGTACTTTTTTTATATAGGAATTTTTGCTAAGTGTTCGGAGACTTTTGTTACCGACTGTAATTTTGAAATTTTAAAGAAAGATGGCTTAGACGTAGGAAAAGAGATATCCATAAGTTATTAATCAAGGAAGCTGAGATAGTCGCAGTTTCCTTGCTTACTAAAAAATAACAACTGGTAAAATATTAACTCAAGGATCTTCTCTTAAAATACATGCAAAATACACATTTTGTGTTCATAGAAGTGATATTTTCTTTATTAAATATTTGAAATTAAATATTATGAGAGAATACTCAGAAATGCTTTTTTTTTTTTTTTTTTTTTTTTAATCCGATTGTCGTCATTGTTTCTAACTGTGGTAGGTAGTACCAGAACAACACAGCTGAAAATAAAATTGCCCAATTTGATGAAATAAATTTTGAATCATATTGAGGACTGTTTAGAAGCAAGATTTCAATTCGAATAAAAAATTGCTATAGAAAAATAGATTTAAATATGCATTAGATAGCTATGTGGTACTATACACTGTTAAAAATTTCAACAGAAAACTCTGTGTAATCTATTATCTTAAGTCTTACGTAAAATTACAGGGAAAAATAAACGGAGATGTTAAAAAACTTATTTTATACATTTATTTTAATAACTAATATTAATTTAATTAATTATTGTTGAGAATATATTTCGGACTTGGAATGCTTTTTCTAAAGTAGAAACAGTCATTTTTAATTTTAATTAAAAAATTAAATAATAAAATTAGGTAAAAATACAGAATAAAGGTTGAGAATCTCGATTATTCACTTTTAACTAAGAATTACTGTAAATTTATAGAGACTCTGGTTAAATATTTACATTAAATGTACAGAAATTTTTAACATTATATATATGTGTGTATATATATATATATATATATATATATACAGTCGGTAACAAAAGTGTCCGAACACTAGCAAAAATTCCTATGTAAAAAAAGTTACACTTCATACGGTTTTGTTAAATAAATCCTTATCGAATCATGTTCTTTGTTACCGACTGTATATATATATATATACTATATACACACACACTTACTTTTATAAAACATTTTTGATTGTCTGAAAATTTGACATTAAAAACTAAAAGCTATTTTAAGTTTCATGCAAACGTGTTTGAAGAAAAATCAAGTTCATTGAAATTTCATTTCTATTATTCAAAATTCAAAATTATTTTTATTGTTTTCCTTATCTCTTTTATGAACATTTTTTTTTTTCGGGGAAATAAAAGAAACTCTTTTAATACTTTACAGTGCCATTAAATGATGCAGTAAAAGAAAAAAAGAAAGTTTTATGTTAAATGTAAGTGAAACTTAAATCAAAGAGTATCATTTCCATCCCCCCTTCCATTTTTTTTTATTTTTTTATTCGTATATTTATCAAAATCATTTATCTACCTCCTTCAAGTTATCTTTTTTCAGTGACGGGACTTCAAAGAAGTGCGAAAGATAAAGTGAGTGGGGAGAGAATAAATTGTGTGTATTAGTCTTCACTTATTGGGCGATTCATTTAAAATTGCTTTGAAGGGTTTTCTTTTTCTTTTACTTCTATGGATGTATTATTAAATAGATATAAAAAATTTCTGTATTTTTTATCAGGGAAAAATATATATGCGATAGGGTTTTTTTTATTCAATGACTGTTTCTTTATGGATCAATTATTTACCATAAATATAACTATTTCAATTTTTAAAAAACACTTTTACTTGTTGTATAGGGTGTTTAAAAGAGAAAGGGAAAGAATTATGAAAAGAAATGATTATTGTACAGTCGGTAACAAAAGTCTCCGAACACTAGCAAAAATTCCTATGTAAAAAAAGTACACTTAATACAGTTTTGTTAAATAAATCCTTGTCGAATCTTGTTTTTAGACTGACTAAGAACAGGATTCTACAAGGATTTATTTAACAAAATTGTATTAAGTGTACTTTTTTTACATAGGAATTTTTGCTAGTGTTCGGAGTCTTTTGTTACCGACTGTAGCATATGAAATAAGACGCAGCACACTAATTAGATTCATCCAGTTTGATGCATAATATACAGTTTGTTAATTTTCATAAAAACATACAATTTATTTATCAAACACAAATCCATCAAACTCTTCAACTTATTCAAGAGTACATATAATAGCTTTTCAAATAATTCATTTTAATTCAATAGTATGCGAAATGTATATATATATATATATATATACACATCTGTGAATGCATGAATAATACATATATACATGTTATTACAATATAACACGCAAAAACTCGTGAAATTCTTAAACTAAATAAATATCATAATAAATCGCATTCGACATTATGAAATAAAAATTTAAATGGAGAGTGAATAAAGATATCTATATACGTCGAACCTCGTTTTAACGTGAACACTGTTAACGTGAATTACTTTTAACATGAACTGTTTCCACGATCCCAGTCAAAATGAAGATTAGTTTAGTTACATGAAGATTAGTTACTGATAACATGAACAAATTGTTTATCCCCCTTGTGATTCACGTTAACGAGGTTCGATTGTATATTGTCAGCAAGGCTATTTTTAAATAAGCATTGATATTTATATTTACTAAGTATATTTTTATTTATGATAGAATTTAACTTAAAAGAAAAAAGAAGAAAGAGAAAAATAAAATAATTTTAAGCTTCTATTTATGAATAAAATTTTTAATTGCATATAATCAGAGAAAAATTCTTTCGTTTTCATCCCTGTTATCAAACTAATTGGAACAAGAGTAAATTACTATGCAAATATATTCATACATATTCGAACGTTTAGAATATATTCTAAATCGTAAATATAAAAGAAATAGTATATTATTTGTTAAGCACTTGTGTATTTCAGATAGATTCCTAGCAAAAAATAAAAGTTTGATTCTAACCATCCAAAGGAAAATATATTCGCAAATTATCACCTATACCCCAAAACAACTTTCTTTTAAAATGTTGAAATCATATCAATATATATCACATTTTTCGTTATGAAATATCCTCTTGTTCATTATTTGACTTGGATGAAAGTTAGTAGAAGTAGTTATAGGTTTTTTTAAGATATTGACGCTATATATTGATGAATTTGATTAACTTTTTGTTTAAAAATTACAGCCACATATAAAAGTTTCAAATTGAAGAAATAGAAAATTTAAAAATACAAAACGTTCTATTTGAAGTTTTAGTCCATCATGCAAATTTTAACCCCCTCCCCCCTTTTAAATGATTTAAAGATGAAGTCTTTAAATTAATAAGCTAATAATTCCTCATAGAGTTTATGATGAAGATTAAAGTGGAATAAAAACAGCGAAATTTCATATGGATCGAACTGCAGGAATTTTAACCGATAATAAAAATAATTTTGTGCTAGACCACAATCTCTAAAATACACCAATCAACTATAGTTCCAACTTCAACAACGCCAGATTCAACATTAAATGTACCAGTAAGATTACTATTTACTGAGCTGGTGAAAAGTGGTTTTCCATTTGAGGTTGGGGCTCATAATCAAATTTGGTGGTAAAGCATCATCCTTCTCAAAGAAACAAGGAATCGCGAGAACTTGGGCCGGTTGGAGATCTAACATTATTCTGTAATCGTACCTAGTACTAACTTTTAAATCAGATAAGAATAGTGTTTGCCACAGACTAGTGTTAACTACCGAAACAAATTTTACAGTATTTACGTTAACCATTTTCATTAAGTATATATCAAATAATTTCAATAATGAATGAACTTGGTATCGTATTTACCGTTGTTAGCTCTGTTAATGAATGCACACATAACTTGAATAATTAATTTTATTGTATCTGTGAAAAAACGTTCTGATTTGGTATATAAGTCATATAATGTATGACATTCTCATTCAAAAACTTTGCACCAAATTTAATTGGGTTCTTTTGACATTTTTAATTTACTGTGATCGCATATATTCTCAACTAGCGTAATTTAGCGAGTATTACAGAAAGCAAAAATAAAAGAAGAATGATATTTATAGAAAAACTTAATTACCACATAAAACTTTTTCGTTGTCAGTACGCTTATGTTTGAGAACAAGACTTTAAAAATCTGAATGCAGGATATAACCGTAAAATATCTGATAAAATGCTTGCACTGATTTGCACCATTTTGCTGTCGAATTTATTGTACGGATATATGAACATCGACTAAAATAACAATGGAGGTAGAGAAGAAAATACAAACTAAAAATAAAGGTAAAAAGAAGATTATTTGTTAGACTAAAAATAGGAAAATTAATTTTTCGTTCTGGCACATATCGGAAGTGCCATTTTCTGTTACTTCTTAAGTAATCTTTTATTTCTAATAGATTATTTGTTATGTAACTTTTTAAGTTGTCTTCAGAGATTTCCATTTTCTTTTAGAAATGTTTGTAACTCTGATATGACTGACACATTCTGTACTGACTTTTAAGAGTTCCAGACGACTTGATTGCATAAAGCAGGGGTTAAGAGTTAAAAGGATGTGATTATGTTTTGGGGTAAAAACTGAATATGTTGGAATTTAACTCTTTTCTTTTTAATAGCATTATATCCACTTACATTAATGTTAAGTATTAAAGTTATTGTATACATTTAAAATGCAATTTAAAATTTTTATGTTAAGTGTAATCTATTTCAACTATAAACATATTAATAACCCAAGATTATTATATTCTTTTCTTAAAATATTTTCAAACAAAGATTGAACGCGTTAACGCAAGTTTTACTTTAGTTCGGAATTTTTAGATGCCTTTATTGTAAAATGTAATTTTATTTACTGCAAGTCAGATTTATATTATTTATTTATTTTACAAATCGTGTATGATATGTTTTGAAATATTTTCATCGTTTATTGTTCCCATTCAAATTATTCCTTTCCGTGCCACCGAAGCAGGGGAGACATCTCCTCTGTGGAAGATCAAAATTGTGATGGCATGTCTTCAGATTACCTTTAGAGGGTCATTCCTAAACCGTCGCTAATTGCTGATAGTGTAGCTTCAGTGCGACGTAAAACCCACTCATTCACTTTTCATTGTTTATATAAATATTATAGTTATCTGTGTGTGTAATACAGCGGTTCTTAAAGAGTATGCCAGGACACACTGCTGCGTCCTAGAAGATTGTGCCCTATAGCATTCTACAAAATTATTTTTCCAGATGTGAAAACAAATATGGTTACTTTATTAAACCATTTCATTATAGACAGATCATTCTTTCGTTAACGTAACATTATTATGTTAATTAACAGAAGTTTTTCTTGTAGAAAGCATCTATTTATTCATAATGCGTATATTACTTATTTAAATGTTTGATATAGACATTATGTATATAATACTTATTTTTTAAATAATTCACTCAAATAAAATGCATAATCTTAATATTAAATTTTTCAAATTTGTGCGCATCATAAGACGACATCAGAGAAAATGCTTTTTATTGTTAAAAATGTAAAAAAATAAACTAAACTAAAATAATAATAATAATAATTTTGTTTTAAACTATCACTGATAATGGAGAGACGTAGCTAACAATAGCTCGACAATAGTAGCTCGACAATAGTCTCATGTCCCCTCGCTTACTCTTCCCGAGCTTCTGTTTGTTTTTCTTGTCTATTTTTCTTGAATTTTCTTGCTGGTGTAAGTCTTTGTGTGTGTGTGTGTGTGTGTGTGTGTGTGTGTTCATACTGATGATACAGGGGTTTTTATTTTTTTATTATTTTTTCGCTTCCCATGCAATTTTCTATGGATGTTTGACCTTTTCCCCATTTTTTTATATTCTAAAGTGCGGTGGAACGTTCTACGTTCAACCATTCATTTTTAAAGGTATTGACGTGATCTTTTGAAAGATACCCATATTTAAAATTTACACTTCTATCCTCAATGCTCCTATCTATACCCTCCCCACCCCCCCCCCCC
This sequence comes from Salticus scenicus, assembly GCA_963930645.1. Classification (NCBI taxonomy): domain Eukaryota; kingdom Metazoa; phylum Arthropoda; class Arachnida; order Araneae; family Salticidae; genus Salticus; species Salticus scenicus. The sequence goes on from OZ005648.1 coordinate 71,192,392, forward strand.
CCAAAAAATCTAAATATTACTGATATACATGTTTCTTTCCCCCCCCCCCCCCTCCCACCTTAAGGATTTATCAAAAAAAAAATTCTCATTTTGCACATTCTTATGAAATTTTGTAATATATTGCCGTAGTAAAAATTTAGAAAAAGCGAGATGGCAACGCCAATTGTTGGATGGTTTACATCAAAAGTTTATAGACACTAATTTATGTCATTGTACAATTACATATAAATCTATATGAAATTTTGTGCAGTAGTTCCTGAGATTCAGTTACCACAAAATGTTTGTCACTCACACAAACAGACAGACTTTTTCTAAAAATGGTCAAATCGTGTTCTAGATGTCTCAAAACGTGTAAATTCTCCGAAAACGGTACTCGAAAAAGTTTAAGAAACCATCTTCTGTTGAATAAGAAGAAAGTAATATCATTATATCGTAATAACCTAAGCATACTTTTAATGGTTATGAAGATAAAATATATCCCAATAAATTCTGTAAATTCTGCGCATAAAAGTACAAAAGAAAAAAAAAAATTAATATACATATAAATTTATTTATAAATGAATTCGCGAAATTCGGATACAGAACGAAGTTATGGAATAACTAATATCAATAGCTTTTATTTCTTAAATATATATTTTGCCTCGTTTTTCTGCAGCAGGAGTGTTTGCGGGTTAAGGCCAATTGATTATACGAGAGTCGTGAGAGGAAATGCACTTTGGGTAGATTTTTTTTATGGGGTCATAGCCAAAATTTACTTAAAATTTGTGGGAAACCATGAAAAATTCCCAATGGCTTTGGCGAGGAGCGCAACCTAGATTCGATCACGGCACCTCAACGTGTAAAGTCTAACCTTTCGGCCACTGCTGAAGTTGTTGCAATAAGATAAATATTTACGAACGAAAAAAGAAGAATCTGTTCTTTGAAGCAATTTTATATTAGTTTGATTTTATTTGGTCCTCCAGTTACTTACAAAACTAGTACACAAGAAATGCTGAGAACCCAGGTCAGTCTACGGTTTTCAATTATTCATCGTTTTCTCCGATATTCACATGAATAGGGGTTAAGAGCCCCCCCCCCCCCCCTTTCCCCGTCTTAGGCTTCGTTTCCACACATAAACAAACTATCTTAATCCCCAACGCTATCGCTTTTATACATTTATTTTTAATTTTAGTAAATAATAATTTCTTCACTCTAGAAACATAAGTTTTTTCCGGGGCATAATCTAAATTTTAGCATTTATCTTTCACTTCAACCAATCTCTTAAAAACTTTAATATTTTACTGAGAAGTGATAAACACAGAAATTCAGATCATGTTTTTAATGATAAATAAAGAAATTTATACCATGTCTCAACAAGGATTTCACACTTCTTTAGCAAGAGAAATTATAATTAAACAAAGTCATACATAAATACTAAAAGGGAAAAAAAGAATAAGTAAACTATAAATATAAAACGATTTCAAAAAGGAAATTTCTTTTTTCGTCAGTAAATCTTTCTTCAGCTGCAACAAGATCACTGAATAGAAAAATGAGGCAGAGTGTATATTACAGAGGTGACAGCTCGCGATGACAGTCCATTACTCCAAGACTTAGCGTTTTATTCGTGTAACTATTCTGGGAATTAGTGATAAAATATTCATATTCCCTTGAGAGGAAAGCACATATACACACACACATAGAAAAAGGATTATTGATTATGTTCACGATGATGACAGACGTATGGTGTTGAAAATTACGTTATTCCAGGATCGAAATTTAGAATGCTTTTCAGGCTTATTAACTTTGCCATTAATGTAATAAAATGGGGAACTTTTCGGTTTTAAATTAAAAAGTTTTTAAAAACAACTTTAATGCATTCCATTATTATTATTATTATTATAAATAAATGACCTGTAAAAAATCAGTATAATAGAATTTGAGTGCAATAAACCATCATTTAATAGTTTTAAGATTGTTGAAATTTCTTATTATAACTAAATAACTAAATAAAATATGAAAACACTGATGTTTTGAATGTACCTGGTTAGGCTTTTTTTTTTTTTTTTTTTTTTTTTTTTGTTATTTTAAGCTTCATATTAATTTTACTAAAAGCCTGTTTGGGACATTCTTACAGGCTTAAGATTGCTGTAAAATCTAAGCATGCTAATAAAAGTTGCTATAGGATATTGAACATAGTGTGGGTGCATTAATAGAATTCTATACATACACACACATATGAATATATATGTATATATAAAGATATAAAAGAAAGATATGTGTAAAATAAAACAAAAGGATTCATTACAGTCTATAGTTCATAATTATTTGGCATTCGCATTTATTTCTCTTAACCAAGCAGAATAGAATTAAATCGTGTTATTGGAAAAACATTTTATGTATTAAGATAGTACATATCCTTACAAAATTTTAAATTATAGATACATTATTATGGATGCATAATTAAGTTAAAGAAACTTGTCTGAAACGAAACAATGCCAATTATTGCGCATTTATTATGGCTACATATGGAATTATATGCTCTTTGCAAACTAAAGAGAAATGAAAAAGAAAAACAATAGAGCGTTTGACAGCTAAAAATATTAAAGAAATAAACTGGTGTCCAAAATTTAAGCAACAACCTGTTTTCTAGTTTTCTTCTTTTGCACATAATTTTTAAACAAATAAACATATGAACATAAAATTTGGATGGCATGTTCGTTATCATACCATTAACCGAATTTTATATAACGTTAACATAAGTTCTAATTTTTAAGCTAATAAATATTCATTTTTTCTCAAAAAATAATCTTTGGAAAAAATGAAAAATTTCAACACTTTTAGAAAAGAAAACTTAATGAAAAATGGTCATAAGGATGCATTGTAGATAGGTGAAGATGCATGCACATGCATCCATGTGTTAGATCAAAACCGGATCCTTTTACCTGCATTCACTTTTTTGTTTCTTCTTTTTTTCGCATGTGAATAACTTTTTAAAAAATATGCATAAAAACATGAAAATTGGATAAGATTTTCATTATAAAATTATTTATCGATATTTTTATTATTCTGGTGATGCTCATAGTTTACAAATTATTAATTATATATATTTTTAAAAGTCTATTATAAACGTAAAAGAAAAGTTAATACTGAAAGAAAATTTCAGATTTAGAGAACATTTCAAGGAAAGTACGTCTTTATCTGTCTGCAATTCATTCTTAACACCACTTTTCATTAAGTTTTCTTTTCTAAAATTGTTGAAAATTTTCCTTTTTTTCCAAAGCATACTTTTGAAAAAAAAAATGAATAATTATTAGTTAAAAAATTATTACTCATGCTAAAATTATATAAAATTCGATTAATGTTATGATAAAGGACTTGCCATCTAAATTTTATGTTCATGTGTTTATTTGTTTAAAAATTATATGCAAAAGAAGAAAACGAGAAAACAGGTTGTTGCTTAAATTTTGAACACCAGTGTATGTAGAAGTTAAAAAAAAAAAAAAAAAAAAAGTAGGATTGACATCTGCATCAGAATGTGCAGTTAAATTAAAACCCGTTCTAAAAGAAAATGACATATGCAATGCATAAAAAAAGTCATATACAATACCATAACAAATTGTTGTAATGGCGTTTTTATTTTACGCAAAGCCAATTGGATCTGTTAATATTAAACTAATAGAAAAAATGATAAAATATTTATTTTATTTTATTTCTATTAATTAATAAGAATAAATTTATTGCAAAAAATTATAGTCTTGAAAAGCTGATTAAGATATATTTATTTATTTTCCAAAGCAACCAAATATACTTTATTATGGAAATAAACTATATCAAATTAAATTCTATACAATCTCTTATAAAAATTTTACAAATGTAAATTTTACGCGTTTTTTTCCCCTTTTTGTATAAAAATTAAAAAATAGTTTTTTCTTTCTTTCTTTCTCTTTGTACAAACATGCATAAAGAAGCTACTAGAAAGTATTATTTTATCCAAGACCCACTCTACCCCAAACATAATTTAGGTCTGTTAGAAAAATAGTCTAAATTTCATTTTATATTATGTTTGGAGTAATTCTTATTTTCTTTTTCGAGCATGACTGATTTCGCCAATAAATTCGCAAAAATAACTTAGGAAGTTATACGTTTGTTGAATACGCGCAATGAAGAAAACGTGCAAATGCTACAAAATTTTTCTCAATTTAAAATTTTCATTTTCTTTCTTCCCTGTATGAATAACTCATTAACTAATAAAAAAGTATTATCTCTATTAAAAAAATTCTAATTACTATCTCTACTATCTCTAAAACTCTATTAACAAAAATATCAAATAAATTGTAATGTTATATTATTTTAAATATTAAACTTTAATGATTTAATTATTGTATATACTATTTGTGATCTTAATATGTTATAATTTTTTTTTTTTTTTTATATATATATATATCGAACAAATAATTCTTGCATTTATTATTTTTATTTTTTTAATTGCACATCAGCATGTATCAAAGTTAATAATTATACTTAAAATAAAAAACCTCTTTTTAATATAAGTTTTCAATATATTTGTTTTGCAAGATCATAGAATACAAGACAATTTGATTTTTATACTAATAAATAGCCATTTTTTCAGGGCGTTTTCAGAATTCCTTTTCAATGATATATCAAAATCTGGCTTAACATATTGCGTCTAAATCGCTCTCTCCCTCTATTTTCTTTTTATAAATAAAAGCATTTTTAAAATATTTGTTTCATATATTGATTCAATCCTCCCCCACATCTTTCTTTTTTTTTTCTTTCATTTTTCCCCACTGGTACAACACAAATGCTTGAGAGATTTACGACTTTAAAGAGATTAAGGAACAGAATCTAAAGTGAATCCACTAGTTTAAAGAAAACCTATAACTGTGGGTTTTTTAAACTGTTGAAACACAGAAACGTGATCCTAGATTATATATATAAATCGCATTTTAAAAAATATACTCATTGTTGACAACTCTCTCATTTTACAACATCCTGTCGGTTAAGATGTAAATTGGAAATCGTGTCATTGTAGGGAAATGTCTAAATTTTGACCACCTGTTCAAATGAGCTGTAATTATCGAGGAAAAACATGTAAATAAATACGATAATCATCAGCCGCTTCCTAAAGATAAGCTGCATTTAAAAAAGAAAACAACAACATTTTTTTTTTTTTTTTTTAAATGCGTAGTAAATAAAGAGTATGACTGAGCGATGTTACAGTTTAAGATTTATTGTATTTTGAAAAGAATGGAAAAAAAAAAAATAGAATAAATAGAGAGAGCCATATAAATATTTCAGATTTCACAAGGAAATGCGTTTATAATATATCTACAATGTGTTAGAAAAACTTTGATGTCGACTTTGATTAATTAAATATTGATCTTGGACATAGGTGGGGGGACCTGCGGCCTCAGGGCAGCATGCGGTCCTCGTAAGTATACTGTGCGGCCTTCAATAATAATGAAAAAGTAATAGCAATTCTTTGATATTAAAAGTAAAATTTGACGTTTTCAAAAAAGAAGAGACACACACACACACACACAGAGAGAGAGAGAGAGAGAGAGAGATGAAAGTAAAAATAATAATAATAATAATAATAATAATAATTAAGTAGAAAACAATAGACAAACCAACCCCAATGCAGAATAAATATAAATTCATCACTATCTTTCGTATCAATTAGCATAGATGCCAACATTTTAATTTATTCCGGAGTATTTTTAGCCCTGCCTCTATTTCGCACCACTTTATTTACAGAAAATTTTTCTCTAATATGCAACTTCGATAAAATAAGAGAAACTTACTTTAAAAGAATAAGTGGTATGGAATAAGGGCGGGGCTAAAAGTACTCCGGAATAAATTAAAATATTAGCATCTATGAATTAGTCTCTGATAAAATTAAAGCACATTATTGACACATGCACAAAAGCACGTTTTTAGCGGAAACAGGCAAATACTTTATTCCCCTCCACTTCGACATAATGCAATAAATTTATTTAAAACTGTTCTATTAATACAGAGTTTCCTAAAAGTTCCAGTACTGACGCTGATGTATTTTTTATTTACAAAACAACAAACCTTAAAACGATTATTTTTATGCTAATGATAAAAGGCACATTTAAAATAACGGAGGAAAAAATACAGAACTTGCATTTATAATAAATAATCAAAATGTCCACCTTTTTCTAGGAGGCAACGCTGAACTCGTTTGCGCATGCAGGGCCTGATTACCCAAAAGGCCCAGGAAGCACAAGCTTCCCCTCTAAAATTTAAGAGAATAAAATGACTAAAAACAGGTTCTTGGAATTTCTGTTTCATATTTTCACCCTCAGATTGAATTTTCTCTGAGAAAGGTCGCCTAAAGCAAGGTAAAATACTCACTATTATGGGAAAAATCTGTTATTTAGCCTCAAAAATCTGAATGTTCTTAATTAATAAGTTATACGATTTTAATGTTGTATGTAGAAACTACCCAGGTATATGAATGAAAAAAAAAAAAAAAATCCGAAATGAAAGGGAGCCCCAGAAATGATACTGAGCTTCCCCTAGCTTCAAAGCTTAATCGGGCCCTGTGCGCAAGTGTTTAGAAACGCGTTTTAACATGCTGGGAGTGACTTCTTGTAGAGAAACTTGTACCCACCTGCACAAACCTGTATTATGAAATTGTCGAATGAACTGATATAGCATATTTTTACTCGGTATTGCATCATCTGGATATTTATATCGCCAAACATCTTTGCATCTTTCATACGATTTACATTCAAAATAAGCTTCAAACAGCGAAATTCTCTGAATGCGTGATAAAAACATTTCACTATGAAGAACAAAATAACATAAAACTTTATTCTCACACAACTTGAGCGAGAAAAGAAACAAACTATAAAAAATAAAGAACTGATGCAATAACAAGCAGTCGATAAAATTTAATATTAAAAAAAAAATCATGGACACAATGAGTTCTTTAAGTTGGAGTACTGGAACTTTTAGGACATCCTGTAGTTTTCTGCTTAATATTATTATTTCTCTGTTGAGAATCTTGATCATGTAACAAATTTATCTAAAACTTTCTTCTTCTTATTATTATTTTGAAAAATGGCCGCATGTAAATATCTAGTTGTTTATATTAAAAAACAATAATAAATATTAAAGTAATAAAAAGTTATTACCCTTATAAGAATACATTTATATTTTATATTGTAACTTTTTATGTTAAGTAGTTAAATATTAAATAACTGACTTTTTTTTTTTTATTAATATTTGTATATAATGGAAAATATTGATAAAAATACAGAAAGTATAACAATTTCACAAAAATCACATATATGAGTATATCAACTTCCAGTGGCGTATGCAAGGAGGGGGTTTGGGGGTTTAAACCCCCCCCCTTGACAAAATGTATGATAAGAAAAATTAGGCTGTTCCTTACATTTTTTTTTCTCATTTCAGGCGGAAAAAATGTATGGCAAGCGTAGAATATTTTTTTCTATGAAATGGTTTAAAATTATGGCTAACTTTTTTTTTTTTCATTACTCTGCGATAAACACTCCTGAAAATAACTAAACCACTTCATTTGCGCGGCGCAAAACATGTTTCCCCTGAAAATAATTCCCTGAAAGGATTTCACATTTGCGAGTTCATATTCAAGGACAAGAGGGGTCGACCATATGGGGAAGGGGGTGACCATTGAAGTAGTGACCTTGAAGGAGTGACCCAAACAATACCCCAACAGTAGAAGACATTTTAAATGAACTAGCGAAAACTTCTCGTCGATTAAACTTCGCTCTGAAAATAAAGGCCAGTATCCACTTGGGCTCAAGATCAACGCTCAAAACGTCATTAATCACACTTTCGACACAAAGAGCCAAATGTCTTGTCATCAGTTGTAGCCCTTTTTTATCAGATTGCGCAGTTACTTCAAAGGAAAGCATGCAAAATTGACAAAGATATCTGCCTCCCGGCCCCTCAATTATCTCAGCTGGGGGTTGGACCAGCTGGGGTTAGTATGTTCGAGGGCTTTGAGCTGGAGTGAGCTGGGCTGACCACATCAAAGGATTCTGAATAGAAGCCGCCGAATGAGCTATAGTGGAAATCGGACTTAAGAAAATTCAATGAAATATTTTGCGTAAGCGTAACTATGTATTGAATTTTATGTTTTGTGTAGCAGTTTGTACAGGCTCTACGTTATTCGTGGCTAATTAAAGATTTTTTAGTTTGATCTTCTAATTGGTGAGTTTATTTTACTATTTTTCATTTTCTTACTCTTATTTTCGGCAAGTAATTATGATATTTTAAAAGATTGTTAAACTTAATTAAAAATAAACTTAATTAAACCTAATTAAAATTAATTAAACTTAATTAAACCTAATTAAACTTAATTAAACTTAATTAAATTTAATTAAACTTAGATAAACTTAATTAAAAATTCTGAAGGACGAACCCCCCCTTTGAAAAATCCTGGATACGCCACTGTCAACTTCTACGGTTTCCTTTATTACCACCTAATCTAAATGTGGCCTCCAATGATAAAAAGGTTCCCCACCTCTGATCTTGGACATTATAAGAAATTAAAATACATAAAAAAATATACATAATTTTATAAAAGCAATCGAAATTTCGTGAGATTTTAATTTAAAGAATTTCAAAATTAAAATTTTTACGCTACCTTCATACAAAACAAATACCATTGAACGAAACGCCTCATATTCTAAATTACTCATATCCTAATAAGGTAACGTACTAAATTTCGACATTCTATCATAAAAAGTCCTAAAGATATGTTTAAAAAAAGTGGCTGAGTGATTAATCGCAAATTAGAATGTGAAAGTGTTTGTTTATTTACAATATCATTAGTTTCACTTGCAATTTGTATATTATCGCTAAAACGCGATGTGCTAGTAGTAATTTTTTTTTTCTTAATTTGATAACTAAATGCAGAGATTGTTTTTTAAATTGTGCATTTTTAATCGTTGAAAAGAAATAATAAACACTTTATTTACAATAAATAAAAACTATGCATGTAAACACCATAAATTTCATAAAACTCGCAGCAATTGTTTTGGATCGATAATAGCACAACTCTTTGCCAGGTGAAAAAAGAAGGCATGAGTGCAGTCTCTAAATTTATGCTTTGATTGAACTGCTAACATTGCTTACTAAAGATCTTAGAATTAATATGAATAAAGATAAATTTGTACAAAATACAGAAAACGTAAAAATGAAGAAAATAGCAATCCTGGTAAATTTTTGGAAGCAGTAATAAATGCAAATAAAGATGACATCTTTTTATATTACTGACAACAAGTCCAAAAGTAATTTTGTAAAGTAAGATGTAAACTAGGTAATTAGAAGTCTTCGAATCCCGAGACCAGTCTACGAAAATTACCTTTTGCCCCCCAAAAATAAGAACACATTTGAGGACACCGGTTATAAAATTATTAATGTTTTACTAAAATAATTTATTACATGTGCAATAAATAAGCTGAAATAATAAGTTCTTTCTCTTACTTCATACATAAAAATTACTAAAATTTTACAATTTAAGGTGATTTATTTATTTTGCCCTCGAAATTCAGAACCACCGTCATATTTGTCTTCAAATTCAGTTAAAAAAAATCTGGTCGCCCCAATGTATACGAAGCATCATATAAAAAGAAGTTTGCCTCTTATCTATTTATTTTTTGGTGCATATGTGTGTGTGTGTTAGGGGGGAGGATAAAGATTAAGTTAGGTTTCTGAAAATCATTATAATATTTCAAAAAATCAGAGTAACTTAAGAGAAAACTAAACTTAATCATTTTATTTCTGAAGGCTTATATAGAAATGCCAGCATAGTCGTACATTAAGTAAAATTGGATGAGAATAACGTACTTTTATTATTGATTAACAGGGGATCCGGACAAAATATCGCATCGACTAACAAAAATAATATGATCTATTTCAAGTGTAATGTCTGGAGAAGGCCACATGGAGCCTTATAGATATAAATATCTATGTCATAGCGTGGAATTTCATTATTTTATATATATCTAATTTTAAGTTATCATTTGATTTTCACCATTCAAAATACATTTTTAAAATATTGTAGATCACTTCTGACATCGAAGTGGAACACTGTTCACAAACCGGAATTAAAAATTGTTAAATTAATAAACACAATTGAATTCATTATGACAAATCTTGACAAAAGTTAATAAACATAGTCTTTAAACTCTTTTAAGCAAAATTCATAACAAGTTTTGTGATGGGTATGTCTGTATGTCAGTGCTCTGACTAAAGTAAATATGCATGTGTTGTCATGGATTTTTTTTTTTTATAAGATTACTAATAATTATCAACTCATTGAAATAAAATGTGCAATGTGCCATTTTATTTGTATCAAACACAATCATCACTCACATTATGGTTTCCATTCATTTATGTCGGCAATATTTTGTCCCGCGAAATTTTTCCCCAACCCGATTAATTGAAATACGCGGTGACTCCTGGACTCATATGAAAAAAAAAAAAAAAATGATAATAATGATAAAACAGACAAAATTTGATATTTTGAAAGGCTCATTCAAACCTTCTTTTATCGCCATTTTCTCTACCTTAAAAAGATTGAGCAAATTTTTAATAATGTAAGGATATGAGCTTGAATGAAAAATGTATACCAAACATCAAATTTCTAGCTCAAGCAATTCCCTAGCATATCCCATAACAGTGTTGGGCATAATTGATTAAAATGTAGTTTACAATTGAATTACAACTAAATTACAATTATATATATATATATATATATATATTTTTTTTTTGTTATTGTCAATCGATTAACAAGTAATTGATTGCAAATAAATTGAATTTTTACAAATAAATCGAATAAGTAATTCAATTTATTTGTAACCAATTACTTGTTAATTGATTGACAGTAAAATAATTATAATTGTAATTTAATTGTAATGCAATTACTTTTTAACCAATTATGCCCAACACTGTCCCATAACCTTTTTGTGAGGGGTCAACTTTTTAATAGCGTATAGTGGTTCTTTTTAGGTGCAAAGAAACATGCTTTTCACCTTTCATTCAAATCCATCAAAGGTTATGGATTTCTAGAGCAAACAAACAGAGATTTTCATATTCATATAGGCATACATCGATGAAACAACAAATATCAATTTATAATAATTTTTTTATAATTTTCATTCTCTATAAAAAAGATAATATTTCTGTTTATGTTTTCATCTCTTCTTTTTTGTTCTTCTTTTTTAGATTACTCCAGATTAAACATGTGGGTTCATGAAGATTGCCGTGTACTCTTCAAAATGGTAATAACTTATCCCTTTCAAGTCGGATTATCACTGGAGTAATCAACGTAACTGCATTCTTCCTCAGTTGAGACGCTTGTCCTTTGAACTTCTTGCGCCTTCTGAGGATATTTCCTCACAAAGAATTCATTCAGACGTGTGAGAACCACATCTCATAAAACTACCAACACTCTATATTTTTTCCACACTATCTTTCAATAACAGATAGCGCCTTGAAGATTGCGAACGCATAAAAACAGGGATAGGACTTTACCAGCTAATTCCAAATTATACATTTAATTATTGCAAAAATATTTGCTTTTTTTCCTCCAACTATGATATTTAATACTTACGGATTAAAATTTAGAAAAGGTAAAACCCTAATAAAACTTCGTTAAAAAAAAAAAAAAAAAAAAAAAAAAGGAAAAGACCAAAAAATAAGAAAGGAAGAAAAGAAAACAATAAGAAAGGAAGAAAAGGAAAGAGAAAATTGATAGAGATGAAAGTTCCACTAAATTAATTTTATCGAATTGATTTCGTTAAAACAATAAAAATATTTCCGTAAAATATATATATATATATATATATATATATATATATATATGTGTGTGTAGAAAACTATTATTTTGAATTCTCTTACGATCCTTTGTATATTTTATTCATTTATTTATTTACTAACTGCTGCCCGTAACTTCGTTTAAAATTTACCTAAAGAAGGAAAAAAAGAAATAATTGGAGGAAAAATAAAGTCTTCTGAATATTAAAAAGATTTTTCGCCTAAAGTGATTGAAGGTTTAAAAAAAAAAGTCTCGTGTCTATAGGAAAGTATAAGGATTTCATTTTCTGAAAGATTCGCTCGATGAGCAATGCTGAGTATAAATGTGAGAGAGTAAAATAAAATGTATGGAGCATAGTATTTTCTCATTGAAAGATTAGTTGGTGGATGTTATGTCACCATATGACAGCGACTGAAGAAAAGAAATATTTATTGATTAAAATTGCAATCATAATTTTAGCGGCAAATTCAAGTGTATTTGGTTAAATACTTTGGATGTGTAGTGATAATTAAAGATTTTTTATATGCAATTAAAATTTTCTGAATTGATTTATTTTAAGATTTGTAATTAGGATTTTTTTACACATTGCAGAATTGGGAAAATTTTACCCCCCCAAACAAGAAAAACTAGTATGTGGTGGCCACCACAAGACTTTCTTCTATATTTTCCTATAAAAATTCACTCAGTAACAATATTTAAAATAATAATAATAATAATTATAGGATAAAAAACTCTTTATGAACTATGTTTTTAAATTTTCTGTTGAATCATACCTATAGAATTAACTACATTAGTACTTTATCAATGCGTATTGTTACGAAATTCTATTTATTTTTGTATAAATTCTTTCAAAGAGGCTTAGTAAGTTGATAAAATGTCAGTTTTCTGTATTTCCAGCTCTTTTTCACGTTAAAATAGCTTATTTTTCCCTTTAACAAGCATTAAAAAGCTCCAATAGGCAGGTAACGGATTTGGCGACTTTTTGCCCTTGATGACTTTTTTGGCGAGAAAATCCTTATTATCGATATTCCAAAGATGGACATTCTAATGTGATTGGTTAAAGAGTTACGGGAAATTTGAATAATAATAAAAAAAGTTGGTTTTAAAAATAAAATATTAATCCTTTCAGAACAACATATATTTACATAATGAACTACATTAGCACTTTATCAATGTGTAGAAAATCTTTAAAGTGATAATGACGTCAATTTTGCCAGATGCATAATTTAACTTTTTACAATTTTTTAACGTTTACGTAACGTTTAATTAAATGCATTTATTTTTATGTCGAAAGAAAATGAACTCGTAAATGATTTTTGGCAACAATTAAATTATAGCTAATATTTTAATGACTATTTTTATTGCTATTGGGAGCTTATTATTTTCATATTTTAATTAATTAAAAGAAAACTATTCGAAAATTCGAAAATCGGGCTTCGAAGTATTGTGTTGTCACCGGGTTCTGAACTACTGTGAAAATTTCAAATGTCTAGCTAGTAGGGAAGTTAGTTAAAAATAGGTTGCAAGATTTGTACCGGACAAACAAACAAACACACAAACAAGAATAGAAGTTAATAAAAGCATGGTAAAAATACGATTTTTTTTCGTTAAAAGTAAAAAAAAAAATCGATAACTCTGTTTTAAATTATCACAGATTTACAATTCAACCATTCGTTTTAAAGGTATTGACGAGACCTTTCGAAAGGTACCCAACTTGAAAATTTACTCCCCCCCCGGGGGGGGGGAGGTACTTCCCCCAGGGAGGGACCGATGCCCCCACATGCACAAAATTTTTTTCCTAGTTAACTACTACTATTATAAATGATTCATATTAATTTTACAATCACAAGTTTAACTCTCATTCTGCACATTTATACGAAATTTTGTCCTATACTGCCATGTTAAAAGTTTACAAAAAATACGATCACCGCGCCACCTGTTGAGAGATTGATCCCCAAATCTAATCAGCACCAGTTTATGTCAGGGTGCAACTAAATACCAAGTTTGGTTAAATTTCATTCATGGTTCGTAAGATACAGTGTCCATAAAAATCGTGTTACACACAGACATGACAGGCAGACATTTTCTAAAAGCTATCAATTCGTGTTCAGGACATCCCAAAACGTGTAAATTCATCAAAAAATGGAGGTCGAAAATTTTCACGAATCCAATACTTTCTCTATATTACATATAGAAGAAACTAAAAAAAATCTCTTTTGCATTTTATATTGAAACTTGTTGGTACCCATGAAAAGTTGGTGGGTCAATGATACTTAAATGCTTAATTTAAATCTTTTTTAAACCCCTCCTTTAACATAATACATTATCTTCCAGTAGATGTAGGAGGTTAAATCCATATAAAATTAATAAGCAATATATATATATATATATATATATATATATATACTACACAGAAGTAAATTAAATTCTCAAGCTTTTTCTTAAGCTTATTCAATACGTATAGTTGACATTGCTCTACATTAAAAAATAAATGTACTACTTTGCAAAAGAAGTAGGGGGGGGGGGATAGAAATAGATAAAAGATCACTTGCATACAAATATAAACAAAGATTCATGCGCTTCAAATTAATATACAAAATATATATACATACAGTCGGCAGCGAAAGTATCCGAGCACAGCCAATAATTCCGATATCAAAAAAGTACATTTAATACTGTTTTGTTAAATAAATCCTTGTCGAATCATGTTCTTAGACTGACTAAGAACATGACTCGACACAGGGATTTTTGCGAGTGCTCGGATACTTTTGCTGCCGACTGTACCATAGCTGGAAAATAAAATCTGAAGTTTATTCTAAATACAAAGAGAACATAAAAGAAAAAAAAAATCCAGTAGAAGAGCAAAATGACGTACTGGTAAAAATAAAATGTATAATGTAAGTAGTATTAATAATAAAGACAGAATAATTATAAATTATAAAAAGATACCAATATACCTAAATAAGAGATCAATACTTACAATAACACATTTCAAGCGTTTTGCATGTAAACTTATACTGCTATAAACTGCTATAAGAATTTTTAACACCTCTCCAAATCGACTGTGTGATCTACAGTGTTGCACATGTCTTAAATTTATTGTGTAATTAGTATTTTGTTTTTCATTAAAAATGATGGAATACGAAAACATATCACTCAAGACAAGTATGTCAAGACAATTTCACTTTAGAAAGAAACAATTAAATTTTAAATACTGGGTGTCCCATAACCATAAGTCTGTAGATGTTTTAAAAATTCACAAACATTGAAGAAATTAAATGAACTGCATGCGTTTTTCGAAAAAAATATTCTCGTGAAGGGAATTTTTGTTTATTTATTTAATTGGTTAAAAAAAAAAAAAAAAAAAAAATTTTCGTTGATAGGGGGCGCAGCATAGACGAAGTGACAAGAAATTTGGAAATCAAAGTCCTGTAAATTGCAGAACTTAATGATTAACAGCTCATTTCTGATTTCTCGTACTTTTAATTTAACCCATCTTCATTTGTGCAGTTAAAGTATGACACTGGTCATGAAATTTCTTGCATCAATCGGAAATGTTGCATGCTGAAGTTATTGGTGTTGTAATTTGCTTGTAAATTGTAGTGATGGCGGACACATATAATAAGAGTTGTATGCTTGTAAATATTTGGCTCCATCTAAATGAATATGATTTATAAGAAAATGTTGATTTGTTCCGATACAGTGACTTCTACCGATGAAAATTTTAACTATTTTTCTCTCTCTCCCCCCCCCCCCCCAAAAAAAAAAGAAAGAAAAAAAAAATCTTCACGAGAGTACTAATTTTTTTTGGAAAATTCGTTTAATTCTTCGAATTCTTACACTTTTTTCTGAATGTTTAAATATCTACAGAATTATCGGACATCCAGGATAAAATTACATTCTATTTCCTTCATCGAAAGTATATGAACATTATATTTTGGCATTTTATATGTATATTTCTTAAGATTAGATTTAATTCAAAGTTTTAATCTATTTTATTATTGAAAATAAAGATCAGAATATATTTAAAAGCTTGTTTTTTTAATAAAATCACATAAAAAAGCGAAAGAGAGTGAGAAAAGAAAAGAATATAAAAATATAAAAAGAAAGAAGCGCACAATATTTTAATCCAAAATTAATTTTATTGAATCAGTTTTTAAAAATAATAATAAAAAAAAAAGAAATATAAATACTTAGATTTAATGATAATATCAAATACATTTTCGTTTATCATCATAAACAGATAATCAAAATAACTTTAAATATTTGTTCCCCATGAAACTTTCATGTATCAGAAAATTTTGAAAATGAACACCGTATTAGGATATTTTAAAAGTAAACCTAGAGATAAAAATCGATTTAGTAACTTATCTCCTGCAAGCAAACTGTGATATTTTGTAAATAGATTCAGACAGAGACAAACTGAAATATGTTGAAAAATATAATAAATTATAATAAAATAAAATTCATATATTTATATACTTCCTTCTGCCCAAATGAAATATTTAATTTAGTTTCTTGAGAGTAGTGAGCTCGAAAAATGGAGAATCTAACGACAGAAAATCAATGAAATGATCACTAAAATAATATTAATCTTTGATAGCCCTGTACATGAAACAGTGGCTTGATCTCAACGAAAAGTTTAGTAGTTTAGTGTAGTATTACTATACGATACAGAAGTAAAATACCGAGTTTGGACTTCCTGCTGCAATTTGTTCGTGAGATATGCTCATAACAGACATACAGACCAACCGCTAAAAACATGATTTTCGGATTCAGGGGACCTCGTAACGTTAAATATATATTTTTATATATAAACCTCATTTTCGGAAATTTGACCAAAAATCAATACTTTTTTTTTTTTTTTTTTTTTTATCATAAATATGAGTAAGAGAAAACAAAAATATATAAACTAAAATAATATGATATACGATATAAGATACATTGAATTTTATCATTGCATTTATAATTTATGTATTGTAATTTGGTAGAAGATAAAAAGAAAATAATTTAAATAAAATTTGTTCACGGATTGCATATAAAATTCTAGACAAAATTAAAAAAATAAAGTAAATAAGGACAGATTTGTGCAAAATAGTAGTTTTTCAGAAATGACAAAATAAGATATTCCCAAAATAATGAATAAATAAATAATCAATAATAATAATAATAATAATAATAATAATACATAAACTTTTAATTCCATTAGACATTAATAACATATCCTGATTTTAAGACTTTAAATAAAATAATAAGCATATAATACACACATTTTATTATTATTATTATTATTTATTTATTTATTTTATTTTATTTTATTTATTTGTCATGAAACGAAATTTTCATCCTATATCGATACAGATATCTTTAATATTTAATTGTCGATAAAATTTGCTGATTTTCGGCTGTACATTGTGTTTTATTTAATTATGATATGCGGCTGTATTCTACTTACATACGGTGATATCTCCTTACAGTTCTCGGTCACTCATTATACCGTTCTCTAATCATTCTATGCTGACAAAGCGAAATTGGCACCATTATTGTTTTTTAAAATGTTTACACCACCTACGAAAGGGATGACACACGGATGACAAAAGGCCTAACAGTTTAACAATGACGCTTAGTAATGTTTTTATAAGTATATCAAGAGTGGTAAAAATTTCGTGCTGTCAAATTGTATGACTATATGTGTAAAAGTACGTACCTCCTATAGAGAAAAGGATAAGAAAAGGAATATATGAGAAGACAAAAGAATATATTTAAAGAAAATGAAACTTGACTAGAAATATTATATCTAGATGAAATAATAATTAGAAAAAATTATATTAGAATGATGAAACATGACTAATGTTAATCCGTTATAAGTTCCTGAATAATTAATAATAAAATTCATATGCGATTTTACGAATTGTATCTATTATAATATAAAATTTACTGCATTAAAATATATTTATTTAATTTTTCGAATGATTAAAGGAAATTAACTAGGGAAATAAAAACACCGATTTACTTGTAATGCTACATTTATAACAAACTACACCTGCTCCGCTATTCATTATATTTAAATGAATTTTGAAAATAATTGAATCACTGTTTTTTATATCACTTTACAAATATATATATATATATATATATATTATATAAATTACATTGAAATCATTCTAAATCTTCTTCGAGTACCTGCTGCATATGGTAGCTCTTTTCCCTCCCGCACTGCATCGGGTCCACTGCCTGCAGAAAAATCTTTCCCATGCACTTACTTCAATCTGGGTATTTATCGACGATAGGTGGAGGTGCTATTATTCAAGAACTATGATTTTAAAGATGACTGTATTTCAGAATCTATTAAATATTTTAGTTTTTGTACGATGTATTTCATAACCCTCGGTCTTACATTATATCACCATATGCTTCCGATCAATATAATAAATGAAAGAAAAAGTAGATTTTCCGTTAAAAGGAATTAAAAAAAAAAAAGTAAATTTTAATAAGTTTAATTTGTACTGTATTACCATTTTTTCCCCGATAAATGCGCCAAACTATTAAAAACAGTAAAAAAAAAAAAAAAAAAAAAAAGTAGATTTTCCATTAAAAGGAATTAAAAAAAAAAGTAAATTTTAATAAGTTTAATTTGTACTATATTACCATTTTTTTCCCCGATAAATGCGCCAAACTATTAAAAAGAGTAAAAAAAAAAAAAGTCCCTTTTAAAGGTGAGAATTAAATAAATGAAAAATTAAAATTTGTTAAATTGTAATATATATACATATATACATAGATATATACATAATCATAAGTGTTAAAAATAGTTTTTTAATTTAAGATTTAATGTATTTAATTTTTACTACGGTTTAACCATTTGATTTTAATAAATATAATAAATTTCAAAAAAGAAAAAAAATGGCCTTCTAATGAATAAATTAAATACATAAAAAGTAAATAGTGTAATAACTGTTGCTAAGATACGCAGACGATTGAAATGAAAGAATATTTTTTTGAAAATACAGCAGAAAAATCAATGGATAAAATCGAGAAAAAAAATTAAAAAATTCAAATTTGAAATTCGAAAAAATCTCGAAAAGGTGCATTCCAACATGGTCCCAGCTACCCATCTACCAAGTTTTGCAGCTCTGCGATCAGTAGTCTATGCACCTGAACGCAGACACGCAGATACACAGGCAGATCGAACTTCCAACTTCCAATCTCTGGATTCGTAGCCCTATGCCTTGCATTGTAGCTACGGCGTTCACAGGTGAAACAGCTTTTGTTGCAATATTTTTTTTCGCATGACTTTTATGGAGATTTTAAATAAAATATTGAAATTTGCAACTAAAAAAAATATTTTATCAAAACTAATTATTGCCTATAGCATTCAGGGATAGTGTAGCTTTTGATTAGTGAAACTTTTTTTTTTAATCGGTTCAGTAGTTCCAGAGACTACCACATACAAAACAACTTTTCCTCTTTATATATTACTAGTATAGATTTAGGCATTTATTTATTTATTTTTTATTATCATTTATCTTCATTGAAAACTTAGTACTTCTCATATTAAGCTAATTAGAAATCCTCCATACTCTTTGCATTTACAAATAAAAATTAAATTTACTAACATAACATAAGCATCATATTAAAAAAAAAATATTATATTCTAAAAAAATATTATAAAACATTAAAAAATATTATATCCTTTAGAATCACTGAAATCACACAACTATAGGTAACATATCGATTCAATCATCCTTCGAATTTTCTTTCAAGTATATAAATACAATTGTTTACTTACTAATTTTTTATTTTATCTTAATAACGAATTTATATTTAAACTGTAATTTTTTGATAGATAAATGAAAAATTATTGACATTTATTAAAATAATATCTTATACCTAGTGTATTTATTTATATTTTTTTCAAACTAGTTTATCCAATAAAATAGATGATTTACTTTTAATTTTCTCTAAAATTTGTATTTTAATATTTTTCAAATTTCTATATTTACGTTTTTTTTTTCTGTAAAGCGATATTTTAAGAATTTTATATCTAGAATTTCTATTATTCTTTTAATTTTTATGCACAATAAATAAGTCTTTAAGTGAGTAAATCCATCTTTGAATGGTTTTAGATTCATAAAACTACTAAAGTTGTTCTTTAATTATTTGATAATTACAAAGACTGTTACAAAGAAAAGATAAAACAGAAAATAAAGTTCAAATTATTATTTTATTGTTTTTACATACACGAAAATATTGAATAATGGCTGATATCAATATTAACCTTCTTTTAAAACCCTAAATTAGGCATATCTCTTGCATTCTTTTCCTACATATATTGAACCCTGACAACTTATTAAAGAAGCTCTCTATAAGTGAGTTAATATAATCTACAAAGAGGGGTATCAAATTTATGAAAATCATCAAAAAGGGACATGGGGAATTTCACTGGCTTCATATTCTTACTCTTCATATTCTCTCTGAAAAACTCTACTTTATAATCCCATTAAAAAAATCCAAAGAAGTATTATCTAAAAAAATAAATAAATAAATAAATAAATAAATAAAAATAATAATAAATAAAATAAAAATAAAATTAAGAAAAAGAAGAAGTGGGGAGATGGTTATGAATACTACCTTTGTTATTTTAGTTAAAAATTAATAACTGGTTTAATTAACCATTTAGTTCGCTATAAAAAGTATATTTTCCGTAAATATAGTATTAAGACACAGATTGATAATTGAGGGGGGAAAATGGCCATTTTACTCTCTTACGGATGTCTTTTCCCGAGTGAATATACACGAGAATTCACATAGATAATTTAGCAAATAAAATTTACGAATAATTTATGTGCTAAAAGAGAATGAAAAACTCCAGATACCCATTTTTCTTTCTTTCTTTCTTTCCTTTTTTTTTTTTTTTTTTTTTTTTACTATACTCTAGTATACTCATGCCTGACTTTATTTCGGCATTTATTATTATATTTTTTGAGATAAAAATCGTCTGCATTCATCATGGAAAATAATTTTAATAAATTGTAATTTAATAAATAGTTTGTATTGCGTAAATTTTTATAGGATTATATATAGAAGAAAGTTTTGTGGTGGCCACAACATACTAGTTATACATTAAAACTTACGCGGCTGCTAACTAAATTTAGAAGAATTTTGAAAATTTCATATTACTTACTAATATAAAATATTAAAAAAATATTAAAATTTAAAAAAAGTATTCCATTAAATATGAAGACAGTAATTATATCATAATAATAATAAAGCAACTGATAATAAAAATTAATATTTTTCATAAATTACTTGAATGTAACTTATTTATGAAAACTTATCCCATTTCTTTTCATATATTTATTAGAACACTTAAAAGCCGCGCAATATTTCGGCATTTTCAAAATTAATTAACATTCTATTCTATTGCTATTTTCGAGTTTTATACTCCCTAATGTCTGATGCCAAAACTCTTTTTCGGCATCAAAAATCTTTGCACGATAACATGGGGATGATAGATCTATATAAATTACTATATCTATGATATTTTCTCTACTTTTTTTTTTCACATTATAAAAAATCGTCATTTTCCTTCACAGCACATGCATAATTAAAATAATCTGGTGTGATATTCACACACTTTATTTTATTTTATTACAATTTAAGATGAAAGATAAGAGGTACTGTATTTGAACTATTCTAACGTATTAAAAAAAAAAAAAAGAAAAACTTTTAACATTTAAGGTTATTATTAAATTCAAAAAACTATTTCATCTTATTTAGATTTTATTTAGTCTGAAAATTTATTGAACTTTAATCTAACACATCAATCTTGGAATGAGTTTAAATTCGTGAAATTATTAAGCGTGGTTTTCCTTTCTTTCTTTCTTTTCTTTTTTTAAAATAATTTCAGTAATACAATGACTGTTATAAAATACTGCTACTAATAGTAATAATAATAACATTAATAATAATAATATATTTAATAATCATGTCACTCACAAGACATACTCTTACCTTGCATATCATTACTATAACCTCTTCGCACCCGAAGCCATAATAACAACATAAATAACATTTGAAGGCTTTTTGACACTTACGCTCACATTGCACATTGCACATTGAAAAAAAAAGAAAAAAAAATGTATTCAATGAATGTTAGTGTTTTTTTTTTTTTTTTTTTTTTTTAATGTGTTTAAGTACATATATTTAATTATGAGTATTGCATACTTTTTTCGACTGCACTGTTTTGAAGCAGTTTTGCGAAACTAGACAAAATAACATTATATTCAGAAATAAATTCAGTTTTATACTGCTATATATTGGTACCTTCTTAAAGCTAGTTTATTCAGCTTTTTATCAGTATAGTCAAAAGGTAAAAATATGAAATAGTTTAGATTTTATAAAGCAAAGAATAGAGGTCCACATATGTGGACCTCTGGAGTGAAGAGGATAAAGGTAAGTTTGTAGATTAAGGGGTAAGATAACATGTACTGAATATGAACTTAATTTAAAAACAATTTAAAATTGTTTTGGTTAGAGTTTTATTTAATATATAATCCTTCATGAAAGGCGCTACCATCCCATTAACTTCCCATTTAATTATAGCACCCACATTTACAAAATATTCAAACTGTTATTAAATTTAAACGCTTATTCCAGGTTATTGAGACAATTTTCATACACACCACATTTTGAAACTTACCAATCTTGATCAAACTTTCCAAGTAGCAACTTTATATGGAATTTAAAGTATCAAATTTGAATTTATTGCACTTATTTGTTTTTAAGTTACGCTGATGATAGACATACATACAGACTAACCGCTAAAAAACCTGACTTTCGTATTCAGGGCATCCCAAAACGAGATGTTATAGAAAAAACCAGAGCTGAAAATTAAATTTCAAAGAATACTTTGCTTATCACATGATTATGAGAAACTTACTTTTATTTCTTAGCAGTTTTTGTCGATATGGTAAAATGTAATAACTCGCTTCCTTCAATTGCATTCAATAGAAAATAATGTTTTCGTTTAATTTTGGGTAGCCCTATATATTACTATAAATTATATAGAAACCACATTGTGTATTTTAATTTAGTCCTATATGAAAAACACATAACACATGTTGAAATGCACTTCCAGCAATTTCCAAATTTTTTTTAGGTAGCCCTGTAAATAGATGATGAATGATTTCAATACTATATTCTACACAAAACGTATTATTATACATACAACGAATATATGCCCGTTTCCTTTTTTATTTCCTTATACAAGGTATAAGGAAGTATAGTAATCCCGATTTGCGAAATGGATTTTGTATTTCACATTGCTCGAAAACGAATGATTACTAAATGTTCCCAATTTATACGTGTGACTGTCATGATGTTTAGTTGTACACCTGCAAGTGCCGTCTTAACACGAGCTCTCGTTTTAGAGATATAAGCGACTTTACACGACTTTTCGTGACGTCTGTATGTATGTATGTCTGTGTCTCTCTCTCTCTGTGTGTGTGTGTGTGTCGCATAACTCAAAAACGGTTTGACGTAGAAAGTTGCGAATTGGTACATAGGTTTGTTATAACATCTAGTTGTGCACCCCGCTTTTTGGACTTTGTACGATTTTCCGTTTTGGAGATATTTAAGAAAATTAGGTTCCTAATCACCAAAAATACAAAGGTTTTGGCCATAATGTATCAAAAAACGGTAATAACTCAAAAACGGTTTGGACAAATCTTGCACTCGATTTTTAACTGACTTCCCGACTAGCTAGACATTTGAAACTTTGAGAAAGCTCAGAACCCTTTGACAATGATTTTTTAAATATTTTTAGCAAATTGTTTCGGGTCACTGCTGCCTTCGGCAGCGTTTATATGGTTCAACAGTAAATTTATTCAACTAACTTCCCGACTAGCTAGACATTTGAAACTTTTAGAATAGTTCAGAATACGGTGAAAATGCAATTTTTAAATACTTTTAACCAACTGCTTCGGATCCCTGCTGCCTTCGGCAGCGTTACCTGTACAAAACTTGCAATCGATTTTTAACTAACTTCCCGACTAGCTAGACATTTGAAACTTTCAGAAAAGCCCAGAACACGGTGATAATGCATTTTTTAAATATTTTTAGCCATCTGTCTTGGGTCCAATGACAATGCTTTTTAACATTATGTATATATTTCTAAAGGTGTATAAGGAAGTCATGTGGTGCCCACATCAGATTTTTGTTTACTGCAGTCTATAGATGTTAAATTGTACTTACCAGAAAATTCGCCCATAATCTAAGAAAAAATTCTGTAACTGACATCTAGAATCTAAATTGTGGCTCTAGAAAAATTATCTCCATGTCATCCTTATAAATTCTAGTCCCCTTTGAAAGCGAGTTCTAGAAACCCCTATTAGAATGCTAGAGAGTTTGTCTATGTTATCGAGGTCAAACCTATTTGAAAATATCTCCAAATAAATGCGAACACAAGAGTATTTCAGCAACTATAATCTTGGTTTATGACCCAACTCTAGATAATTAAGCGAGAATTTCTTTCCATACAAAAATATTCAGAATATTCAGAATATTGTTTCACGATCTAGAAATGTGTAGACTGGAAATTCTCGATCTTTTCGTCTGTTCAGTTTATTGGCGTGTAGCGCATAGCTCGGAAATCTATATTTCTAGGGATTTAGAAAATGGCCACTTATTCATTCTAGATGAAGACGGTACATTTTTTTTCTCAGTGTAGGCTTAATGTATCTGGATTCTATTCAATATCCTTTTACAAGAACATTTGCACTTGATCTCAACGAAAATTTTAATGTAGCATCCCTTTTTGATACAGATTTGGAATACTGATTTTGGATTTCCTGCAACTATTTGTTCTTGAGACAGACACACAGTCCAACATATACAGAGATACACGGACCATCAGATAAACACCTGTTTTGGGGGATTCAGAAAATCTCAAAACATGTAATTATAACGAAAATTCGATTTTGAAAAATTTATCCAAGAACACTTTCTCTACCATATATGGGTAAGATAAAATAAAAAGAGGATGATCCAAAGAAAATGTTGAAGTAAAGGCTGATTTAAGTATGTCTTCTTTCCTTTTTTAGACCGAAGACAGACAACCTTTATTTCCCAATATATATTGAAATCTGCTGAATACTTTATAAGGAAATACTTTATAACTGAGTTAATATATTCTATAATGAACGAAATCAAATTAATGAAAATCATCACATGGGGAAAAGGGGAATTCCCTGTCTCCCTATTCTTCTTACCCATCATACTCTCTGATATGCCAAACTCCCAATTTATAATCCATTTAAAAACATTGCTAAAAAAAATTTATATATAGAAATGGGATGGGGAGATACTTATGAATTCTGTAATGGGATTTAGTTAAAATTAGTAAATGTTTAGTTTACTTTAAAGAGTATATCTTCTCACCACACTTTTATATTAATAAAAAGTTGGCCTTTTTTACCTACCCAGCACACCTCTAATTAAAATAATCCGGTGTGACAGTCCCACTACATTATCTTAAGGTACATAACTATTGACTTATCATTACAATTTACCGTTTAAGATAAGAGATGGCTACTATATTTAGATATTTTCAACGTACTTTAGAAACAGTTTGAAATTCTTAATATTAAAGTCTGTTATTAGATTCAATAATTTATTTCAAATTGTTCAAAGAATTTTCGTCTACACCACTCATTGAAACTTATTCGACTGTTTTTGAGTTACCTTGTATATTGTCTATAAATTATGTAAGCACGAAATAGTAGTCTTAAATTTAGCACATACATAACACAATTTGAAATGAATTTTACTTGAAACTTTTTCAGACCTATACATGAAACTTGAGTCATTTACGAAGAAATGACTAATGTATAGGGACAACCATAGCTTTAACATATTCGAATTCTTTTGTATGGCCTTGTAAACGAATAAAGAATGAAGAATTACACCATATTCTGTATTAAACATATTTTTTGTATACATAAAAATATATGTTAATTTTATTTTTCTTATTGCAATGAAAAGATGTGCTAATAAGAAATTTTGCTCATAGACATAACGTATTTGAATTCTTGAGTATATATAAACATATGAATCATTTCTCTGATCTCAATTAAAAGTTTCAAGTAATATCCCCACACGACGCAGATTTAGACCATTGAATTAAGACTATTCACTGACAAAAACATAGATCAATCGCTAAAAGCTTAATTTTTGAATCAGCAGACCTTAAAACTTATATTTATAGCAGACATTAAGTTCATGAATTTGATCTAAAAACAATATAGTCACTATACCATACAAGAGTAAGGTATTTAATAATAAATAGTAAAAATAATTGTAGATGCATTGTTGATTGCTCTGTGAAACTGCGTTCTTAAGTTTCGAAATTTCTACAAGAGAAAAATTTGCAAAGAAGATTTATTTGCATACTTATTTATGCATCTGGGTTGCGTCTAGAATGCTATGTCTGTAAGCTTAAAATATTTTTAAATCATTTTTTCCGGATTGCCACATTCCACACATGGGGAATTTAAGCATTTGACAGAAGGCTTCATAAATAATATGTAATCAAGAAATATTATTCGTGGGAAAGTGATTTATATAAGAATCCTTTTATAATTACTCATGTAGTTATTAATCTCATATGGAATTTGTTGCTTTTATGTGATTTAAAAAACTTTGAATTTATGTTTTATTGGTATATATATTTAAAATCACTAGAAAACTAAAAAAAAAAAAAAAAAAAAGTGACAACTTATAGGCATGTATGGGAAACCTTTACAGAGAAAAATTGATAATGATAAAACATAATTATTAGCTATAATTAATAAATTTTAGCATATTAATGAATTAAAAGAGACTTCATACAAGAAATTCATTATAACTACATGTAGAAAAAAAAAAAAGCATAAATTATTGCAGAGACAATTAAGAAATTTTAAATTATGTAGGAAATGGTTATTTCAAGTAAAAAAAATTAATGTAACGTTTGAAACTCCAATACTTTAAATCCAGAAAACTAATCGTAATATTTTTATATTTTATCTTTAATGTTGGAATACAGATTATATCAATACATATATATAATAACTATTTGTTTCAAAATTTATATATTTAAAGTTTCTTTAAATTTACAAATAATTGAAGCTAGTTTTTTTTTCCTTTTACATATTTAAAGAAGTTAATTTTAAAGTGTCCTTAGATAAGACATTGTAGAAAACAGACAAGAAACTGTAGAAAAAGGTATAATATAATATATATATATATATACATATAATGCATTTACACAGATGCAAAACTTTTCATCAGACAATGGTGTTGTATTGCTCTCATAAAGAAGAGCACCTGTAAAAAAAAAAAAAAAAAAAAAAAAAAAACAGTTAAAAGTACAGGGAAAATCTGCCAGCTGGGGTGCCAATATTTCTCCGTCAAATATACAGGACAAAACTGTACTTTTAACAAAAACCCTGTTTGATTTACAGGATTCCTGTGTAAAATATATGTCAGTGATACAATTTTATGGTTTTAAACTGTATATCTGACGGAGAAATACTGGCATCCCAGCTGCCAGATTTTTCCTGTACTTTTAACGTTTTTTTTTTTTTTTTTTTTTTTTTTTTTTTTTCAGTGCAAGTCATGCTTTAATTTTTGAAGCATGTTTTGATTTTAA
This sequence comes from Salticus scenicus, assembly GCA_963930645.1. Lineage (NCBI taxonomy): Eukaryota > Metazoa > Arthropoda > Arachnida > Araneae > Salticidae > Salticus > Salticus scenicus. The sequence goes on from OZ005648.1 coordinate 71,219,922, forward strand.
ATGTGTTTCGACTATGATATATTTTATGCCAGAAGCTATAGCTGTATTACCATTATATTTGATTTATGCTGTTTTCTAGGCTACATGATGGTAACAATATATATATATATATATATATATATATATATTTGTCTTAATTTATCGAATTTGGCGTCTTTAACACTATGTAAAATAAGACTTAGATAATTCGATTGATATGTTAAATATTGTTATAAAAATGCATAAGTAAGTATCTAAATAGACAGATCTAACTAAATAGACAAATCTTAGTCAATATTAGGAATTCTGAACAAAATTTTTAATTCCATTTTCCCGCTATTTCTGTATGTATGTATATGTGTCTAATAACGTCAAAATGCTATTACTTTATTTAATATTTATACAATTATTAAAAAAATTTCGATTAAATATTTTACGCTATTTTTAGTTCAAATTTTTAAATATTTACAATTTGTTTTTATTTTTCTTACATACAATTGTGATTAAATTTAATTTTTTTTTCCTTGCACTAATAATATAAAAAGAAATTGTTTTCTTAATTAATAAGCTACTCAATTTATAACTTATATTAAAAATTATTGAAAAAATCTTTTCTATAACAACTACACGACTTCCATTGACCACTACTACATACATATATAAACTCTTTTTGGAGACGGTGTGGATAGAAGACTTAACTAATTGACATAACCAATCAGATACCTAAAAATTTTTCTGTAGTGACAAACTAATATATACGTCGTATTGACATATAAAAATGTGTTTATACAGTTTGCAACACCAATTTCCGAGACTTAAGGGGACTCTCTACCTATCGTCTCCGAAAGCCGAAGCTAATGTTATTCTATGGGAAATTTCGCCCCATTGTAATTCATTAACTAATACATATTTTTAAATTCCGTTTTCACTTTCCAAAAATCCACAACTATTAAACAATTTATCGCTTTCTAAAAATTTATTTTTTTTTTATTTTTAAGATTTTATTTTTAAGCTCAAAAATGGAAAATTTCACATTGTGAAAATTCGCATTTTACAACCTCAAAATGAAATATTAAAATTTAAAAAAATAATAATTTTTAGAATGCGATATATTGTTTAATAGTTGTGAAGTTTCTGAATGTGAAAACGGAGTTTACAAATACATATTAGTTAATAAGTTATAATGGGGCGAAATTCTCCATGGAATAACATTGGCTCTGGCTTCTGGGGATGATAAGCGGAGAGGCCTCTTAATATTGACCTATCTAGTAAGGACGTCAAGCACGTTTTCTGTAGTAATCGAATAATACATGCCAAAGGAAATGAAAAAAAGATGTTAATGCAGGAAATCTGAAGAAAATCATTAGAGCCGTTTTTGAGATTTCGATTTTACCAAAACTTGGCAAACTCATGTGTTCATAGGAAGCCAAAAAATACATGTGAGGGAACATTTAAGAGATAATTAATTTGCTGAGTTAAAAAAAAAAAAAAAATCCGTATAGTATTTTTTATTTTAAGAAATCCATTTGCGAGAACTAAAATTAACCTACTTACTTAGGACTCTTGTTAATTTTGTTGAAGCAACAAACTAGAACCTATGTATACGAAAGGACATCTAAAAAGGGATGTACATAGCAACTTTAAAGAAAGTCTTTAGAGCCGTTTTTAAGATACTGACTTATGACCCTGCTTTCATTTTTTCAATTTTTGAGATATGAAGGTCCCCCACCACACACACACACACAAACACTATTTTCCCCAAACCCTTTCTTGGACTCGAGAGACTTTAAAACGTCTAAATCAGGTGACAACTTGGAACGGTTCTGCGCTCAAAGCTGGAAGACGTGAGGTACCGGGTTCGATCCGAAGTCACGTTCGTTGACCTAGCCGTTCGGAGTTTTCCGTGGTTTTCTCCGAAACTCACGTAAATACGGGCTAAGGCCCCTTAGGAAGACCACGACGATGGGCATTCCAGCTATAGGCCTATTACCCTAGCGTAGTCAATTGATCGTAAACCCTACAACCAACCAACCAGGTGACAACTCGATTTTGAAATTTTGAATCAAATGCAACCCTGGTGAAAGATACAAGGCTGCGAATTCGATGAAACTTTATATGTAGGTAGATACTGACATAAATGTTTTGTCGGACATCTCTCAACAGGTGATACACAGCCAGAAGGTGCTCCAAATTCGAAATGTGAGATGGTCATTATGACAAAATATGCTGATACACTTTTGATACCTATCGTCCTACAGATAATATTTCTGTGCCCTTTTTCACCGTATGCTCAATGTTTATAACTCAACTATTTTAGAATGGAATCGCAACAATCTTGCTATATGATATGCTTGTTACGTAAAACTGGACTCAATAATTGCGATAGTCATTTTAATTAATCTCCAAAATGGCAATAAAGATTTAAAAGTCACGAAAGTGGTTTTATATTAAAGCTGTAGCATAGAAATTTTAAGAAATGAATATAGTACAGTTGCTAAGGAACTAAACACAGTTATCGCACACCGAGGAAAAAATATATACCGCTTTCACCTAAAATGAATAAGTGATCATTTTCTAAATATTTAAATTGAAAATATAGATTTCCGAGCTATGCGCATAAGGCACGCCAATAAAGTGAATAGACGAGATAATCCAGAATTTCTAGTCTACACATTTCTAGATGGTGAAACAATATTCTAAATATTCTGAATCTTTTGTATTGCGAGAAATTCTCGCTTTATTTTCTAGAATTGAGTCTTAAACCAAGATTATAGTTGCTGAAACCCACCTCTTGTATTCACATTTATTTGCAGATATTTTTAAATAACTTTGCCCTCGATAATATATGCAAACGTTGTAGATTTCTCATAGGGGTTTCTAGAACTCGCTTTTAAAGGGGACTAGAATTTATAAGGATGACATGGAACTATTTTTTCTAGAGCCACAATGTCGATTCTAGATGTCAGTTACAGAATTTTTTCTCAGTGCATTCATTCATACGGAAGAATAAACTAAAAAATGTTTTGTCGTGCTAAATTAAATTATGTTCTATTACTTAGAAAACAAAAATAAGCTCTGGTTATTATTATTATTATTATTATTATTTCACCTACAGAATCTAATTAATTTTCTTATAAAGGAGGATTTATAAAGAACTAGTGGTCGCCCAGTGGTCGAAATTCGACCATAATTAATTAAAAATATAAGTTTAAACATTATTAAGGTTCTATTGTCAAAGACTAAGAGCTAACCATAGCAAATGATGAATTGTATTTGCGAATATTTTCAAAATAATTTTTTTACTTACTTTTTATTGAAGGTTCATTTGAAATAAGTCCATCATACAATGATTTAAAATATTCATTTTGACTTAAGGGCGGTAATATTGCTTTACCCTTATGACAACATGAAGTGAATGCAGTTCTGTCACCTAAAGTGACTTCAGATTCAAAATGTTTCGCATTGCAAAACCTGCATTCCAAATCCATTAATCCACAATCATAACTATAAAAAACTTTTGGAATGACATTTCGTGCACATTTAAATTTATCTGTCAAATTCACTTCTTCATTCTGTATAATATTAACACTATTTGTATTTTCATTACTATTATTATTATGTGTCCGCAAATATAGATTCCTTCTTCTTTGTCTCTCAATCCGACCCGTTAATGTTCTATGTCGAGGCATAATAAAAGTAGAAAAAAACTTTCATCGTCAGTAGAAAAAATCATTATTTTTTTTTATTTTAGGTTGATTTCTTTAGAAACTGATCTATACAAATTGAATGAGTTGAGTTGAGTTGAGTTGATTAATTAGTATATATATATAATGCAAAACTTGTGTGTTTTTAAAAAATATTAGCATTCTGCGATAACTCTTTCAGATGAAACTGGCTATTTAAAAAATAACTCATTGTTATTAACTTTTATTATTGTTATTAACATATTAACTTTTTATTATTAATTGAAATTTCAAAATTTTGGCAACAGTATAAAAAAATGAAAATGCTAATTTTAATCTGGAAATAAAACCCGATAATATAGGCTTTGAATTGCACCTTTGTCGTTTCACAAATGTTCCAATTTCTCGTCTTTGTCGTTGTATTTTTAAAAAATATTAGCATTCTGCACTTCTTCTCTATATAAACTATAAGTGTGCGAAATTTCATAATCCTCCGTCCGCGCAATTTTCGTAAAAAGGGGTACAAAATTTTTGCTTCACGTATTAATATACAGATTATTTGAATGTATTCACCAAATTGGGGCGAATGGGAAAGGAAAGAAAGTGAAAAGATAGTTTCATTTATTTATTTATTTATTTATTTATTTATTATTAATACCTAATAGGTTTAGGGCATAGTAGATTCACCTTGGCTTCAAACATCTGACATATATGCAAAATAGAAAACAAAATTTAATTTACTCTTATCTTATACAAATTTCTCAGTGTTTTTCAACATTTATTATGACTTTAATTAAATAAAGAGAGAAAAATAATTGATTACGCCATTTCATCATATAATTGAGTTATCTTTAATTGTGAAACAAATTACCGTTTTATTTTTCAGTTTTATGCAAATCGTTTTGAAACTGCTTCGAAACTATCATATAATTATAAGAAAGCACCACAGAGCTAGCGTTTAAAAGTAATTGGTACACAACTTTAAATAAACACCATAAAATATAAGAACACTCAACATTTTTTTCGGGTCCAAAGACAATACGACACTTCGTCAGGCAAATAAAATACGCACGAGTGCTGCAAACGAGCATGCATTGCCGCTGTGTTTGCAGCACTCGTGAATATGGTGTCTACTTTATTCGACGAAGGGTCGTGTTTTCTTCCGACCTGAAACAATTGTTGTGAGTTTTTGGATTTTGTGGTGTTTATTGAAAGTTATGTACCAATTATCGTATCATATGATGATTATATAAAAATATTATTAATATTAAGAACATTCATTTCCACAATAGGCAATTATAAGTAGACTTTCAAGCTTTAGTTATCGAAAATATAAATAAATAAATAAATAATAAATCGGTATCAGTGATATGTAATTTAATACAAATATAACACCTTACTGTACTCATTTTATATCATCTTACTCTTATCAGTAACGCAAAAAATCAAACAGTAGCTTTTTTTTTTTTTTTCCGTCAAACAAAATACAAAAATGCAGTATTTCGAAATATTTTTTTTTTTTTTTTTTTTTTTTTTTAGGATTTGGAATCTTTGAAATAAGTCTCACTGATGTTGAAATTTTGTAAAAGATTCCAAAACGTTTGATACACATTTCCAAACATGAATAACGTGTAATATCTTCTAAGTAAAAATAATTTTCTTTTTTTCACAAATTTTCACGAATAATGATGTATTTAGAATTTTGTTGATTTCAGAACCTAGTTTTCTGTGCAAGAGAAATTCAGAAAATTACAATTTTTTTTCCCCCTTTAAATAATAAGACATAAAGTTACTTTTAAGATGATTTAAGTTAATTTTCCTATTAAATAATTTATTTCCTTATATAAAGTTTATGCCTGTTTCTTATTTTATTTATTCATTTATTTATTTTTCAAGTTTTTAAAAAGTTTAATTTTACTTCCCCCTAAATCCTTTTATGTATAATCTTTGAATACCCGTTGCTTTAATTTTTGAAATTTACATGCATTTTTTAATTAAAAATATTTCTAACTGAAGTTGATTTCTTCGTAAGAAGTCTTAACGCCATGTGGCTTACTTACCAAACTTCATGAATAATATGAATTATTATTAAAAAGTAAACAAACGTATAGCTGTATTTTAGTATATATTTTTGGAAAAATCATGCCACTTTGGCACATTAACCTTTTACACGCCGCATCGAGACCCGGGTGTAATTTAAATTAGTTTTTTACACATTTTGCCTTCTAATGCTTTAGTTTTAAGAACTATATCATTAAAATGCGTAATTTTTTTTTTTTTTTTTTTTAATGTAATTTAATATTATTATATTTAATGTTATTAATTTAATATTATTATATTTAATATTAGTAATTTAAAGTTATTATACTTTAATATTATATTATATTATTTATTTTATTTTAATAATGTAAGCTATTTTAAACATGGCAGCTCATTTTTAGAAGCATTTGCTTATTTTTCTAAATTATGTGAATTTTTAAACTGTGGGGTAAAAGGGAATATAGTAAAGTAGGTCATTTTTATAATTTTCTACACATTTCCCTTTTTACGATTGAACTGTAATTTCTATTTTTAAAAAATCAAGTCATCTTTCTACTATATCTGATAATTTTTTTCAAGACAGTATTCATGATATTTCATTTTTAAATGAATTTTTAATTCATGTTCCATTTATGGAACATTGGCGTGTAAAAGGTTAATTGGCATGTTCTTGATATCCATATCTCGCCCTCTGGAAACTGACTAACTTCTCGTGTAATGTGTCTATTAAAAAGTTTAGCTGTTTTAATTTTAGTTTATGTTATTCAGCACAGGGTATTACTAATACTCATCTTCTCGTCAGGAAGTTGACAACTAGATATATATATATAAGGCTCTAATGGAGGATAAGAGAGGACCAAATTTATAAGTGGTCCTCACAATGCTACAAACAACATGACTGTGTTTTGCTGTAATTACGTGTATCGAAAAATTCTGTCACTTAAAATTTAAAAATCTAAAAGCGGAAATTTTTCATGGAAAAAATTTATGTAATTTTTAAGATGTTTCTTAAGTATCATATAAATATTGTTAAAAAATAAAAAAATAAATAAAAATAAATAAATAAAAAATACGGTGCTCTTTTATTAATTCAGAACGACAGGACTTACTAATATATTAGAAGGGTGCAGAACAAAGTTTTGTGCTAGTCACTGGATATTAGTTTTAATATTTTGCATGAAATCGTTTCCTACCCTTCTCCCTTCTCTCTCACATCAGCATCTTATTAATTTCACAGTGTGAAATAGCGGATATATTATTTTGGTATATAATTTTTTTTTTTTTTTTCCTAAGGAAACCGAGTTTAAAGTGAAAAATATTTTTTTCCTCCCAAAAGCCTTTAAAATGTGTAAATGTAAGAACATTATCATGTATTTTATTTCTATTATTTAATATGTTGTAATTATTGAATTATTAGTTCATTCAAAGACTATTCACGTAAAAAGTAGACCCCAGGGAAATGGTTTTGCAATATTTTTTAAATAAAATTAATGAAAATCCACTGCTTGCATTACCAAACAAGAAAGTTTATTTTATTTATTTATTTATTTATTTTTTAAGATAAATAAATATAATAAAATAAATATATTTTCTTTTACATCGAAAATTTAACGGGGGAAAAAAATGAACGCATATTATTATTATTATTTTGGCATTGACTTGCTTTTAAAAAAAAAAAAAAAAAAAAAAATTAAAGTTAAAATTTGGTTTTTTTTTAATATCTTTTGAGCCAATTATCCAATTGAACTAAAATATACTGGGTTAAATAGATTTTGTTTTGATTAATAAGTGTACTAATTTTGGTAGCGATCAGATATACGGTATAGTTTTGTATAGCGAATTAAAACCTGAAAATAGTAGTGCTGTCGTACTAAAAAAAAATAAAAATAAAAAAAATAAAAAATAAATAAATTTAAAATTTGTACATTTAAACAAAATTACGATTTAGATACTTCCATTTCATATTTAATTGTTCATAATATGTGATTTTGCGAACCACAGAATAAAAACTAGTACGTCATGACCATCACAAAACTTTCTTCAATATTTTCCCATGCAAATTCTCGCAATACATATTATTTATTAAAGTTATTTTATGAATGCAGATGATTATATATTTTACAACGCTAAATGTCGAAAGAAAGGCAAATTTTATGCCCTATAGACGACAAACGAGAAAATATTTTATTTCAATTTATTTCTTATTAATTTATTTTTATATATGAAAAAATTGATGAATTTGTTTTAATTATCATAGATCTATGGTTTAATTATTCGTTTTAAAGGTACTGACTAATTCGTTAAAAAAAAAAAAAAAAAAAAAAATTGCGCACATTTATGTGAGATTTTGTCCTATGATGTTATATTAAAAATTTTTCGAAAACGGGATGGTAACGCTACCTGATAAGGGATTTGCGCCAAATGTCGACAAGCACTAATTTATCTCAAGGTGTGACTACATATAAATTCGAATGGAATTTTATGCAATTCTTGAGCTACAACTGCCACAAAACTTTTATCTCTCTCACACACATGCAGACGCACAGAGAGACATTTTATAAAAATGTTGAGGTCAAGTTCTAGATCTCTCAAAACGTATAAATACATCAAAAACCGGAAGTATAAAATGTTTTCGAGTCCAGTGCTCTCTTCTATTGAATATAGCGGAAAATAAAAGCATTTATGAAGTTAAAAAAAAAAAAAAAAAAACCTTTTGTAAAAGTGAAGAAATATACTTAATATTTCTACACTTGATGAATACATTTGATAAAGCGGAAAGAAAGCAAAAGTTAAAGAAGAAAACTTGAAATACAATACCATAATATGATATGATTATCAGATTTCGCGGTTTACTGAAGTGCTACTTCCAAAAGAGGCCATTGAAATAAGTATATGCAGAAAACAACTTATAAAATTAAAGCACCTTTTGTATTTCTCTCAATCTCTCACTTCTTTTATTCTCTATCAGAGCTGATGCAACAGGTTTTAATGAAAGTAGGATTACTCTGAATAATTTTAGAATTTAGGTGTTTGAGAGTAACCTATGCACGAATTTTAAAATGGAAAAATTTTGTGCGTTGTTAGAGATATTAGATTAGAGATTAGAGATATGAAAAATTTAGTCTTTTCCTTTCATCTGTTTTTTGAGTAGTGCTTCAAATTAAGCTTTGTCTTATAAATTATATCGGAAGCATAAACAATTATTTGATTTCAGGATAATCTCTTTTTAAACAAAATTGGATTATTATTGTAACATTTTTTATTTGATAATTGTTAGTTAAGTATAATTATAATTAAAATATACATATATATCTATTAAGTTTTTTTTTTTTTTTTTTTAATAAAAGTATTTACGTGGTTTACAGACCAAAAACAGAAAAATAGAAATAATAGAAGTCTTTACGCATAAGCAGCCATTATTTATCTGTTTATTTACTAAATTAAGTTATATACAATTGAAATTTAAAATTTTTTAGATTAATCGTCCTTTTTCTTAGATAAAAGTTCTCATTTGGTCAGATGCCGTTTTAAAATATCCCAAAAAAGTTAAAATAAATTGGATAAAATCTGCACATATCTAAAATTTAGTTTTAAAAATAACCATCAAAGGAACTGTTTATTTTTATTTTTATTTTATTTTTTATTAATATAAATAATGGTATTAAAATTTAACCTCTGTTTCATCCTATCAATTAATTATTTTGTAAATTTATCCAACTACAAGAATGTAAAATCACATTCTACAAGAAATTATCAGGTTGTTTTATTATCCTTTATTTTTTTTTTTTTTCTTTTTTGTCTTTTGTATAAACCTTGGAGTTTTTCTAACTGTAAATTTTAATTTACTACTAATAATAAACTGCAATATTTTGATTTATCATGTTTACTAAATACCCTGATATTTAAAGTTTTTAATCACAAAATGATTAATTTATTCAATTTATAAAATATAAATAATTGATAAATCATATAAGCTAAATAAAATAAAATAAAATAAAAACTCTAAAAGTAAGTAACATTTGTTTTTTTAAAAAGGAAAAGATAAAACAAATTTTCTAAAAGTATTTCATAATATTTTTAGAATATTTGGTATGTGAAATTTAATAAAGAGTATCTATGCAGCTAAAAAAAAAAAAAAGAAAAGAAAAAAAGAAAAAAGAAAGAAAAACTGAAATTGAACGATCATACTTATCACAAAATTTCGAAAATTAATTTTATAAAATTAAATTGCAGAACTGGTATGCTGTTGTTTTAAAATATAACTTAGAAAACTAAGTTATTATACTAAAAAAATAGCAAAACAACTATACCGTTTAATTTTCTTTTTCTTTTCTTTTCTTTTCTTTTTTTTTTTTTTTTTAATTTGACATGGAATGATCCATAATCGACATAATAATAAAAACCCAAGTTTCTAAGGTACGCGAAACTGATGTCGTTATTGCAGGAACAATGTATTGAAATAAAGAAAATAAAATATTATCCTTGTTTTCAAAGGATTTTTTTTAACCAGAAAAATGACGTCACAACTGTTACAATGTAGTGAAAAATAAATAAATAAATAAATAAAATTTTACCAGTGACTTAAAATAATAATAATAATAAATAAATAAATAAATAAATAATATAAAAGATAATTAAAAGACAAAGAAAGAATATTAAAATAAAGATATCATCTCTATTACTTAGGTCTAAGTAGATGTGTTACATAAAAGCAATTGAAATTAAGTTAAAAATATCATGTAAATCAAAAATAAACAATTTAAATTGTCATGAGGGAAAAAAAAAAGTAATAAATTTGAAGTATTTAGGTACTACTATTCCGTCTAGAAATTCACTAGTGACGATTTTAATGAATTTGCCCTGAAATTTATTTTTATAACTAATTAAATTTAAATATCTTTTATTAATGATTGACTATTTATGACTCTATTTGACCACTGTTTTCGATTCGACAAATAGGGCTTGCTGGGATATTATGCAAACAGCAAATTTGGAAATAGGTTCATATAAAAATGTTGACCGCAAAGCGGGTGAACTAATAAACAATATATTTATTACCAACTTTTTAAATATATGCTTAGTTAAATAATTGTGTGAAAAATCTAATAAATATTTTTTATATTATTATGAATGCGATTCAAAATCTTTTTAAATCTCTTTTTCTTATTTTATTTATTTATTTATTTTTTTAATTTGCATTTGTTTACAGATTTTTAGAATACATACATTTATATACTGGGTGTTCCAAAATTCCCACACCTCCCTCCTAACTAGAAAATGAGTTGTAATTGTCAAAAATAGCGAAACACATGTTCAATGAATTCGAGAGGGACCTCTTTTGGTGAAAAAAGTTTGGGCCCTGGGGGATTAATGGGGCCGCTAGAGAGGGAAATTTTAAAATTACAAATAGGAAGGTATGCCTTGTGATATATCCCTGGAAATGTCTCTTCAAAACAATGAATTTGATATAAATAGTTTTGCCCTACGATGATTATTAAGGGAAGTACATTAGTTTGTAGACTTTTGAAATGTGAATTTTATTCTTATGTATTCCTTTTAATAATCATTTCAGGACAAAACTGTTTGTATCAAATTCATTGTCTTGAAGGAACGTTTACAGGGATGTATCACAAGACATACTTTGCCCAAAAATGTTTGGTCGCGGGCAAGGGGGTAGTAGGAGTGCCGCTAGGGAGGGCAACTTTAAAATTTCAAACAGGAAATTATGTCTTGTGATGCATTCCTGGAAACGTCTCTTCAAGACAATGAATTTGGTATAAATATTTTTGTACTGCAACGATTATTAAAAGGGATACATAAGTATAAAATCCACATTTCAAAAGTCTAAAAACTCAAATATCTCCTTAAATAATCATCGTAGGGCAAAACTATTTATATCAAATGCACTGTCTTGAAGAAACGTTTCCAGGGATGTATCACAAGACATACCTTCCCATTTGAAATTTTAAAGTTGCCCCCCCCCCCCCTCTCCCCTAGCTCCCCCCGGACCCAAACTTTTTACACCAAAAGAGGTCCTTCTCGAATTCATTGGACATATGTTTCACCATTTTTTATAATTCCGACTCATTTTCGAGTTAGGAGGGGCGCGTGGGATTTTTGGAACACCCTGTATATATACATTAAATAACTCATTAAAATATCAAAGGCGTTCATATTAAAAAGTTAAAGACGTTTTCATTATAAAATATTTTTTATAATGCATACTTTTACATATAAAGAAGAATTGTGATAATTTATTAAAAAATAAAAAATCTGTTTAAAATTTTGACAGAATATAAAACAGTATAAAGGTGATTTTGCATTTAAAAAAAAAAAAAAAAAAAAAAAAAAAAAAATTATAAAAGCCTAATTTACCCACAAAAGTATTATCTTGGTACAAAATCAAAGACAGCAGAATTATGGAATGAAAGTTATAACAAGTAAAATTAGATAAAGAAATGAAATTCATTTCTGATCAAATAATGTACGATTTCTTATTGTTTGCGTTATGATGTCCTTTTATAAATATATAATTATTATGTTTTTCACTTTAAAGTAAATTTTCTTAATAATAGTTTCAAATGTTGTAAATCTCAAGGGAACTTGGGCACCTTTAATTGCAGCACTGAAGTAGGGGTTTCATATAAAAAAGGTTATATTTCTATTTAATATTTATAAATTTAATTATATTAGGTTTGTTCAATAAAATATATATTCAGGCACCAATTCTGATGCTTATATATATATATTTTTTAAAGATTTGAAATCTTTAAATTGCGTTTTTTCATTTTGTATTTTTTCATGAATTTATGATCTTCAAATTGCTTTTTTTTTTTAAATGGATGTGTAATAGACCTACTTCCAAGAATTAGGATGGACTTTTCAGTATCTTTAAAATAAAAAGTAGTAAAAATAAAAATATAACAAAAGCATGTTTTTTTTTTTACAAATTTTTACTCAGACATGCATTTTTTAATTGTGTTCTCGAAAACTAATCAATAAATTTCAAAATCCATATTCTTTTAAGGAGGTTCCATAAAACATTAAAAAAAAAATATGAAGTATTTTTTTTAAATACCTATAGAAGTTATAGCATTTTAAAGAACCTGAATTTCTGAAAAAATGCAAATTGAAAAAATACCATTTTAAAAATTTCAAATCTGTAAAAAATGTATCAAAATTTATATGTGTTGTTGCCTGAATATATATTTTATTGAACAGACAAAAAAAGTTTAATTTATAAACATTAAAGGGAAATATAAGCTTTTATATGAAATCTTTTTCAGCTATGCTGTCAAAGGTGCTACTCCCCCTTAAGGCCTGGAAAAAAAATTATATATGCACATATAAAAAATTATTTGCGTATAATTCCAGCTCATATGCCCACATCTGTTGATGTTTTTAATACATATATTTTCAGTGTTATATAATAAAGTATTGGCTGCAATGAAATAAGCAATTTGTAAGTTGTTTATTCAAATATTTCTTTTTTTTTTATCAGAAAATAAAGTGGTAAAAATTATAATAAGCATTGAAAAATTATTTTACAAAATGTTTTATGAGTTTAATCAATTCAAAATGTTTGATAAACAGTGAAATCATCGGATTGATATTTTAAATACTTATAAAATTCATTTTTTCATTATTATGTTTAATTTATTTCATGCATAAAAAAATACCTACATAATATTAGTAGTATATTATATTAAATTTAATTTTATATATGATAATTGGAACAATTAAAGTAGATATGCTGACACATGGCTGTGATTTTATAAATAACTGCTTTTGATTTATTTTCAGAAGCAGGTAGAAAAGAAAAAACTTAATCTGTGGCATAGTGATTATTAAAATATTTCTAGATCTGTTTATTAAAATACAATTTCTTTGTTTATAAATTTTAACGTTGACAATCAAATGATTTCAAAATTGTAAGTATATGAGAATACTTATGACATTTTTCGAGGAAAAGGGTGTTATAATGATCCTATAACATACAGAATATAATAATTATTAAGATAACTTTTTTTTTTTTTTTATGAAGGAAACTTAATTCTTGGACGACTATTAGATAGTATATATTTAGAAATTTAAAAAAGAGTTTTTTACCACAAAAATTCAATTTTAAAATGTATCCGTATTTTGTTGAAAAGTTTCATCCAATTTTATGTGTTTACTTTAATTTTATATAAATTTATTGGGAGAAGAAAAATGTTTAGAATAAAATAATAATTAATTAATTAATAAATAATAATAATAATAATAAAAAGCACAAACTTACCTGAGCTTTGAGCATTGCACCTAAAGTGTAAGTCCCTCCACCTTGATAACTGATGGTGGGTAGTTGTTCCTCGAACAGAGAACATTTGTGATTGTGTACACTCACTAAGCTTATATGGTCTATATGTTTCACCACTCTATTCCTAGAGCTAAATGTAACGACTGTCACCCTGGTGGCATTATATTCCACAGTGAAATCAGCTAATAATTTCTTAACAAATTTGAGTTCGTTAAAAAAGTTTTCAGCACCAACCGATGCCGAACTGTCAATAAGGAATACTAATTCCAATTCTTTGTTGGGGGTTTTCCTGAGAGATTCCACATACTTCTTAAGTACTGATCCTAAAACATCTACTTTTGATTTTTCAATTTGATTGGGAAGTTTCTCCCGAGAAGATTTTGTGCTTAATTTCACTCCTGTATTGAAGAAATCTTCATAGTTTTTGGAGTTTTTGTAATCTGTGGCAAGAGAAATGTTGGGAATAATTAATAAAAGGATAGCCAAGACCAACCTGGCACTCGTGTTCTTGGCCGATAATGGCAGCATCACCACAAGAGAATTCGGGATTTCATCCGAGAGAAGATGCTCAGATGTTTTTCTTTCACACAACCGGCAGCTCCCGGACCTGACGTACCAACTATGAGGTGAATGAAAAATGAATGGATGAAAGTGAATGATGTTTGGTTTTTGAGCGGGCGGTACAGAGGGCGCTGTGAAGATGAGAATGAGTGATTCTATTTTTTATTTTATTTATTTTATTTTTTTTTCTGTGTGGAAGTTTTAGGTAGGTGCGAATTATAAACATACAAAAAAGAAAAAAAAAAATCATACAGATATTTTTTTTTTTTTTTTTTTAAAGAAACTTACATGAAAAGCGGATGAAAGAAAAACTGGCAGAGTATTATGGAAAAGAAAAAAGAACATCACAGTAAGTTTAAGTTATTAATACGCAGAGTGTTTGGATATTCAGCGATAAATGTTTCAATTGAAAAAATTTTATTAATGATTTATTCGTGATAAATTTTCACAATATTTAAAACATTTAGTATTCAGATTTTTTTAAAAATTAAATGAAAGATGAGCTAAATAAATAAATAAAAAAAGAATACTGAAGAAAATCGCATTAAAAAAAAAAAAAAAAAAAAAAAAAAAAAAAAAAATAGTTTAAAAATTCCAAAATAAGGAATTAAATATAGAATAATATAACATTTAAATATCTAAAAAAATAGTATATATATAAGAAATATAAAGACGAAGTAAAACGTTAAAATAATAATAATAACAATAATAAATCTTGAAAATTAAAATTATCTTTTATGTTTTCTAGGAATTGATTTTTATAAAAATATTTTGTTTAATTCTTCAATAGCTTTCAAAAATATGAATAGTTAAATTCTTAATAAAATAAATATACCATTGTAAACGTTAGAAGCTTCAAATTTTAATCAAGCTACTGACATGTTTATTCAACACAAAGATCTTTAATACTAATTTTACCTTTAAAAATCTGCAGATCAAATGATCTGATGCTATATGTATTAGTCACACATTTGCTTTAATTTAATCAAAATTAATTTTTGAAATTATAGAATCTGCATTTTTTTTTTTTTTAATTAGCTATATTGTTGTCAATAGTTCGTGCAGTTTGGAGAAATCTAATGGTTATGTCTTAAAGAAGATTTGAAATAATGATAATTGATTTGAAATAATGTTCATAACGTTTATTATAATAATGTTTTTAAAAATGTTTTAAGATTTTTTATACTTGTTTTCTCATCACTGATGTTCAATGTTTACCATAATGTGTTATCATTTTCTGAGTTTAAATAGCACAGGATTTTTTACTCTCGTCTTTTATAAATATTTATTAAAAATTTTAACAGTGCTCCTTATTTTATTATTATTATTATTATTTTTCAGTATATGAGTTTCAAATGTCGAGGTTATTTTATGCTTTAATTATACACTACAGTTTTACTGTGCACTATATACTTGAGTTTTATTACACAATCCTCTAGAGCTTTCTTTAACAGTACACTAGAATAGAAATTCCCAAAGGGTGTTGAGGGCGCACTACTGCGCCCCAGAAAATTTACGAGTGTACCCTGGAATGTTTTAGAGAAATACACGCCTAGATACAAAAAAGATATTGTTACATGTTATACCATTTCATTATTGATATAGCATTCTTTTTGTCTACAAATACGTATCTATTAATTAAGGGGACCAGGGATAATGAAAATCATCAAAATCGATGTAATTAAAATGTAATTACATATAGTTACATGTTATACCATTTCATTATTGATATAGCACTCTTTTTGTCTACTAATCGGTATCTATTAATTAAGGGGGCAAGGGATAATGAAAACCATCAAAATCTATGTAATTGAAATGTAATGACATATAGTTACATGTTATACCATTTCATTATTGATATAGCACTCTTTTTGTCTACAAATCGTTTTTTATTTTGTTTGTTTTGTTTTTATTTACTTAATTTTGTTTTGTTTTGTTTTGTTTTATTTTATTTATATTTATATTTATTTATATTTTATTTATATTTATATTTATTTATATTTATTAATATTTTGTTTTGTTTTATTTTTATTTTTATTTATTTTTATTTATTTTATTTTATTTATATTTATTTTATATTTATACTTACATTTATTTTATTTTAAAATTTTCTAAAAAGAAAATAAATAAACATTAAATTTATTACTTTCTTCTATATGTAATATAGAGAAAGTATTGGATTCGTGAAAATTTTCGACCTCCGTTTTTTGATGGATTTACATGTTTTGGGATGTCCAGAACACGAATTTATAGTTTTTAGAAAATGTCTGTCTGTCTGTATCTTTTTTTTGTGGGCGCTGTATCTCACGAACCAATGAATGAAATTTAACCAAACTTGGTATTTAGTTGCAGCCTGACATAAACTGGTGCTGATTAGATTTGGGGAACAATAGCTCAACAGGCGGCGCTGTGATCGCATTTTATGCAAATTTTTAACATGGCAGCGTAGGACAAAATTTCGTATAAATGGGCATAATGAGAGTTATTTTAAACTTGTGATTGTAAAATTAATATGAATTATTGATTATTGTAGTAGGTAACTAGGAAAAAAAAAATTGTGCATGTGGGGGCATCGGTAACCCCCCCCCCTCCAGGGTGCAAAGTTTCAAGATGGGTGTCTTTCGAAAGGTCTCGTCAATACCTTTAAAACGAATGGTTGAACCATATATCTGTGATAATTTAAAACGAAGTTATCGATTTTTTTTATTTTTAACAAAAAAAAAAAAAAAAATGTGTTTATATACATATTAACGAAATTTAACCAAACTTGGTATTTTGTTGGTCCCCGACATAAACTGGTGCTGATTACATTTGGGGATCAAAAGCTCAACAGGTGGCGCTGTGATCGCATTTTATGCAAATTTTTAACATGGCAGAATAGGACAAAATTTCGTATAAATGTGCATAATAAGAGTTATTTTAAACTTGTGATTGCAAAATTAATATGAAAATTTTCACAATGGGTATCTTTCATATGATCTCGTTGATAATAATAGTAGTTAACTAGGAAAAAATTTTTGTGCATGTGGGGGCATCGGTTCCCCTCCACTGGGGGGGGGGGGGGGAGGGGGTGTAAAGTTTCAAGATGGGTATCTTTCGAAAGGTCTCGTCAATACCTTCAAAACGAATGGTTGAACCATACATCTGTGATAATTTAAAACAAAGTTATCGATTTTTTTTATTTTTAACGAAGTAAAAATCGTATTTTTATTTATTTATTTATTTATTTATTTTTTATTTAACGAAATTCAACCAAACTTGGTATTTAGTTGGTCACTGACCTAAACTGGTGCTGATTACATTTGGGGATCAATCGCTCAACAGGTGGCGCTGTGATCTCATGTTTTCTAAATTTTTAACATGGCAGCATAGGACAAAATTTCGTATAAATGTACATAATGAGAGTTATTTTTAACTTGTGATTGAAAAATTAATATGAGTTATTGATAATAGTAATAGTTAACTAGGAAAAAAATTCTGTGCATGTGGGGGCATGGCTTCCCCCCTGGTGGGTAAATTTTGAAGATGGGTATCTTTCGAAAGATCTCGTCAATGCCTTTAAAACGAATGGTTTAACTATAAATCTGTGATAATTTAAAACAAAGTTATCAATTTTTTTTACTTTTAACAAAAAAAAAAAAAAAAAAAAAAAAAAAAATTAGAAAAAAAAATTGTAATTATTATTATTTTTTTTTTAAATATTGTTACTGATTGAATATGTATAGGAAAATATAGAAGAAAGTCTTGTGGTGGCCACAACATACTAGTTTTTCTTATCTCCAAATTTCGGGAATAACTAGTTACTTATAATGCTAACTACTAATTTATTTTCACTCAACACTCTTAAAAATTTGTAAGGCCCTGGAAAAAAGTATAAAGTTGCAAAATACAATATATTAACAAGAAAGGTATAATGCATAGTTAGTAAACACGAAAAATTTAATATCACTTTTTTTAAGAAATGAAATTAAAAAAACATAAACATAGGTTATGAAAATATGTAAAATATAATCAAAGCATTAAATGAAAATTTAAAAATCTGATGAAACTTCATCTTGGAAATAAATATCAGGTCGAGGAGTTGTGAATGAAAATATAAAGTCAATATCCTACAAATTCACTTTTTTTTTTTTTTCCAATGATTTTTATCAGTCGATTAGTCATCGTTGTACCAAGTAGAAATAAAGTTTCTTTTTTGATATTTTCCTATGCATTCCTGATCGCATTGATGAGTTCGCCTTTCCCTCGATATTTTGTTACATGTCCTTTTAAACAGATTGCGCAAGTATGCCCCAAATATTTTCCAATGGGTTTAAATTCCGACTGCAGAATGGCCAATTAAGCAGACGGACCTCATTCGCTTCAAACCAAGCTTTTGTTGAATTAGCATCATGGATACTAGCATTATCCTGACTCAAATGACCAACCTTTTGTTGTAACTAGAGTGGTATTGAGAAGCAAATAATCGTCCAGAATATCTTGCTGCTCTTTTGCATTCGTTTTGGTATAAATTACCACAATTTGCAACGTGCCATTAGCAGCAAACGATTTCCATACCATTGCTCATCCCCCTCCATATTGCTGCTTGGAAAAGTAAGGTTTTTTTTTTTTTTTTTTAATATCATGCCAGTATTTTTTAAAGCCTTCTGCCCCATCAAAATTAAATTTTCTCCTCCAAAAAACTATATCTTTCCATTTATCTCCAAGTGAAACATAATTTTTAGCAAATTCTAAGAGAATGCTTCTTTGTCAAGTGTATTTGAAGTTGTAATTTTATGAACTCTACCCTCGGGTTGGAACTTAAAACATTGCAGATAGTTCGGCTGGTACATGGTAGACTTAAAGCGTGAACTATTTCAAAAAAAGGCATTTTTTAATCGCACGCCTATCAAAAAACGGTCGATTTTTGGCACTTTAAAAGTACACTTGGTCTTCCTGGGCGCTTGCATTTACCATACTTTGAAGGATTTAAAAAAATATATATATGGACTAACGTTTTAAACCTACCCATTGACCTGGAAATGACTGCACCACTCATTCCACTCGCTTTCATTCCAAGGATTTTCCGGCGTTCTATATCGGACAATTGTTTCTGCTTCAGCATCGTTGTCAACAGGACAGAGAAAGATTAAAGTAACCCTAGATGCATTGTTAGGTTGCCTTTTATGTTTCGTGTTTTCTCAGATCGCAGAAAATTTGCATAATACTCCAAAAAATTCAACGACATTATAATTTTTTCCATCAACAAATAAGAGGTGTGGTAGTTAGTTGGATTAATTTAAATTAGACCTCAATTAAAGTGTATTATAATTAACAAATCGTTTGCATACTTTGTATTTTTGTTGCCTTCCCATCAGACAAATTTGAATAAATCCTAGTGTAACTGGCTATTTAATCGACCACATGTTTTTTCCAAGGTCTTATTAATGTCAATCAGTGTATTTGCCACAAAACTGGACATTTATTTTGAAATCAAATTACGAACTTTTAAATTCAACTGTATGTAAAAAATTCTTGAAGATTTCAAGTTTTAAATTTTTTTGTTTGCAGCCGATGCTGTAATTGATATATATATAAAAATAAGGCATAGATGTGTTCATTTACATTACAAAAACACACAATTAAAAAAAAAAAAAAAAAAAAAAAACAGAGCTTTAAAATAACTTAGAATTAGCAAGTAAAATTCTGAAATTGGACATTATTTTGTATTATTATTTCCATAAAAGAAGCCTTTTCATCTTCAACATTACCTTTTACCATTTAAAACACACTCTATAAATAAAAATGATAGATTTCATGGCAATACTTGATATGAGAAACAATAGAATGTAAATAATAATAATAATATTAATTTCAACGTCCCTTTTGTCCTCTTAAGAATATATATATATATATATATATAAATATATATATATATATATTTTTTTTTTTTTTTTTCTTGCAAAAAGAAGCCATTTATTTTTGCTGAGTATAAAACTTACTTCAAAAGTTTTGGAAGTATATACTATGTGATTAATAACTACTTTTAGTTAAATACATTCAAATGTAATTAATAAATTTCTGAAAAAAAAAAAGTATTACTATGTTGAACAGTCTATCTGAAACTCTAAAAGTAAAATAACGTTAAGTACAAGTAAAGAAAGCAAAAGCGCATAGCTGACCTGGAGATATAATAAAAGTTATTTTTCACGTCATATCTGTATGAATTAGGATTTTCTATTATCACAACTATTAAGTGTAAAAAGAGCATATTTCTACACACTTATGAGGAATTTAAATTTTCTCTTTAAAATATTTAACTTAATTCTCATAGCATATTTCTCAGAAATTTGTTAATAGTGCACTTACACTTATTTGTAAGTTTTTTTTTTTTTTTTTTTTTTTTTAATGTACCTCGACTTCAAAATATTTGAGAAACACTGCACTAGAATACACAACTAAGGATTTATTCTTTACGGCTGTTCAACATAAAATTTAGAGCTTACCTGATTGTAATATTCCATACTTTATTATTTTTAAGGCTTTATTCATTACAGTGCATGCACATGCATAAAAATTTGCTTATTTTATCCAACGATATAAATAAATTAGAGTGCTGATTTAATGGATGAAGGGTTAGCTTTCCGTGGTTCAACATGAATCACGTGACATGCTCCAATAGGTTGCTATGTTTGGCCCTTTATCGCTATTTTGGCATTTAAAATATCAGTTCGACAAATTATCATTATTATTAGGTAACATGACAGTCCTATGGCCAAAATAAATTGTTTTAAAAATAATTTTGCACATATTTCACATTTTAATAAATAATAAAATACCTTTTTTTCATCGTTTCCCAACAAAGTTTAAAAGTGTTTATAAAAGAAAAGTTAAACTTTTAAAAGAGGTAAATTTAACAACAAATAATAATTTTTCAACTATTTTTAAGCATTTTGTCGGTTAAATTTCAACTTCACGAAATAAAAAAAGAAATAAAATCAAAATCAAAATGATATAGAACAAAAGAATATTAAACTACGTAAGTAAACAAGAACATTGCAGTTATGATTTTTGCGAAGAACAATCTTTAAACCGTTGCCATAGAAATTTACTGTAAATAATCTGTTACCAAGGGAATCAACGCATAGAGGGTTCATGTCACATGACTCATGTTGGATCATGTCAGGGTTACCATTTATCACACTACTTTATTTATCTCGATGATTTTATCTCATACATTCATTCATTATTTCTACATCGATGTTAAAAATAAACATGTCAATCATTGCGTCATTTTTAAATTATTTTTCCTTTTTTCGAATCGGTATACATCTTCTTACACAAAATTATTCAAATAGCATATGTTTCGCATTCAAATAAGATAACAAAACTGATGAATATTTCATAATATTTCTTTTGCATTTTATTTTATTTTATTTATTTATTTATTTTTTATAAATATTTCTATATGTTCATTGATAATTGCATCTTACTAAGAAAAACTAGCATGTTGTACCCATAGATATAGCAATTTATATAAAACTATCATCCCCATGCTATCATGCAAAGATTTTTGATGCGAAAAATTTTTTTGGCATCAGCCATTTACCGGTATTGAAAGACTCGGCAATTGTAATAGAATAGAATGTTGATGAATTTTTAAAATGCCGATGCATTGCGCGGCTTTCAGCTGTACTAATAAATGGATGAAAGGAAAGGTAATAGCTTTTCATAAGTAAGTTACATTTGATTAATTTATGAAAAATATCATTTTTATAATCAGTTGCTCTGTTATTATTATGAAATAATTACTATTTTCATTTTTAATGGAATATTTAAGTTTGATATTTTTAAGATTTTAGGTTAGGAAGTAAAGGGAATTTTTAAAATTCTTTTAAATATAGTTAGCAGCGCCGTTGGTAAAGCTCACTAGTTTTAATATATAAAAAAAGTTTAACTAAAATAATAATAATAATAATAATAATAATACAGTTAAATGCTTTTGATTATTTCATTTAAAAAAAAAAAAAAGAAAGGGAAGAAGAAGAAAAGAAAGAAAAGAAAAAAGAAAGAAAGAAAAATGAATATCTACAGTTTTTCATTCACCTTTAGTATATAAATCATTCATATATTTTACTTGCTCAGTTATCCGTGAGTATTTACTCGGAGAAAGACAGCCATTAACCGGTAAAAATGGGCGTCTTTCTCGAAGTAAAAATGAATCACTTTTTGTCCCTCAATTATCAATCTATGTTTTATTACTATATCTATGGCTGTACTATCACTGGATTTCTTCTACATTTTCCTATACAAAATTTCTCGGTACAAATAATTTATTAAATATATTATTCATTAAAATTATCCTCCATGATGAACGCAGACGATTTTCATCCTAGAGAAATATAACTCTATGCAAATATCCAAATAAAGTCAGTTTTATTCTCTCTACAAATGAAATCTTATTTTATTTATTTATTTATTTATTTTTAATGAAAACAAATCGATAACTTTATTTTAAATTAATAGAAATCGAAGGTTGAACCATTCGTTTTAAAAATATTAACGAGTTCTTTTGAAAGATTTCCAAATTGATAATTTTACTTCCTCGAGGGGGAGTGCAATGCTTTTATATACAAAAAAATAAAAAATAAATAAATAAATAAATAAAAAATACATTTGACTATTACTATCAGAAATAATTCTTTTAATTTGAGTCATTAAAAATAATTCTGATTATGCATAATTATACGAAATTTTGTTCTAAACTGACATGTAAAAAAAAAAAAAAAAAAAAAAAAAAAAGGATGCTAACGCAACCTGTTGGACAATTTTCACCAAAAATCGACAGACACTAATTTATGTCAAGGTGTAACAACATATAAATTTGTATAACATTCAATGCAACAGTTTCTGAGATACAGTTGCCAAAAAATGTTGTCCACGCACACACACAGACACACACGTATTTTCTAAAAATGGTCAAATTGTATTCTAAACCTCTCAAAACGTGTAAATCTATCGAAAACTCGATGTCGAGAATTTTTACGAAACCAATATTTTCTTCTATTGAATATAGAAGAAAGTAAAACGTTCTATAGGTTTATACATTATTATTATTATTATTATTTTTAATACCGGTATAGGTTTTAATATTTTCACTTCACTGCAAATTATTAACGGAATTTTTCCAGAAGAGTAATATTCTGCTTTTTGAAAAAAAGTTTATATTCTCTTAAAACTCTAATTTTCAATAATTCAATGATAATTTCAAATTTCTCAATAATTTCAATGATTGAAAAAGTGGAAATACATGGCTAATTTTTAAATAAAATTACAAATATTCGTGTTTTTTTTTCTTTATTTTCTTTATTTATTTTTTAGATAGTAAAACTTTTATTTGCGTATTCTTTATTTTATGCATAACTAGGGGAAATTCTTCCAGATTTAAATCAGGTCGTAATTAATATATATATATAAATGTTTCGAAATTTGAAATCAGGATGGAATCTACATGAAAAAATGATTTATTAAAATACTATACAATTAATGTCTATTACACATACATAATATTTTATTAATTTCTAAAATTTGTTTCGTAATCGTCGGCATGAGAATTGCATATTTCAGATTTACGTGTGTGTGACTATTTTGTGCAATTGCTGTGTTATCTTATAAGCTATGTGAAGCGCTGTAATTTTAATGAAATTTTTGTTATCATTTTCAATAAATTGAGCTCTCGATATTTCGTGGCATCTAGAATGGAAGATTACACTAATTATTGAATGATGTGAACTACCCGCTTTTCTTGGGAGTATAATTCTGTTTTTACTTTCCAGTTATGATTTATATATTGTCGGAGAAGGGGGGAGTGGAGAAGGTGATGCGCACAACTGAACTGATTAGTGACGGCGCTGAGCAGATTGAGTCAGTCGCTCATTCGAATCGAGAAAGAGATGCGATGCATCTTAAACCGAGAAACCAAAACTCATTCTAAATCATAAACTTTATTCGTCCTTATTGATTTTCCATAACATAAGTTATGATTGTAACAATAAATAGTTTGTAGTAAGCAGATATTAGATGTCAGAGTCTATGTGTTGGCAGTCATCGTTTAATAATCCCGGGATGCTGGCAGAGAGGGTAAGTAGATTTAAACTTATTCTCATTTATCCTAATAATCCTGATTTATAATTGGGTAAAAGTTGCAGAATTTGAATCTAAAATAAATTCGTTAGAAATTCTTAATCCGAGATTCTAAATTTAATATAAACTAAATCAAAATTCATAAAATGAACTTAGTCGTAAATTCTTTGTTGGCTTCAAAGCCATATATATTACACATGTATAATGTATAATAATTTCTAAATGAAAATATCATCAATAACACGTAACGATAAACTATAATAAAAAATATTTTCTAAATACAAGTTTACGAAAGTGTACTTGTACACGTAAGCATACGTAAGTGTATTACTATCTAAAATGGCACAGTTGTGCCTAAACGATAACAGATTTCTAAATCACGATAAATGTCTGCATATACATTCACAGCCCACATCTATAAAGTTACAACGGACATCTTTCACTATAACACAATCTAAGATAAGTATTTCCCTTAAAAGGAAGTGCAAATAAGACTGTAATTAAAATTAAAAAATAATTATTATTATCTTTTTAAACTTGCTTCAGATAACCTACTTTTCATTTATAAAGTGTGCACCTGATATAACACACACACACACACATATATATATATATATGTATTTTTTAAAGCTACTATATTTATTTTATTTTCTACTTTTTTTAAGAAATAAAAAATGTTAATGAAAATTAATTTATAGCTGTTAATAGGGACTATTTTTATTTTATTTTTTACTTACTTATGTGTGTTTGTATTGCTAATAAATAAGAAAAAAGAACTGCCCTTATAAAAAGGCTTACCCCGCGCCTTCTTCTTCTTCTTCTTTTTTTTTTTAATTTAATACATATAACAAAATAAAAGGATATAATAAACAACATCTGTTAATCAACTTGCCGTTAATTTTTCAAATCTAGTTTCTTTATTGCTCAAGTTTTCATCAACACTGTAAAAAAAAAAAAAAAAAAAAAAAGTAGAATCACGAGATTTGACCGTATAATACGGCCGTTAATAATAAATGGCCGTTTTGCTAGCTAAATGTTCAAAACCTATAAATTGACGTCATGAAAGTATAATTTTGGAATACTGGCCTTTTTTTTACGGTCAAAAGCCATTAATCTAAGTAATTTGCTCAAATCTGCCATCAAACTGTATATTTACGGTTAAATCCCTTCAAATATAGAGTGTTAGCTTTTCAGTGACGTTATATATGAACCATTTCGTATTTGAATCTGAAAATAATATTGTAGTTTTATTGGTTGAGAGAGTTTATATATTCATACAAATAGCGACTAATATAAAAGAGCTATTGTTTTCCTAATTTAATGAACGACATGAATCTCTGACGCCATTCGACGTCATGATGACGATTTTCTTAATTTAATCTGTAGGAGTCTTAATTTAGCCCATAGAAAATGGAATATAGCCAATCATAGCGCTGCTTTTCCCCACAAACAGTGGAAGTTCCACCTCGTCCTAATCGTCCATTCAATGAATTTAATTCAAAGCTGTATGTTTGACACAACGTAAAATAACGGGGAAATGCATCACTTATGTACACCTGCTAACTATGCTAGTTTATCCGTAATGGTATTAAGCTCCGCCTTTATTTCACACCAGAATAGTTGTAGAACAATAGTCTTCCTATTTAATCATGAGAACATATTGCTTAATATTACTCTACAACTATTCTGGTGTGAAAAAAGGGCGGGGCCTAATACCATTAAGGATAAACTAGCATAGTTAGCAGGTCTACTTATGGTCCAAATGTTTTTTTACGGGCTTTGCTGCCGAGCTTGTTTTTTACGGGAAACTTTGCTGCCGAGAATTGCCCGTAATCGGGCTTGAATTTTTCTAACTGCGAACAGAATAAGTATAATTAAAAATAAATTATGTGAATATAAAATATTTAAATGAGATCACGAAGTATTTAAGTACTTAAACATTTGTTAAATTCTTTAAAATAACGAAGAGGAACTTCAAATAATAAGTTTTTGAAACCATTTCAGTTTACGAGAAAATAACTACATTGAAGAATGAAGAAAAAAAATGAAGAAAAAAAAGAATAGAATATTTATTTTAATATTATTGAAAAAAAAAAATACAATTTTCAAAATAACTTTAATAAATATGCGTGTTTCAGTATAAGCTCAAAGACAATTTCAAGGCATTTTTTAAAAAATAAACTAGTATGTTTTGACCAAAACATTCTCGTATATTATTTTACATAATTTCGCGATCTACCATCTAACATACATAAAAAAAATAACCACAGCTTTTTACACTAAGCATTTTACATATGCAGTTTGGTGAAAGTTTAACTTGGAAAACCGCAAAGGTGAGTAACAGTAACATCACCTGTCGGCTGATATACACTCAAATAGCGTTAGTATTCTTTTTCATAATGGCCACATCACATATCCTGTTTGGTACCGTTTAAACAACAAAAGCTGAGATATAAACCATTCTTACATGCGGAAAATTGCAGCATAGCAACGTCTCCTCTTGACCGAGATGCATTCAAATTGAATATGAACGGTGTTTTTCAGAACAGCCCTCTCATATATCAATTTTTCGGCAATTATACGAAATAGAAACTGAGATGTAGCCTTCCCAAAAATGAACAAAATCGCTGCATACTGGCGCCATCTGTTGGGCAGTATGCAAATTTTTTTCAAGATGCATTGAAATATAAATTTATTTGAAATTCTGTGTATTAGTTTTTGAGCTAGAATTGTCACAAAAATTTTGTCACACACAGGCAAACGGTAATTTTTCAAAAAATATTTAAATTTTATCCAGAACATCTCGACATGTGAAAAAACATCGAAAATCGAAAGTCGAAATTTTTGCGAATCCGATACCTTCTTCTACGAATAAAAAAGAGAATAAAAACATTCTCGTACGTTTAACTTATAATATAGTAAATGGTTGCTAAGGCTGCTGCCTGTCATGAATCACCGAGCTATAACTCTGAATTAAAATAAGTGCAATTACTTACCTCAAAAGGGTAACATGAGTTCATCTGGCGCATTATTCCTATTTAAATTGCCGGCAAAGATCATTATCTACTACATGCAAGGACACAGTATATTATTTTCTTAAACGGGTAGGACGAAGAAATCTGTGAACATAATTGTTTTATGTAATTATCTCGTCGTTCGTTTTATAGTTTTAACTGTCAGTAATTCTCCATTATAATTCATGTGTTGGAGATTAAGTGCCTTAATAATTCCGACAAAAAAATTCAAAATAAATTTTTTAATGTAATTAGTTAAGTCATAAATTATGTTATAGGCATTTTTTTAAAACTTATTTAATAAAAAAAAACAAGAACAAAAAACCATGCGGTACCCACTGATTATTAACACTTTCCAAATGTACGTATTTGTTGTATCGTATAACTTTGAATGCTCTTTGCCTACGTAATCACACAATGGACAGACAGTATTTGTGAAAAGCATACGAATAGACTAATTGAATTCCTAATCAATCTTAAACACCGTTAGAAAGTGTTAAAAATGCTTAACACAAAAGAAAACGTAGCCCTTATATTCTAATTGAAGCCCTTAATGTATCTGAATATTTTAATGTAGCCCTGTAAATCTGAAGGCTAACAAAATCATATTCTATGCAAAATATTATTTTAGCATATTTATAATAAATGCCATTTTCTTTATGATTTTTACAAAAGAAAGTTTTTCAAATGTAATTTATAAATATGTCTGTCCTAAAATGTAATGCATTGGCATTTTTCTGCGTGTCCCTGTACACAAATAAGTTGCAGCAGTTACACAGGACCTATTAATGCCATTTAAAATAGGAAATTCCGTAGTGAATTTGAATAACATATATAATTTTTTAAAAATTCGGAAAATATTTATGGACGTCGGGGGCGGGCAGACGGACAGATAGAGAAATAGACAGTCGGACAGATACACAAATTGAAATCATAGTCACACTTAAAAATTGTTAAATCGCTTAATGTAAAGGAAAATGCAATTTCAGAAAATTTCGAATAAAAGCCCTCAATGTAACTGAATGTTTTTGTGTATGCTCTGTACTGTAAATCTAATGCTAATCATACTATATTCTATGGAAAGCATTCTATTGTGCATATGAATAATATATTTTAATTTTATTAAGATTTGTTCAAAATAAAGTTATTAAAATTTGGTTCACAGAAATATCTCTCATAGAACGAATGTTTTAGAATACTTTCGGGTGTCCCTGTATACAAACCAGTGGTGGTATTTACTCAATTTTTATAGCAAACATCCGATAGTGAACCTGAATAACATGTTTTGATTTCATTGAAATTTTTGTACAATGAAGGAATTAAAATATAGTTCATAAAAATACCTCTTATAGAACACAATGCTTTGGAACACTTTTGGGTATTCCTCTACACAAGCCAGTAGAGGCATTCAATTCATTTTCAATAGGGAACATCTGATAGTGAACTTGAATATCATACATCAGTTTCAAGAAATTCCATGAATATTTACGGGAATTAAAGCGCAGATAGACAGACAGACCGACAAACTCAAGTCATTAACACTTTTCAACCTTATTGGAAAGTGTTAAAAATATTTAGAAAGTGATGACAATTATTAATATAAACGAAAATGCAATTCCATCAAATTTTCAATAATACCCATTAATGTAACTGAGATTTTTATGTGACCCTGTAAATCTAATGGTAATCATACTATATTATATGAAAAGCATTCTTTCGTGTATACAAATAATATATTTTAATTTTATTAAGGTTTGTGCAAAGTAAAGTTCTTAAAATTTGGTTTATAAAAATATCTTTCATAGAACGCAATTCGGGTGTCCTCTACACAAACCAGTGGTGGTGTTTACTCCATTTTCAATGGGTAACATCCGATAGTGGACTTGAATAACATATTACAATTTCGTTATGATTTATGTAACGTAATAGTATTAAAATATCGTTTATAGAAATACCTCTCATAGAACACAAAGTTTTGGTTTAGTTTCGAGTGACCTTGTACACAAACCAGTAAAGGTATTCACTGCATAGGGAATATCCGATTGTGAACTTGAATAACATATATCAGTTTCAAGAAATTCCATGAATATTTACGGAAGTTAGAACGCGGACAGACAGATAGACGGACAAACAGCCAGACAAACCGAAGCCATAAAAATTTATACAGTTTATTTGAAGAATTCTTATAATCACACGCTACAGCCAAAATGCATTTCAAGTATTACTTTTTACAGGGCGATGCAAAACATTTTGATTTTCTTTATTTTTTTTACTGGTTCCCTTTACCTCCCCAGGAAAAAACTTTTGCTGAAATGTATGAGGCGGAACATGTTCTTTATACTCCCAAAGTTTCAAGATGATTCCTAAGAAAGTTTTCTAGATATTTGACAAAATGTCTAAATTCGAAAATGTCCAATTACTTGATGATAGATAGTGTACATTATGTAAATGAAATAATGTTAACGCTTGCCTATGCGCAGTTTAAAATTATTTATTAAAAATACTCATATTTCATTAGATATTTAATGTTTTAATATTCTGATTCAATATATTGTGTTTAGTGTAACATGTCAAGTTCTCTAAAAATAGCTTTGCGTGGACTCTGCGTGTTAAGGGAAAAAATAGGCAATTTTTTAAAAGTTTTTCAAAGAATCTTTTATTTTTCCATGATCATATGCGACGGTCTCATGAAAAAAAAAAAAAAAAACATATATTTAGAAGACCTTTTTTTTTTTTTTTTTTTTTTTTTTTTACTTGTAACTGGTTTAATTTTTGTCTACAGGATAAAACTTTTTCTAAAATGTAGAAATCTAACACGTTCTAACACTAAAATTACAAAGTCTCAGGATAATTCGACGAGAATTTTTCTAGATATTTGACGAAACATTTGACATCAAAAGTGTCCAGTCATTTATGGGAAGATAGTGCATGAAGAGTTCTTCAGCTTTAAATAAATTGTTCCCGATATATTTTAGGCAATGTTCCTCATCTTTAGTTTGAAATGAGTGAAAAAGTACTCCGTAGAGCCATTACATTATGACCTCCCCTCACCTAGAACGATAACCACGGCCAGAGACAAAATCACGCCGCACGCGTGGCAGATACTGGAGTATATAAAGTGCCCATGGACTGTCTTCTCACATGTAGAGTATGTCACAACATAATGAGAAAAGCAGCGGATTTATCAGAATTCTATAAAGGTCAAATCGTTATGGCTCGGTGCCTGGGAGTATCAATTTCAGAAATGGCGAATTTTGTGGGGTGTTCAAGCGCAGTCGTTGTGAGTACTTGTCAAAAGTGGTATATGAATGGCGAAACGGCAAGTCGCCAGTTAGATGTTTGTCGGACACAACGCATTGTTTTCAGAGAAGAACAGAAACTGTTACTCATAGTTCGCCATGACCGTAGGACTACAATAGTCGAAATCACTACCATCTACAACATTGGTGACCCAAAACAGTATGTCTCAATCTCAGGGCAGCTTACACTGGGCTGCATGTGAGCTTACGTAGCCGGCGTCCGATTCGTGTCCTTGCGAAGAAGACACGCAGTCGCAAACCCCGCCTGCAGTGGACCAAGGAACATCGTCATTGGACCATATAAGAATTGAAGTAAATTGCCTGAACCGATAAATCACGTTTTCTGGTCAATCACACTAGGAGAGTGCGAGTCGCCGATTTCTAAAGGTAACCCTCGCACCCAGGCCGGATACAAGTGATAGTGGTGATATTATGGTATGCTCGATGATTTCATAGCTAACATTAGGACCTGTCATTCCCAAAAAACAATTTTTTACGCCTGTGCGTTATGTAAATATCATAGCAGATTAGGTGCAACCCTTCATGATAGAAGCGTTTCTATTGTGCGATTGCGATTACCAACAGGTTAATGTACAATGTCATAAGGCCCAAATTGTCAGAAAGTGATTCAAAGAACATTTTGGTGAATTTCAAGTCACGTCTTGGCCTCCAAATTTCCCTGGCATGATTACAATCGGACACTTTTGATTCCGCCTGGAAAATCGAATTCATGCTTCCCTGTGTAAATTGCAGTTGGTGAGTGCTTGGTACCAGATACCTCAGACTATCTATTAGAAGCTTCTCGAAGCTTTTACAGATGTTGGCTGTTTTGAGGAGAAAGGTGGTCTTACTTCAAATTAAACAAATACGGACGGCAACAAAACTATTGAAGAGCTAGCAATAATTCCTATTTAAAAGATACGCCCCTAATACTGTTTTGTTAAGTAAACATTTATCAGTTCATGACCTTAGTCTTATGCTGTTTATAAAAAAGTAAGTTGATGATGAAAATTAGTCATCAAACTAATAAAAAAATGAAAAAATTGTATGTGTGCTTCAATAATTTTGCTGCCGACTGTAGCCAGAATCTAATGGCTCTTCGGTGTGTTTGATAATTCAGTTAGTGATCGATTTATTCTTCAGTAAGCTAAGACGATTTTTTTTTCTTCAAAGCTGCGTATGTATTTAATTTAGGTATGAAATGTTTTAATTTTGTTTTTTTCTGTTTTAAATTTATGACATGACATATCAGATAACAAAGTACTAATTTTTATACTGTAATCAACACAAATATTTGTTTTGTATTATTATTATTGTTGTTATTATTATTATTATTTTCATGAAATGCAAAATGGTGAACATATATTATTAAATGGATTGTACATATTCAATTAATAAAAAATGGTACAGTAAAAGAATATTATTCTAACAATTTAGTATTGAATTAATTAAATTTGTACAGTTATTGTCAATTGTAATGAAGACATTTTTGCAGCTGTTTTTCATAAAACGCGAGAAAACATTAAAACATTGAAATAGTATTCTTACATAAATGCTTTGATTCCTTTACACTTACTATTTTAAAGCAGTTTTAGTTAATTTACTATATAATTATATTTAATCTAATTTACAGCTTTATAGTTTCACTGCAATAAATAAACCCGTAAAAATACAAGAAAAAACTGGCTGCAGGAGTGCCAGTATTTCTCTGTCAAATCTACAGGACAAAACTGTACTTTTAATGGAAAACCCGTTTGATTTCCAGGATTTTCCCGTAAAATATATGTCATTGATACAATTTTACAGTTTAAACTGTACTTTTAACTTACAGTTTTTTCTTGTTGAAATTTACAGGATTTTAAAGTAAAATCTACGGGTATTTTTTGCAGTGTTCTTTGATACTAAACTTAAAAGTATAAATCATATGTTGAATGTATAGTTATGCGTGACTATATATGTCTCATTATATCTACATTTCTAGTGGAGCAGTGTTGATTTATTCATGGACATGCTCAATAAATAATACTACTGGAAAAATGGACTGCATTCTCTCTCTCTTTTTTTCTTTAAGCTGAATTCTCAGATATGCAGGGCCTGATTATCGCACGGGCACCCGGGGCTCATGCCCTGGGCACGAAATTTCTGAGGGGCACAAAATTTTACTAATGGTTAAAAATACCTGATCTAAATCCCCCAGTTTTTTTTTTTTTTTTTTTTTTTCGTTTTCTAACTCAACTGTGTTTTATTTTTATGAATAAAATTTTAAAATAAAATCTTGATTGATACTGCACATCAGATCATTTGAAATACATGAAATTGTACAATTAACGTACAGTGAAGCATGGATAATATGGTAGCATCTATATTTGGATGAGTGAAATAATTTTATTAAAGCCAAAACCAGAAACAGATTTTTTTTTTTCTCAAATACTTTTTCCAGTCAGTCTGCCTCGTCCACTATAAATTGTAGTATAATAATAAGAGTTTTTTTTTTTTTTTTTTTTTTTTTTTTTTTTTTTTTGGGGGGGGGGGAGGGGGGGGGGGCACGAAAAATCAAAAGTGCCCTGGGCACAAAATTTTGTAGTCGGGCCCTGCAGATATGGTATATATCCTTGCCAATATTTGTTAGGCGGCAAGTTCTGTTCTACCTAACTTCCTGAAGTGTTTTTAATAAATGTGAAAGTATCTCTTCTATGCTATGTATCTATTTACGGCTCATTTAGAAATGTATGTTCAAATATATTACAATATAATCTTCATGCGTATAGTCTCACTCATTTTAATTTTTATTTAGTAAAGAAGTGAAAACAATTTTTTTTTTTTTTTTTTTTTTTCGAAATTCATGCTTAAATACTCAGCCCTATTTTTATAAGCCTTTTTTTTTTTTTTTTTTTTTTTTTTTACGACAACGATTTGCTAAAACTTAAGTATTAATTTTCAAAGTGAGCATACAGGAAGACTTTCCAATTAAAATAATACCTGGGAAACACTTTCAAATTATTTTATTGTATTATAGAACCATTACTTGAAAAAACAGTGATAGGGTACATATGAGGTTTCAAAAAATTAAAAAAGCACTAAAAAGTAAGCAGAAAATCTTATATTTTTATTCCATTTGAGTTCAGGGGGTTTCTATGTACTTGTTTCAAATTGAAAATAAATTTAATTTACTATCCAATATCACATAAATTTACTTGTATTTGAGAACTTAGAAAGTGAAAACGACTATAAATAATAACTATTTTTAAACATTTATTTTTGGATTGAAACCAAATTCGATTAATAAAATTCAGAAAAAAAAAAAAAAAAGCGAAAGACAGAAAAATGAAAGATAGAAACGATGCAAGACCACTATTCTCACAAATATAGTATCAACCGCATCTTTTAACAGTATTATATTTTATAACACATCTCAAATATTTTTCAAATGTAAGTAATCTTGACGAAGCTGGATGAAAAGAAAAAAAAAATGGTGTTGGTTTACACGACCTGTAATGTCTGAAGCCATATTTCATTAATTTAATCTCTTGCTTTCCCTTGGATCCCCAATATTTAGCCATTCGTAACGGCGCCAGTCTCTGAGATGACAGAAATGATACACTCTCTCCTTTGATTCAGTTCAAAGAAGGAACTAACTTATTAAAGTCGACAACAATTTCATTTCGATATGTCTGCGATCTCCAGTCATATATTTTTTTTTATATATACTATTTCTTTAAATATATATTTTTTTTTTTTTTTTTCTGGTCTGAATTGAGATGAATACTTGAGAAAAACTCCCATGATAGGCACAGAGAGTTCTTTGAAAATAAAGGCAATGAATTTTGTGTCTTTTCCAATATATTTAATTTCTTATTTCTCTTTCCTCAAAAGTTCAGATATGATAAATATCATATCTGAACGTTCTATCTGGCATAAATATTTTTAGCTTTTATTGGGTTGTTCCGAAAGTAATTTCGTTTTTCTCAGCAGAGGACATAATTGTATTTTTTGCACACCATCTTCACAATTAAGCTGCATTACCATTATATATTGTGACAGCTGATATAGCAAGGCTTGCTTGTGAAACAGTTCGTTTTTATTCTGTTCAATAGGTTTTGATTGGTGCCCTACTAAATAAAGAAAATCGGAAGCGACATTTTCGGCATATTTTGTTTTTGCTATCAAAAAGGCGAAAATACTGTTCAAACAAGGAAAAAAGTATACGATGTGTATACGAAAAATTTATTTAAGAACGCCAATGTCAAAACTGGTTTACCAAATTTTGTTCCGGCAATTTTGACGTTGAAGATGCATTACGTTCTGGAAAACCAGTTTATGCTAATGAAGACAAAATAAAGTATTGATTTATGAAAACTGCCAAATAACAACTCGTGTGATCGCTATGAAACCGATCAAAGTGGAGAATATATAATTCAATAAAATATTTATACAATATAAGAAAATCGTGTTTCATTTTCAAAGGAAAAAACGAAATTATTTTCCGAACAACCCAATACTTGTCACTAATATGACATTTATCCCAAGATTCAAATAATAGAACAGATTCAACATAATACAGAATGATCCACAGGTTACGTGGTGAGAGATTTTTTATTGATTCTGATAGATATGATCAAAATAAGTAATTTGACCTCCATTATGTTGAAAGGTAAGACAATATATTATTGCGAAAAGTGATAGGAATTTTCAGCCAATTTCCCACCCCTGCACAAAATGTTTGAAGTGAAATAGGTAAATGTAATGAATGGTGATTTAAATAAACGCACGAAAAACTTGGATATACTCGCACAACTTCTTAGCTCACTCTACCATCCGTAAAAGAAATCCTTCACTTCGTTCACCTTAAAACATCAAAACTGATAATATTGACGGATAAGTGAACTCTAAAACTTCCCAACTTCCATAACTTGCTCAAAGAACTTTTCACACTTTCTCCAAAACCAACGCCAACTAAACAGAACTCCAATGGACATCTCACCCTTAACTAACCAAACTCTCCATGGACAACTTACAATTTCAGCGCGATTTTCAGACTTTATTATCTTACAAATCTTATCAGAAATTATTTGATTAACATTTTATTACTAAAATGTAATATTAACTAACAATGAAAAAAAAAAAAAAATCTATACATTTTCTAAATTTTAGTTACATCTAAACTTTAATAAGGAATAAAAAATAAATACAATTTTTTTTACCAAACAATAAAATTTTAAATGTCGTTTTTTTAAATTTCTACAGAATCTTATTAATTATGGACATATGTCGTCTTGTAAAAGAGTTAATACCATACAGTCGGTAACAAAAGTGTCCGAACACTAGCAAAAATTCCTGTGTAAAAAAAGTACACTTCATACGGTTTTGTTAAATAAATCCTTATCGAATCATATTCTTACACTGACTAAGAACAGGATTCGACAAGGATTTATTTAACAAAACCGTATGAAGTGTACTTTTTTTACATAGGAATTTTCGATAGTGTTCGGACACTTTTGTTACCGACTGTACATTGTTACTCTGTCATTTTTAACTGTCCGGTATGTAAGTACAATTGCATTTCTATAATTCTCGGTCCACTTTCTTTTCAACAGAGTCTGTGTTCGTGATAACTTCATAATGAAAAGGATAAAGAGAGAGAGAGAGAGAGGATTAGTAGGGGAATGTCTCCGGTTGTGGGCTCAGTTTTAATTTTGGCTTATAACTTTTGATAGAGTAAATATTATGCAAACATATAAATACGAATGGAAAGCTGGAACCCTTAGCTAACGCTTGATGAAGTAACTGCATTGATTCCGTTAACAAGAAAAAAATTATTACCAATTATGCGAAGTGGTCATTTTTGGCCAAAAAAATTTTTGTAACCGGTTTTGGGCACACTAGAAAAATCCGCTAAAAATGGGAAAATAATAAGAAAAGCCACCGTAAATACAGAAAACAACAAAATTTATTCATTTTATAAGGATTCAGTGATCGAAATAACAACAGAAAATGACATTTTTCCAATTTTATTCGTCATCTTCTTCGCCCTCCAAATCAGAAGTGCAATGCTTGCAAGTAAAATAATTTGCATGTATTCAAATGCATACACACTTCAAATGCATCAGACGATCACACGCGTTGCATTTGATTGAGATGGCTCTTGCTAGGCACAGTGGCAGGTGCTTCAAACAGATGACACAGAAGTCGACATCGTCAGACTGTTAAGCATACTTGCCAACATACTAATTAATATTCCGTAGTTATGTTAGCCCCGCCTTCTTTTTAACACCAGTATCTTTTTAGAGAATTTTTCTCCTTATTTAATAGTAATTGCATTTGGAGAAAAATTTTCTGGTGTGAGAAAAAGGGCGGGGCTAACAACACTACGGAATATTAATTAGGATGTTGGCAAATATGGTTGAGACTCTAATTTTTAGCGCGTTTGGACGGCACTTTGAAAGGTGGAGTTGCTTTTACTTTCTCTAGGCTTTTTCTGGACGGACTCAGATGCTGCAAGGAAGTCCATATTATCGTGCAGTTGATTTTATGGATTTCTTATCCACTAAGTAATCCTTAATGGCTTTAACCAGCGCATTTAAATCCATTTCTTTTGGATCAGTTGACTTTTTCGGGGTTGACATTCCTAAAAAAGCCTAAACATACATATAAACACTAATAAAATAAGTTATTTTGATATAAACGACCATATTTAATAGTTTGTAAGTCAAACCCACGTTTTAAATGAAAATAATAATAATAATAATAAATAAACAAGTGTGCCCAGAACCGTGAATGGCAGCCATTTTTATAATGGCAGAAAAAGCAATTTTCGGTCCACACTTTGGCTGAATTCGATATTGAATAACAAAATATAAAGAATATACTGCATAAATATACCTTGCATTTACATTTTTGAATTCGCATTCTGAAAATATTCACAAATCACTTTTGTGTCGCTTTTTCTCAGATTTTTTTTTTTTTTTTTTTTTTTTTCCGATGCTTGCACTTACTAAGAAAATGCATCTATTCACTTCGGTGTTAGCACAAAAACTGCGCACTGTCACAATACATGTTTGACAGTACTCAAATCTACCATATTTGCTTTTTGTTAAAAGGTATGGTGGATGCCCATAACCGGTGATTGCCCATAACAGGAAACATTTCTCTAAATATTAAATAATAAAAATCAGCAGCACACAGCTGTAAAGAATTTCTGTAAACTTACTGAAATATTTATTCAGAAACTCTGTAAATTTACAATAATTCTAACATAAAGTAAATAATCAAGATTCTCAATCTTTATTCTATATAATTAATAATTTTTATTATTTAATTTCTCAAAAAAATATTGAAATGAGTGATTCTATTTTAGGAAAAAAAAAAAAAGCATTCTAATTCACAAATATATTCTCACATTAAATTAATACTGGCCATTAAAATGCATACATAACATACATTTTTTAACATCTCCGTTCATTTTTCTCTGTAATTTTACATAAGACAAGATAAATGATTACCAGTAGTTTTCTGCTGAAATTTTTAACTGTGATGTTCTTCAATGAATCATTTTTAAGTATATTTTTTTCTTATTTTATCGAAGTTATGTATTGGAGAATTTTTTTTTTAATAAATAAAGTGGTACGAAATAAAGGCGGGGCTAAAAACACTCCGGAATTAATTAAAATATTGGCATCGATGATAAAACTATTCATGATTCAACTAATAAACAAAATTATGTTACAAAAGTAATACTCTACGACAAAAACTGAAAATAATTGCAAACTATGTTTCTCTTCGATAAATTTGTCCTTGTTCCTCAGCAGTACTGAATATGGAACAATAGAAAAGAAAAATCTAATTAGTATTAGTTAAATGTCTGTATGTTAATAGTAAAATGATAAATAAACATCAGTAGTTAAACCACTGCAGCCAATAAAATTCAGAAATTTTCGTATTTCGGTCTTAATTATTTAAGAAAAGATAAATTAGTTAACTAAAAGAATACAAGCTCCCAAAGAATAATAGCAAAAATAGACTGGAGGATTTTTTGAAATATCAATCTTAATCAATAAAGAATGTATTATTATAAATATAATTATATTATTGTAGTAACAATTTACTTATCTAAAAATTATATACAAACCTTTTCTACGATTAACATACAGTTTTGAAGCTGCAAAAATCTATCTAAAATATGTCTTTGAATGTCCTTTAATACACAGCTTTTTTTATTTTTTTATTTATTTTTTTTTTTTTTAATATGTGTTGGTGGGTGGAGGAAATGAATAAACTGTCATTTTTTAGAGAAATTCCTTTTTATTTAAATGTCTTAGCATTCATTCGTGAAGTAGCTGCCTGAAGTTGATTAAAACTGTTAAGACCATAAAATATTTATGTGAAATAATCTAAACATAGAATATTTTTATTGTTTATAAATTCCCTTAACGCGCGGCGTCCTCGCTGCAAGGACGCAAAATTTAAGATACAGCTGCAAAAATTCATCCCGGAAAATTTTTAGCAAAAATTTACGTTTATAACATATCAAAAATGGCCAGTTTTTTTTAACCTTAAATTTTAAAATTTCTTTTAGTTTAATTTAGTTCATGAATTCCGGTGGCAGTATAATTTAAATGATCTGAATTGTCTTGCGCCGCAAAGGGTTAAATTGAATTATGGACACCAAATAATAAGAAGAAGAAGGATAGAAGATTTTTATCACTTTTAAATTGAATTTAAAAACATTAAATTAAATTTTATAAAATATGCAATTTTAATTAGATTTAAAAACAAATATACATATATTTACCAATTATTAGCATTTAATGTATATATATATATATGTGTGTATGTGTTTTCTGGAATGGAAAAAGAGGGGTGTATTGGATAGGGGTTGCCGTATTCTATATTTGGAATTCCACAATTATTTAATAATAATTGTTAATTTAATTAATTTTCGAATTTCTGTAATAAAAGAAATTACGATAAAAAAAAGTGGTACTGAAATATAAGGCGTTGTGAATAACACTATTAAACTTGGAAGAAACTCGAAATTTCTTAAAACATAAAACTTAATGTTATCGTTATTTCTGAAATTAAGATTATTAATTATGTATGGTATCAAAAAATTTTTAACTTGTGAATAACATTAACGATATTTCAGATACTTGTAAACCTTTTTAAAATGTTTTTTAACTTATTATATATATATATGTGCAGGGTGATTCTAAGGTCATGAGACAATCGCGGAGGAAAGGTAAAGAACATCACAAGGATGGCAAATCGTATAGGGACTCATGACCGCAAACTTTATTTTAACCCTTTATGAACTGAATGTTTTCGACTACTGTGTACTATTAACTCTGCCTACTGAGTAAATTTTAAAATCATGTATGCTTCATTATTTCGCAAAATCATACACAATGTTCGTATTGATTCAATGCTATAAAATTCATCGATGAAAACAGAATTTATTTATTTATGCAAACATTATCATGTAAAAACTTGAAAAAAAAAAAAAGCAACATTTCAGAGCTACACCCAAATCTACACAAAAATATACTTTTCTTAACTTTTTGACGGACCTAACACTGACGGACCTAAACAGTGTTGCCAAATTTAGGGACTCTTTTATTCAACTATCACGAATAATTTTGAGGAATGATATTTGACATATATAATGGACGAATAACCTTCGAGGCACAGTTCCCAACTTTTATAATTTATTCACGAGCATTTTTAGCCCCGCCTCTTTTTCATACCGGAAATTTTGAAAAAATGATTTTCTTCTTATTTAATCGTTGTCACATATTAAAGAGAAATAATCTACAAAATGTCTGGCGCGAAAGAAGGCGGGGCTAAAAATGCTCGTGAATAAATTATAAAAGTTGGGAACTCTACTTCGAGATGATTAGGCAACTGTTACAGCAGCTAAAATTTAGTGGTGGATATTGAATAAAAAAGTACGTAAATTTGGCAACAATGGCCAGAGGAGTAAAATTAAATAAAGCCGGCAAAGGGATAAGTGTTAAAATGTCGTTTGCTGTCATGAATTCCTATACAATTCTCAATCCTTGTGATGCCCTTTACCTCCCCGCCCAGCTTGTCTCATGATCTTAGAATCACCCTATATATATATATATATATTTGGATGATATTAAACTATTTCTTTTTTATGATTGCCTTTCTACCCCCTCTCTCTGTCTCTCTTTTTTTTTTTTTTTTTTTTTTTTTTTTGCATAGCTTTTCTTTTAAGAAAATGTTTCTAAAAGTCAAAAATACACTGAAACCAATACTGTTCTAAAATTTCTGACTAACAGCATTTCTGTTGTCGGATATTAAAGACCTTGTCAATATATGATATGAATGAATCTGAAATCTGTATGGATAACAACCTTTTCACATCAGAAATTTTTCAGGTTTCATCCCAGGAAATTACTGTTGGCGGACAAAGTTTGTCCCCAGTACGTCAGTCTCTTGCCGTTCCCGTTTTGCAAAACATTCTGACATGGTATAAACATCTACTTGTTACATGTTTGCTTTTGGAAGGAGACTTTTGAAGGCG
Source organism: Salticus scenicus (assembly GCA_963930645.1). Taxonomy (NCBI): domain Eukaryota; kingdom Metazoa; phylum Arthropoda; class Arachnida; order Araneae; family Salticidae; genus Salticus; species Salticus scenicus. The sequence goes on from OZ005648.1 coordinate 71,261,462, forward strand.
AACTTCACCGCTCCGAGTTGCGGAACCATCAAGGACGCGAGCCCCCTGATGAAAATAAGTGAAACGAATTGTCTCCTACATAAGAAATGCCCATTTCTCTGAGTTATGAACTACAACTCGAAGTAATACGTTTATAAAAAGCGTGCGGATTTCACTGGTATAAATCCTGTTAACGATGTCTTCCCTATTTGCAGTAGGCCACCTTGAAATATACAAAATATGAAGTAGTTAGTCTGCTGCAGAATCAAGAAGTTTACAAATATATAAAAAAGAAAAGTCTGAGTCAAAAATAGGACAAAATTTATTTATTTCGTATTGGTTTATTTTTTAGAGTGACAATGGCTTGAATTGCGTCCTTTAAAAGGATTTTGACTTGTTTTTTCTAAATGTACAATCCTTAATCCTAATGGGGAAAAAATAGTTGAAGCAATAAATAAGAATTATGCAAAATACAGTATAGGTTATAAAACACTTTAAAATGAGATTGGTATTGTTTAAATGTCTACATGTTCATCATAAAATTTTGAATAATCACCAGTATTAAAATGTTGCAATTAAAAAAATCGGCTTGATTGCCTTTTGATAAATAGACTTTTTTTCTCTTTAACCCTTCGTGGCGCAAGGTAATTGGGAGCAATTAAATTACACTGCCACCGGAATTCACAAACAAAATTAAAATAAAAGGAATTGATAACTTTTTCTGCTACGTCATAAAAGCAGAATTTTGTTAGAAAATTTCCGGGATGAGTTTTTGCAGTTGGAACTTATATTAATAATTGCGTCCTCGCTGCGAGGACAGTGCGCTGCAAAGGGTTAAGTTAGAAATGGACAAAAGCAATCTTTTAAATAAATTATTCACTTAAATAATTTCCTTTTAATATATTATAAACAAACAGTTTAAATTAAATTGAAATAATATACAGATATTTGCTAATTATAAATTATAAGGATTTTAAAATTTAAAAATAACAATTAAAAATAACCTTTTCTTTCTGAAAAGTAAAGGGTTTTTCTTATTAGTATTAAGATATTAATTACAACAATACTGAATTACCAAGCTATTTAAAATTTCATAAAACACAGATTAGTATTTTTATTATTTCTGAAACCAGAATTCCATATAACGCCATTAAAATTTTTAACATCGTAAATAACAAAATGAGCCCTTCAAATTAGGTTTAAATAACCTGCAGATATTTGATAATTTTTAGTATTTAAATATGCATATATATAAATATATATTTTTTTATTTATTTATTTTATTTTATTTATTTTTTTATTTATTTATTTTTATTTTATTTTATTTTATTTTATTTATTTATTTTTTGAGAGGGAAGAGTTTTTCTTTTTACTGTTAAGATATTAACTATAGTAGAATTAAACTTCCAATAAACTCGAAATTTGTAACATAAAGATTAATATTTTTTATTTCTGAAATTAGCATTCTAACGGGATTAAAATTTTTAATTTTGTAATAACCTAATAACACAACTTCATCTATTTTTAAACCATTTTACATTTTTTGTCATAATCTTTTTCGCGAAGGATATGAAACTATATAATTTCTTTTCTTTTCAATATGCCCTTTTACATTTTTTTTTTAATTCTCGCATCGCTTTTCTTTAAAAAAAATTTTGCTAAAAGACAAAAAGACGCTGAAGCATATTTGACTATTCTAAATAAAAGTCTGACAGGCAGCATTTCTGTTGTCGTACGTCAGAGACCTTTTTCATATATGAATTTATTATTTCTGAAACCAGAATTCCAAATAACGCCATTAAAATTTTTAACACCGTAAATAATAAAATGGGCCCTTAAAATTGGCTTTAAATAGCATGCAGGTATTTGCTAATTATTAGTATTTAAAAACATATATATATATATATATATATATATATATATACATTTTTTTTTTTTTTTTTTTTTTTTTTTTGAGAGGGAAGAGTTTTTTTATTACTGTTAAGATATTAACTATAGTAGAATTAAACTTCCAATAAACTCAAGATTTGCAACGTAAAGATTAGTATTTTTTATTTCTGAAATTAACATTCGAACGGGATTAAAATTTTTAATTTTGTAAATAACACAATTTCATCTATTTTTAAACCATTTTACATTTTTTGTCATAATCTATTTCGCAAAGGATATGAAACTGAATAGTTTTTTTTTTTTTTTTTTCAAAATGCCCATTTACATTTATTATTATTATTATTTTTTTTTTCTCTCATCGCTTTTCTTTTAAGAAAATGTTGCCAAAAGACAAAAAGACACTGAAGCAAATTTGACTATTCTAAAAGTCTGACAGGCAGAATTTCTGCTGTCGTATGTCAGAGACCTTCTTCATATATGAATGAATCTGAAAACTGTATGGATAAGAACCTTCTCGCTTCAAAAATTTCTTAAGTTTCATCCCAGGAAATTACTAGCGGCAGACAAATTCTGTCCCCAGAACGTCAGTCTTCTGTCGTTCTCGTTTTGCAAAACATTCTGACATGGCATAAATATCTACTTCTGACATGTTTGCTTTGGGAAAGAGACTTTTGAATGCGAACTTCACCGCTCCGAGTTTCGGAACCATCAAGGACGCGGATAATTATCCGCTGATGGAAATAAATGAAACGAGTAGACACCTACGTAAGAAATCCACATTTCTCAGAGTTATGCATTAAGGCATAAAGTAATACGTTTGTAATTAGCAAGCAGATTTCACTGGGATGAAATAACGAAAAAATTGCGTTTCTTTTTCATTTATTTATATACATATTTACTTCTTAACACTTTCAACAAAGTTGAGAAGTATTTTTGACTTCGATTTGTTTTTCTAACTATCCATTTGTCTGTCGTCGCCCTAACTTTGTAAATATTTCTTTTTAGAATGCCTTAAAACTGATATATATTATCCATGTTTACTATGGTATGTTTCCTTTAGAAAATTGTATAAATTGCTCGAATGGTTTGTGTACAGGGACACTCAAAATTATTCTGCACTGAGAAAAAAATATATATATATTGCCTTCCACTAGAATGAATAAGTGGCCATTTTCTAAATCCCTTAACTAGAAATATAGATTTCCGAGCTATGCGCATAAGGCACGCCAATAAACTGAATAGACGAAATGATCGAGAATTTCTAGTGTACACATTTCTAGATGGTGAAACAATATTCTGAATACTCTAAATATTCTGAATCATTTGTATTGCGAGAAATTCACGCTTGATTTTCTAGAATTTGGTAACAAACCAACATTATAGTTGCTGAAACCCGCCTCTTGTAGTCTCATTTATTTGCAGAGATTTTTAAATAACTTTGCCCTTTAGAATATAGGCAAACTCTCTAGAATTCTAATAGGGGCTTCTAGAACTCGCTTTCCAAGGGGACTAGAATTTATAAGGATGACATGGAACTATTTCTTCTAGAGCCACAATTTAGATTCCAGATGTCAGTTACAGAATTTTTTCTCAGTGTGATACATTACCTTCTATGAGAAGTATTTCTATAAAGCATTTTTAAAAATCTTTTGCAACACAAATCATAATAGTAGTAACATTTAATATTCATAAATCTAAAAGCACGGTTTTTTTAGACTATAGTGTAGTTAGCATTAACTTTTCCAACGCCAAACAAAATTATTCAGATACACTGAGGGATATAAATGGACATTGCTAGAAGTCTAATTCAATTCTTTTATGCGTTTTTAATATTTCTGGAGCTAGTGAAAGTTCAATATTATGTCAAGGCCCTTCTTATACACTGAGAAAAAAAATTTACAATAAACAATTAAAAATTCTTCTTTTCAAAATAAGAATACAATCTTCATTGTAGTCGCGTGTCTAGTTTTCATTGTATATTCTTTTATAATGAATTCAATGTTTAGAAGGAAAACAGATTATTCATATATTTTAACACGATTTTTTAAAATTTTTAGAAAAATCATCATAATTTTATTGTTAATGTAAAATTCGTTTTTAGATGTTGAATCATAATTTTTTTTTAAACAGACAGTTACAGCTTTTACATAATATACTGAAAGTTTGTATGAAATATACATATTTTTTAATTCTTTTCTTAAAATTGTAAATATTATGCGGTATTTCTTCAATATGAGAAAAGAGCAAAAAAATTCGACGCGTTTGATGAATCAAAATTAATTAATTAATTAATTAATTAATAATAATATTAATAATAAATATAATCTCAAATTCTATATTCTTTTTTTCATTCAGTCCATAGATTTGTTAAGGGTACGAGTAAATAAGTCCAAATATGGTATTTTTAATCTTCATTACTCGGTGATATTACTTGAAAGTTTTTACTGAAATTAAGCAAATAATCCGTGTACAGGGATATAAAAAAGAATTCAAATACAATACGCCTGCTGACAAAATTTTTCCCCTATATATATTTTTTTAAATTAAATATAATTAAATAAACATATATCTATTATATACATAAGTGAATATTATATACATAATAGAATATTATATACAAAGTGAATATTATATACAAAAGTGAATTTCCTATAGAATATGGTACGAAAAGCATTTATTATTCGTTCAGGGGAGGATACAAAAAAATTTTATATATTAGAAGCTATGGTAGGAAATGGCTTGAAGTGCATTTCAAGTTATATTATGAAATTTTTATTGAGCTGAATTTAAGTGCAGTATCTGGTATGTACACTATTTATTGACAAAGTACTGGACTAATCAATATTTAACGAAATTTTTTTAAAGTGGCATGGGTAAAATTTGCATAAGTAACCTTAAATTATTATTTTTATTATTTATTAAGAACCTTGAAGATTTTATTAATGTCGCTACAATATTCAAATCAAGGCCAAGAGAGTGCTGCAACTCCACATATAAAAATTAATATCAAATAAAACTGTTTCTAAAACTGTATTTTCAAGTATTTTCAAGTATGTCATATATTTTTAAATGCAGTACCTCTTATCCCACACCTTAAACTGTAATAATATACTTTATAATATTGCAGGGTAAGATGAAATAGCGTGAGGGGCACACCAGATTATTTAACAAGAAAAAAAGAACGAAAAAAAAAAAAAAAAAAAAAGTCGACGCGTTTGATGCGTCAAGAAATAAAATAAAATAAAAATAAAAATAAAGATAATCCCAAATTTTATAACTTGTTTCATTCAATCTATCGAGATTTGAGAAGAGTAAGGCGCGAAGTGAGGTGTTGATGTATGGCGACGGGCTGGTGCATCGCTTCTAAGGAAATTCGCGCGGAATCCCGGACATAAAATGGAGCACTCCGTTGACAGACGCTGATCCGGATTTCATACTTCGAGAGGTTTTTCGCGGCACACAAAACTGCCACTGTTTTAACAGCCTCGATCAAACAATAAAACTTCTTTTCTGTTTTGCCAAAAAATATGTTGATACATTGTTAGAGCTGTTTTTGGCAGTGAAAGTAGATGTTAGATTGGCGAATCAAACACACATTGGTGGTCACTTAATTTTATATCCTGATGAGAAAGTGAAGAAAGTAATCAAGGTTTTTAGAATTAGCATTCACTTCTGCTCGGCGAAAGTAAAACAGAACTCGAGAGTCAATTGAAGCTCTTTACTGATAAAGTGACTCTTTAAAAAGTAACTACATCAGATTATAAACGAGGTAGGTTCTTCAGATGAAAAGTAACTAATTGATGACATGAAAACAGTGAATCCTGGGAAAATGCGTATAATAAACTTGTTCTGTAAACGGAAAATGTCATGACCCTGACAAGAAGCCTCGTAATATAAATATAAGTAGAATATATCCGCATTAATGCAAACACTTGTTAAAAATAGATTTTGCTTGTTTATTAAGAACGAAGATTTTTACTTGTCTCAGGAATCGCCTATAGTATCTCCAGTAATCTAGATCCAGGGGTGTATGCTGTTAAAAATCGGGACCCTTTTGCTGCCTCTTCACAAAATTCATAAAATGGATTCCTTCCCAAAATTCAAATTTATAAAATGGAGCCCTTCACAAAATTCAAATTCATAAAAATGGCTTCTTCAGAGAATTTGTTTTATAAAAATTATCCTTTTATAAAATTTCCCAAGTTTTCAGTATTATTTTTAATTAACGGCTATATTTGATTCAACAAAGCTCTATTAACTCCATATTAAACATTATATAGAATGACTATTAAAATGGAAGGTTTTACACAATATGTTTTTCTCAAAAAATATTTTGTTTTTCACAAAAAAAAAAAAAATAAAATAAAATAAAAAAAAAATAAAAAATAAATAAATAAATAAATAATAAATAAATAAATAAAAAGCCCGAAAAATTAAAACCTGAATCGACCCTGAGATCACAAGTTTTCATGACACAGCTTATGTACGAGACGCCCTTAGTAATTTATTTATTTATTTATTTATTTTGACATTATGTCGATGAACTGAAATAGCTATAGCAATTGCGTAAGTAAAGACCGTGTTGAAAAACGTCCGAGCTACTTCGGTGCCAAATTTCAAATTTCGTCGAAAGGGTCCCATATCAAAGCTGTGCTTTTTTTATTACAAGAACATACAGACTATTACAAGAATATACATAGATTTACGAGAACATAGAAGATAAGGACACAACAAACATTTATGCTCTACCCAGGATTCGAAACAGGAACTTACTGTTTTAAAAGTCAGTTCCCTGCCAACGAAGCCAGCAAACTTAAAAAAAAAAAAAGAAATAGAAATTACTTATTGCTTATGAATCTATTATTATTGTTATAGATTTTACTATTTTGCCACTTTCATAGAGAAATAAACAAATAAATAAACTATACAAATAAATAACATAAAATAAAGCAAAAGCGAATACGAGGTTTTTCCAGTCGAGTTATCCCACTATTACAATTAACTAACTGTATTAAAGCTTAAACGATTTTTGATTGTTATTGCCTTAAGGAATTTTTTCAAAGGAAAACGGTCAGGATTTCTGCTTCCGTTTAAGGAGAACCATGGAAATTTTCAATAAAAAACCCTTCCCCCCCCCCCTACATAAAGTAAAAGGAAAGAAATCTTAAAAATCAAATAACAATTTATTAACTAACTAAGATGATATATGAGATATATATCATCTACAGATATATGCACACTTATAAGCATGCACTGCGGTTGCAAAATTGACAGTACCACAATAGAATCCTTGAAAAATTTGTCTTTGAGAATTATTGATTTATTTCTTTTCAATTAGTTTCAGTCACTTTTACTACGATACCATAAAAATTTAAATTCAATAAATCAAAAATTAATAGTATTTTCGAATCAAACATATGAGTTTTAAATAAATTGCCATCACCCAGAGAAAAGTTTTGTTCAATCAACAAAGATTTGTTTGGCACAGCAAAATTTTCTGGTTAAATGTGTTCCAAAAGAAATTATAATTAGATTAATAAATTAATTTTTGTTGCAAGTTCTAACAAACATATTTTGTTCTTCATATAAAATATTGCTTTTTACTTAGCAAATATACAAAAATTATTTTACAGTTAAACGAAGTATTTTGTTAATATAAATGAGCAAATATAAAGAAATTTTGTTGAAGTTTCTTAAATTTGTTAACAATATATTACTTTCTTCTATATGTAATATAGAGAAAGTATTGGATTCCCGAAAATTTTCGACCTCCGTTTTTTGTCGGATCTACACGTTTTGGGATGTCCTGAACACGAATTGATAGTTTTTAAAAAATGTCTGTCTGTCTGTCTGTCTGTCTGTCTGTCTGTGTGTCTGTGTGTCTGTCTGTATCATTTTTTTTGTGGACGCTGTATCTCACGAACATATGAATGAAATTTAACCAAACTTGGTATTTAGTTGCACCCTGACATGAACTGGTGCCCATTAGATTTGGGGATCAATAGCTCAACAGGTGGCGCTGTAATAGCATTTTATGCAAATTTTTAACATGGCAGCATAGGACAAAATTCCGTATAAATGGGCATAATGAGAGTTATTTTAAACTTGTGATTGTAAAATTAATTTGAATTATTGATGATAGTAGTAGTTAACTAGGAAAAAAATTTTGTGCATGGGGGGGCATCGGTTCCCCCCCTGGGGGGGAAGTACCCCCCGGGGGGGTTAAATTTTGAAGATGGGTATCATTCGAAAGATCTCGTCAATACCTTTAAAACGAATGGTTGAACCATAAATCTGTGATAATTTAAAACAAAGCTATCAATTTTTTTTTACTTTTAACAAAAAAAAAAAAAAAAAAAAAAAAAAAAACTTAGAAAAAAAATTCGATTTTTTTTTTTTTTTTTTTTTTTTTTTTTTTTAATTATTTTAGTGATTGAATATGTATTAATTTTCACAAAAAAAAAAAAAAAAGAAAAAAAAAATTTTTTTTTTTTTTTTTTTTAATATTGTTACTGATTGAATATGTATAGGAAAATATAGAAGAAAGTCTTGTGGTGGCCACAACATACTAGTTTTTTGTTGTCGTAATAAAACTGATTTTTTACTTCTAATAAAAATTTATTTTAAATCGGCATAATAATCTCAATAAAACACATTTTGTGTCAGATCCTTTCTCTGGATGATTTTTATTCACATTTTTAGTACGATTTTATTATATTAAAATATTTAAAATATATTTAAATATGCATTTAAAGTGTTTGCTTCCACTTTAACTAGGAGAAATTTAACAATATTTTAAAGTTTTCTTCATTTCAATTATGATCCAGAAAATGTTATAAAATACCTATAATTTTATTCAAATTAGTTAAGAATTATTAGAGTTTGGAAACGAGTCTTTAATTATTGAGGATCTTTCGTATTAGGTTAAAACCATCAAACTTAGCTGCTGATAGACTTTTGGTTTCTTCGCTTTCAGAGTTGAATAGTGTTTGTAAATTCGTTTCATCTGTTTTTACTTTCCTCAGTATTAAATAGAAGAATGTATTGGATTCATAAAAATTTTCGACTTCTGGTTTTCGATTGATTTAACCGTTTTGAGAGGTCCAGAACACGATTTGACCATTTTTAGAAAATGTCTCTCTGTCTGTGTGCGTGCGACAAAAATTTTGTGGCGACTGTATCTGTGGAACTACTGCACAAAATTTCATATAAATTTATATACAAATGCACCTTGACCTAAATTAGCGCCTGTCAACTTTTGGTGTCAATTTCTCAACAGGTGGCGCTGCTATTCTGTGATTTCCCCAATTTCAGGGAAAGCTATATCTCAGGAACTACTGCACGAAATTGCATATAAATTTACATGCAGATGCACCAAGGCCTAAATTAGTGTCTATCAACTTTTGGTACCAATTTCTCAACAAGTGGCGCTGCTATACCGCGACTTCTACAATTTCAGAGAAGGCTATATCTCAGGAACTATTGCAAAAAGTTGCATATAAATTTTATACAAATGCACCTTGACATAAGTTAGTGTCTATCAACATTTGGTATCAATTGTTCAACAGGTGGCGCTGCTATACAACGATATTCACAATTTAAGGGAAGGCTATGTCTCAGTAACTCTAGGGCTGGAGTATTTATCAATATATCCCCAAGTATCAATATTTTTTTAATATCGCAATAATGATATTAAAGATCTTGCTCTGCCGATATATCCCTCTAACGATATTTCTTAGCACGCACTGAGCGATCGATCGATGCGCCGATAAATAATGTTTAATGCCAATCTTAAATACCTTCTTCAAATCCTGCTTTCCCTACTAGCACCATCACCACGCACCGAACAAAACGAACGCCGTATAGCTTATACTAATGCAACCCCTTGTGCACGCTCCATCCATGTGCCGATAAATAATAATGAACGCCAATCTTAAGAGTCCCCAGTAGTCAGATATCTTCCTTTCTCTTCCCCATGTAATCCAATGGGATTTTTGTTGCTTTGTATTTTCCGGATATCTCGTTCAAAAATAAAGTTTTTCGAATTCTGTTTTTTTAATTCCATTCTTTGAACATGCCACTTTTTTCTTACTAAACAATTTTTTTTTTAAATAAATTTCAATATTTTATTTTATTAAGCAAACTTAAGGATATAATTTTCAATTTTAAAAAGAAATATTTAAATTGTATTTTTTTTTTAAATTGCTTAGTAAGAAAAAAAGTGGCATGTTTAAAGAGTGGAATTCAAAAAACAGAATTTGAAAAGCTTTATTTTTGAAAGAGATATCCGAAAAATACAAAGCAGCAAAAATCCCATTGGATTACATGGGGAAGGAGAAAGGAAGGTACCTGACTACTGGGGACTCTTAAATACCTTCTTCTAATTCTGCTTTCCCCACTAAGCATGCATCACCACGCACCGAACAAAAAGAGAGCTGAATAGTGCAACCCTTTTTCTTTTTCCCTCCTATTGTATTGCTCACTGACTAAAATAGCGAAACATAATCCCAACTCCCAACCCCAAACGATATCTCTCTTTCATTAAGAAAAAAACTAAGTTACCGCAGTGTATCTACTCTCTTTATCTTTATTCCTGCTATCTACCAAATCGAAAATATCACTGTCCAAAAAGTCTGAATGATATTCATCAAGAAAATTAAGTTATCACAGTATTCTGATTTCCCACTCTACATTCATGCATTTACTGACCCTAAACGATAATATGAAAGAATTTATACTACCGTTAGTATAATTTCTTTGATAATATTGCACATCACCGCTCGTGGATCGTAGTTGTAATACCACAGACAAGGCGATACAAAAACAAACGCTTACTATGACGAATGAAAACAATATCTTTTGTTTTAGCTCATTTCCTGCTTATTGGTTCATTGATATTGGTTTATTTCAAAGTATCGATATCTTCTGGCCAATAAGATGCGAACTTCAACATGTGTTTAACAAAGATTATCAAAACCGAACTGATAGCTACTAGAAGAGTTTTTTTTTTTTTCCAAATTTTCTTAGCGTTAAATAAAAAAATTCTGAAAATATAAGCAATAAAAGAATGTATTTATTTATTTATTTATTTTTATTATTATTAAATATTTCGGTAAAATATTTTTTTATTAAGGCTGTACATCAGTCAGATAGCTCCCTTTCTCCTTTCCCATGTTATCCAATGGAATTTTCGTTGTTTCGTTTTATAAAAATATCTCATTCAAAAATGAAGTTTTTTGAATTCTGTTTTTTGAATATTACTCTTTGAACGGGTCGCCTTTTAGCTTGGTGAACAATTTTTCGAAAAAAATAATTTAAATATTTTATTTCAATAAGTAAATTATGGACTCTAAGTGTGGATCTCTAAGTAAAATATTTAAATTTATTTTTTCGAAAAATTGCTCACTAAGCTAAAAGACGACCTGTTCAAAGAGTAATATTCAAAAAACAGAATTTAAGCTAAAAGACGACCTGTTCAAAGAGTAATATTAAAAAAACAGAATTCGAAAAAGTTCATTTTTTAATAAAATATTTTTACAAAACGACGCGACAAAAATCCCATTGGGAAGGGAGAAAGGGTGCAATCTGACTGGTGTAAAATAAAGTTTTATCTTCAGTAATTTTACAGTGACAGTTTCTTTATAGAATTATATAATATTGGATAGTTTATTACTTTTTTTATGTAGCATTATTTTTTCTCTTTCTTTTTCTTTCTTTCGTTCTTTCTTTTTTTTTTTTTTTTTTTTTTTTTTTAAGCCGTACATGTTAAATAAAATTGGTTTAAATGCAAAATGAGTTACTTTAAGTAACAAAATGAAACTTTAACATAATTTTGTTTAAATAATATAATTTTTATACTGACAATGTATGCATATATATATATATATAATATATAATTCAATTTTCAATTATTGTGAAACTATTACGAATGTGAATTGAACACATATACATTTAAAAAATATTGTAATGATTTGGTAAGCAGATACAAAAATAAAAATGAAAATCTGGAGTGACTCCACTCGACTTACCGAACATTGAGTAATTAACTGTTTTGTAGATAAAGTAAAGAAAGAGGAGTTGTTAGACAAACAAAAGAGAGAAAACCATAACAGAGTGTTTGAGTATTTTTTCTCCATATATTACACGATGTTTTATTTAACGCTACTGAACTTTGAGCCCATAGATCATAATTCTATGAAATTTGATAAAGAATTTTTCGTTGTATCCCTGTAAAAACCTATAAATGCTAGATTCACCAGCAACAGTGATTTATAATATTCATATAAATTTTCAGCTCAATTGAATAAGGCGTTTAGATGCTATCGCACTTTTAAAAATTTGGTCCCATAGGTCATGATGATAAAGAATTTTTCTTTGTGTCCCTGTAAAAAAACTGTAAGTGCTACACCAAAATCTATACAGCTGCTGCAACTGTGACCTATAACATGTGTACAATTTTTTTTATCAGATTAATAAGGCGTTTAGACGCTATCACACTTTTAAAAATTTGGCCCCATAGGCCATAATGATAAAGAATTTTTCTTTGTGTCCCTGTAAAAAAACTATAAGTGCTCTAAAATCTATACAGATTGAGTATCTGTGACCTATAATATGTGTATAAATTTTTTGCTCAATTGAATAAGGCGTTTAGATGCTGTCACACTTTTAAGATTTTGGTCCCATAGGCCCTAATGATAAAGAATTTTTCTTTGTGTCCCTGTAAAAAAACTATAAGTACTAGATTCACCAAAATCTATAGGGTTCGTACTATGGTGACTTACAATATGCGTACCAACTTTCAGCTTATTCGAACCAAACGTTTAGACGCTAGCATGTTCACTCACAGACATACACACATACATACACACACACATACATACATCATCGCAAAAATAGTGAAAACGGACTCATTGGACCTCGAAACGTATAGAAACATAAAAAATCTCAAATTCGGATTTTTGACATGATTACAATACTTTCTTCACTATAGTGTTCGGAAAGTAACAAGTAACTGACATTTAGGATGTGTATAAGAGTTTTAAGTAAAAAATATTACTCTCTACGACCAAAAAAGGTGTATCCAATGGCAATTTTTAACTATTTAAAATGATTTTCCTTTTTATTTAATACCTACATCTTAAGACAATTTTTCTTAAGCTTTATTTTTAGTAGAATTATGAATTTTGATATACTTGGTACAAATAAAACACAGATCACATATTAGCTGTGTTAAAACATGATTTTAAAATAATTAAAGCTTAAAATGGGAAGAATAGAGGACAAACTATACAGAGGTATACTAAAAAGCAATAGTATAAGTTATAAGAAACACAAATTATTGATTCACTTTTTATGCATTTTTTTTAATGATAAAGTTATGGTAGTAATATACCAGAAAATACATGGAAAACACTCTATACTTGTATACTTTAAAATTCGTGTGCATATGTCTTTAAAAAATAACAAATGTCTATTTTTTTCTATCTTGAAAGAAATATCGCAATATAATCACTAATATCGATATTAACTTGGTGATATATTGCGATATTTAATTTTTGATATCGTCCAGGCACTGGTAACTACGGTACAGAATCGCATTTAAATTTATATGTGGATGCACCTCGACATAAATTAGTGTCTAACAACTTTTAGTGTCAATCTCTTAACAGGTAACGCTGCTATACGTCGAGTTCTACAATTTCAGGGAAGGCTATATCTCAGGTTCCGTTGCATATAATCTAACAAAACTTGATATGGAAGAAGGTCATTATGTGACATTATGTTGATTCGATTTGGATGCGTATCACCTTACAGGTGGCGCTGCTGTACTGCAATTTCCCCCGAGAACGGGAAGGCTATGTCTCATTTTTTATGGGATATAACTGTACGAAACTTGATATATGAGATAACCGTTATATGAAAACGCATTTTTTAAAGACTTTATTTATAGAGAATAAACTGTCTTTCTTTTCTTATATTTAGTGTTAGTTTTCTCTAAGATGAAAATCGTTTCGTAAGAAAATCTGAAATTTCGAATTCGCTTCGTAGAATATCTCACTGAAAAATTAAATTTTTCGATTTCTGTTTTCTAAGTTTCACTCTTTCAACTTATTACCGTTTATCTTAGTGATCTACTTATTTTTATTTATTTTGTAAATAAATTTAGATAATTTTTAAAGGTTGAAACTTAGAGTTCAAAGTTTACATAATGAAAAATTTAAATATGTACTTTTTCTTTTAATTTTGTGAGACATGCTCAAAGAGTGAAATTTAGGAGAGGACGGGGGATCCATTTTTCAATAAGATATTCTTTAAATACGAAACAACAGCAATTCTACAAGATTACGTAGAGAAGAAGAAACGCGAATATAACTCATGTGCCCCCTCAATGAAAATTTACAAACATTTACCATTTAAGATTCTGAAGAAATATTTTGCCTCATTCAAATCTTTAAAAATGTAATATTATTTCCAAATTCTGAAACGCATTTGGCATCAACAAACAACATGATATGTGAAATCCCATAATTATAATTGTTGTTTTAAGTATCATGAAGAATAAGGATGGAAGCAGCTTCTGAAAGTCGGTACCACTTGAGATAAGTATTGCAAGTCGGCAACTTCTTCACTGATGTTCTTTGTATGAATCTTGATAAGGGTGACGTAAAACCATCATTTGCTAACTTTACTTGAATGTCAACAGGAATTTAGAAACAATTATGAGGAACTTCTTTGTCCTAAATCTATAACATGCAACGCACACACCAGTGATAATGTTACAAAACAAATTTTCTGGGATTTTGGGAAAAAGCTAATGTGTTTTTCTTGCTTTGTAAAAGTTAAAAGAGTAATTAAATATGAAAAAAAAAAAAAAAAAGATTGATAATGAATGCGATGAAAGTTTTATTAAACGAATTAACATAAATTAATCAAATTCATGGCGTATTCAGCCTTTTAAGTTTCAATGAACTTTGCCCGCAAATTCAGCATCAGTAAATCAAGTGTGAAATATGTTCTGTTTTACTTAAATATAGAATTTTTGGAGATATACTTAGCATCTTCATACTTTTTATTCTCGTGATGCATATCTGTAATATACTCAAATCAATGATGTTTCCACATCAAGTGTTGAAGGACAACTTTATTGATAGTTGCTATCCCGCAATATTGTTGTTAAATCGAATTGTTTCTGAACCTCTCAATAGAGGGCGGTACTATGGTATGTTCCAATCTAAAGTTTAATTCAACAGGAAAAAGATCCAGACAAAGGATGCACTAAAATTTCAGCAAAAGAAAAAAATAATAATAATGAAAATAAATAAATAAATGAAAATAAATACGCAAATAAAATAAATAAATATAATAAAATATAATAAAAATTTAGCTAGGAGACACATTATAGAGTCAAAATGTTTGAAATGTTATGTAATAAATAACTGTGGTCAATTTTAAAAGTTTCAAACATTACGCCATTTAAAACTGTTATTTTATCATTTTGAAGCGATGATAGTACAAATGATAATTGTGGCACTGCAAGTGAAAAAGAAAACATTCTTGTTTGTATAAGCAGATGAATTCAGCGTAATTCTGGTATAAAAGGAGAAGATCGAATGAGTAGCTTTCTTTCACTTAGATGGCTGTTAGTATATCAGAAAGTGCGGTAATTTTGAAGTTTTACAAAAATCTAGCTAACGTGAACGATAATGTGCGACAGGTCACAAGCGATCAGCTACTGATATATCACTGTTCATCAGTTGTACACAAATAAGTGATGGCGATGGGGGCCTTATATTGAACAATATGCTAAACAATCTCTAACAAATAACAAAAATGTCTGTAATTAATAAAGATGTTTGTATTGAAATTTGTAGCTTGTTTGTAGTTTTATGTATTGCGCCCATAGTAGAATTTGTTTAGCTTTTTATTTTTTCTTTCTTTCTTTCTTTCAGATTCTTTAAACGCATCCTTTGAAATGGCCATCTACAAAATTTTGAGTCCATCCGTACTTCAGTTACAGCTATAACAGGCCAAGTTTAATTACGATCATCCCGTACATATGCAAAACGTATTGGGTTTATACAGATGCAATTGGTAAAAAGCGCGGCATTGGTCTTCGTGATAATTAACAATGGTTTTGAAAATGCAATGGTATTTTCTGAATTCCATAAAGGTTCTGGGTCTGCCTAAATACAACATTTTTGTGCTTTAGCTGTTCCGCTCCTGTGAAAGTGAGTCTCATTACAACCATAAAATATGCCATAATCAATTCCCGTTACCCAGCATTTATGTCAAAACTGTCAAAGTAAACGTTACTTGAATGTCATAATAATTGAATTTTTACTTTTGATTCATCTAAAACACTTTATTCAAAAAGTATAAATTTTTTCTATTGAATGAGCAGTACAAATTTTTGAAGGACTCTGACTCTCTCCAACAAGTGTGCGGATGCAAAATTGTCTTCTATTTACAGCAGACGGGATCAACTCCGACCTCTTAGACATCTTTAATATGCTGATCAATGTGCAGTATTGAGCCCTTCTCCTAAATGCGTTTTTCACTGTGCCATGTAATTTATCTTCTTATACGTATAAACAATATTTGGTCTTTGACTCCAAGTAAGATTGAAAATTTGGCCCGATTAAAAAATAATAGCCCATGCCCAATTTGTAGCTTTTTTTTGTGTGTGTGTGTGTTCGCTCTAGTCGAATTAAAAAGCTTTCTAACTCACCGAGCCGAATAACACTTCGCCGTAAACAACAAGGTGCCAATGCCGATGGATTTATAAGTAATGCTTTAAACCTTTTGTACTAGTAAAGAACCTTACATGCGAATTCATCGTTTTAATAAAATAATTTTTCTAGCAACGGAAGTTCAAGCAATATTAAAACTACTGCCTTTCTCAAATATCACTCCAACAAATTTACTATGCCTTTTTCTGTACAAAATAAGGTATAATGATTCTGCTGCAAAGTCCCCTCCATGACGAAGCTGGATGTGCCCTCTATCGGGTATTTTTAACTAAAATTTTGTATTGCATAAATCATTTTAACTTAGGAGCATGGAATTATTATTTTCATATTTTCCTGATGATTCCATCCTGTTAGATTTCCCCACGACACATCTTCCAAACTTGGTGGTGTTACGCCCATGATTTGTCTCTTGAAGACATTTAAAAAAAGAAATTTTATTTTAATCAACTTGTGGTGTTTGATACATTGTGATAAATATGCACACGCATACACATTATTATAGAGGAAAGTAGGTAAATATGGAATACCATTTCTATTTGAGCTGACGATAATAAACTGAAGTATTTTGAACCATTGTGGATTCAAACTTTCAAGTGTCGTTAATATATTTCGATGATTTTATGTTATGAAAAAAAAAAGGTTTGCATGCATATTATTTTGCTATGGAAATTAAAATGAGTTTTCTGGTAATAAGGATCAAGCCAGTAATATGGAATACTACGAAGGGAAATATCCATTTCCGTAATGGATAATTTTTAATAGGAATTATTTTTACAGAAATTCACGAATAATTGCAATATAAACATTTTATTTAAAAATATTATTAAAAATAAATAGTATTGAAAAAAAGTTATCAGCATTCATGTCTTACAAAAAATTGCAATATATATTATAATAGTTCGTATACCATATTACCAGAATCGTCATCTTGGAGACTAAATCAAGCTCAACCACTTGTTGGTTGAAATAAGAGCTCATAGAATCAAACTACTAACTAACTCAATTCCCCTACCGAAAATGACACTAAGTTTTCACTCATTTTATTGCTCCGTAAATAGATAACAGAATTCGTAATACTCACCTCCAAAAAAGTGTGAATCTTGACAAACCAAAAAAGTTGTATGACACAAAAATTGCTCTTCTCACTGACACAAGGTGAACTATCGTACATATTTGAGACCCAGTGAAGCCGTTTGACGTGCATCTGATAGGTTGCAGTAGCGTACAGGTAAAATATGATGTAACGGTACTCCATTTTACCCAACTGTTTCATATTCCCCACTGTTCCTCTAAGCTGTTGTTCCCATAGTAGCACTAGACTAGAGTATACTTTTATTTTATTTAGAAAGGCATATAAGATACAAATAGAATTCATTGGCGATAAACTTGATTCCTAATCTGTATTTTGGGAGTGAAAACTTGAAAATTATGTCAATTTGATGCAGTTATGCTAAAAATTCTTAGACGTTAGATTCATAAATAAAGCAATTAGATTTTTTTTACTAAAACAAATAAAACCATTTTCTCAGAGAATTTTTTTTTTTTTTTTAATCCAACTCGCATTTATGGTTCAAAACTAAAAAAAGTTTTCACTAATGGAAATGAGGTGTACGCTATCTATTTATTGAATAACATTGTTTCCATGAGATAGGTTTTTAATTATTTTTTTTCTCGAAAAAATAAATAAAATAAGTAAATAAATAAAGTATTATTATAAAATTTCTTCCTTTTGATAAATTTTTTAACCCGTTAGTAGTCGCTATATAGACAGCACCGCCTGGACAGATTGCGCACTTTTTTATTCAACTGTCACCAATAATTTTAAGAAGTGATATATGATATACATAATCGACGTTTCTTCGATTCTACTCGCTTTTTATG
The DNA here is from genome assembly GCA_963930645.1 of Salticus scenicus. NCBI lineage: Eukaryota > Metazoa > Arthropoda > Arachnida > Araneae > Salticidae > Salticus > Salticus scenicus. The sequence goes on from OZ005648.1 coordinate 71,279,962, forward strand.
TATTGGGTTGGCAACTATGTTCCCGCTGATTTTAAAATTTTAACTTTACACCGGAATCTATGTTTTGTTTTTTGTTACATTCTAAGAAATAATCTGCAGCATGGAGTTTAGGTCTTTAAATGGAACAAAAAACAAAACATAGGTTCCGGTGTCAAGTTAAAATTTTAAAATCGGCGGGAACTTAGTTTCCAACCCAATATTTCAAATGCCACTTCTAAAAATATTTGGTGGCTATTGAATAAAAAAGTCTGGCAACACTGAAGAAATGGGCGGCAAATCGACCAACTAGCGACTACTAACGAGTTTTAATACGTCGCCTGATTATTTACGGAAAACAAAAAGTAATTTAACTAGGCTAAATAGTTATTTTACGTTTTCCATTCTTCATTAGTCCAAGTAAAATGGTTAATGATAAGGCTTTCAGTTCCTAGTGCCGAGTTTGAATTCCGGTTCATGATTGGATGTTCGTAATGGTTTGGAATCCACTTTAAGCTATAAGTCCCAATCTAATGAGCCTTAATATGCAAAGAAATCACCGTAGAGCGATAATCCAAACCGATCATAGCACAGTGATATCGTACTTAGCAGAAAATTGTACTGCCTTCTTTCTTTCTTTCTTGAAAATTTTCATTTCAGAAAAAGTTACATAGAAAATACAATAAAATAAGTGTCCGAAGTATTTTGTAAAGTTCTAAAATAGTCAATAATTTGAGCAGGAATCTTAAATGTACGAATGTCTAATTTAATTCAAATCGGTAAAAATTGTGAATTTTTATAAGGAAAGGTTTACAATTAAACGCTCCGTCAATCAATCTTTTCCACTCATTGACGGCAAAAGAACAAACCTTATTGGTGGAAATGCCAATGTTTTGCCCTGAGTAGTATCACAAGTAAACAATTTTGAACGTGCGTGACGCCACCTGCGCTTTCCTTATTACGATCATACATACTAGTTAATTTATTATATAACACTGCCGAAAAAATAAAGGATGTTGAAACATTTTGTTAAAAAATGCGGAATTTTTATTTTCAAAATGAAAACATAATATTAAAAATAATAGTATGGAAAATGTAGAATACACGTCGGAAAATGTAGAATTTAGTAAAGTTTGCCTGCGACATTAAAAATGATGTGTGAGCGACAGCGAATGAAAACGAGTTATTTGTGTATTTAATGGAAAAGCTAGAATAAATAATTTGCTTGCTTTGGGTGCTAGCTGTTAGAAAGAGAGGTATTTCAATTAAACCACTTCCTGAATCAGAAGTCTGGACCTGGAGAATCATTATTCATTTAGAAGCAGGCCAAACACAGGCCGCATTTCCGGAATCTAATAGAAGTATCACAAAATGTGATTTCTGGGATCTTGAATCGTTTTTGTTTTGATGACAGCAAATGCGCACTGGAGACCATTCAAAGGTCATAGACCTTTGAATGATCTTTGGTTCTCCTAAATATTTCATTTAAAGATCCAAACTAGAGTCCTAAATTTACTTAATGATTAATTTAAAAAAAAAATGCTCACTAAGCTAAAAGGAGACATATTCAAAGAGTAATAGTCAAAAAACAGAATTCGAAAAACTTCATTTTTGAATGTGTCTCACTTACGTACAGCTCAAGGCAGGCGGCCAGAAGAAATCAAAACGAAAAACTCCACTCTTTTTTAACAACAGTATCAGCATCATTCGGTTATTAGCACTACAGAATTCGAAAAACTTCATTTTTGAATGTGTCTCACTTACGTACAGCTCAAGGCAGGCGGCCAGAAGAAATCAAAACGAAAAACTCCACTCTTTTTTAACAACAGTATCAGCATCATTCGGTTATTAGCACTACAGAATTCGAAAAACTTCATTTTGAATGTGTCTCACTCGTGTACAGCCTTAAGACTTGCGGCCAGACGAAATCAAACAAAAAATCCCACTCTTTTTTAACAGATTCATTCGGTTAATGGCACTATAGTTTAAAGCCGAACCATCCAAAACGGACTCCATGCTGTATGCTTGTAGACAAATGGTGTGTGTGTCTGTCATTGACAGCACGTCATCGTGCTGTCTGCAGAGAGTGGAAAGGACAGCATGTCAGTTGGCGAAGACATAAACGGAGCAATTTCCACGTCTGCGACGGAGTCTCATTTTACATTTGTTCCTGATAACAGGCACATTTTCGTGTAGAGGAAACGTAGGACTCGAAACATCTTGCATCTGTGCAAGAAAGTGTCAGATTTGGAGAAGATGAAGTGTTGGTCTGAAGTGGTATCTCAATCTATTGTCGTAACAAGTTCAACATCTTTAGATCTCTGAGTGCCCAACAATATAGAACTTACATCTTTTGTAGTTCTTTACACATAAACGATAGGAGATAATTTCATTTTAATGGACGACAATTGCAAGCCACATCATTCTCGGCTAATAGACAATTTCCTTTATGATGCAGTATTTATATAAAAGGCTGAAAGTTTTGGCCAGCATGTTTACTTGACAACCCAACAGAACATGTTTGAAACACCTGCCCGCCTGATTCCCACAAACGGTTCCGCAGCTAGAAAGAGACCTTCTGGAGGAATAGAAAGGAATACCCAATTTTGCTGTTCTTCAAAGGAAATCGTAGTCCTCACTAAAATGGATTTTCTGTCAAAAAATTTGGTTATACAAATTATGTAGTTTTCGTTTCACACCAAAAAGCTTAATAAAATGCATTTTTTCTTTCTTTCATATAGGTATGTGACTTCACTTTTTATAGCATATTGTTTCTGTGGATAATGTATCAGCCATCGAAACTTTAATTTACAATGAAAAATCGATCAAAAATCTCAATATCTCTTTTTTTTTCTTTTGAGCAGTGTATTTAGACTATCGTTATTATCAATATTATTAGAAATGTTCTTTTGCAAATAATTATATTAATTTATCTTAAGCCCACTGTTAAGCCTCGTAACTATTATTCTAAACGCTAATAGGTTGAATAAAAAAATATTTAAACCTTCATTAAATTCGTTAAATAAAAAAATATAAACTTCGAAAGGTTAAAAATGCAATATCTGATAATGTTTGTTCATGTCTCTTAATTGCGAGTATTACATGGAGAAAGTTTAGACTTCAGCTGTCAACAAAAACTACTGGAATGTAAACAACTTTAAACCACGAAAGGCGTTGATTAACTGTAACAAATCAGAGAAGTTGCCTAACTGTAGATGTGTAACACTCCGAGACTGACCTTTCTCTGTTTCAGAACAGAAAAGGAAATGAAGCTATGACCCCCAAAGTAAGATAAGATTATCCCAAAAAGTCTACTGTATATGAAAGATGTTAAGAAAGGATAATGACTTTTACGAATGAAATAGGAAAAAATTAAGGATATTATTTTTAGGTTTAGTTAAATTATAAAAATTTTATTTAATTCATAATAATTAAAAAAAAAAAAAAAAAACATCATAAAAACATCAAATAATTAAACATGATAAAGATTAAAAAGAAAAAAAAAAAAAGTAAGTAGAGAAAAAGAAAACCTTCGTGCAATGAAAAAAGAAAAATCTTCATTTACCTTAATACTTCAGAATTTTCGCTAGGAAAAGTACAATGAAAAATAATTTATGCCTAGATTTAGCCATTAAAAAGGAAGGAGGTTAAGCTTTTCTTTTTCTTTTTTCTAGTTAAAAAAAAAAAAAAAAAAAAAAAAAAACTTTAATTTTTATCAAATTATAAGTATGTAAAATAAATAAGTGAAACCTATCACTGATATAAGTAAGAAAATATCTATTCATATGTATTTAGTTCCTAAATTTTTAAAATATCGTATTATTTAATGTCATGATCATGCACTAAAATGAAGTTACATTTACAATAAAATATAATAAAACTCTTTAAAAATATAAGTACCATGCAACCAAATTATTGTCATGTGATAAACAGCCCAATTGCAAACTGAAATAATCTGGTGTGTCACACACACGACTTACCCTGAAATTTGATACTATAAATACATTTTGGATATTAAGAGGTAACATAATGAGTACTGCTATGTAAACCTATGTTAAAACAATTTAAATTAGGCATCGGAAGCGGTTTTTTTTTTTATGATAATTAGTTACTTTTGTTACTACACCTATATTTATATAGAATTTAAATCTGTTATTAAAATTAAAAGTTCACTTAAAATTATTTAGACAACTTTCACACGCAACATTCCTTGAAAGTTATCAGTCTTGATCAAACTTTTCCAGCAAAAACTTATGTTAATTTGAAAATACAACTTTTGGATCTCTTGAAATTATTCTTTTTTAAGTTACTCTAAGAGACAAAGACAAAGATCAAAGTTTAAAAAATTTGACTTCGGTAATCAGGAATTCTCAAAACGTGTAAATATATAAAAAACAAGCGATGAATACTTAGCTTAAAAACATACATTATTTATCAAATGTCTATGAGGAATTCATTTCCATTCCTGAGCAGCTTTCCTGGACACGGTAAAATATTATAGTAAAGCACTTCCACTAACAATAAAAAAGAATGCAGTCGCTTAAATATTTGCAGCCCTGTATATCTTTTGAAGATTATGTACAAACCAAATAGTGCACCTAAATATAATCCCATAGCAAGCAATACTATACGGCACAACCTGAAATGCACTTCCATCAATTTTTAGCTATTGTCACACTATAACCTAGTTCTTTTGTGTGGCCCTGTAAATGAACAGTGAATGATTTCCCTGCCATATTCTACATGAGACATGTTTTCACGCATATAAAAAATATATATTCATTTAATTTGGTTTAGTATAGATGTTAAACTCTACTTACCTGTAATTTCCCCCATAGACGTAATGTATTTGAATACTCTTGAGTATCCCTATACAAAAACCACTTGTTTCATCTCAACGAAAAGCTTAGTGTAGCGTTCCTATATGATATACATTTAGAATACCAAGTTTGGACGCAAGTTTGATGCTATTTGTTCTTGAGATATACTGATAACAGACAGACACACACAGAGAAATACAGACACACGCACACAGACAGACCCACCGCTAAAAAATTATTTTCGCATTCAGGGTAACTCAAAACGAGTAAATATAACAAAAACTCACGAAAATTTTACCCCAAAACAATACTTTCTCTACCTTATGGGTTAGAGAAAGTAAAAACATTTTTTATTTTTCCATTTATTTTCTCTCCGATTGATTGATTGATATATTTATTTTAAAATGCAGGAGAGCGTAGCTGCATCTAGTATCCCCCTTCTTCTTTGCATCCGCAATACTATAATGCCATCACATTTAAGGAAGAACATAAGGGTGAAGGAGAAAAAAATTAAATTAGTATGTCATTAACCTTGCATACTTTGACAGATTTAAGCCTAAATTTGGGCATAAACTAGCTTTTATTACGTTCCAAGCATACATTATGTAAGGAAAGTATTGTAATCATGAAAAATTTGACCATGGGATTCTGTTGTATCTATATGTTTTGTCTCCTGAACTCATTTTTTGCTATTTTTACTTTGAGTATGTATATATTGTGTGAGTGAACAATTATAAAGACTAAACGCTTTGATCGATCGAGCTGAATGTTGGTAAATGTGTTATAGGTCACCGTCGCACAAACTGTATGCATTTTGGTATCCTAACACTTATTGTTCTTTCACAAGGACACAAAGAAAATTTCTTTATCATTATGGTCAATGGATTTAAATTATTTGAAGTGCGATTGCGTCTAAACGCCTTATCCGATTGAAATAAAAATTGGTTGGCATATTATAGGTCACCGTCGTGCGATTTGTATACAATTTTTATGAGTATAGAACTTACAGTTAATTTACAGAGACACAAAATAAAATCTCTTTATCATGACGAACTATAGACTGGAATTATTTGAAGTTCATTAGCATCTGAACTGTACATTCGATCAAGATATAAATTGTTTGGAAGATTATAGGTTGTCATCGCAAAAACTGTATAGATTGACGTAAAGTACTAAAAGTTTTTTTTTTTTTTTTTTCCTGGTATACAAAGTATAGTTTTTAATACATCGCGGTCTATGGAATCAAACAATTTAAAGTTTGCTTAAATATTGCTAAATTATTTAAAACATAAAAGAATATATAAATATTTGACACTCGCAAACCCGTGCGAAATTTTCGGTTTCTTTCTTTATTTATTTACCATTAAAATTTGAAACTCATAAATCTTATACCTATTACACCATCCAATTTAAATTTTAATTCATCAGAAGCCAATTTATCATTCGTTTTTGATAGATGAAACGCTAATGATAGTTAAGCCAAATCATTCAAAGAAAAATTTCAAAATAAAATTCATGTTTGAGGACCCAGTTTTCATACTTCCCCAGGCAGGGCAGTCTTAGTATAAGACCTCTATGGAGACTTTTAATTTTTTTGCCGCCGTGTTGACGATGCCTTTTAATTAATTTTTTTTTATTTATTCACTTTGGCATATTTTTTGTTAAAAAAAAACTGATACTTTTTATTATTGCATTTTTTAGTCAATTTATAACAAAAGTCTACATTTTGTTTATATTTTTTAAGTATTGCTAGATTTAAAATGACGTAGCAGAGGATTAGATTTTTCTATAAAATGATCTCAAACAAATGTCGTCATTTTTTTTTTTTTTAGATCACTGAACTGAGTCAGTCCGCGTGCTTAAATATTACCTATGTATTATTTTGTATCCTCGCATATTTTATTAAGTCACTATTGTATTGTTTCTGCAAAAAATAATCGTAACTGGTCCCCGTTAGAGAAATATTATATAGATTGCGAGCATTTATATTTCTTTTACAGGAACGTACAAAAGAATTCAGATGCATTACGATCTATTAAAAGTTACAATTTGGAAAGAAATACTGAAACAAACTACTATGATTTTTCCATCTGTTCATTCAAAGAAGCGGAGGAGTCATCCCCTCCGGGGGACTCCTCCGTCAAAAAAATTCTGATGGCATGTCTACAGACCATCCTTAGGGGTGCGCCCCAGATCTTCGCCAATTACCCATTGCGCAGTACTCGTGCGACATTAAACTCAACCCATCAACCCATTTGTTTATTTAATTATGACTCTTAATTGAATGGACCATATTCCCACTTTGGGTTCGAGGCTATAAGACTATCAGCTGGTTAGGCAAACAACCCTCAACTCTACCATAGAAAAGCATTGGGGCTTGCAAATTTTTATCTTGCAATATTATTTATAAGAGTTACAGATTATATCAAATTGAAGTAAGAGTGATATAGTGATACCTTTGTTTTGTTTTTAATCCAGTTTTAGTAATATACTTTAATATTAATCAACAAATGTAATATTAAAAGTTGCCATGTGAACTGTAGCGATGTTAACAAATTTAAATGGATGTTCCATTTAATAAATTCCTTTATTAAAATGATTGAAATTCTAATTATTTAAGCTTTGATGTCTATATATATGTGTGTGTGTGTATAAAATGTTCTTATTAATCTTTTATTCATTATATATATGTGTGTGTGTGCATATACATAAAATGTTCTGCAATTTTACGATATGGAATAGTCTTAACTTTATCATTCGATTCAGTTGTTTACATTTCTCTTTTATGCTTGTTTGAACAGATATCTGATTATATAGTTTCACTGGAGAAATATTTGGGAAAATGTTATGCGTAACAATAAATTGCATCTTGAATCTAATTTGTTTACAAAATATCGGCGATCCGCGATTGTAATGAAATGCTCGCCCTCTGGTGGTTTAAGGTGAAATTACAATTAACATGCTTTAATTCGGCTTCCATTAAGCCGCTATTGCTTACCGATGTTTAGTTCCACATATATTTATTGAATAAAAATGAATAAATCCGGTAAAAAAGATAACACATACTGTTGTGTGCTACAATGTAACTCCAAAGGATAAAGAAATCCAGAATTAAGCATCAATTTTTTTCCAAATGACAAATTTAAAATTTCAGTTGCTTCGGCTAATGGAAGTAAAGAATTAATCAGATGATTTGAAACTAATATTTGTTCAACTTCAGTTAAAAATTTATTTCCGATCGAACTTTGAATAAACTGAAATATTTTTTTCCAAAAGCAATCAATTTTCCGTGATGTAATGGCGGAGAAATTATAGTACGAATATTAAGTAGAATAACAAAAAGAAAAATAATAAATACACGTGGCTATTATATTTACTAACAACAAAAGCTGAAAAGCGCCATCTATCGATCATTACAAACGCGGATCGGCCACGTGTTCGGCGATTTTACCTACTGTGACGTCACAGGAATATTGTCCATTGATTTCAATAACCGTTCACTGCTAAATTTAAAAAAATTGATTAGAGTTGATTTTTAATAAATAAAAAACAATTTCTTGTCTAAGTAATTCAAAGACTTTTTTAATGTTCTTTTTACTAAAAATAATTTGGTGGTCACTCACACGTTTTTCTGTTACCCAATATTTCAATACTATAAAGGCAGAACGCAGATTAAGATCTTAAAAAAAGTACTGTTTACGAACTTAGTTATTTTCTTTTTTTATATATATATAAAGATTTGGGAACAGTTTTATTTGATATATAAATCTGTATGAGATTTCACCCGATAGTACCCAAATTTATATCTATATACATCTATATATATAAAAGAGCACTTCCACTCACTTACTCACTCACTGACTCATCAACGCACAGCAAAATCTACTGGGGCTACTGACTCAAAACTGGGTCAGATTTTAGAACATGTAGTGTAAGCACCCCCTAAGAAGCGATTTTGCGAAATTCGTCCCCCAAGGGGGAGAGGGCAACACATGATTTCACAAAAACCGTCATATCACAAAGAAACTAGTTGGCATAGGTGGACTCTGCTCAGTTCCCCATCATATTTATGTTCACAGAAATTTCTAGTGCGAGACATATTATAATCATGTTAAAAGAAATGAATTTGACCAAAGCTTGATACAGTGACAGAATGAAATCCCCGCCTAATAGGCTATCCACCGTTCACTTGGATAAAATTACCTTATTCTAATTTATTAATTTATTTTATCAGGGTCAATTCTGTTGTTTAGTTTTCATGCTACTATTTCCAATGCAATAAACTTCAAAATTCATATTTATATGAAAAATTTACAATTTCGCTATGTTGATAAAATCGTAAATTACGAATAATTTACGAAAATTTCCTAGTAGAATATTTGTATTCAATCATGTTTAAACAAATATCATAAACTGAATTTTGAAGTTGTCTAATGTATTTAGGATCCTCAAAATGGAAGTTTATGATCAATTTTGCCTTATTCTGACATGTTAAGTAAATCGTAAATTCCAAATAACTTACGAATTTTTTTTAATTGGAAAAATCATAGTCTGTGATATTCATGCCAGTATCCTAAATAATATTTCGAAAGTGGTTTGACATCTTTACGCTGAAAATATCCCTCAAGATGGACGTTTATGTGAAATTTTGCACTATTCTGACATGTTAAGAAATTCGTAAATTTCCAATAACTTACGAAATCTTTATATTGGAAAATTCATAGTCATTAATATTCATGCCATATTATTTAGGACATGTCATATTATTTAGGACACCTAAATAATATTTCAAAAGTAGTCTGACATCTTTACGATGAAAATATCTCTCAAAATTGACGTTTATGTGAAATTTTGCCCTATACTGCCATGTTAAGAACTTCGTAAATTTCCAGTAACTTGCGAAATTTTCAAAGTAGCATATTTATAGTTACTGATGTTCATTCCGGCATCAAAACTGATATTTTAAAACTGGTCTGACATTTTTACAGTAAAAAGTTTTCATTTAATGCACGTTTAAGTGAATTTTTGTGCTATTCTCCCATGTTAAGAAAATCGTAAATTTCTAATAACTTACGAAGTTTTTAAATTCGAATGTTGCAAATGAATAGGGTTCTTGCCAGTGTCGAAAGTAATATTTTAAAACTGATCTGACCTCTCTGCGACAATTTGTTCTTGAGATATCGTGTACACAGACTAACAAACTAACGGACTGACCCACTAACAGACTAACAGACTAACAGACACACTACAGACAGACACCATAGAAATTTTGTCATTTTCGGATTCCTCACACCTGAAAACGTGTAGAAAAGTAAAAAAACCGAGGTCGAAAATTTTCACGATTACCTAAGTTCCCCATACCTATAGTATGATGGGGAACTAAAATACAGATATCTGTAAAATTTTTGCATTAAAACATAGATAAAACAAATGCCTAAAAACCAATTTCTGGAATTTTTGAAATTCGGTCCACAAGAGGGGGTGCGTGGCAAAATGTGATTTCGCGTGCGCAAAAAGTGATTTCTTAAAAAACATTCATATCTCAAAGAAAAAAACAGATATACGTGAGATTTTTGTTTCATAATATAGCTAACATAAAAACCTAAAAACCAATTTCTGAAATTTTCGAAATTCGGCCCCTAATGGGGGGCAGGGGGCAAAACGTGATTTCACAAAAACCTTTATATCTCAAAGAAAAAAACAGATATCCCTAAAATTTTTGCTTTAAAATATAGCTAACACAAATACCTAAAAACCAATTTTTGGAATTTTAGAAATTCAGTCCCCAAGAGGAGGGGGAGGAAGGAAAACGTTATCTATATTATATCTTCTGTATTTAATATAGATATGTCTTATTTTGATTTTTAATTGTTGCCAAAAAAAATTTTCGAGTTGATTTATTTTACTACATATAATAAAAAATATTTTGTCGCGAATAGTAAAAGAAATATTAAATAATAAATTTGCTTAGGCTATGACAAAATGACGTCATTAATTATAATATTAAAAATCCAACATATTTCTTCAAATTTTGTTTCATAATCTTTTCTAACATACCTCAATTTTAGATTTCTTTTTAATAGTTTTATTTATTTATTTATACACAAGCGAAGTGTGACGTCACTGACCGTCCGTGGATGCAAGAAAACGATTTCCTATGTTAATCGCCCATTGGATTTTTTGTAAAAAAATATTAAAAATGGAGAAAAATTATTTCCCGATATTAATCCCCATATTTGGGTATATATGTATTAGTTATCATGTGCATGTGTTAGATTGAGTTATTTTGCTGTCAAATTGACAAAATTTTAATTTTAAATTTCAAAACTCTGTTATCCTTGGCGTTTTTGTATTTGGCGATCAAAATCGTAATACGAAAATATACATGTCAGATGTATATTTTCGTAATAGTATTGTACGAAATATTGTTTCATATTATTCATTGCTCTTTTAATATAAGTTGCTAAAATAACCATGATTTTTGAAAGGAATTAAATTATGTTTGCCAGATAATTTGGCGATATTTTTTTTTCTGCCAAGGATGACCGATATCAAATCTATTCCGCTGCAACATATTAGTATCTTATATCAGATACTTTATTTAGACATTTGAAAACAAATTCGACTTCAAATTATAATAGAATATTTACCATTTTCCTTTTAATTAGTATATTAGTTGGATATTTATTGTGTAAATATCATCCTTTGAAATGAAATGTTTATGATTTCAATCGAATGTGGAAGTATGCAATTTTTACTTTCTTCTATATGTAATATAGAGAAAGTATTGGATTCGCGAAAATTTTCGACCTCCGTTTTTTGATGGATTTACATGTTTTGGGATGTCTAGATTACAAATAATTAGTTTTTTGAAAATGTCTGTCTGTCTGTCTGCCTGTCTGTATCATTTTTTTGTGGACGCTGTATCTCACGAACCAATGAATGAAATTTCACCAAACTTGGTATTTAGTTGCACCCTGACATGAATTGGTGCTGATTAGGTTTGGGGATCAATAGCTCAACAGGTGGCGCTGTGATCGCATTTTATGCAAATTTTTAACATGGCAGCATAGGACAAAATTCCGTATAAATGGGCATAATGAGAGTTATTTTAAACTTGTGATGGTAAAATTAATATGAATTATTGATAATAGTAGTAAGTAACTAGGAAAAAAATTTTGTGCATGTGGGGGGAAGTAAACAAAGTAAACAAAGTAAGTTTTTTAATTCCCCCGGGGGGGAAGTAAATTTTCAAGATGGGTATCTTTCGAAAGGTCTCGTTGATAATAGTAATAGTTAACTGGGAAATTTTTTTTGTGCATGTGGGGGCATCGGTTCCCCCCCACTGGGGGGGTAGTACCCCCCGGGGGGCAAATTTTCAAGATGGGTATCTTTCGAAAGGTCTCGTCGATACCATTAAAACGAATGGTTGAACCATAAATCTGTGATAATTTAAAACGAAGTTATCGATTTTTTTTACTTCTAACGAAACTAGTATGTTGTGGCCACCACAAGACTTTCTTCTATATTTTCCTATACATATTCAATCAGTAACAATATTAAGAAAAAAAAATACGATTTTTTTTTTTTTTTTTTTTTTGTTAAAAGTAATACATATTCAGTCAGTAACAAAAACTTCAAAAAAGCCTTTTTTTTCCAATCTGAATAAAAAAAAAATTACGAATTTTTTTCTAATTTTTTTTTTTTTTTTTTTTTTTTTTGTTAAAAGAAAAAAAAATCGATAACTTTGTTTTAAATTATCACAGATTTATAGTTCAACCATTCGTTTTAAAGGTATTGACGAGATCTTTCGAATGATACTCATCTTCAAAATTTACCTCCCCCCAGGGGGGGGGGAAGCGATGCCCCCTCATGCACAAAATTTTTTTTCGTTAAAAGTAAAAAAAATCGATAACTTTGTTTTAAATTATCACAGATTTATGGTTCAACCATTCGTTTTAAAGGTATTGACGAAACCTTTCGAAAGATACCTTGAAAACTTTGCCCCCCCGGGGGGTACTTCCCCCCCGGTGGGGGGGGGGGGAACCGATGCCCCCACATGCACAAAATTTTTTTCCTAGTTAACTACTACTATTATGAACGAGATATTTTGAAAGATACCCATTGTGAAAATTTAACCCCCCCTGGGGGGGGGGTATTTTCCCCCTAGGGGGGGAGCGATGCCCCCCCATGCACAAAATTTTTTTCCTAGTTACATACTACTATTATCAATAATTCATATAAATTTTACAATCACAAGTTTAAAATAACTCTTATTATGCCCATTTATACGAATTTTTGTCCTATACTGCCATGTTAAAAATTTAGATAAAATGCTATCACAGCGCCACCTGTTGAGTAATTGATCCCCAAATGTAATCAGCACCAGTTTATGTCGGGGACCAACTAAATACTAAGTTTGGTAAAATTTCGTTTAAAAAAAAAAAAAAAAAAATACGATTTTTTTTCTAAGTTTTTTTTCGTTAAAAGTAAAAAAATCGATAACTTTGTTTTATATTATCACAGATTTATGGTTCAACCATTCGTTTTAAAGGTATTTACGAGACCTTTCGAAAGATACTCATCTTGAAACTTTGCCCCCCCGGGTGGGTACTTCCCCCCTTGGTGGGGTGGGAACCGATGCCCCCACATGCACAAAAATTTTGTTCCAGTTAACTATTACTATTATCAACGAGACCATTCAATAGATACCCATCTTGAAAATTTACTTCCCCGGGGGGGGGGGTACTTCCCCCCCAGGGGGGGGGAACCGCTGCCCCCACATGCACAAATTTTTTTTCCTAGTTAACTACTACTATTATCAATAATTCATATTAATTTTACAATCACAAGTTTAAAATAACTCTCATTATGCCTATTTATACGGAATTTGTCCTATGCTGCCATTTTAAAAATTTGCATAAAATGCGATCACAGCGCCATCTGTTGAGCTATTGATCCCCAAATCTAATCAGCACCAGTTCATGTCAGGGTGCAACTAAATACCAAGTTTGGTTAAATTTCATTCATTGGTTCGAGACAGACAGACAGACACACAGACAGACAGACAGACAGACATTTTCTAAAAACTATCAATTCGTGTTCAGGACACCCCAAAACGTGTAGATCCGCCAAAAAACGGAGGTCGAAAATTTTCGACCTCCTTTTTTTTTTTTAACGAAATTTGACCAAACTTGGTATTTAGTTGGTCCCCGACATAAACTGGTGCTGATTACATTTGGGGATCAAAAGCTCAACAGGTGGCGCTGTAATCGCATTTTATCTAAACTTTTAACATGGCAGCATAGGACAAAATTTCGTATAAATGTGCATAATGAGAGTTATTTTAAACTTGTAATTGTAAAATTAATATGAATTATTGATAATAGTAGTACGTAACTAGGAAAAAATTTTTGTGCATGGGGGGCATCGCTTCCCCCCCCCCCCTAGGGGGGAAATACTCCCCCCCCGGGAGGTAAATTTTCACAATGGGTATCTTTCGAAAGATGTCGTTGATAATAGTAGTAGTTAACTAGGAAAAAATTTTGGTGCATGTGGGGGCATCGGTTACCCCCCCACACTGGGGGAGGGAAGTACCCCCCCGGGGGGGCAAAGTTTCAAGATGGGTATCTTTCGAAAGGTCTCGTCAATACCTTTAAAACGAATGGTTGAACCATAAATCTGTGATAATTTAAAACAAAGTTATCGATTTTTTTTACTTTTAACAAAAAAAAAAAACTTAGAAAAAAAATCGTTTTTTTTTTTTTTAACGAAATTTTACCAAACTTGGTATTTAGTTGGTCCCCGACATAAACTGGTGCTGATTACATTTGGGGATCAAAAGCTCAACAGGTGCGCTGTGATCGCATTTTATCTAAATTTTTAATATGGCAGCATAGGACAAAATTTCGTATAAATGTGCATAATAAGAGTTATTTTAAACTTGTGATTGTAAAATTAATATGAATTATTGATAATAGTAGTATGTAACTAGGAAAAAAATTTTGCGCATGGGGGGGGGATCGCTTCACCCCTGGGGGGGAAGTACCCCCCCCCCCCGGGGGGTAAATTTTGAAGATGGGTATCATTCGAAAGATCTCGTCAATACCTTTAAAACGAATAGTTGAACTATAAATCTGTGATAATATAAAACATAGTTATCGATTTTTTTTACTTTTAACAAAAAAAAAAAAAAGAAAAAAAACCGTATTTTTTTTTTTTTTTTTTTTTTTTTTTTAGTATTGTTACTGATTGAATATGTATAGGAAAATATAGAAGAAAGTCTTGTGGTGGCCGCAACATACTAGTTTTTCTAGAGTTTTGAAATTTAAAATTCAAATTTTATCAATTTTACAACAAAAACAACTTAATCTAACGCATGCGCATGATAACTAATACATATCTATACCTAAATATGGAGATTAAAATCGGGAAATAATTTTCCTCGATTTTTAATAATTTTTTACAAAAAATTCAATGGGCGTTTAACGTAGGAAATATTTTTCTTGCATCCACGAACTGCCAGTGGCGTCATCACTTCGCTTGCGTATTGGCACGTATAATACGTTTGGTATGAAAGCTAATTCAGCATTATATTCAGATTTACTTATTCATAATGCAGGGTATTTTTTTTTTATTTTGATGCTGAAGCAGATACGACATTTTTCGCCAAGGAGTCTACTTTCGTGATAGCCACTTTAAGCCAAGTAGCCCATAAAGCATATAAACATATAAATTATAAAATATTGAGGGAAAGAAAAGAAAGAAAGAAAGAAAGAAACAGAAACAATAATTTCATAAATTATGTATTTTTTTTATTTTTTTTTTAATGGTGACAAAAATTCAAAAGTCACCAAGGGGAGCTATAATAAGCCTGTACCACGATAAGGTTAAATATTTATTTATTTTTCTATATACCAACCACTGTTAACTAACTATGAAATATTAATATATATAGCCACAAAAAGTTAGTTGTCTCACAGCATGTTGCAATATTACATTTGACGTGAAATTGCTGTCATTGTATGGTCGACCGGAAAACTCAAATAAATATAGGAAATAATGTAAAAGTAAATATTATGTACAGTACGTACAGTGTTGTTCAAAAATAATTAAAATTCAGATATAAAAGGGCTACTTCAATTTTTTCGATACTGTCTGTTTCGAAATTGTCATTTGATAAGCACAAAAGTGGAAGCCCACTGGTATGCCATTCACGCATGCAATAGCGACACACACCGGAAGCGAGCTGTTGAGCTATTTCAATGAATTTTATTTTCATTTTTTATCTATAAAGCGATATAGGAAAGAATTTTCGTTGAATATCGTGACCAGTCAAGTGGATAAAATTTGTCCGAAGACATCCATAGGAGCTGAGGCCACAATTTTTAGTGTGTGGCTCATTTATGTCTATCCAACACCCATTGCAACGGGATTTTGAGAATTTCCCCATTTTTCCCCTTAAGGAAGGGAGAGCAATAAAGACGCTTCCAAGCATAACTTTGCTTAAAATTATCACAGTAAGATTAATTTTTATGTGTGGTTTGGTTATTCGTTCTCAACACGCACTATCAAGGAATTTTACGAAATTTCCCTCTGCCTATCTCCTTTAAGGGCGGAGTGGGGGCAAAAACACATTTTTAAGAGTAACTCTGTTCCAAAGTACCTCAGGAAAGCGATTTTTTGATATGTCGGTTGGTTACGAGTACTCAACACGCACACACTACAAAGGGGTTTTGTGAAATACCATCCTACTGTTCTTGGGAGGTGGGGACAAAAAACATGTATTCATGTGTAACTCTTCACTAAATTATCTTAGGAAGGAGATTTTTGATGTGCTGGTCGGTTATATGTATCTAACTCATAGTATAAAGATATTTTGCAAAATTCTCTCCCCTGTCCCTTCTTTATGAGTTGGGGGGGGGGGGGGGTAAAAACTACGTTTTAAAACATAATTTTGCTTCAAATAATCTCAGGATCTCGATTTTTTTTTCATGTCTGGTTAGGTATGTGTATGCAAGTCACACTATAAAAGGATTTCGCGGAATTACCCCCCCCCCTCTTCTGGGCTGGCGGGGCAAAAAACACGTTTTCAAGCTTAAATATACTCCAGATTACCTTAGAATGATGAATTTTGATGACTGGGTTGTTGATTAAGTGTACGGAATATGCACTTTGATGGGAGGAAATTTTGCAAAACTTTCAACATTACCCGTATGGGAAGGGGAGTAAAAAATAGGTAAGGTACTGCCGAAGGCATTGGGGCTCGAGATTCGAAAAGTGTGGGGAGCAGGAAAACTGCTACTGAAAGTAGCAGGAGCTTTAACTTACATTTTGATTGATTGATTTCTTTTTTTCTTTTTCTTTTTTTTTTTTTTCAGATATATTTTTTTTTATTATTATTATTAATGATATGAAATATTGAGAATTCATTTCGGTATAATGATCAGCGAAGCGGGCAAAGCCTGCTAGTATACATATATATAAAATCAAGTTGTTATCAGATTTAAAAGTTTATTAAATAAATAAACAAAAAATGAATGGTTGTCAAATAATTTAGACAACTTCCATACACACCACTCTTTGAACTTACCAATCTTGATGAAACTTTTCAAGTGGCAACTTCATAGGAAATTTAAAATATCAAATCTAAACTTCCTGCATTGTTTTTAAGCTAGGTTGATAATACACATACCTAACAGACTAACTGCTAAACATCTGACTTTCGTATTCAGGGCATCTCAAAACGAGATATTATGCAGATACACATCAGATCAACTGCTAAAACCTGTTTTTCAAATTTAGAGACCTTATAACGTCTAAATATGACAAAAACTCAATTTCGAAAATTCGACCCAAAAACAATACTTTATGTATCATATATATATACTAGCAGGCTTTGCCCGCTTCGCTGGACGTTAAACTTAAATGATTTGTCAAAATGCCATATCTTTATTAATAACCTAAGTTCTCGCTGTGATTGGTAGAGGTTTTCTCGCTC
The DNA here is from genome assembly GCA_963930645.1 of Salticus scenicus. NCBI lineage: Eukaryota > Metazoa > Arthropoda > Arachnida > Araneae > Salticidae > Salticus > Salticus scenicus. The sequence goes on from OZ005648.1 coordinate 71,297,758, forward strand.
CAAATGTTAGGAGTCTGGGTCCCCACTGTCTTCGGCACAACTTACCCACTTCTTACTTCCCCACCCTCAGCGGGTGAGTTCGAAGTTTTGCAAAATCCCACTTATGTACATAATGCAATATCCACACACCAATATCCTTCATCATTATTCTTAATCAATATCCACACACCAAAATTCGCCATTCTAAGATAATTCAAATCGAATTCAAACGGAAAAACATGTTTTTACACATGTTTATTGCCCTCCGACTCCGAGAAGGGGGGGGGGGGGATTTCGAATTTCGTGAAATGCAGTTACAATAAATGCCGGATGCATACAAACAATTTACACACCAAATTTCCTGACCACAGAAGTCTTTAATAGACAGTATTATAAATAAATAAATACAAAAAGCACAGCTTAAGTATCGGAACCCTTTGGTAACTTTAAATATTTTAAGCCATTTTTGCGATGAACTGAATTGGCTATCTCAATTGTGCAATTAAAGATCTTGGCGAGAAACGTCCGAGCTACTTCGGTGTTGAATTTCAAATTTTGCCAAAGGGATCCAATACTAAAGCTGTTCCATATCGAATCTGGGTTGAAAACGAAAAAAGGGTAAAATAAATTAGAAATATCAGACCTATATTTATAAATTTGATACCGAATGAAAGGGGCGATTTTGCTGAATTCAGGGGTTCAAACAGTTTTTCGATGCGACAATTAGATTTTTAAAAAATAACTAAAGTATGAAATTTAAGTGGCAACGGAAAAACGGATAAAAGGAAAAATAAATTAGAAATATCAGACCTATCAGTACAAATTCAATACCAAATGAAAGAGGTGATTTTTCTGAATCCTGGGGTGTAAACAGTTTTTCTATACGACAATTAGATTTTATAAAATTAACTAAAGTATGAAACTTAGATGGCAACACTTCATTTCAATCTTTTCATAATTTGTAGTGAAAATCACGCGAATACAAAAGTCTTTAACTTAAAAATTTATTTTTATATTTTATTTTTTCATTCAAAGCATTTTAGTGAAAAAATATTTATGGCGCATGCGCAGGCGTTTTTTACACACAATTTAAACACTAATCATAATTTTGAAAATTTCTATAGATATAATTTCAAGTTGGATGAAGACCTAAGTTTCTGCCAAGCGCCGTTGAATTCCATCCAGCCGTTCTCGAGTGATGCCCGGACAAACGTGTTTTAGTCTTTTACCCCATAGGGGGGGAACGGGGGGGAATTTCTGAAAAGTTGAAAGATATAATTTTAAGTTGGGTGAAGACCTAAATTCCTGCCAAGCGCCGTTGAATTCCGTCCAGCCGTTCTCAAGTGATGCCCGGACAAAAAAAGCGACATTCGGACACGATGACACACACACAGACACACACACACACACACACAGGCAAAATTTTCTGAAGTCATTTTCGGCTTTCATGGGGTGTGAAACGTGAAGATATCGCAAAATTATTCGATTCCAACAAATTTACAGACAAAAGTCTGATTTTATTAATATAGATATGGGTAAGAGAAAATAAAAAATGCTTCAATGTTTTAATAAATAAAATTAAACACTAATAAATATATAACTGATGACAAATCGACCTTTTAAATTAACAATAATGAAGCTTAGGGGTAACCCAAGATACAATGAAATTCTTTTTATTTTGATCAGTTTCATGTTTCACTTACGGATTTTTCTGAATAACGAAAAAGATATGCGAATAATATCTATACATACAGATAGATAGATGTTGCATACAGAATAAAAAATATTTTACAATTAATAAAATTTGTAGGGCTAATCTGTCATATAGAGAAAAGTGTTCATTTGTTCGTAACGCTGTCATCACACTAAACAGAAAATATGCATTATCTGCATAAATAAAAATTTGAAGTGACTCCACTCGATTTTCCGAACATTATTTAATTAACAGTTGTTTGGATAAATATAAATGACAGAAGTTGTTAAATAAACAAAATAGAAAACCATAATAGGGTGTTTGAGCATTTTTTCCCAAATTGCATGCAGTTTTATTTATCGCAATGAATTTAAATTACTTTTTACGTCCCTGCAAAAGATTAATAAATGGTAAGCTCGCAATATCAAGCATCTATGTTTTTATTTTCTCTTATCCATATATGTGGGTTTTTTGGTCAAATTTTTTAAATTGAGTGTTTGTTAGATTTATACGTTGTGAGATCCCCTGAATGCGAAAACCCTATTTTTAGCAGTTGGTCTGTGTGTATGTGTCTGTTATCAGCATATATGAAGAACAAATTGTAGCAGAAAGCCCAAACTTTGTATGCTGAATGAATATTATTGAGGTATGCTACACTAAACTTTAGTCGAGATCAAGAAATTTGTTCATATATAGGGACGCCCAAGAGAATTCCAATACATTGTATCTATGGGGAAATTTCTGGTAAGTACAATGTAAGATTTATAGGTTCCTTTAACCAATTTTTAGTTCCCCATCATACTATAGGTATGGGGAACTTAGGTAATCGTGAAAAATTTCGACCTCGGTTTTTTGACTTTTTTATACGTTTTCAGGCGTGAGGAATCCGAAAAATTTGTATGGTGTCTGTCTGTACGGTGTCTGTTAGTGTGTCAGTCCGTTAGTGTGTCAGTGTGTTAGTCCGTTAGTTTGTTAGTCATCTCACGAACAAATGGTCGCAGAGAGGTCAGATCAGTTTTAAAATATTACTTTCGATACTGGCAAGAACCCTATTCATTTGCAACATTCGAATTAAAAAACTTCGTAAGTTATGAGAAATTTACGATTTTCTTAACAAGGGAGAATAGGACAAAATTTCACTTAAACGTGCATTAAATGGAAACTTTTTACATTAAAAATGTCAGATCAGTTTTAAATTATCAGTTTTTATGCCGGAATGAACATCAGTAACTATAAATATGCTACATTGAAAATTTCGCAAGTTATTGGAAATTTACGAATTTCTTAACATGGCAGTATAGAGCAAAATTTCACATAAACGTCAATTTTGAGAGATATTTTCATCGTAAATATGTCAGACTACTTTTGAAATATTATTTAGAACACTGGCATGAATATTAATGACTATGAATTTTCCAATATAAAAATTTCGTAAGTTATTGGAAATTTACGAATTTCTTAACATGGCAGAATAGAGAAAAATTTCACATAAACGTCAGTCTTGAGGGATATTTTCATCGTAAAGATGTCAAACCACTTTCGAAATATTATTTAAGATACTGGCATGAATATCATAGACTATGATTTTCCATTTTAAAAAATTCGTAAGTTATTTGGAATTTACGATTTACTTAACATGTCAGAATAAGGCAAAATTGAGCATAAACTTCCATTTTGAGGATCATAAATACATTAGACAACTTCAAAATTACATTTACGATATTTGTTTGTACATGATTGAATACAAATATTCTAATAGGAAAATTTTGTAAATTATTCGTAATTTACGATTTTATCAACATAGCGAAATTGTAAATTTTTCATATAAATATGAATTTTGAGGATTATTACACTGGAAATAGTAGCATGAAAACTAAACAACGGAATTGACCCTGATAAAATAAATTAATAGATTAGAATAAGATAAATACTATATCGAAGTGAACGGCGGATAGCCTGTTAGGAGGAGATTTCATTCTGTCGCTGTATCAAGCTTTGGTCAAATTAATTTCTTTTAACATGATTATAATATGTCTCGCACTAGAAATTTATGAGAACATAAATATGACGGGGAACTGAGCAGAGTCCACCTATGCCAACTAGTTTTATATATATATTGTTTTGTGTAGATAGTGGCATAGAAATCATTCGGCATTGGTTTACAGTTACCCAAAGTATTTGGATATATTGGGACTTGGAAATTGCTGGAATTTTAATTCATTTTGTGTTAGACTTTTTCATGTAAGACTAAATTTAAGTACACAATATTGTTTATAGACAATGTACAGTTCTACCAAAAATTGAGCTAAACATTCTATTCTATTGAATAAGGTGTGCCCAAATGAAAAGGACCTTAGCTGTAGTGGCGTTATATAAAATCTCGGTGAGTTAATGTGTTAGTCGATAGATGGCACGGTTGTATTGATAGATGTAGCGACCCTTGACTGAGATTATCCGGGGTTTCTACATAGATGCACATGCGTAGTTAATGGTTTCGCATCAATATCCTCATTGCTGGAGGCTGGAGAGTCATTACTGCAGTTTGTTGCTTGATGGATTCCTCCAGATCAGCACAAAGTGATCGGCTGCGGTTGAGCTCATACGGCAGAAAACGCACCATACGTGAAATTGCTGTTGAACTGTCGATAAGCAAAAGAACTGTGCATCACATAATCCGCAAAAAACTTGGTTATGGCAAAGTTTCTGCACAATGGGTGCCCAAGCATCTGTCAGAGAATCAGAAGATGAATAGAATGGGTGTTTGCCTGACCCATCTGTTGAGCCATCCACTCCCTTCCTACGTGCTGGGATCAGTGCATCAATGGCAATGGCAATTATTTATAGTTGTACATGAACTGTAATTATAATTTCGTTATTAAAATTTCTTCACATATAACTTTACTCTCCTTTTCATTTGGGCACATCTTATAATTGATAGAAGTGCTTTGCTACATTTTTGCTATGTTGACGAACACTGCTCAAGGAGGAAAATTAATTTTTCATACCCATACTGCAAACAAAGTATTTTTTGATATTTGATTTACAATTCTGCTTTTTTGTATAATATCACATTATGAGGTGTTACGATTACAAAATTCCAATTTTTAGCTGTTGATCTGTGTGTATCTCTGTTATCAGCATAACCTTAAAAGAAATAACTGCAGGAAAATCAAATTTGTTATTTTCAAGTTTGTATTAGTTTACCACTTAAAAATTTGATCAAGATAGACAAATTGATAACAGCCTTGATTTTTTTTTTTTTTTTTTTAATAAATTTTGGCATTATAATTGAAAGGGGGTGGACGGGGCAGTAGCCTCCTCATACAGAATTCTATGTCAAATAAAGCTATTCTTAAACCTATTTCAAATTATTTTAAAAATACACTGAACTTTATTATCTTACCTTATTGATATTAAGACTTTAGATGCAATCTATCATATTTATATTATTAAAATGCTGGGTAAGAAAAAGTCAAATGGGTGACACACCAGATTACTTTTTTATGTTAATTGAATATAGAATTTAGACGTTAGCACATATTAAATAATTTGAGTTTATAGTCCAGAAAGATTAAAAAAAAAAAAAAAAAAAATTGTGTCATCTCTATGAAAGAAGTATAATTTATACACTCATCAAAATCTATATAAATCATTCAATGATGACCTGTAACATACCTACAAACTTTTAGCTTTCAAATAATTAGAGTTCATTGGCCATAATGATAAACAATTTTTCTTTGTGTCCCTGTAAAAGAACTATAAGCATTAAATATAAATCTTTGTGTCCCTGCAAGAAAACTATCAGTCGTGCACTCTATCTATAATTTGTGCACTGTATCAAAATCTATATAGTTCGTACAATAGTGACTTGTAAAATACCTACCAACCTTCAATTCAATCAAATAACGCAATTAGAAGCTATCATATTTTAATTAATGTGAGTCCATGGGTCAAACTGATAAAGGCTATTTCTTTGGGTACTTGAAAAAAAAAAAAACTATAAGTTATACACTCATCAAGATATATACAATTTGTGCGACGGTGATCTATAACATAATGAACCCACTAACCTTGAATTCAATTAAACAAAGCGTTTAGACATTATCATGTTCGCACATACATACATACCTGACAGTAAAAATTACAAGAATGAACGCAGAAGACCTAAAAACGTAGAAATACACCGAAATTTCATAATCAATTTTTTTTCATGAATGCAATACTTCCTTACATAATATATGTCCGGAAAGTAAAAGTGACTTTAAAATTTCAATTGTATCATTAAATGGAAAATAGACGTAAGCTTCCAGTTATACATTCAATTTTTTACAAATTAAAAAAATATCTCATAAATTGATATATTTCATTACATATATCTATATTAATAAAATCAGACTTTTGTCTGTAAATTTGTCGGAATAAAAAAATTTTGCGATATCTTCACGTTTCACACGCCATGAAAGCCGAAAATGACTTCAGAAAATTTTGCCTGTGTGTGTGTGTGTGTCATCGTGTCTGTATGTCGCTTTTTTTGTCCGGGCATCACTTGAAAACAGCTGGACGGAATTCAACGGCGCTTGGCAGGAATTTAGGTCTTCACCCAACTTAAAATTATATCTATCAACTTTTCAGAAATTCCCTCCCGTTCCCCCCTGGGGGGTAAAAGACTAAAACACGTTTGTCCGGGCATCACTCGAGAACAGCCGGACGGAATTCAACGGCGCTTGGCAGAAACTTAGGTCTTCACCCAACTTAAAATTATATCTATAGAAATTTTCAAAATTATGATTAGTGTTTAAATTGTGGGTAAAAAACACCTGCGCATGCAACATAAATATTTTTTCACTAAAACGCTTTGAATGGAAAAATAAAATATAAAAATAAATTTTTAAGATAGTTACATAATATATGTCCGGAAAGTAAAAGTGACTTTAAAATTTCAATTGTATCATTAAATGGAAAATAGACGTAAGCTTCCAGTTATACATTCAATTTTTTACAAATTAAAAAAATATCTCATAAATTGATATATTTCATTACATATATCTATATTAATAAAAATCAGACTTTTATTAAAATCACTTATCATCAATACTTTTAAATCAGACACAATCAGACTTTTTTATTCGCGTGATTCGCACTACAAATTATGAAAAGATTGAAATGAAGTGTTGCTATCTAAATTCCATACTTTGGTTAATTTAAAAAAATCTAATTGTCGTATCGAAAAACTGTTTACACCACAGGATTAAGAAAAATCACCCCTTTCATTTGGTACTGAATTTGTAACGATAGGTCTGATATTTCTAATTTATTTTTCCGTTTTTCCGTTGCCACTTAAATTTCATACTTTAGTTATTTTTAAAAAATCTAACTGTCGCATCGAAAAACTGTTTGCACCCCTGGATTCAGAAAAATCGCCCCTTTTATTTGGTATCAAATATATAAATATAGGTCTGATATTTCTAATTTATTTTACCCTTTTTCCGTTGTCAACCCAGATTTGGTAGAAGGTTTTATATTTATATATATTTTTATTTTCCAGAAATAAAATTAAATATTTTTAATTTCACGTGAATAATAATAAAAATTAGAGAGAAAAATACCTACAAAAGTTGGTGATTTTTTTTCTTTTTTTTAATCAGGAATTTTTATGCGGATAAATATTTTCATAGAGATATTTGGCATTAGTTTAATATTTTTATTTAATTAAGCAGTACTTTTCTTTCCTGCAGTAAAAAATTTTTTTGGTTGTTATTATGTACCTTATGAGGTTCTTTTATGTTCTCCCTTTAATTGTAAATGATTATAATTTGTAATTTATTAAGATTTTTTATTTTTATTTTGTAAATATCAGAAAAGAGCTTTTATTTTATTTTATTTATTTTGTGTATGGAACAGCTTTAGTACCGGATCCCTTTGCCAAAATTTGAAATTCGGCACCGAAGTAGCTGGGACGTTTCTCGCCAAGATCTTTAATTGCACAATTGAGATAGCCAATTCATTTCATCGCAAAAATGGCTTAAAATATTTAAAGTCTCCAAAGGGGTCCCATACTAAAGCTGTGCTTTTTGTATTTATAATATTTTCTATTAAAGACTTCTGTGGTCACGAAATTTGGTGCGTAAATTGTTTGTATGCATCCGGCACTTATTGTAACTGGATCCCCTCTTCTCGGAGTCGGAGTGCAATGAACAAACATGTGTAAAAACATGTTTTTCCGTTTGAATTCGCTTTGAATTATCTTAGAATGGCGAATTTTGGTGTGTGGATATTGATTAAGTGTACGCATTATGTACATTAGTGGGATTTTGCAAAACTTCGAACTCACCCGCTGAGGAAGGGAAGTAAGAAGTGGGTAAGTTGCTGCCGAAGGCAGTGGGGACCCAGACTCCTCACGTTGCGAGCGAGAAAACCTCTACTAATCGCAGTGAGAACTTAGGTTATTAATAAACATATGGGATTCTGACAACTCATTTACGTTTAATGTCCAGCGAAGCGGGCAAAGCCTGCTAGTGTGTCTATAATTCGGTTAAATTTGATACTGTTAGCTCTTTATTCTATTATTATTATTATTATTATTTTCGTAATTGATTATTACTATTTTAAACAATTCTTTCTAATTCACAAAAAATGTTTAAAAAACAATTCTCACTGTGCATATTTATGCGAAGTTTCGTACTTTTATTTTTTATACATTAATTTTTTGCAGTATTTTATAACTTATTTATATTTAAGGCTTTAAATGTTAAAAATTTAAATCTCGTAAAGTGGTGTTGATGGAGGACTCAAAACCAATTGACTACACGGGGATTCTAGTTCTAGGTAGAATGCCATCTGGGTTAGTTTTTCTTAACAATTTTCGGAGAAAACCTTGGAAAGCTCGAAATGGTTGGGCAGACGAGCGCGGCCTGGATACGATCCCAGCATACCTCATCTACAAGCTTCGTGAAAAAAACTTTCGGCCACTGGTAGATCGCCAATGGCAGAACTAAAATCTTTTGCGAAAAACACCTGGGTAGCTATAAAAGTTTAATTTAAACAGTTGCGGGAACAACTATAATATCTCCCCACAGCTGAATTTGGCGATTTATTTTTGGCGATTATGGCTAAATCATAAATCTAAAAATCATAAATCATATATCATAAATGTTAAAATCATAAGCTAAATTATAAATCATAAATCCAAAATAAATAGCATGCAGGCTGCCATATTATATCGCAAACAGTCCAGAACGACATCGTTATCGTTCAAATCAGCGCCAAAGAAAAATCGCCAAATTCAGCTGTGGGGAAATACTATAGTTGTACCAAGTTGCAAATGAGGTGCAATATGAAAGCTTTTCCCTTGTTTTAGTGTAACAGGGTCTAGTCAAGAATGACCGATGGTCGCCAAATAGGCGATAGGTGCGCCATATGTGGTGGTCTTTTTCGCATCAAATCGCATCCGAGGAAAACAACACGACGTCCTGTTGGCATCGTTTTAATTTGAAAATGCGTCAAGGCCATCGCTCATTCTTCACCTTCGACTTTAAATATCGTTTACCGTTTTGGTGACGAATTGAAATGGCAATGGCAATTGCGTGTAAAGACCTTGGCGAGAAACATCCGAGCTACTTCGGTGCCAAATTTCACATTTCGCCAAAGGTGTTCCAAACTAAATTTGTGTCTGCAAATCATTTATTGTATCCTGTACATAAGAAAATGATTCGAAAATATAAGAAATTTTAAACATCTAAAATGCGATTTGATATCTGTCGTCCTTGGCAAAAAAAAAAAAAAAAAAAAACGAAAAAGATCGCCAAGTTATGTGGCGAACATATATATTTTTTTTTTTTCAAAATTCGTGGTTATTTATGGAACAATCAATAATTTGGAACAATATTTCGTACAATATATATTACGAAAATATACATCTGGTATATGTATATTTTCGTATTACGGTTTTGTTGCCAAACACAAAAATCATCAAGGATAACAGATATCAAATATATCCTTCTATTCTACAGTCGGCTGCAAAATTATTCGAGCACTAGCCAATAATTCCTATATTTAAAAAATACACTTAAGACTGTTTTGCTAAGTAAATCCTTGTCGAATCATGTTCTTAGACTGATTAAGAACATGACTCGACAAGGATTTATTTAACAAAGCTGTATTAAGTGTACTTTTTTTTTGGCAAGGATTATTGCTAGTGCTCGAATAATTTTGCAGCCGACTGTACCTCTGACTCATCTCTATTTAATCATCTCTGAAATTTAATACAGCATTACAATACATTAATGATACATGATTTATAGTTCAGTGTCTTCTAAAGTTTTGGCTAATGAACCATTATGATATAAAATATTTTATTACATTTTTACAATCTACTGACATGTATAATTTAATATTTTCTTAATTTTGATAAAACGTCGCAATAAATCAATGATAAGTGATTTACAATTAAACCTCAATTTAGAATCTTCTAAAATTTTGACAAATGCTTTTGAAGACAATTATTGTTCTTCTTCCGCAACTTTCCTTCCCCGTTTTGATCGTCGTCGCTTAGAAGTAGAACGCTTGCGCCTTCCACTGCTAGAACGCCTGCGTCTTCTTCTTCCGCCACTGGAACGTCTACGTTTTCTGCTGCCAGAGCGTTTTCTGGATCTGGACCTACGCTTAGGCCAACTTTTTCTTGAGCAACTTCTGCTGCGCGACCTCCGACGTCTTGCTGTCTCTTTGATCTTGTATCGTCCGTCATCCAGCGACAGTAATCCTTTCTCAACAGCATTCGCAAGATATAATTGCACACTTTTCAGATCAGAGAAGCCATCCTTCAAGGGTTGTTTAGACAAAAAATATTGTTTCAATTCGGGTAAAGATAAGCCTTTAGAATCCCCAAGATGGCGAATAGCACTTATTACAGCTTTATCGCTATCTGCTTGTAATTCGTAAACTTCAGCCATCAATGATTTTTTTTTTTTTAATGGTATTTACTTCAATTATATATACTAATGAAAATTTATCAGAAAATTTATTGAAACTTATTGCCAAATAGTTAAATATCAATCAACGGACGAAGAAAGAATTTTGAATTCCAATAAGACGATATCGTAGATTTAATTAGAAATTTTGTTCCAGAAAAAGAAAAAAAAAATCATGTTTCTCGTTCTCATATAGCTCATGTAGACGTTTTCTCATGCTTATAAATAAAAATAGTGTTCATGGATGTGATATGAGAATCTATATATTAATAGGCAAGCATAAAATTTGTTGTCCCTTTTTAACCTATTATTATTAATTATGGGAGTAGAAGGTTGAAAATGGTATCATTCGAAAGGTATGGTTAGCCGGAAGGTGCGAATACAAATATTATTTTCTTACGATGTCAAGAAGGTATTTAAAAATACATTTATTTTTTATGCATTTTCCCCCATTTTTCCCTTTTATACACGTATTCCTTTACATCAAAAAATATCTAAAAGTAGAAAGTTGTTAAATCTGGCAATTTCATAAAGCTCAAATAAAACCATAGACACAGTAATTTGTATAATGTAGCATCATTATACGCAAGCGAAGTGATGACGTCACTGTCTGTCCATGGAGCCATGAAAAGGATTTTCTATGTTAATTGTCCATTGGATTTTTTGTAAAAAATTATTAAAAAATAACGGAAATTATCTGCCGATTTTAATTCCGATATTTGGGTATAGTTATATATAAATTACTGTCTACATGTGTTTGATTGAGTTATTTTTTCTGTAAAATTGATAAAATTTTAATTTAAAATCACAAAACTCCAGAAAAAAAAATAGCAAACTTCCAGTTGCGAATGTTGATTAGATAAACATTTCATTTCAAAGGGAGATATTTAAACAATAAATATTCAACTAATATACTAAATAAAAGGAAAATGGATTTGTTACTAACTGCTGCATGTATAAGTAGACGATACGGAAAAAATTCCGATTTCCGTTTTTTGCTGAATTTACATGTTTTGAGCTTTCTTTACGTTTCAATTAACTGAAATTGGCTACTTATTTTTTAAAAAAGTGTCTTTATTGCTAGCTTTTGTGGGTAGAAGAAGCAAGTAGAAGATACATAAAAACTTTTGATTTCCGGTTTTCGAATTTTCGATGAATTTACACGTTTTGAGATTTCCTTGCATTTTAATTAAGTGAAATTGACTACTTATTTTTATTTTTTAAAAAGTGGATTTATTATTCTTTCCTCTGCATATATAGCTAGAAAATATAAGATTCAGAAAAGTTTTGGATTTTCGGTTTTCGATAAAATTACGCGTTTTGAAATTTCCCGAACTCAATTCGACCATTTTTGAAAAATATCTTTTTTTTTTTTTTTTTTTTTTTTTTGTTCAAACACTGTACTTTATGAACCAATCGAATTAATTTAACAGAATTGATACTTGGTTGGGCCTTGGTTTGACATGGTATCTATTAGCTTCTGGGCTGTATCACACAACAAGGGGCGTTTTCGCGTTGCGATTTTCTCTCATTTCAGGAAAGGCTAACATCTACAGACAGAAATAGTTATATTAAGTAAAACTCTGCTGATTCAGTTAGAGTGAATATCGACAAACAATTGCCGCAGCTGTGTTGCAATTGCATTCCGTTTAGGACAAGGCAATAACTTTGCTTTGCCTAGCTTTGCAAAAAAAAAGGTCGAGTTTCGACCACTGGGCGATACTAGTACGAAATAAATGTAATTAATTTCATCAAGATTCAGTAAACGAAATTTAATCAAATTTTAAAAGCAATGAGTGTATTTGGTTTACATTTGAATGTTGAAATAGTTTTAATTGTCTGTAATCGTCTAAATATTCTCTTTGGAGTAGGATGTTTGAGGTATTCTAATATACTATTAGTATTTACTTTTTCTTACCCATATATATGGTAGAAAAAGTATTGTTTTTGGGTAAAATTTTTCGAAATTGAATTTTTGTTATATTTACACGTTATGACGTACCCTGAATACGAAAAACAGGTTTTTGCGGATGGTTGTGAGTATCTGTTATCAACATATCTCAAGAACATGTAATAGCGGAATGTCCAAACTCATTATTCTAGACCTGTGTAACATACGAATGCTACACTAAACTTTTCAGTGAGATTAAGAAAACGGTTCGTATACAGGGAGATCCAAGAGAATTCAAATACATTACGTTTATGGGCGACATTTTTGGTAGGTGCAGTTTAACATCTATTGCTTAAATTTAACAAAATGAAATGAACATACATTTTTTATATGCATATAAGCATATTTTGTGTAGAATATTGTACAAAAATCATTCATACCATATTGAGTATGACTCCGAAGACAGACTCCTTGAGTTTGAAGAACTACGGCATATTACACGGGATATTGTAGGACTTAGTGAAATTAGAAGGAAAAGCGAAGATTTCTATATTTGAAGAATGAAAATATTCTTTATTATCAAGGAACTGATAATGGTAGATGTAGTGGAGTAAGATTTTTTTTTTTTTTTTTATCTTTCTGCCATTTTACAGTTGATTTTGCAGTATGACTTGGTGAAGAATTTTAGTGAAAAACAAACTTTCCTTGAGGGTAAAGACGTTTACTTTCTTTGATCATGTGTTTCAAAACTTTATTCTGATAGTATTTAGCACCAATTTTAGCCTTTGGTTCTATAAAAAACGGTTTTGTTAAGCATTGAGAGGACATTTCCATCCATACCATAACACCTGACGGCCAACTTGCCTTTTGCAAAACAGCTACGTCTTTGCGATACTTTTCGCGTGAAATATATTGTATCTTCGTTTTGCCAGTTGTGGAAGACAGATGAAACAGTGCTTCATCCAAAGAAATCCATGTTTTGTATCTAACTTAGCTTAACATTAAATACAGAGACCAAGAACGTTTTCTTCGTTTTTCTACGGTCTTTGCAGACATTTGATGATAGACTGGTTTATTCACTTTTTTTATAGCCAATTTTCTTTATCTGACGACAAATTATCGACTGCGATACCTGTAGTTTCTTTGCTAAAGTTCTTTGAGGCAGAGGATTTTCTACAGCGATAGGTCTTTTCAGCTTCTTTTTTTCTTTTTCACCAAGGACTTCCCTTCGTCCACATTTTTTTCCTCTGGAACTTTTGATTGCCAGCCAAACTTTATTTCTTTTCGAAGTTCAGATAGTAATTCATTAGAAAAATGTCTTTTCTGATTTTTAAATGCTTTATTTATAACGGAATTTGAGCAACCATCCTTAAAAAGCTTTAAAATTTGGCTTCGGATTTGAGGATCTAATTTCGGAGTCATAATTTACTCCCACTAATAAAAATAGCTAGATTGGTAATTTAAACGTCTCCCTTTTAAAATAAAACTGGTGGTAAAGCGATTAAAATTTACCATAATTAGTTACATGCTTTTAAAATTGGTCACACTAATTTTGAATCAACCTGTAGTACTAGGCAATGGGTAATATTAGGCGACGGTCTCGGATGTATGCATAAGGATGGTCCGGAGAAATGTCATCACAATTTGATTCAAAATTGGAAACAAGTTCAGGAAGTTTGCGCATAGTTTGATGATATTGTGCTGCATGTCACTTATGGGTAGGAAATGGAAGAATGTCCTGCAACCGATGAAGGCATTCTAATATCAAACAAAATTTAAGGAACAAACAAAGATTCATAATTAGAAACAAGTTAACAAAGTTTGCGCCTAGTATTACAGACATCGTGTTACTTCCCACTTGTGGGTCAGAAATGAAAGAATGTCCTGTAGCCGATGAAGACAAGTTTATGCCTATATTCTTTAAGGGATAAACAAAGATTCAAAACTAGAAATAAGTTCAGAAAATCTTTGCATAAGTTTTGACGACATCGTGTTGCGTGTCACTTGTGGGTCGGAAATGAAAAAATGTCCTGCAACTGATATAGACAGTCTTACACATAAGCAAAAAATTAAAGAATAAACGAAGATTCAAAATTAGAAACAAGTTTACAAAGTTTATGCACAATGTTAACGGCATCATATTGCGTGTCTCTTGTGTATCGGAAATAAAAAATGTTCTGCAAGTAATGAAGGCAATCTTATACCCAAACAAATACACAACCCTTATACCCTACATACACAATTTTTTTTTTCCCAGTTGACTATCTCTATTACAAAAAATATATCTATTTTCGTTTCATTCGGTTTAGTGCAGTCTATAGACGTTAAACTCTACTTACCTGCAATTTCCCCCATAGACGTAATGTATTAGAATTCTCTTGATTGTCCCTGTGCACGAACCATTTGCTTGATCTTAACGAAAAGCTTACTGTAGCATCCCTATATGATACACATTTAAAATACCAAGTTTGAACTTTCTGCCATAATTTGTTTTTGAGATATGCTGATAACAGACAGACACACACACAGACTCAGACCATTTGCTAAAAACGCGATTTTCGTAGTCAGGGGACCTCAAAACGTGTAAATATAACAAAATCTCGCGTTCGAAAATTTGACCCAAAAACAATACTTTCTCTACCTTATGAGTAAGAGAAAGTAAAAAAGAGGAGAAGCATTGAAAGTTACGAATACTTCAATTACAAATAATAATAATAATAATAAATAATAATGACATGTTAATTTTTTAATATTCTTATTTTTGAACATAATAAGAAACAAAGCTAAGTTACGGTTTAATATTAACAAGACCTAAATCACAACCCCTATCATACTAAAATACTTTGTATGTGCACGGCAATAGAACAGACTTTTTCAAACTCTAAAACCTAAAAATACTTTAATTGAAAAAAATATCAGCAAAAAAATTGAAATTTAAGAAATAAAATAGTATATTGATTTCAAAATATTTATATTCATAATCTAAATATTTTGTATCGTGACTGAAATTTGGAATTTTCTTTGAAAAAGGAAAACATAGAATAAAGTTTTATATTCAACTATAATATTAAAAAGGAAAGAATTTTGTTTATAAATTTTATCCTTCATATATATATTGCCCTTCGCACAGATACATTCATTAGTATGATAGATAGTCCCTAATTAGACGAAAAATAAACAGATGAAAAAATTGCCACAACACACAAAAGCCAATTTGGTAAGTATTATATATATATATATATATACATATATATATATATATATATATATATGTATATATATGCGCACATTTTAAACTACCAGTATGAATATTGGCAAAAGCATTTGTTAATTACTCTCTGTACATTTGTTTTTATTAAGATATCAAACAAAATAAAACTGCTGTACAAATAAATAGGAAAAATAATTCAAAGCTATACACAAATAAACTTTTATTGACAAAAACAACATTACAAAACTTCCATTACCTACGGTAGTCGGGTAATGGAAGTAAAAATCGAGTAGGTTTTATCCTTTGTTATTTTAAGAAGTAGATAGAAAATTAAAACTTCAAGCTTTAGGCACGGAAAATTGAAGGAGATTTTCCCAAATTAAAGTAATAATAATAATAATAAACTTTTTACTTTCATTATCCAACTACCGTAGGTAATGAAAGTATTGTATTCGGTTCAAAAATTTCATGTCGAGTTTTCACTTGATTTACATGTTTTAAGGTCTCTTGAGTCCAAAAAAGCAGTTTATGGCAATTGGTCAGTGTGTGTGTGCATGTATGGGGTGAGTCTTTTGACTGTCATATCTGTGAAACCAATAAAGGTAGAACAATGAAACTTCAGAATTGAGTTAGGTCTGATGTGCCGATGAATTTTAACTTTTGGTTAAAATTTGGAAAGCCGGAAGGGAGATATATGAAGCCGGAAGTAGGACCCTAAGTCCGTATCTCAAAAACGACTCTAACGATTTTCTTCAAAGCTGCTATATAAACACCATATAAGATTTCCTTTCGTATGTAATAGTTGGTTAGTTCATGAAAATGAATTTGAGGTCTCGCAAGTGCATTTCTTTAAAAACGGCTGTAGTAATTTTTGTACAAACTCGCCATAATAAATCTCTTTTAGATACCCTTTCGTATGTAACTGTTGTCAATAATTGAGTTTGAAAAACTTTGGTGGATGTCGATGTCTCAAAAATGGTTCTTACGATTTTCTTGAAAATTGCTACATAAATCTCATTTTAGATATCCTTTAGCATATATTACGTGGCTATTACAGGAAAATTGACAATCATCCTCATTAGGTAGGTCAGTTTTAGATCTCGGAAATCAGTATTTTTTAAAAGCGGCTCTACCTTTTTTTTTTTTTTAACTTGGTATGTAAACTCTGTTTGTATAACTTTACACATGTATCAGTTTTCTTTCGCTGGAAAATTGTTAAGTGTCTAATTTGTTAGGCTAATTTTACGTTTTTTGACCTTACATTATGTCAAAAAAGTGCATATAATAAATGTAATAGTAGGTAATGGACTTTTTTTTTTCACCAGATGTTTTCGAAATGGTAAAATTATCTAACTGTACATTAAAAATATATAGAAAGCATTATATACCGTCCCAAATTAACTAAAAGATTATTAGTAAAAAGTATTAGAAAAAGTAGGTATCCTAGATTTTTTTTTTTTTTTTAAATAAGAGAGAGAGAAAGAGAGAGAGAGAGAGATAAGAAGAACAATTACACGAAAAAAATCATCGCTAAATCGAAACAAAAATTTAAAAGTTGCCAAAGGGGTCGTATACTAAAGGTGTAACGCAAAATGGTCTAGATATTACGATTATTTATTTTATTTTTCTATTCTAAATATATATATCTATATATAAATATATACTTACTGATTTTTAGAATAATATTTCGTAATAAAAAGTTTTAAATAGTACTTATATATTTCAATTAGACAATAAATATGAAGATTTCTTGAATTTCATTTTTCTACTTTTGGTTTATGTTATGCACTAGTAATATCCCTATTCAGTGAAAGGTAAAGCGGCGAATAAACGTACAGAGTGCCGCAGGGGTAAATAAGTGAAGCGAGTAAGGGGCAGAGCACCCTAGTAATAATAATAATAATAATAAATCTAACGATTGCTCTGCTTAGGAAAAGCTATCACAATCAAATCGTACCGGTACATATATATATATATATGTTTGTATGTATTATCATTACTATTATTATTATTTTATTTTTATTTTTCACGTGTAAATGAATTTATGCCAAGGACAAAATAAATTAATTAAATTAATTAATAAACTCATAAGTTCATTTATTTATTTATTATTATTATTTATTTATTTATTTTTATATTTTTAATTAAATATTTAATAATTCTAAAACTATTATCGGAGACACAAACATTTTTTTTTTTTTTTTTTTTTTTTTGGTAATATATATAAAAAAAAATATTAGATTTTTAAGCAAAGAGTTCTCTCTCTCTTTTTTTTTTCTTTAATGCATTTGGACTCTGAAAAAGAAAAATTCTGTGTGGACCCAGAAAGTATGTTTTAACGACACCATTATCCCCCTTCCCCTTTCGACATGAACGATATCATCAATCAACCTTAATGACTTCCCGTAAGTTTCGCGGGGCGTTTCCGATGGGAGGCGGAGAAATCTGCTAAAATTGAGGTTTTTCAATTTAAAAATTAAAGTTTCTTATATTCTCATTAATAGAGATTTAAATAAAACAATTTATAAAAACATTAATAAAAAGCTTGGTTTTCTTGAGAAAGGGACACGCTATACAGATTTCAGATATTGCAATTTGTTGATAAGTTAGAGGCTAGTAAAGCAACACAAGTGTATTTTTCGCATTTTACAGCTTAAAAATAAAGGGTTAAAAATTAAATATAACAGTTTTTGTTTCACGGGTCTTCAGTGTATGGTTGTGAATTTTCTGATTGTGAAAACAGAATTAAAAAAAATTCATTAGGTAATGTGTAATTCTATAAACAAATTTCGCCATAGAATAACACAGGCTTTGGATGACCTTGACGATCCGTGATGCACCCCCTTAAGGGATAAACAAAGATTCAAAATTTGAAACACGTTCTCAAAGGTCGTGCATAGTTTTGACGACATCGTATTGCATGTCACTTGTGGATCTGAAATGAAAGAATGTCCTACAAATGATAAATACAATCTTATACTCAAGCAAATATTAATGGATAAACAATGATTCAAAATTGAAAACAAGTTAACAAGGTTTACGTATAGTGTTGACACATCTCATTGCGTGTCTCTTGTGTGTTGGAAATAAAAGCATCCCCTGTAAGTAATGAAAACAATCTGGAATAAACAAATATTCAAAATTATAAACACGTTCTCAAAGTTTGTGTATAGTTTTGACGACATCGCGTTGCGTGTCACTTGTGGGTCTGAAATGAAAGAATGTACTGCAACTGATGAAGACAATCTTATACTCAAACAAAAATTAAAGAATGAACACAGATTTAAAATTAGAAACAAGTTTACAAAGTTTACGCATAGTGCTCATGACATCATATTGCGTATCTCTTGTGTGTCGGAAATTAAAGAATGTCCTGAAACTAATAAAGACAAACTCATACCCTGTAAGTAATGAAAACAATCTGGAATAAACAAATATTCAAAATTATAAACACGTTCTCAAAGTTCGTGTATAGTTTTGACGACATCGTGTTGTGTGTCACTTGTATGACTAAAATGAAAGAATGTCCTGCAACCAACGAAGACTATTTTATACCCAGGCAAAAATACAAGGACACCCAGGCAAAAATTCAAGGATGAACAAGAGACAAACAAAGATGGCTATGAATTAGTACATACCCTGCCATTAACTAATTATTTAGAGCAGGAAAATGATAGAATAACTATTGAAAAATTTGATGATGATTGCGTAGCACAAAACACTCAAGTATAAATAAAAAACAAAGCATTTAAGTATATTTTCATTCTTCTTCCTCTTGTATGTATATATATATCATTTAACACTACAATTATTTAAAGCTAATACTTTGTAGCTATCACAAAACTTTCCTATACAAATTTAAACAGTACAAATTATACAGGGTGATCAATTTAAAAGAGTACCTGTTGGTTTTTTATTACTCTTAAATCTAACGGATGTGCACTGTTAAAAATTTCTGTAAAAATACAGAAAAAGTATTGAGAATCCCCGTAAATGTACATGAGTTCACTGTTAAAAGCAGTGAATCAAGAAACTCGGTTCACTGACAAAAATTTCTGTAAAAGAACAGAAAAAGTATTGAGACTCTCCGTAAATTTACATGAGTTCTCTGTTGGAAGCATTGAAACCAAGAAACTCAGTTCTTAATTTACAGATATTTCCCTTTTCAAAACAGCATTTCCCTGTAGGGATTTTGATTGATACATTAAATAAAAAACTATATAAATGCATAACCTTAAATTATTTTTATATTAAAGTAAATACCTATATATATATATTTAACTAGAAGTTTTGAAGGCAGAAATATACTGAATAGTTTGTTTCATTGCAGTGTACTATTACGTAAAAAGGGGGGGAAAGGGAACGTTAGGGAAATTAGATTGTTTCTGCGGAATGTTGATCTTCGTATCTACTCATTAAATGTTTGTTGTTGTTGACTGTATTGAAGAACTTAAAGCAATTCGTGGTTTCATTTGGAATTTATAATTAGGTAAGTTAATTTTTATATAATCTTTTATCCTATTTTAATAATCAACAAAAACAATGACTGTTTATGTTAGTTATATTAGCGGTTATTTTTACTTTCTTCTATATTTAATATAGAGAAAGTATTGGATTCGCGAAAATTTTCGACCTCCGTTTTTTGATGGATTTACACGTTTTGGGATGTCCAGAACACGAACTGATAGTTTTTTTAAAATGTCTGTCTGTCTGTATCACTTTTTTGTGGACGCTGTATCTCACGAACCAAAGAATGAAATTTAACCAAACTTGGTATTTAGTTGCACACTGACATAAACTGGTGCTGATTAGATTTGGGGAGCAATCGCTCAACAGGTGGCGCAGTGATCGCATTTGTTGTAAACTTTTAACATGGCAGTATAGGACAAAATTTCGTATAAATGTGCACAATGAGAGTTATATTAAACGTGTGACTATAAAATTAATATGAATTATTCATAATAGTAGTACTTAACTAGGAAAAAAAAAATTGTGCATGTGGGGGCATAGGTTCCACCCTGGGGAGGAAGTACCCCCCAGGAAGGGGGGGGGGGGGTAAAGTTTCAAAATGGGTATCTTTCGAAAGTTCTCGCTAATACCTTTAAAAGGAATGGCTCAACTATAAATCTGTGATAGTTTAAAACAAAGTTAGGGATTTTTCTTTACTTTTAACAAAAAAAAAAAAAAAAAAAATCGTGTATGTATATATATATATATATATTTTAAACGAAATTTAACCAAACTTGGTATTTAGTTGGTCCCCGAAATAAACTGGTGCTGATAACATTTGGGGATCAATTACACAACAGGTGGCGCTCTGATCGCATTTTTTCTAAATTTTTAACATGGCAGTATAGGACAAAATTTCGTATAAATGTACATAATCAGAGTTATTTTTAACTTGTGATTGTAAAATTAATGTGAATTATTGATAATAGTAGTAATTAACTTCGGGAAAAAAATTGCATGTGGGAGCATCGCTCCCGCCCCCCCCCCCCCCCCCCCTGGGGAGTAAATTTTCAATATGGGTGCCTTTCGAAAGATCTCGTCAATACCTTTAAAACTAATGGTTGAACTATAGATCTGTGATAATTTAAAACAAAGTTATCCATTTTTTTCCCTTTTTTTTTTCTTTTTTTTACTGTTAACGAAAAAATCTTGGAAAAAAGTCATTTCTTTTGATTTGGAAAAAAACTGACATCTTTCGGCATTTAGTGATAATTCTATCAGATAAAAATCTTCTACATTTATAATTGAAAAGAATTTGATAATTTAATAAGTAATTTTTATTGAATAAGTTTTGTGTAAAATTATATAGAAGAAAGTCATGTGGTGGCCACATCATACTAGTTACTTTCCGAACACTATAGTGAGGAAAGTATTGTAATCATGTCAAAAATCCGAATTCGAGATTTTGATGTTTCTATACGTTTTGAGGTCCCCTGAGTCCGTTTTCACTATTTTTACGATGATGTATGTATGTGTGTGTGTGTGTGTGTGTGTCTGTGAGTGAACACGCTAGCGTCTAAACGCTTTGTTCGATTAACCTGAAAGTTGGTACGCATATTGTAAGTCACCATAGTACGAACCCTATAGATTTTGGTGAATCTAGCACTTATAGATTTTTACAGGGACACAAAGAAAAATTCTTTATCATTATGGCCTATGGGAGCAAAATCTTAAAAGTGCAATAGCATCTAAACGTCTTATTCAATTGAGCAAAAAAATTTATACACATATTATAGGTCACAAATACTCAATCTGTATAGATTTTGGAGAATCTAGCACTTATAGTTTTTTTACAGGGACACAAAGAAAAATTCTTTATCATTATGCCTATGGGGGCCAAATTTTTAAAAGTGTGATAGCGTCTAAACGCCTTATTAATCTGAGCAAAAAATTTGTACACATGTTATAGATCACAGTTGAACTAACTGTATAGATTTTGGTGAATCTAGCACTTACAGTTTTTTTACAGGGACACAAAGAAAAATTCTTTATCATTATGGCCTAAGGCACCAAATTTTTAAAAGTACGATAGCATCTAAACGCCTTATTGAATTGAGCTGAAAATTTATATGAGTATTATAAATCACTGTTGCACTAACTATAAGCATTTTGGTGAATCTAGCATTTATAGGTTTTTACAGGGACACAACGAAAAATTCTTTATCATTATGATCTATGGGCTCAAAGTTCAGTAGCGTTAAATAAAACATCGTGTATAATAGATGGAGAAAAATACTCAAACACTCTATTATGGTTTTCTCTCTTTTGTTTGTTTAACAACTCCTCTTTCTTTACTTTATCTACAAAACTGTTAATTACTCAATGTTCGGAAAGTCTAGTGGAGTCACTCCAGATTCTTTTTAGTTTAATATCGTCTGAAACTTCTATATGTTTTCTTATATATTCGTTTTACAGCCTCTTCCTGTCATTAAAAGTGTTTGCAGGCATTTGCTAAAAGACTGAAAAATAATCTAGATTATCTTAAATCAAAATAGTAGGAATTGAGGAAAAAGTAAGTCATTTTCACATTATATAATTAATAGTTTAAATAATAAAAAATAAGTAAATTTAAAAATCGAAATACAAAATAAAGATTTTATAAATGGGAGTTTTATCCGTCATTTTTTTAATTTTTTTTTAAAGGGAGGGGAGGACGGTTTGTATTCTAAACCGTCCAATGTTATCAATTTTTCTTTCTGAAAATTTTGAAAATCTGCTTGCGTGTGTATATGTATGCATATATATATATATGCACAAGTTAAAAACCACAATGTAAGAAAAAGAAAATTATTGTTGCTGTTGCCGAGCAATGGTAATAGAGGTGTGGGTTGGGGGACAAATTAAATTTTCTGGCAAGTTAAGATTTTTCAGAATACAGTTTGATATTTAAGGATTCAAAGTACAGAGTGTATATTAAATTGAATGAGGAAATGTTTAAATTAATACGAAATTTTATCCAGGCTATTATATGTTGCGGACTAATTTATATCTCAAAATAACCGATCCACGTAAAACGTTACTTTTAAGTACAAAATCCAACTGTATTTTTGAATTATCCTGGATGAATATACCATAATCATAAGCATGCCAAAACTGCGGTTACATGTTTATGTAGGGAGGCGGACGCAGACCATTGTGGAGCAACTGCAATTTAAAAATACAGTTTCACTGAAATATAGCTAATAGATTCTGCTTAATAACGCATTGTCAAAAAACTTTGAGACAAGTTTTTTCATTGACAGAAATGATTTTTGTTAAACTTATTTTTTCTTTTCGTTCTTTGTAAGGGGAAGATTTTAATAACTGGACAGTTTTTAATTCGGAGTATTATAAAGTTAAGAGAGTGCTTGGAACTAAGGCCGAGTCCCCAGGCCTAGGACTCGAGAGTCCTAGGTCTGATGTATGTGCCCTCTGAGGGAAGATGTTTTTTAAGGGGCTCAGCCCAGATTTATGTGAGTCTCGGAGAAAACTACTGAAAACTTCGAACAGCTAGGTCGACGAGCTAGACCTGGGATTGAACTCAGCACTTCCCGTTTATCAGCTCTGAGCGTAGAATGACACGACCACTCATGGAGTCATACAGTTTAGAGATGATTCAGGAGCAGTTCACTCTCTCAGGAGACAATAAATTGTTTTATTTCCATTTCAAAGGGTGAAAAACTACCTAACATCCCAAAACCCTAAAAACTGCTATTTGTATTCAAAATTAATCGTGGAAGAATAGATTAAGGTTATTATTACGTGGCTAATATTTAAAATGTTTATTTATATCCATAATAAATGATATTTGTAGAATTCTGAAGGCATTGTAAGGAAAAATTTAGAAAGGGGGGGGGGGGATCTGGAATTAAAGATAGCCCCTGAAAACTTTCACCTCTGATATTCTTTTATAATCTGCTACCGGTTGTTTTCAATTTTTATTTTGATATTCTTCAAGTTTTTTCATGTTCTTTGTACAACTCTCTATGCTATTAAAAATATTTACCGTTATATCTTCTACGTGAAGACTGAAGCATTATCTGAATTTTCGAAATCAAAATGCAAGAATTTGAGTAGAATTGAAATAAATCGCCTACATCTTGTATAAACAATAGTTTAAATATTGAAAATTTTATAAATTTAAAAACCGAAATACAAAATAAAGGTTTTAGATTTAGAGAATTCTTATTTATCAAGTGATTCAGTTTTTATTTTATTTATTTAATTTATTTTTAACTTTTAATTTTCTTTTCTTTCTTTTGAGGGGTTTGGGGAGAGGGGTGGAGTTAATGCTTCACCAGCGGAAAGTGTTTTCATTAAATATTTAAATTTTTGGAGATAGAATATTTAAGCAATTATCATAATATTAATAATGGAAATAAAGAAGGATATAAATTAAAAGACTTTACCTGTAGCTTAAGACCATAGAAAATTACTCTAATTTGCATTTATATTAGTTTATGTAATTATTAAAGACCAAATAATATTTAGAAAATAATTTTTAAATATATTTAATAAACTGGAAATATTTCGTAATTGAATTGTGTAAAAAAGAATCTGCTGCAGAACTATGTATTAATTCATATTACTATAATGATCCAATAGACAAAAGTGGTCTAGGGGACAGGAGCATCTGTTCTTGAAGCTGGTAGACGGGAAGTGATGAATTCGATATGTAGTCGTGCATACTGTCCTAGTCGTTCGGTGTTTTCCAAGGTTTTCTCTGAAATTCATGTAAGTATGGGCTAATACCCCTTAAAAGTCAGGCCACGTTGGGGTTTTCAGTAATAAACTGAGGTTTACTTAAAAATGTCTAACTTCTTTTCAATATTTTTTGAAAATGTCGTTATATATAGCTATCAAAGTCCCCACTCTACTCTTTGTAATTTGGGAATGTCTCGGATTTTCTGAAAACTTTAAGGCATTTGTTAAAAGAAGAAAGAAAAAAAAAAAAAAAAAAAAAAAAAACGGGGGAACACAGGGGCAAACTTTAAAATTTCATATAGGAAGGAGGGGGGGGGGGTGAAAGTTTTTTAAAAGCTCGGGGATAAAGTCTTTTCAAAGTAGGACTAGGACCTACAGCAGTCAATCGGCCTTATTACCAAAACCAATTCAATTCATACTTGTTTTAAATATAAAATACTTCAAAAACATTCCTGTTACACTGGCGTTCATAAAATGGTGCTTAAATATCTTATGATTTCATTATATAAGTGATTTTTTCCTGTATTAATGATTTAAAATACCATGTATATCTACTTTTATTTTCTTTAGATGATTTTTCATTAGATTCTATTTAGATGGAGTATATAAGATACACTTTAAAATTCGCTTATGTATACTTAATTTTTTTTTTAGTGCCATGGAATTACAATCCTTTCTCTTTTTTATTTGCTTAAAATGTAATAGGATGTAGATTTTGTTTTAAAAATTTATAGTTGAAGTGTTTTTCTAGAATAGTAATTTTTCATCATTTTTCTTTTTCTAGTTATAATGGAAATTGATCCTGATATAAGAAACGAAACAAGTTGTCTAAGAAATATGAAAATAGAAAATGCCGTAAAATACCCTCATCAGAGACATTTACAAATACCAAATATTTATCCTGTTAAAGACTTTTTCACCATTTATCTTTTATTAATATCTCATTTAAAAAAAAAAAAAAAAAAAAAAAAAAAAAAATACGTTCAGTGTTATGTTAGTAAAATAAAGTTTAATTTAAATCTAATTCAGTATGTTTTATTTTTAAATTATTTTTAATTGTATGTTTTCTTTGCAGCAAAGATGTTTTTTTTTTCTGAGTGAGTTTTTTGCAATAATTCTAGTAAATTATCCTGATGCTGCTTTCATGTGTAAAAGCGTAGAATTTGTTTCTTCTTTAGATCCTATTTTGTAGAAGAAAAATGTTTTAAAATTTGTTTTTGTAAAGAAAAAAAAAAAAAAAAGTCGAAAATTTTTGAATTTAAAATAATCTAGTGGTTTCTTTAACAAAAGATTATATATTTTAAAGATTTGAATTTATGGAACTAGTGACGAAAACCAAAAAAGTACCCGATTTTCATCTGCATTGAACCCTAAATTAATATTTAAAAATATTAAAAGCTCTATATTTCTTTATATACTATTTAATACGTACGAATATTTTCTCTTCACTTGCCGTCTATTTAAAAATATTTATATCCCAGAAACTGCAATAATTAAGGAAATTATTCTATGCATTGCAATGAATTAATTATAAAAAATAAAATTATTTAGGTATCAAACCTTTAATATGTTCCTATACTTCTACGATTACGCATTAGAAATCTGATCTGAAATGAGCATTTTTATTTTCAAATAAAATAACTTTTAAAAACCAATTTTTTTTAAAAACAGAATATTGAAAAATGTTCAAAATTTGTTACAGTTTGAAATAAAATTTGCATCACATTTGTTAGTCTTGGTTTAAGTGACAATTTATGCATTGCATTAATATGTTGCAAAAATTTACTTTTTTAATAAACTACCGAAATTGTATGCATAGTTTTTAAGAGCGACCTTTATATGGAAATTAATTAATAATTTCTTTTCTTTAGCTAATATAAAAATCAATATGAGTATTTAAAAATTCAAATTCATTTAATACACTACCTTTCCATAAATGACTGGACACTTTCGATTTCAGATGCGTTTTAAAATAACTCAAAAATTACTTAACAAATCATCTTAAAACTTCAGGAGCGTAAAAAACATGTTATACCTCATGTGCTTCAGTTATTTGTTTGTGCCAAAAGGTAAAATGGGACTAGTTAAAAATTAAAGAAAAATGAGAGTATTTAGCATCACCTGTATAAAGTAATGCTCGAAATACAATCTGGCTGTAGCATATGATTATGGGGCTCATTCTCATTTTCTGTATAAATTTTTAAATCTCTACCGCATGTAATCACGGAGACATAAAGATTTCTTTAAAAAATTGACGAAGATTTTTTTTTTGCAATAACATGCATCCAGTACAAAGCTATATTCAGGAAACCCAATATACAACATTAGACACAACATACTGCAATGAGAATGAAAAAAATATTAAACATATCTAATGAAATGTGAGCATTTTTACTAAATTTTTAACTGTGCATGACTATTTTTTAGCTAAATTTCATTTGTATAATTTAGTAGCCAAATTCATTAAACTACTTGTATAAAAACCCCAAACAAGTATTGTGTAAACTCAAAAAGGTCTACTCCAAAGAATGAACTGGTCTTCAGTTTCTCTCGAAGAAACGCTGAAGTATAAGAAGTTTTACTCACATTTTTATTTTAATTCGATGAACGGTTATGCAATTTTCTGTGATTGTAAATAAATATTGGGATGTGATGTAAATTATTCATTTACCTTTTATGTTTTCATATTTGAATTTATTTTATCAATATTTTTAATTTTAATTATCAAAAGAAGTTCGTTATTGAGGAATCAAAAACCTCATGGCGTACATGATCGTACATTGCGTTTTGGCCACAAACCCTTTTTATTCTTTGGGTCAGAAGGTCAAAATATGTCCAAATATTTTTATTTACTTAAGATAAAAGAGGAACAAACTTACTTAATTGGTAGAATGCTGTAAAAGGAAAAATGCAGAACACAAAAATAATGTTTATAATAAAACTAAACTGCTGCATCAAAATTAATTTCTTTATTTTCAAATCCACACTAGTAAATCCAAATTAAGTAGGATATAAAAAATTGATGGTTTTTAAAATTTGAATATATATATTCATATAAACTAATATATATATATATATTTATTATTAATAAGTAGGCACTCTCTCTCTAAATGATAAAATGGTCATTATTTTAAAACAGAAGAAAAACAAATCTTTCTCACCCCATGTTCCTCTCTTGAGAGCTGCTCAAACCCAACTGAATTTAAAACTGCCGGGATAACAGAAGGTGGGGTCAGAACCATCACCCTATTGGTTCTCAGAATGGTGTGATATGACATCACCACAAGGAAAGAAGAACCAATTTTTCTCCTGTGTGTGTATTGCAGAAAAGCAAACACAACAGGGTGAGTTGAGCCAGCTAAGAGACACAATGCATTTATGTGCAGAAAAATGATCTTATTTAAAATTTAAAAAGAAGTGATGTTTTTAACATCACATTACCCCTAACGACCATTAAAAAAATTTGGAAGACTAAAAATGTGAATGGAGAGTGCATACCTACATTTACATGAAGGATTACAAATTTTTTTTTTTTTTATTTACATGTGAAAAAAAAAATGTCCATATTGACTACATAATATTGTTAGAACGGCCGTTAAAGGCATGCATGTAACAAATTAAATTTTTAAGCAAATGAAAGGTCTTACAATACCTTGAATAACATGCATTTCATAAAAAAAAATTTCAGAAATTTTGAGAACAATGTACATGTGACACAAAATCTGAACCAAACATAATACAAAATCGATATGTAAAGCTGAAACAATAAAATTCTGACAAACAATCCAATATCAATGCCTACCCTTGTAGGTGATCAATTCTACAAAAATAGGCGAGGAATACACTATTTCATCAAAAACAATACTATTTCAGCACTGTGGTTACAGACATTCTCAAAGAAAAGATTTTATTAATACAAAAGCGGTCAGTGACATATCTATGTATAAAAATATTTATTAGGATATAGACAACTAATAAAATATATCTATAAATGCAAACAGACACAGCTTTTATCAACAAGAGACATGAGTGAAAAAAAATATTGATACCTTTTAAAGAAAATAGTATTATAAACAGAAACATTGAAAATCATGGAAAGTGCTGTAAAATTTCTTTCTTATAAATTTGTAAAAATAATTAGTTAATGAGAATAAAAAAATGCATGACATGACAAAAGAATTTTGGTGTATGTGCAATTTCAATAAAAATATTTAACCAATAATCTTGATATTAAATACACGCATTATGATAAACAAAATCAGTTATTATATTTCAGTATAAAATATTTACAGATGACCTCTTGAAGCATTATTATGAAGGAGAAAAAAAAATTAAAATAAGTATCAATACAAATGTCAAAATAATCTTACAGATAAATATTACATTAGATACGGAAAAAGCATTCCAAACACTTAAGTATAATATTCGAATATGATTTTTAAATTTTATCATTACCATCATTATTATTATTATTTTTTTTTTTTTTTTTTTTTTTTTTTTTTTTTGAATATACATATTATAAATGGAAATAATAAATGTGAGTGGCTACTGAGGCCACCAAGTTAGATTACTAAACAAAATCAAAAATGCACTTTATATAAACGTCAAGTAATACTCAAAATAAACATACTATCAGATATAACCAAAACAAAACTGCAATGTCAATAATCACAATAAACAAAGAATTTTATCAAACATTATACATATCATGTGTGGATTGTGTATTAATTTGATTGTGTAATAGTGTAGATGTTGTGTATACTTGTGTTGTATAAGTGATGTTAATGTCTGTGAAAATGGCGTGGAAGCTTCCAGAAATTGTATTTAATAACCCAATATATTTATAAACATGACAATGTGTAGTAATTAATATATGAAAAGAAAAAAGAAAAATTATGTATACACATATAAATATGCAAGTTTCCGATACATATAACACACACATACTGTACATTTTGAGCAGTAAATAATTATAGTATAGTTATCAAATTTAACAAATAAGACAATATATAAAATAAATCAGCATAACAGAAGATTTATATTCATATTAAATACAATACACACTTCATTAAGTTATTGCAGATATTCAACATTTGCCACAGGAAAAAAAAAATATGTATATATATAACTACACAATATATAATAGGACAATATACAAAATACAACTTATCAAATATACCTGTACCGATTCACCTTTGTTTACACAACAGGCAACTTTGGCGAAACACTTGATAGTTAAGTCCCCTAAAAAAAACTTAAAAAAAAATATGTTAAAGTAACATTTGTGAAAAATGGAAACAAAAAAAACAAAAAAAATTAAGTTTTGCATCTTGGTCTGAGATCATAATGAGACTGCGGTTGAACAATCCCAGCTGGTTGACCTGTCTGAATTGTTTGTGGAATGAGATGTTGCTTTCTTTTATGAGCCAGGATGACACGGTCTATGTTGATAGTGAATGGTTCAGCCCCTTCATTTTCGAATTCTCTGACGGAGAGTAACACATCAGATATTACTTTTTGAACTGAATATGGGCCTATGAATCTTGGTTTAAATGTATCTTTGGTTTTTATAAAGACCATATCATTTTCTTTGAATTTCCGGAGAACTGCTTTTTTATGTTGTCTAGTATTACGTTGGTTTTGGTGAAACTTCATGTTATGATGCACTTGCCTAAAGATCTGTTTCATTGATTCCATGTATTTATGGTATTCATAGGGAAATTCCAGTGTTTCTAACTGAGGAGCTTCAAACAAGTCAAAGATGCTTGTTAGTGACATGCCAAAATGCAGAAAGGCTGGAGAATATCCAGTTGAAGAATGAACGGTGGTGTTATACAGGTTCTTGTGTATCATCAAAGCCTGATGAAAATCAAATCCTTCCTTGGTAAGAGTGGCAATTGAGGATTTGATGCTGGTATTAATTCTTTCTGATGAGCCTTGTGTTTGCGGGTGTCCTGATGATGAATGGGAGATTGTAATTTTCAATGTCTGTGCCAAGTTGTTAAAGATGTTTGCTGTGAACTGTGGGCCTAAGTCTGAGAGTATCGCAGAGGGTCGACCAAAGGTAGTGATATATCCCGTAATGGCTTTAACTACAGCTTGTGCTGTTGCATTTTTTACTGGTACCAGTTCAATATGTTTAGAAAAATGATCGAGAAATGTTAACACATGGAAGCCATTAGAGAAAGGACCCAAAAAGTCCATGGAAACTAACATACTCGGCGTATAAGGAACAAACATTTCCTGCAGTGGAGCAGGTGGAATTCTGTGCGGTTTATATTGAATACATAATGTACAGGACAGAACAAAGTTTTTCACATCTTCAAATAATACTGTCCAATAAAAGTGTTTAAGTATTCTTCTGTATGTATTTCTAATTCCAAAGTGAGGCATGTGACAAATTTTTAATACTTTAGGTTTTAACTTCTGTGGTACTACAATTTTTGTTTTTGGAGAGTTTTCAGGCTGGTGAAACTTTCGTTTGATCATTAACAGACCAGTGTCCGGATGGACAAAATAATTTTTATATTTAGGAGAAGGTTTCTCCGAAGTGATATCGACAATAATTTTTAGCAGAAAGTCATCTTCTCTTTGCTCTTTAAAAAAACATTCTTCCGAGATTTCCATCATAAGATTATCTGCGTCAGAGCTGTTTAAGGAACGACTGAGTGGAGCAGCATCGTTACTTAACAACTGAGGTAAGGAAGAACGATGAGGCTCTGATGAGGTGAGTGACTTATCAGATTTATGTGTGACATTGATATGATGAAGTTCAATTGTTGGAGAATCTGAAGAAATAGGTAAATTGTTAGCCTCTTTAATTAATTCTGGGTTTGAGGTTAGATCTTCTGTGTATGACGAAAAGTCTTCTCTTGAAAAATAGTCTGCCAAAACATTTGTTTTACCTTTTACATATTTGAATGTGTACTGATAGTTTGATAACTCAATTAGCCATTTAGTAGTTAGATCAGCAGGAGAGGAAATTTTCTTATAGTGTTCGAGTGGTCTGCTATCGCTGAGAATGGTGAAAGGTCGGTTGAAAAGGAAAAATTTAAATGCACTGACTGACTTAGCTATGGCCATCAGCTCAAGCTTGATGGCTGAATATCGCTGTTCTGATTTAGATAGTGTTTTACTAAAGTAACTAACCGGAAGCAGAATGCCTTCCTTTTCTTGTAGAAGAACCCCTGAAATAGCAATTTTGCTAGCATCTGTATTAAGAAAAAATTGTTTTGACCAATCTGGTAATGAAAGAAAAGGTTTAGAGAAAAAAAATTTCAGTATTTGTTTAAAGACTTCAGCATGTTGCTCTGTCCATTTAAATGTAGTTTTCGGAGATGTTAATTTTATCAAAGGATCAATTAATCGCGAGTAGCAGGGAATGAGTTTTCTGTAGAATCCACACAATCCTATAAATCTCTTCAGTTGTTTTCTGGTTGCTGGGACAGGAAATTGAGTAATTTTTGTAATGTTAGAAGAAATAGGATGTATTTTTTGATTTTGGATATTGAAACCGAGATATTCAATAGATGACTGATGGAATTTACATTTCTTTGGAGACAATGTCAGATTGTACTTTTGTAGAGTAGCTAAAAGTGTTTGTAATTTTTCTGTTGTTTCCTGGAAAGAGTCACTTCCTATAATAATGTCGTCCTGGTAAGCATATATGCCTGAACAATTGCACTCTTGTGTCAATAAGCATTTGGAATGTTGATGCGGCTGATCTCAGCCTAAACATTAATCTTTTAAATGAATAAGTTCCCCATTGTGTAGTAAATGAGAGACGTCGTCTGTATTCTTTAGGTAATGAAATTTGATGATACGCTGAGGGAAAGTCTAATGTTGTAAAATATTTAAATTTTGAGATGTTATTTATTATAGTATCAATTCTTGGAAGAGGATAAGTGGAGCATCGAATCATAGAGTTGATTAACCTTAAATCTAGGGCCAGTCTAAAGGAAGGTTTATCCTCCTTAGACACAGCTTTCTTTTTAACCATAAGCATTGGGCATGCCCATTCAGAGATATTTCTCTCAATGATCCCTGCATCCAGTAATTTGTCAAGTTGATCTTTTGCCTCTTCTTGAATAGCTTGTGGAATAGGAAAAGGGTAAGTTTTTAAGGGAATATCTGAAATGAATTTTATATGTGGAGTGATATGATCGGTGTGTCCAATCGACTTTAGTGAACATGAAAATACAGAGTTAAATTTCTGAAGAATATCTTGCATTATTACCCTTTCTGTAGGTTTTAAATGCTGAATAGAAAAATTATTTACATTAAATTCTTTCTGTCTTAAGTATAAAACTTCTGGTGTAGCCTTAATTAGATTACACATGTGATCAGGTGTATTTGTTGCAAGATCTAAGGTATTTTCTTCTATTTTATCTATCTCTGAAATGTATCCACAAATGGTATTTTTATTTATATGCAGTTTCTTGCTCGAATTATTATACATAGGAATAAAAAATTGAATTAATTCTTGTTTAGTAGAATTTTCCTTGATATGTTGTACCTCCATAAGAGAAGGATAGGACGCAAGTGGACAGTGCTTGTTAGATGATGTAAACATTACTAACTGATTTTCTGGAATAAGCGTGGACCGCACAGGCACATATATAGTATCCTGTGGATCAATCATAATTTTCTGGGAAAGCCAACATTTTTGACAAGAGGGCAAATTATCTTTATGAACATCAATTTTAGATTTTTTATATCCAGTTTGGGTGAAATCCGTATGAGTATCAATTCTATGCGATACCCGATTCATATCAGATTCAGATAGAAGACTGCAAGAGGGTACAGTGTCTAGAATATCTAAAGCATTTTCATTAATTTGTATCTTGTTATTATGTAAATTGATAACTACGTGATGGGACTTTAAAAAATCAAAGCCAAGTATACCAATAAATTTGGATTCAGTTGGTATTTCAATAAGAAAAAATGTGTGTTTGTAAAAAGTTTTCCCTATTTTAAAGGAAATGCAAACACATCCATCACATTGTACAATAGAGTTTACTGTAGATATTTTGACTCTTGAAGCAATTATTTTGTAATATAATTTGTCTTGATTTTGTAAAAAATAGTGTTTTGAGAGTAATGACACAGAAGCTCCTGAGTCGAGAAGAAAATTCTCTAATGTTTTGTTTAACAGTAATTGTATCTGTATGATGGGGAGATTGGGCAGATCATTGTCTGTGTGTAACAAGAATTCCAGTGAATTAACTAATATACAATCTCCATTTTCCTCCACACTCAGGGACGTTACCAGCACTGGAGATGTTGTCTGTATTGCAACAGATTTTACTTTGCGTTCTAATGACAAAGGGAACTTTGCCTGTGTGTCTGGAGATCTCAGAATGATTTCATTGTTATTTACAAAAAAATTATTAGGTAGATTAGAATATGTTGAGTTAGTCTGTGAAAAGTTGTTATGGTAATTGACTTTATTCAAACCTGACCTATATGAGGAACTCTTTGTACTTAGGAGTTTAATGTCACTTCTACCATTCTCCACTTCTAGTCATTGTGAATGACTACTTTTGGTTTGAGGGGAGTTGGATTTATATGTTTTAGGGGCCCTGGCTCTCCGTGACATGTCTCTATAAGGTCTAGAGAAAGTTTGCCCATTACGATATCTGTAAGAAAACTTATTATTTTGTAATTTTCTGAGTGCAAAGCACTTCTGAGCAGAATGTCCAGGTCTTTCACACCATTGGCATTGAATCGTGTGCGAACCTTTATTTTGTGGAAATTTATTGTATGGCCGCTTGCTACAAGATGAATTGTTAATCTTAGTCAAATTGTTTTCTGAGTTTGTACCTATCACTTCACTATCTATTTTATGATTGAAGTTCTGAATAGTAGCAAAAGATGTTCCTGGTAAGACAGGGTTTACTTGCAAGTTATAAATTTCCTGGAATTTTTCGAGACATTCCACCATCTGATAAAAGGTTGTGGCTTTTTGTGATAGTAGATGAATTCTAAAGTGGGGCGGAATGAGATCATTGAATTTTGCGATTAGTAATTGTTCAAGGGCTTTTTCTTCCATATCAGGAAATCGTTTTCTCACTAAATTTTCAAGCTTATTAGCAAAAATATTAATATTGACATCGGACTCAAACTTAAATTCGTTAAATTGTTGTGCTATTGCAGTTGCCGACTCTACCTTAAAATATTTCTTAAATATATTAAATAATTCTTTAGTATTTTTGGCTTTTTGGCAAGCTGGGGAGGAGACATAAAACTTAAGAGCAGTATCTGCCAATTTTGATTTCACAAAAGCCAAAGCATGGGATTCCTCCCATTTGCTGTTCTCAATTTTAAATTTCACTTGTTCAATAAAAAAATCCAATAAATGAGGGTCTCCAGAAAATGGCGTTACTAAAGTTTTGAACGGTAAACATCTTGTCAATCCTATAATAAAGTTCTTGCGCTTAAAGTTCCCATGGAAATTTCTCTCAAGCAAGCAAGATGAATAACCGCAATACACCAGGAAAATAGATAAAGAAGGCCGTAAATAAAACCAATCTTCTTAACTGACAGCACTTTATTTTCAAATCAAACATCACAGCTATGGGTTAAAAATTATTCAATAGTTCAATTAACAAGATACATAACAATTATTGTCTTTGAGACATTCAGGTGGTGTAAAACAAATTTTCAGGTAGAGAGAGAGAGCTATTTGATTACGTGTTAATCAAGTCAGATTAGGAGCGGATTCTGAAGTTGACTCTATTGCCATTAAGATCAGACTGATGAATTACGCCAAAATTATTAAAACAGTGCCAAACTTTCCAGCCAAAGCTAATCCTTTGTTTGTAGAATAATTTAATATAAATATTTTGAATTTAGTAAGTTCGTTACAGCAGTTTATGCCAAGTTTTATCGCCAGAAGACCGTTATTTAAGGGAGACACTCAGACTAGGATTTATTGCACATCCTGTGATAAAAAAAAACTAAATTACCCTTTAATGATATCATAATGTAAATTATAGCCTAATTTATTTATAACAAAGTTGACTTGCGCAATTTTAGAAGAATGAAAATGTAATTATGTATACAACGGCTAATAAATAAAATAATATTTTTTTTATATTTTATTTATTAAATGATTTAGGAAAGATCATTATTCTGAGAGATGTCATTTAAAAAGAATATGTTTTTTGTTCTCAGATGATTTATTAATAGCATAAGGGATAAAGTATTATTAGAATTAAGATATTTATTATAGACAAAAGCGAATAAATAAAAGTAATTTAGAATTTCGTTATCTATTTTTATTAGCCATTTAATTTATTGAAAATATAATAATTACTTATTGCCTTTATTTAAAGTTATAATTAAAACTCATATATGTGAAGGAACGACTTCACAAATCCTTTGTTAGAAGCCATTATTTTTTGTATATATATGAAACTACTATATTGATTTAAAAATAAACAACACAGATGTATGCAACTTGTTATTTAAATTTCTTGATTTTTACATGTGTTGATAGCTATTTGCATTTAATACATTCAAGTAGTTGAGGAGAGAGAGATATACCTACAATTTTTTTTTTTTTTTAAAGGCCAACACTACAAAGTTCTGTTGGTTATTATTTATTTAATCAGTTATTCAAAATATATTGAACCAAAAAATTTCTTCATTTGTACAAAGTTCCAGCATATCACAATTTTTGAAAGAGGGAAAATTGTCTTATAGGTCACTCGGTATATATTCAATCACAAAAAAAAAAAAAAAAAAAAAAAAAAAAATTATTGGTTATGTATGACTTTAAAAATAATTTCAGTAATTCTAGCAATAAAATAAAATAACTTATTCAAAATAAACAATCTCTACACTATCATTCATTCTTAAGAACAATAATCAAGTATTCCTTTCATTTTCCATTTTTATTTATTTTTATGCATATATTCTTCAAACATTGCAGCTTATAGAATCATTGTAGATAATATAAAGTCATGTTTAATTCAATAAACACTTAAATAACCTAATGTTTTCCTCTTTTGCAATATTTTGGTAATCTAAATAAATATTAATAATAATCTAATATTTTAGCCTAAATGAATATTTTGGTTTGTGATCTCAATCTTTTTCCATCGGATCACAATTTGACATAACTGGCACCAAATGTGATGTAAATTATTCATTTACCTTTTATGTTTTCATATTTTAATTTATTTTATCAATATTTTTAATTTTAATTATCAAAAGAAGTTCGTTATTGAGGAATCAAAAACCTCATGGCGTACATGATCGTACGTTTTGGCCACAAACCCTTTTTATTCTTTGGGTCAGAAGGTCAAATATATATATGTCCAAATATTTTTATTTACTTAAGATAAAAGAGGAACAAACTTACTTAATTGGTAGAATGCTGTAAAAGGAAAAATGCAGAACACAAAAATAATGTTTATAATAAAACTAAACTGCTGCATCAAAATTAATTTCTTTATTTTCAAATCCACACTAGTAAATCCAAATTAAGTAGGATATAAAAAATTGATGGTTTTTAAAATTTGAATATATATATTCATATAAACTAATATATATATATATTTATTATTAATAAGTAGGCCTTCTCTCTCTAAATGATAAAATGGTCATTATTTTAAAACAGAAGAAAAACAAATCTTTCTCACCCCATGTTCCTCTCTTGAGAGCTGCTCAAACCCAACTGAATTTAAAACTGCCGGGATAACAGAAGGTGGGGTCAGAACCATCACCCTATTGGTTCTCAGAATGGTGTGATATGACATCACCACTAGGAAAGAAGAACCAATTTTTCTCCTGTGTGTGTATTGCAGAAAAGCAAACACAACAGGGTGAGTTGAGCCAGCTAAGAGAAACAATGCATTTATGTGCAGAAAAATGATCTTATTTAAAATTCAAAAAGAAGTGATATTTTTAACATCACAGTCTACTCCAAAGAATGAACTGGTCTTCAGTTTCTCTCGAAGAAACGCTAAAGTATAAGAAGTTTTACTCACATTTTTATTTTAATTCGATGAACGGTTATGCAATTTTCTGTGATTGTAAATAAATATTGGGAAAACCCTCTTAACAATTTCTTTGTTGGAGAACAGCTGAAATTCAGTTTATTCTATGACATAGAACTTTTTGAGTTTACACGATTTTTGTTTGTGGTTTTTACATAAGTAGCTCAATAAATTTGACTGTTAAATTTTGAAAATGAAATTTCACTGAACATTTACGCATGCGCAGTTAGAAATTATTTAGTAAAAATACTCATATTTCATTAGATACTTAATATTTTTTTCATTCTGATTGCAGTATGCAATGTTTATTATTGTATGTCGAGTTTCCTGAAAATAACTTTGCACTGTCTTTTCATACTTTGCGTGTTATAGCTAAAAAAAAAAAAAATGAAAATTTTTTTGCAATTTTTTAAAGAAACCTTTATTTCCCTGATTATATGCGGTAGAGACATATAAACGTTAAGAGTTAATGAGAAAGAGTCCTATAATCACATGCTACTGCCAGATCGTATTTTGAGCATTAATTATTACAGGGTGAAGCCAAATACTTTCATTTTACTTTTTTTTTTTTACCGGTCCTCCTTTCACACCCCTGAAGTTTCAAAATGATTTGTTTAACATTTTTTGAAATACTTAATGCCTGAAATCGAAAGTGTACGGTCATTATGGAAAGGTAATGTACCTAACAAATTTTTAGTACTTCTTCCTTCTTTCCCCCCCCCCCCCCCCCAAATTTAGAAAGTTTACACCTTTTTACGAGCATAATGCATTTTAAACGATTAGTGTTTTAATTACATTCTTAATTGTTTTAAGTTAATATCTAATCAAAATGTAATACATATATATATATATACATATACATGTTTTTTTTAAGTGTATTTACAAAGTAGATGTATTTTTTGAATGAAAGAAACTGAGGTTGTTAACACAGATCTACAAGTATAATGTTGGCAAAATTTAATTTATTTATTTTAGTTGATACCTATATTTGTAATGTGCTGAAGCCTAAAATGAAGCCAATTTTCCTCTATTACACATAATTTTGCCAATACAGGGTGTCTACCGACACAATTTCTTCTCTTTCGGTAGTTTCTAGTATGATTCCATGATTAATTGTAATTAATTATGGAATCATACTATAAAAGTAACCGTTTAATTATATTGGTGGAAGAGTCATGAAAAAAAAAAGCGCACCCTGTATTGATAAAAATATGTATGTGATAGAGTAAAATCTAGTTTCGGTTTCTGCCGAGCAAAAACCATCAATATCAGTCATAATTATCAAATCAAAATTTTAAATTTAGACCTGTGAGATCTTTCACTATTGAGTCATATTAAATGAGGGAATTAATTTTTATTTTGGTATGGACTAAATATAATCAAGCAATATTAAGCAAACATATGACATATTTTGCAATTATTTCTGATCATTTTATTAGAAGTACCATAATATAAATCAGCTTCTTTTTTAAATTTTTTATTAAAAGTTTAATGTTTGCAAAATGTACCACAACATTAATAAAAATTCTAGTTCAAAACCTGTTAAAGCGAATCATTACAAATCCTACCATAGGTAATACAAGCTTAACCAACTTTATACCTCTGAATTTTAATGTAGTTTTGATAAAAAATACATAGCATGTCTATATATATACTACAGTCCGGTCTTCTTGTCAAAACAATTTCCGAGGAGTTCTTATCTCAAAGTTTGAAGGTGGGAGGTGCGAAGTTCGATCTCAGGTTGAGATTTTCAGCCTACCCATTCGAAATTTTCCAAGGTTTTCTTAAAAAACTTTTGTAAATAAGGGATAGAACACCTTAGAATGACCTACACATAAGGCATTCTATACAGGCCTAGAACTCTGGAGTAACCAATGTGATTTTACCACCACAATAATATTAGTACATTTAGAAGCCTATTCAAGACACTCTAAACTGATGCACATTTAAAATAAATCCCATGGCTATGAATTTACAAATGCAAAAACATCCAACTTTAAGTTTCTTTTCCTTAAGTTGTATAAGAATCTGTACTTATGTAACGTATTTACTAGATTCTTACCTATATTCATGAAGATAAACTTACTGTTGGATAGTTTTGTACTTGTAAATTGATAATAATGGAATTTATTTTAAGTATATGCCAATATAGAGTGACTTCAATACGCTTGTAAACATACTAATATTTAATCGGCGTTAGTTAAAGCCGATTGGCTGTGCTAGGTTTCTAGACCTGTGGGGATTGCCGTAAGTGTAGGTCTTTCTAAAATGTATTATCCCATATTTATACAAGTTTTGGAGAAATA
Organism: Salticus scenicus; assembly: GCA_963930645.1. Lineage (NCBI taxonomy): Eukaryota > Metazoa > Arthropoda > Arachnida > Araneae > Salticidae > Salticus > Salticus scenicus. Next base: position 71,338,000 of record OZ005648.1, read on the forward strand.
CGGGGAAAATTCCGAATGGGTAGGTCGAAAATCGCAACCTGGGATCGAACCATGCACCTTCCGCTTTCAAACGTTGAGAGCAGAGCTTCTCAGCCAATTATGGGGCCTTCAAATATTAGGTATTTTTACATGGATAAATTTACTGAGATTTTCATAATATTATATACGAAATTTACGGAGATTTGGATGTTCTTACGTATGTAATTTTACAGAGACTTGGATGTTCTTCCATATATAATTTTACAGAGATTTGGATGATTTTACATATGTAACCTTACAGAGACGTGGTTATTTTTACAATGGTAAATTTACAGAGACATATATGCTTTTACATGCTCGAATTTACGGAGACTTGCATATTTTTACATATGTAGATTTACAGAGACTATGATGTTTCACAGATTTAAATTTACAGAGACTTGAATATTTTGATCCATGTAAATTTACAGAGACTATGATTTATTTATAGAATAGTTTCTCTGCATTTTGACAGAATCTCTTTTTTTAATTCTCTGTAAATTTACGTAAGATTTAATATAATTAATTACCAATAGATTCTCTGTAAATTTACAGAAAAATTTTTACCAGTGTGGCAACTATTCTAACACTGAAGTATAATTGTTAGAACCTTGTTTAAGTGTGAGAGACAATTTCCAACACTGTTGGACTGTTATGACTTTATTTGTGAGGTTAAACAGAAATGGAAACGCACAATGTTATTTAATCCTGTGATAATTTTATTTATGAAAAACAGAATTTAATTTAAATCTTTTACATTATCAATCCTACATTACATTTACATTATTATTTCATAGGGTTTTCCAGAGAAGTCCTGCAAACATCGATGAATTAAAACAGATTATAACTGAAGAATCTCGTCAATAACACCAACAATGCTGCGAAGTGTGTCAAAAAATTTGGTTCGGTGTGTTCATGGTTGCATTCAAAATGGTGGCGAACATTTTCTGTAAGGAATGATACTGTAAAAAACTTGAATTAAATTATGTTTTTCAAAAATAAAGTTATCACAGGATAAGTAACACTGTGCGTTTCCATTTCTGTTTTACCTCACAAATACAGTTGTAACAGTCCAACTGTGTTACAAATTGTCTCCCACACTTAAACAAGGTTCAAACAATTTTACTTCAGTGTAAGAATAGTTGCCACATCCGTCAGATTTAAGGGTATTAAGAAAAACCAACGGGTATTCTTTTAAACTGTCTTTATATCACCCTTTATATTAAAATTATTTTTAATAATGAATGAAGATGATTTTCATCTCGAACACTAAATGTCAAAAGAAAATCAATTTTGTACTGACAAATGAAGCAATGCTTTCCTAAATCTACCTAATTTGCCTAAATCTAAACAGAAAAAGAGGAAAGTGTCAAAACAGAAACTTTGAGGAATTTATCATACCTTAAACAAGAAGGAAATTTCTAGTGTTATTTGCTATTAAATAACTGTTTCAGAAGAAATTTTATTGTTTATTGGACATGCTCAAGTTTTAAGGCTGGAATTAGTCAGTTTCGCCCTTTCTTCTTCTCCTTATAATCCTACAAGATATTTGCTGCTTTATACTATAAAGATTTCTCATTCAAAAACGAATATTTTCAAATTATATATATTTTTTAAATTCCACTCTTTGAACATGCTGCATTTTAGCTTAAGAAGCAATAGATATTTTACATTAGAGTTTTAAATTTACATAATAAAATAAAATGTTTATTTATTTATTACTAGCCGCCTTCGGCGACCAGCTGGTTCGCGATCCCTGAAAAATCCGACTTTACGAAACTCCCGCTCGGTGGCGCCTTTTTCCCGTTTCAGGTCTAATAACAGCTTATCGATATATCGTGAAAATAGCTTATTGAAAGCGCAGTAAATTCCCGTGCGGTAGATCCTTCGGCGCCCTCTTCCCTTTTCAATATCTGAAACAGCCTGTTCGCTCACCATGTTATGATCTTTCAAATTTCTGACTTTAGCTAAGTCCCGCTCGGTGGCGCCGTATAACATTTTTTAAAAAGATTTGTGTCTGACTTATCTGTCGTTTTCTCCAAAACTTGCTTAATTCCGGGCTATATATCGTTAAAAATTATTAGTACGAAATGTGAGTGAAAATCTGAATTTGAAACTCTGTAAAATATAAAAGAATAAAAATTTTCTGGTTTTTCCGTAGTTTTCTCCGAAAGTTTCGTACAGAATTTGAACGGCGTATATCATTTTAATAGCCTGCAATAAAAATACTTTAAAATATCTTTTGAATGATGTATTATGTATTACAATACAATAATGAATATCTATGATATATTTTAGACTCAAAATGGCTAATCTATCAAGGGCGATTAACGATTTCTATTGAAATCCATCTAAAATTTAAGAATTCCAAAACTGCTTTTTTACAACCGAATTCATAAAAAAAAGGGAAAAAAAATCAATATTATTCTGTTAAAAATAACTCATTAACAGATGAAATTGGTGAATGGTGTCATTAACAGATGAAATAAAAATGAATTTAAATAAATATAATATTTCTATTTTATTTTTAAAGCTATACTTTAGATTTTTTAACTGCATACAGGTGAGCCATAATGACGGGCAATTTCGAAGTTCTGCTTTTGATCGATTTTGAATTGAAAAAATTCAAAAATTGTTTTTTTTATTTCCAGTATACTTTGTCACGTGGGCGAAAAACAAAAAAGCAATTTTTCCCGACATCTAGCACCTGGCACTGAAGAATCTTATTCTCTCTTCTCTGTCAAGGTCAGTTGCAAGAGTTTCAGAATTTCATCGAACACTGCCGCAATACTGAAAATTAAAAAAATTATAACTCATTCAGTTTTTGAAATTTTCTCTCAATCTTTTGGATATTCAATTGTTGAAGCGAGATCTATATACAAAAAAAAAAAAAGAAATGATTTATCTCTAAACGCTTTTGAGTTATAAAATGTTTTGTGAAAAAATCGATGTTTCGTAAAATCTAAAAATATGGATCGCTAATCCGTATTTTGTAAAAATGTTTATATGGTTCGAAAGAGGATTAAATGTCCTTTCCAAATATACCAGTTGTTAAGAAATGGAACCGTTACTCGGTTGTACAGGACGTTTCAAAAAAGACAATCGAGAAAAAGAGAAATTTTCGACCCTTTTTAAAACTTTTTTTTAAAAATATAAAAAAATCCGTATTTAAAAAAAAAAAATGTACCGTAAGAATCGGTAGTAAATGCTCTTTCTCGTGGTACAGGTGTATTTTCGATATTTCCAACAGATCGGAAGCGATCGCTTTAGAAAAACCCGCGAAATTTTCCTCTCTCTGCTTTCTCTTTTGAGGAACACGCTGAAGGGCGAAAATTACGATCCGCTCGCTTTTTAATTATGCATTGGTCGACGTTTTAATTAATATCTCCGGAACTAATTAAAATTTTTAAATTCTGTTTTCACTATCAACTCGGGAAGGCTTCTGAGCACCCGTATGTCAAATTTTATACTTCTGCGTTCAGTAGGGGCTGAACGTATAGATGCACAGACAGACAGACAGACAAACATCTTCTTTTATTATTATAGAAAAGAGGGTTTCCACTCTTTTTTAAAAGTAAAATTATCTGACTTTTCCAGGTCTATTTTTATAGAATTCCAGATCACAATATTTGATTTGCAACACACACACACACACACACAAAAAAAAAAAACAGCTAGCTTCATAAAATAAACGTTACTAAATTTTGGGTTCAATTAAATTTATTGATGACCAAAATTTGCTTACCATAAGTATTTAGTATACGGATTTAAGATACTGAAAAAAAAAAAAAAAAACTGAAATTTCAGTTCTTTTAAAATGCAATGAAATGTTTACTTTTTTATTACATATATAAAAAATCTAAAGTGAGTCCACTCAACTTCAGGGTGGCTAACAGAACTTTTCCAAATTCCCTGATTTTTCCATAACTATTTTTCACCATTTTCTCTGACTTTACTGTTTATTTTCTGACTATACTCTGACTATACTGTTTATTTTCTAAAACATTTTACAAAATTAGAGAAAAATTTAGCAATTTACAATAACAAGCTTTCAAATATGGCTTACTTCCACAAAATTTGCCAAAATTCCCTGACTTTATATGAAATTCCCTTATTATTCCATGACTCCTTGACTTTCCCTGACTAGTGGCAACAATGAACTTTCTGAAAATAAGGTAACTAACGATTGGACAAATAAATTAAAGTAAGATAACTCATTAAATAAACAAAAGAGAAAATTATAATAGGGTGTTTGTGAACTTTTCTCCATATAGTACGCTACCTAACATAACACTACTGCACTTTAAGCAATTTGAGCCCATGGATCACAATGATAAAGAAATTTTTGTTGTGTCCCTGTAAAAGTCTATAAGTGCTAGATTCATCAAAATCTATACATGTATATAAATTTTAAACTCAATTGGATAAGGCATTTTGACGTTATTGCACTTTAAATAATTTGAGCCCATAAGCCATGATAACACTGAACTTTTTCCTGTATCCCTTCAAAAAAACTATAAGTGCTAGATTCTCCAAGATGCATGCAATTCGTGTGATGGTGATCAATATGGATATAAATTTTCAGATCAATCAAGTAAGGCATTTAAATTTATATCAAACTTAAAAATTGCTTTGAGAATTCGGGCCCATAAGGCATAATGATAAGGAATTTTTCTTTATGTCACTGTAAAAAAACTGTAAGCATAAGATGTGTATCTTTGTAAGATCTGCTTTTAAATTCTATAACTTTTTCATGTATTTAGTGGTGCTAGTGTAGGGATTAAGGTCAATTGCCTATAATAAGGCCCTAATTAGAATGCTTACTGTGGGGGGATCTCTCACATCTTAGCCCATATTCATGCAAGTTTCAGAAAAAACCATGAGAAATTCTAAAAGGTTAGACCACGAGTTTGGATTGGATACGTAGAGAATGCATTTTCAAAGTTTACAACATCATTTTCAAAAATTTTCAGTGTTTACAATTTATTCTCACTAATTTCAAATTTCTTGACCTTTCCTGATTTTCAGGTTTTTCCTGACCCGTGGGAATTGTTTTAATCAATCATTAAGAGAAAAAAGAACGATCATGTTTGAAGAATGGCATTCAAAAAAATTCATTTTTGAATAAGATATTGTTTTAATACAAACCAACAAAAATTTCATAGATGAGAAGAATGAAAGGGTGACTGTGCAGCCTTAACACGTTGACCGCCATGTCAGCCATTTTAGATTCTAGACATTTTGTCATATATCTCTAAGTACTGAAGGAATCATCTTGAAACTTTAGGAGTGTGCAGAACATGTTATACTTCAAACATTTCAGTGAAAGTTTTACCCTAAAAGTAAAAGCAGTACCAATAAAAAATTAAAACATTGAGCGCCCTGTCAGCCATTGATGGCTGACAGTGTCAAATATGACAGGGTTGCTACACAAATCAGGCGAAAAAATTCCCTGTTTCTTTTAGAAGTAAAATAGATGACACGCAATCATGCAGCATTAGAATCTAACATGTTCACAAGTCAATTGAACATATTTAGGGTATATTAATTTTATTAACTTACTATAGTTAGGCAAAAAACCATAATTAATTCATTATAAAGCACAAAAATTTCCTTAAAAAAATATTTCCAATGTTTTTCCAAAAAATTTCGAAATTCTCTGCTTTTGCAATAAATTTTGAAATTCCTTGAGTTTTCCAGGTACCGTAGCAACCCTGTATGACATAAAGCTGCACCAACCATCGGTGGCGGATATAAAACTAAAAATATTACATTTAATGATTGAAAATTTATTAAAAATTTGCTTCATTTTTATTTATTACAGGAGGAATCATTATGGAATTTTAATGGATTTTAAGAATTTGCATGACACTCAACGTGTTAATGGAACAAGAGTTTTGTGAAATGTGCTGAAGCAGATCAATCCATTGAACCTATGGTTCAAGTTGGGAGAATGATGTGTTTGACACAAGTTGGCAGAACCATACTCCACACAATGCATCTTTGACAGTGACAAGGAGGCTGCTGACATGAATTTGCTGGACATGCCGCATAGGGATAGGTTTTTAAAGTCATTAGTGACCCCAGGGTTTGCACAAGAAAAAAATTATTGAGAGGGATTTTCTCACTCTAATGAAAAAATTAAGTGAAAATTTGCAGAATTTACAGATTTCTTTTTCAAGAGTTACAAGTATAATAATTATAAGATAAAAAAAACTTTTCATATAACATGTTTTAAATTTTCTGATGATTCATAGAGCTCTTATCAATGTGCACAAAATTTTTTAAAGTGATAATGATGTCACGTCAATTTTTGTGAGATGCATAATTCAACTTTTTATAATTTTTTAACGTTCACGTTTAATTAAATGTATTTATTTTTATGTCGAAAGAAAATGAACTCGTAATTTTTTTTGGCTGGTAGCAATTAAATTATAGTTAATATTTTAATGGCTGTTTTAATGCTATTAGGAGATTTTATTATTTTCATATTTTAATTAATTATAAGAAAACTAATCAAAAATTCGAAAATCAGACTTCGAAGTATTATGTTGTCACCGGGTTCTGAGCCACTGTGAAAGTTTCAAATGTCTAGCAAGTAGGGAAGTTAGTTAAAATTTGATTGCAAGATTTGTACCGGACAAACAAACAAGAATAGAAGTTAATAAAAACATGGTTATCAAGAAGATTCTGAAGAAAATTTGAGCTATAGGAAAAGGGTCCGCAATAAAACTCCAGGAACAATAAACTGTAGGCCGTGATGAAGAAAAACTATTAATTTTGTAGCAAACATCTTTATGAAGCAGCATGGAAATCAAACAAGTTTTTTTTTTATTAAAAATATTTTAAAAAAATCTATTATTGAGTCTAATAGACATACAGAGGGTTAGATGAGAGAGAGAGAGAGGGCTTCGCAATTACATGTTTTTACACCAGTCGATAACAAGCGAATTCTGAAGTTGACTCTATTGCAATTAAGATCAGACTGCTGAATTACGCCAAGAATTTTAAAAAAGAGCCAAATTTTATAGCCAAAGATATTCCATTGTTTCTAGAATAAATTAATATAAATATTTTGAATTTTGCACGTCTGTTGAAGAAACAACGCCAAACATCTATGCCAAGTTTTATCGCCAGAAGACCGTTAAATAAGCGAGACATCAAGTCTGCGATTTATTGCATATCCTACCATTAAAAAATATAAATTACTCTTTATTGATATCATAACGGAAATGTATTGCTTAATTTAGCTTCAAATAAATAAACATACGCAATTTAAAAGAATGAAAATGTAATTATGTATCCAACGGTTTATAACATGGAAATAATATTTTTTAATATTTAGTTATTAAATGATTTAGAAGAGCTTATAATTTTGCGAGATGTCATTTAGAAGGAATATGTTTTTGTTCTCAGACGATTTATTAATAGCATAAGGGATAAAGTATTATTAGAATTAAGATATTTATTATAGACAAAAGCGAATAAATAAAAGTAATTTAGAATTTCGTTATCTATTTTTATTAGCCATTTAATTTATTGAAAATATAATAATTACTTATTGCCTTTATTTTAAAGTTATAATTAAAACTCATATATGTGAAGGAACGACTTCACAATGGTAAAAAACAAACAACTGTAAAAAAAACCCTTTTTTTTCTTTACCTTTTTCGGTTAAGGACAAATAACTGCTTCAATATTTAGAATCTAAATTTTCATCAGAAAAGCAGAAAGAATTTCTCAAGCTCTTAATGAATGTGTTTCAAAATTTATTTTAATTTTTAAGCTAAAAATTTTAATATTCTATTTTTCTATTTGTTATGCAACAACAAAGAAGACAAATTCAAATGAAAAATATAAGAATTTTATTACTTATACAATATTCAAAATAAGGAAAATTCTATTTTAAAAATACATAATAGCACATAATATAATTCAAATAAATAGGTACAGAAAGAAAGTAAAAAAAAAAAAAAAAAAAAAACATAACATTAACTGAAAGATAACTAAAATATATCAATAATAAAAACTAACAAAGAAAAAGTATTTTATATAAAAACATCAACATTTTCAATAAGATAACAGCTTGCTATCAATTTAGACTTCAGATTGATGAAAAATACATACACAGCTAATCAGAAATCAGGTCTTAATATTATCAAAATTCTATTCAGACTATATTTCAAGTTTCAGTTTCATCTCTTCACAGCATTAAATGAACCTCAAGTTATTATTATTATTTTTTTTTAATGAGTAAATTTATTTTTAACTGAACAACACTTAAAAAAAAAAAAAAAAAAAAAAAGAAGATTTTTTTATTGTTTTAACTTTTTTAATAAGCACATACATAAATTTTCGAACAATCAGTTGTATTGAAACAGAATTAAACATTGATAAAATAAATAAATAAATATTTTATATAAAAGAACATTATTTACCCTAACTGAAACTGTATTACAAGAGTAATAGTTTAACTGTATTACAAGAGTAAAATGCAAGTGTCTCTCCCTAGCCCTTCACTTCGGGGGGTGGGGAAGAATATTTTTACAAGTCTAAAAGTTGTTAGCACTTTAAATTGACTTTAAACTTGTTTTAAAATTGAATTATGTATATAAAAATTTATCCACCCCTACAAACATGTCAGCCCATCAACAGATATTTGGTTTGTGCAGCAGTTGGCACTTGGTTAGTTAAAATAGTGTTGTTTGGCCAAATAGCACACTTTTTCTATTTTATCAGTATTTTACTTGTTGGGTAGCTATGGTTACCTCATAAAAAAAAAAAAAAAAAAAAATTACTCCAATATGTGTTAGTATAAAAATAGCAATTAATAAATACTAAAATGTAATTGCTAACATGAAATGCTGCATATGGATCAACAATTTACAAAACTGTCAAGTCATCCATTCAGCCAATGACCTTTTATAATCATTGGCCAACAGAGAGGCCAAAAATAAAGAACAGTCGTTTGAATTGTTTATCGATACATATTTTGTTTGTAAGGATATTTTATTTTATTTTTTTTTTTATTTAATAATAATGAAGTGAATAATTTTTAGGACTCTATTGCAACAAACTTTCAGACAGAATTATACCACATTTTCAGAAAACTATCTCTCCTGCTGTATCAGTATGGAATACTTTTTATCAGTACTTATCTTTATCAATATCAAACACCTTCCAAACTCATCAGATGTTTAGATGATACTCTTTGAATAAGGTTAGTAGATATCTGTTGTTCATGAAAGCTAAATACTTTCCAAAAATATTTTACCAATGAAGTTTGAGTTAGGAGTAAATAAACATCTCCTATATAATGTGAACTGAATGTTAAAACAAAAAATAATTAAAAAACAAAAAGAAATATTTATTAATAAAAAAATTAAGTAAACAACCTTTATATATAAAACAGATGTATACCTATCTATGATTTGCTTAAGTGAAAGAAAGCATCTTTCATCATTTTAATATTTCAGTGAATATTTAAAAAATATATATTATTTATAAGTATTTATAACTTTAACATATTAAATTACTTTATTTTAATAAAAAAATAATAATAATAATAATAATAATATTCTAAATTATTCATCACCAAATGTAAAATATGCAGATTTATTCAAAATACTTATATTTATTCACTTCATTTTAAATTATAGTAATCAAACGAAAGCTAAATAAAAAGGGATTATTTTGAGAAAGTTCAGATAAAAATAAAATAGCTTTTAAAATATTAATATAAAATTATTATTATTTTTTTTTTAAATATTTTGAAAAGCCCACAAAATTCAAATCAATACCAGAAGTATAGAAATATCCAAAAATAATTTTATTCTAAGTTGAAATATTTGCTTCTCACTATCAATATTAAAAATATTTACAAGTTTTAGAGTTCTATATATAGCATATAAGAGATTCACTAATTCAGACTTGTTGACTTACGTATAAAAAAAAAATAATAACTTTAGGATTTGTAGATTAATTATAACATAGTCATTACATTATTTTACTGCACAACCTGTGGCCCTTGAGAGCCTCCGTGACCTTCTAAAAACTCTTTACGTTTTATTTAATATTGACTTATAAATCTAATTTCATAAAAAATGTTGCCTAACTTTTATTGTAAATGATAAATGTATTAACAGCTATGCAAATACATGCAAACATGTACATTAACCATGGTAGTGGTTCTTCATACCCCACAGTGTTCGGAATTTCAAAAAAGCTGGCCAAAAGTCGAAATTAAAGAAAACAAGTGAAATTGCGATGTATATATATGTTTTCGAGGTCGCTGAATCCGAATCTGACATTGGTTTCTTGAAAACGTCAAAGGCAAACTCAAAAACAAGATGGCGGATCTAATATGGCAGACAAAAAATTAAAAAATTAATATAAGATGGATAATTCTTACATTAAGGGGTTTTTGAGGGCACTGAATTCAAATTTGACGTTAGTTTTCATAAAAAAAGTGATATTACACTCAAAAACAAGATGGCGGATCCAATATGGCGGATCAAAAATAAAAAAATTGATAGATGAAGGATAATTTTCACATTTAAGGGTTTTTGAGGGCGCTAAATTCAAATTTGATATCAGTTTTTATAAAAAAAGTGATCTTGCACTCAAAAACAAGATGGCGGATCCAATATGGCAGACCAAAGTCCAAAAAATTAAAAAATTAAATTAAAAAGTACAAATTAAATTAAAAAGTTCAAACGCTTTTACACATACAGGGGCAGGCGGGGGCACCCAATTCTTTAACGGCTGAATAAAATGGACATCCCTTAACACTCTCCACTTTGAATCAATGCGGGATCTTGCGAGATAAAAAAGTTTCCATACTTTGAAACTTTTGGTTATGTTATAATTGAGGTTAACTTCAAAAAGCCGCTCAGGAGATCACTTGATGAAAAAAAATACAGCATAAATATTATCTACTAACCTCCACAATTGTCGGCCATATTTTGTTGAATGTTGTTGTTGCGAAATTTTCCGAGAAACACTATTTGTTTAACTGTTAAAATGCATTAAAAGAAAAAATTGTCACGTTTTCCGCCAGCCTACACTTAGAAATATGTAGATAGAATAAATTTTCCACCTCACAGTTTCATTCAGTGGCTCCCTCTGAAGGTAATTCCGCGGTACTTACGTCTAAAAAAGCGCCTAAATTTTTCGACTTTTGGCCAGCTTTTTTGAAATTCCGAACACTGTGTACCCCAATCAGCAGCATGAGTGACCCTCACTTCTAAAAGGTTGTGCATACTTTCAAACAATTGTTACATAATTTTATGTTGCTCATTTCACGCTGCACACATACAAAAAAAAAATAAATAAATAAATAAATAAATAAATAAATATTTGGTGAGATCTATTTTTAACTCGGCAATTACCACAGTCACCTGGAGGCGACAGATGTTTAGTTTTTTTTTTTAAGCCATAAACAATTATGCAACATTACATGCATTAATAAGCTTGAAAAAAAAAAAAAGAAATAATAATAATGCAGTGAGATCATGGAAAAAAAAAAATAAATAAATAATAACAATGCAGTGAGATCATGAAAAAATTAGTTCATTTAATTTCTCCTACGATGATATGATTTAATAACTGATTTTAATTAATTAATGAGAAAAAGCCAAAATGTTAACTTTATAGTTTTAGCAAGCAAAACAGAAAACTATTTTGTTTCTTAAATAGAGATAATGTTAAATTTAAGATTTTTTTTTTTTCTTTTTTAGAGATTTTCATTCCATATTTTATGCTTAATTTATGACATAGTTATTTTAATGAAATAATTATGTTCATGAAATGAAAACAGTTTAGAGCCATGACAGGGAGCTTTCAAATTTGTTTGTGTCATCAACTGGAAATTCAATAAATTTTCATTTGCACATTTTTATAATCGGATTTGTGTTCAAAATTAAGTATTTTTAAAATTTTAATATACATTTACTGACCTCCATCCATCCACGCCTTATGGGCCTAGAACAAAAATTTGGTGGTGGATGTTCTATTGCCTTATGAAAATTGCAGAATTCCCTGGTTATATACGGACACTGCCCAGTCTGGAATATAGTATATATGCACGTGTTTCAAACTGGAGCAGAAAAGTCGATAACATGACAAAGAGGCCTAAAAAATGTTCTTTTAATCAACAGAAAATCTAATTCAATCAATTTTCGTCATCTTTTAAATTGGGATTCCTTCTCAAATTTTAACTGTCACTACTGTTAAAATTTTAATTACCTTTAGAACTTTCCGGCCTCGTGGGCCTACGCTTAAATCTGTTTCTGCATAGAATCCAAAAAATTATCAATAAAGATCTTGGAAGATGTTGAAGATGTTAGATACAGACACAATGTTCTTAGAAGAGGTTATTTTAATAAAATTTTACCATTTTATTGCAAGCATTCTGCACATACATACATACATTTAAACACACATTTAATAATTATAGCTTAGAAGAAAACAAAAACCCATTCTTTTTCAACAAACATTTTTAATATTATCATTCAGTGTTTCATCTTCATTTAAATATGCTTGGCAGCTTACAATTAAAATAATATACAACAAACAATTCATTAATCAAGAAAGATTTTTCAATACGAAAATACATTTTGATTTTGATTTTTTTTTTTTTTTTAAATCTTTGCAAGTATTTGAAAACACCAAGTATACACATGTAAGAATGAAATCACTAAATTCAATTCTCAGTGCACAATTTCTTTCTCAACAAACAATTTTTATATATTTCAGTGTTTCCTCTTGTTTAAATTATATTATATATATATATTTAATCTTTGCAAGTATTTAAAATTACCAAGTATATATATATATGATCATATATAAATAAAATTATTAAATTTACTTCACATTGCACAATTTCTTTCGCAACAAACATATCATAATTCAGTGTTTAATCTTTGTTTAAATCATACTTTAAATAATTATTTATTCATCGTATTTTTAATAATTATTTATGCTTGGTAACTAACAATTATAGACAATTCATTAAATAAGATTTTCAATAAAAAATACAACACATCTTATTCATTTTTTTTTTTTTTTTTAATCTTTATAAGTATTTGAACATCAAATAAACACCAATAAATATATATAACAATAAAATTATTAAATTTACCTCTCATTGCACAGTTTCATTCTCAATAAACATTTTTAATATAATTCAGTGTTATATCTTTGTTTGTTTACATTATATTTTAAATAATTATTTATGCTTGGTACCTTACACTTAAAATAATACACAAATAACTCATTAAATAAAAGAGATTTTTAATAAAAATACAACACACCCTATTCTGATTAAAATATTTTTAATTTTCTTTTCTTTTCTTTTTTTTTTATTTTTTTAAATATTGCAAGTATTTGAAAATACCAAGTGTACATAACAATGAAATTATTAAATTCACTTCTCCTCATTGCACAATTTTTTTTACAGTAAATCATTTTTAATATAATAATTTAGTGTTTCATCTTTGTTTAAAGAAAAACTAACTAAAAAGTTTCCAGGTTGGCAACACAGTTTAATTTTTATAAGAAATTGTGTTGTCTAGTTGCAAAACCGGCCAACTCCTTAAAATTAAAAAAGGCATTTTTTCAGTTTTTTAAGTTCTATGTAAACATTTCCACCAATTGGAAACAAGAACCATGCCAAAGTCTATCCTTTTTCTTTGTGTGTGTTATTCGCGTTTGAAAATCACAATGTGCTGCAAAAATGCCATCTCCATATCCACAAGATTATGATTCTATTCCACATGACAAACTAACAGATTTGTTCATAAGGTTAGTGCTATTGGGTTTTCTCTCGCCTGTGACTACTATTTCTTAGTGTACACACAATCTCTAATAAATGAATTTCATGTTTCCTTCAACTGTGGAGAAGTTTGTAGAAGTATCTTCCAGTCAAACAAGGAAGAGGAAAAGTGATCCTACAAAGTGGAAAAGGAACAAAGCCAAAGTTCAAAAGTAAAGCACAATCACTTTGTACTAACATATTATTAATTGATAACATAACAGCTTGTTATGTTATACAGCCATTTGTTAAAAACAAAATAAGAAATCACAAAAGGACACTATTTAAAAAAGAAAAGCTACAAAAAGACACGTAAAAGCTTCTGACAGAATTACGATGCAGATTCATGGCCAATACTTGGAAAACTCAACGAGGGACCACACAAACAGAGCCCCTCAGGCGACCGCCATAAAGCCCCTGCTAAGTCTTAAGTAATGCATTAAGAAATCTAGAAGCAAGCAGATTGGAGCAAACCTGGTCCAATCAGAAAAACACCCAATAAAGAAATTACAAAGTGAGACCTAAGCACCCACTAAAAAAAATACAAGAAGAAAACCTCCTCAAAAAATTGTAATGAGAGACCTCAAGGAAAATGATAAAAATTTTCAAAAAAAGAAAAGATTCTGTCGATTGTTTTCATGCTGAAAACATGTAAAAGTTTACTGTCTCATTGTTATGACTTATGTCATCTCCGCTTGAAACAAGAAGTTGCTCGCCATTTGAGCTTACTATAAAAAAAAACCGAGCCTTGGCCATGATGAAATTATTTAAAAATATGTAGTGCATTTATTAAGTGACAAGAAAGTATGGATTAAGTGCCCAAGAAAAATGTTTAAAGAATTGTTCCATGTGATGACCCACTTCTCATGCCCTGGCTGCTCCCCAGCATCTGGCAATCTGGTGAGAAAATTCCTTTTATTCATTGGTCAGTAATCTTAAAAATTTTACAAAACGCATTTTAAACATATACCCGATTCTAAGTACTCATCTTATTTCGATGCAATTGATATAATTGTTAAGATCATCGTTTTAACTATTATTAAAAAATGAACAAAACATTTTGTGTATTTGCAACTCTAAAGATCCAATATTCAAATTAAATTTAGGGAAAATTAAATTCTGGTTTGTTGTAAAGGCAACCAAATCCAAAATGAAAACTTTTATAATCCCCTCCTTTCATGTGCCCCTGCCATTTTATTTTGAGTTTTCAAATATACTGCTTTAATGATTATAAAACTAAAGAGTTTTGGTTCCTAACTTATTTTGGCTAAATGTGGCAAAAAATCAGCTTTTTCTCTAAATTTACTTTTTTAAAGATCACCAATTTTGCAACTAGATGGCACAATTAGATGAGAGTGGCAATTAATATAAAAAGAGATGATAAAATTCTAATTCTATAAGAACAACACAACACTTTTTTTTCCTGTTTTTAATAATGATTTGTTAAAGGGTACTATAGAGCAGACAAAAATATTTATAACTTGGAGATAAGGATGAAAAAAGAAAGAATAACTTTTAAATTGAAGGGGAGGGGGGAAAATTTAAATCATACTTTTCTATACAAAATACATATTTTTATCATTACAAATACAAACAGAAATATATATATTACACACACATATATATAAAAATATTTTTTAAATATATAATTGTATTACAAAATATATTAATAAATTTACTTCAAAATTATATATATATATATATATATATATGTATACAGCATGTTCTAAAAGTTCCAGTACTCCACCTTAAACAACTATCCATGATTTTTTTTTAAACATTAAATTTTATTGTCTGCTTATCATTGCCATACCTGCCAACATTTGAAAATGACAATTAGTAGCACATCAATTTA
Source organism: Salticus scenicus (assembly GCA_963930645.1). NCBI lineage: Eukaryota > Metazoa > Arthropoda > Arachnida > Araneae > Salticidae > Salticus > Salticus scenicus. Next base: position 71,353,686 of record OZ005648.1, read on the forward strand.
AAAAATGGATTGGATGGTTGGTTGGTTCGTTTTTATCATGCAACACATGAATCCTAAACGAATAAATGTATATTACCGTATTTTCTTGCGTATAATCCACGGGGTACTATTTTCAGCCCTGATGAAAAATTTTACAGAAATACGCACTGCCGGATGCCAGACATCCGGCTTTTATTTGCCACAGCAATCTGGCCACATTATGTTAAAAGTTTTTTACCCCCCCCCCTCCCTCAGATTAAATATTTTCAAAGTTATTATTTTTATCGAAATAATTTGCATTAGTGTTCATGTACAATGAAAGACTGTACTGTTTAAGAAACAAACACGATTTGTGAAATCAGGTGTAAAATAATTTTATTCTAAATTCAGAATTACTCTTTTTACACTATATTCAACCAGTTATTAAAATTCAGCAAAAATGCTAGCCAATTAATAAACATGTCGTGTGTTTAATTATGTGTGTAATTTTAAATATAAATCATAATTATTGCAAAAAATTATAATCTTAGCATCAGGATTATTATTTTTAAGATGTTAAAATATAAATATTAAGCACATTCAAAGGCTTTTGCAGGTGTTTGATCATCGATTGTTAAGGGAGGGGGGGGGGGGGGGGGAGATTAAAAAAAAAAACAAAAAAAAAAAACAGTGAAAAATATTGAACAATTCTACTTCTTTATAGGTTCTAGCATCTAATAAAGTAAATTTAAAAAGAGCATTGACATTTATGTTGTGGATGGGAAAAGATTAAGAATCCCAAGGCGCCACAAGGCATTTGTTTGCTTGCTGATTGTTAGGGGGTGGCCTGGGGCGCGAGGGGGGACACAAAAAAATACACGAATGAGAAATATTTAACAATTCTATCTCTTTATACATTCTAGAATCTAATAAAGCAAGTTTAAGATGAAAATTGACATTTATGGAGTGGATGGAAAAAGATTGAAAAGTCAAAAGATTGATATTAAAAAATGTTGCAGTTTTGGTGCTACATAAAAATTCGTAATTTTGAGCCGATTTTCGTAGCATCGTAGTTTATGGCCCAAATTCGTAGCAACTACGAATTATTCGTAGCAGTTGGCAGGTCTGCATTGCATCAATTCTTTAGTTTTTATCGTTTGCTTCTTTTCTTGCTCAAGCTGTGTGAGAATAAAGTTTTATGTTACTTTGTTCATAGTGAAATGAGTTTGTCCCGCATTTTGAAAACTGCACTGCTTGAAGCTTATTTTGAATGTAAATCGTATCAAAGATGCAAAGATGTTTGGTGATATAAATATCCAGATGATGCAATATCGAGTAAAAATACGCTACATCAGCTTGTTCAACGATTTTGTAATACTAATACAGGTTATGTGGAAGACAAGCACAAGAGGGGAAGACCTAAAGTTGTCACACCATCCTTTCAGCAAGATGCTCAACAAAGGACATTGCAAACTCCTCAAAAAACCATTAGGCATTTGGCACAAGAAACAGGTATATCTTGTGGATCGACACATAAGATTTTAAAAGCTTTGAATTTTCACGATTATTGTGTAAAAATGGCACCAGAGATTAAGCCATCAGATATTGAAAAGCGGTTTCATTATTGCTGGTGGTTCTGGAGATTTCTTCGCAACAGCATCAACATTTTGGACAAAACATTTTTCTCTGATAAATATGGCATGGTTTCATTTGAGTGGTTACTTGAACACGCAAAACGTTCGTTTTGGGTAATGACCAATCTTCATTCATTAATGCAAAAACATTTACATTAAAAAAAAAAAAAAAATGGCATATGGTGTGCAGTATCAGTAAAAGGATTGTTGAATCTCTGTTTTTCGAATTAGCTGTTGATGGTTTTGTATACAGGGAACTTATACAGCAATTTGTTGTACTGTTAGAAATGAATCAACGTGATTATTAGTTCCAACAAGATGGTACAACATGCCATACAAGTATTGAAACCATGCACATGCTTCAAGATTTTTTTGGCAATCAACTCATCTCAAGAAATCTTTGGCCACCTCGATCCTCTGATCCGACATTCCAGACTTTTTTCTGTAGGGATATTTAAAGAATAAATTTTATGCAGATAATCTTCAAACAATAGATGATCTAAAAATTGACATTTACTCAAAAGATAAAAGAAGTCACTCCCAGAATGTTAAAATGAGTTTCTTATTTTTTCCTCTGTAATTCTAAATGTGCTTTTTATCATTTAACATAAAAATAATCATTTTAAGGTTTGTTGTTTTATGAATAATACATCAGCATCAGTTCTGGAACTTTTAGGACACACTGTATAAATATCGTTATTGTTTTTTCAAAGAAGTAACAGTTTATATACCTAAATACTTTATTAATTATAATACTTTAATGATTCTTAAAAATTTATTAATCCAAAATTTCTCAAATGCAGGAATACAAATACATATGCAGAAACGATAATAAAAAGTTCCTCATTCCAGATTAATTTAACAACTTTTAGCAATGGTTTATTTATATATACAGCAGGGAACCAATTATTCAGCAGAATATGTATTGTTTCAATTTAAAATATTTTAAATTAATCAATCATAAGTATTTTAAATAAAAAATAATTAACATTTTAAAACAATCAATTTACACATTTAATTAGTCTCAAATTTAAAATTACTAATCAGAATTTGAAATGTATAAGAGTATCTTGAAACTATATAAAATACATATATAAAAAACAAAATTCGCTGTAATCCAAAGGCTTCAAAAACCCTGATTAACCAATGATTTTAAAATAACAAATACAGAGATGCCAACTTCTAATGACAAAAAAGCCGGAGATTTTTTTAACAGAAATCCAACAAGTGTAAGAAAAATGGGTAAAATAATGCAAATTTAATTTTAAGTAAAGCTTTATAAGCTTAGGAGGTATTTACAAAGCATCAGTATTAAAATTAAATGAATAATATATGTTTCTTGCAGTAAAACAAACTATCAAAAAAAAAAAAAAAAAAACCTCAGACATATAGTTGTTTAAAATTTAAATCAAAATAGACAGATTTGATCATTCTGCTCCTAATATAAAACAATAAGAATCTTAATTATCTTTGTAAAAGAAAAGGTAATAAAGAAATGAAAATATCAGCTATATTCTAATGAAATTGGAATTCTTTAAGTTTTCAATAATGGGTTTTTGGTATTTAAAAAAAAAAAAAAAAAAAAAAAAAAAATCTTTTGATAAGAAGACATTTTTCATTATGCAAAAATGAAAGTTAAAAATTTATTCTTAGCAAAAATTAGTTTCAAATCATTGTATAGTAATTCACAATCAAGCTGAACTTGATAAATTGCAGGGCAAGATAAATTTCAATTTTCTTTCAAATTTTTTTACCCAATTCCACAAATTTTAAGCATAAATTATGCTAAGCGGGATAGATAAAAAATACATCAGAAAAGCAGGAGAAATGAGTAGAAAATCAGGAGCATAGAAAAACAAGCAAAAAGCAGGAGACTCCTGCCAAAAGCAGGAGACTTGGCCTGTCTGCAAATATTACATACTAAGGATTAGAAAAATTAAGACTTGCTTACAGGCTCATTATTTATTATTATTTTTTTTTTTCTTATAGAAATTCATATTGTTTGCTTATATTTATTAAAAAAAAAAGTATTTGTAATTTTTAAAGATTTTGTGATTTTATTTATCACAAAATAAATAAATAAAATGCAACCATATTTATTTGTTAACAAAGTTTTTGTTCTATAAATATATCATGTTCATTTATTTAAATTTTGCTTCTTATAAGGCTTTTTTTTTTTTTTTTTTTTTTTTTTTTATGAAATTTAAACTTTCAAAATATAATTCTGGATAAATGGTTCCATACTAAATATATATATATATGTATATATATATATAATATAAAAAGTAATTAATGCTTCTCTTATCTTAAGATATTCCTTTGACTTCTGAATTAACAAAACATTAAATCACATTGATTTCTTTTTCTGATCAGAGAGTAACAAAGGCACTTCCATATATTGCAAAACATTGAAATATATTGCAAACAAAACAAAATGAACAGCTGAGTAGACACAATTTAACAGGACATGTAGATGAGGATATCTTTTAGGTGGTTTGAAACAAAACATGCTGACAGTGAGAATCAAACAGCCACAGATTGACAAGCAAAACTATAGAAGGGAAACAGTACAAATAAATAACTATCAAAAAATTATATAAAAGTTATATTACTGAAAAAAAACATTTTTTATCTAGAAACAATACACAGAGACACTGAAAAAAATTACACAGCTTTTAAAATTTATAATTTTGAACATCATTTCAAGATTATCTGAGTAATTATCATAAATAAATACCAAGGATATATATGTATATCAAACATTCATAAGTTAAGATTTGTTGTGTTAGTTTAATGATTTGTTTGTTTTGCAGGCTGTTAATAAATAAATCTGGTTTCTTAAAATTTGTGTATTTCATCCCCTGATGATCTTTTTTTTTCATTTTTCTGAACTTCTCCAAAAAAAAAAAAAAAAAAAAAAAAAAAAAATATATATATATATATATATATATATATAATAATGATGATCTATTAAGCATAGTAGAAGCCAAGCAACAGACACAAGATCACTGAAACACCAATGACCAATAAGATTAAAAATTTCTTTGAGAAGTTCAGAAAAATGGAAAAAAAAAAAAAAAAAATTCAGGGGAGGAAATACACAAATTTAAAGAATCCAGATTTATTAATTAACAGCCTGCAAAACAAACGAATCAATAAACTAACACAACAAATCTTAACTTAAAAACATAAACTATATCAAAATTTATGAAAAAATAATTTAAGAAACTTAAGAAAGGAGGCAGGTGGCAAGACTTGTGACTTGCCTGTGGGGTTAAACTAGTTTCACGCCGGCAACACTCACCCATCCTGCCACGACCAAAATAGGAGTCATATGGATTTAAAAAAGCAGAGTTTCAAAGCAGATGAATAACAATGAAACCACGAAGCAACAATGAAAATATATTAAACTTTTATTAATCTAATAATGGTTATTACACATAGAAAGTGTTTATGTGTCAAAAATGTTTCTACATGTTGAATTTTTGTCTTTGAGATAAAAAACAAATTGGAATTTTTATCTCTTATGAAGTCCTTAAATGAAAGACTGGTGATGATTATTAATCATCATGCTGTCAAACAAACTGACAGTTTTGAATTTGAAAAAAAGTTGATATCCGAGTGGTAATACTAATACAAGATCTCAAACTGTGATTACATATCATCCCTTTTTATAACCTATTTTTCCTATTTTTGTTAATACAATCCTCATTTCTACTAGTAACAAATATTAGCAGTTTTTGCCAACTTTGATGGTCACTATATTAAACAAGTTAAAAAATAAATAAATAAATAAATCACTTAAAAAATTAATTTTTTTTATATATATTAACAGTCTTGATATAAACAAATGATTTAGTTAATTATTTATTTAGTTTCTGATTAATTAAAATATAGTATACAAATATCATTTCTCTATAACTGGAATTAATAGCAGCATGAATATTTTAGCAAAAGATTGGGTAAAAAGAAAAAGATAATAGCTTTTTTTTTTTTTTTTTTTTTTGCCTCCCTCCTCCACTCCACCCAAAATAAAGCAGTTTTTTGTTTCATTCTGATCAGTTTGTTAATGTGTATCACTATTTTGTGAATAAAAAAGGTATTGACGTGATAGAAAATTCTGTACCAGCTTTTTGCACTTTGCTGGTGGCCATCTTAAATGTCTTTTTTTTTTCTTCGGAGGGTAAGAAAATGTACCCACTTTGAGCAAAATGCCACTAACACCAGGCTTCAGCTGAACACATTTTGGACTGCTTGGTTCCCCTTTGGGAGGAAATTTATTCTTCTTTTTTCGTCATCAACTTTCTGTTTTCTATATGTCAACAGATTCTTTGATCTGGTCTGACTACATCAGACTAGGTTGGAAATTCATAATTTCCCGAAGTACAAATACCCTTACACTGTCAGAAAGTTACCACACCCATAAACAAATGGTAGAATGTTATGCGTTAAAATAATGTCATTTAATATCAATTTTGATAGATAAAAATTTTGTTGATGTGTATCACTATTTCATCATTATACTTATTAAATTTATATTTCATGTGTAATTAATTTTAAATTAATTATTTCAATATTTTTTTCAGCTTTTGTGAATAAAAGAGGTTAATTTCTAACTTTTTCATTGAATTCCCATTTATAACATTTTCTAATTCAATTTTTATTACTTTTTCATATAACAAATAAGTGAAATAAACATCATATCATTTTTAGCCAAAGAAACATATTAGAAAAATCATAAAATTAATAACCCCAAAATTGGCCCATTTACTATCATTCTCCTTATTCATTTTTCCTAAATATGTGAATGTTCGACAGCATACTTTCCAATTACACACATTTTACTTAACTTAATAAAAGAAGAATATGTATTTGTAATATGCATACGTAAAAACATTTTAAAATACCTATCTATGTAACCTTTCATCTAGTGCAAAATATACTTGCTACCACTTTTGTGGTCAGGTCAGCATCAGTGCACGTGTGGTTATTCATTGCATATTCCCTATCTCTATGGTGTTTTTCTTCTTCTCTTTCTTTCATTTCATTAATGATTTGTTGTAAGAATGTTACAGTACAAGAAGAAAAATACAGTAGAGGAAACTTTCCAACTGTTTCCAACGTGACTGAAAAGGTCGTGAATGAGACTGAAAACACCCTCTTAAATTTTAATGTTTTACTTTTTTAATGTTTTTAAATTTCCCTTATGTTTAGATTTAAAAAAAAAATTGTAGTTATATATGTGAAATAATTTTGGTTGTTCCAGTTACTGCATTTCTGTGGAAGGCTTTCGGAACAAGCAAAATCAAATTAAAAACAAAATTTGAAACAGATTAAGTGATAAGAACTCGAGCAATTCCGCCTGCATTTCTGATGAGAATTTAGATTCTGAATATTGAAGCAGCATCAATCATTAACCACAAAAGGGAAAGGAAAAAAAAAAAAAAAAAATGTTATTAAACTTCAATTTTTAATGTTTACTTGATTTTTTACAATTGTTTGATTTACACACTTGTAATTTTTGAAAAAGAAATCTGCAAAATGTAAACAATGTAAGTTCTCATTTAAATTTGAAAAATACTGTGAAGGTGTTCACATATATTTAGTTAAATTTTAAGTGAGATATTATATTTACATAATTTGTTCTCAGGCATTTGAAGAAAGAATTGTTTTTAAATGTCATTAAAAATTACACAATTTTAATTATATATACGACCTACACTATTTATTAACATAAAACAATAACACACATCATTCAGAAATCTAAATTGTATATGTTTTATATCTAAATCATAAATAAAATGTTTATCTTTTTAAATAGAAAAGTACTTTACTTTATAGGATAAAAAGAAAATAAAAAAAAAATAATATCTAACGGAAATTCTGACATTAAACGTAATTGTACACAAAAGTGTTCTCAAATATTCATAAAACAAGAAAACTCATTGTCAGAATTTATATTATTTCAACACCAGATGTAATTTATTTCAAATTACGCAATATTAATGATTTCAGTTCATAACGGTCTTTTCTCTCGTCAAACTGTCGCTTGGCATAAAGTTGGTGAATACAGGGTTAATACAATTATAAACCGTCATTACAAATTCAAAAAATTAACATTACTTTATTATCTAAAACAAAGAACTGAAGTTGGCATTCATTTTGGCGAAAATAAGATAATAAAAACATATGACTTCCCTTCCGGGCTGTTCTCCCCGTGCCATCGAAAAAGCAGACCCACAGTTTTTGCTTTTTTCATCGGATAGTCAAGACGCAAGATTTTTATCTGCCCTCTCTCTCTCCCTTGCTCCTCGGAATTTTCTGGAATTTGATTCCTGAACAATATTTTTAAATACGAACCTGTACTTCTTCATGATGTGAATTTTTTTTAACAAATATAATAAAAATTGTATTGGAATTTCAAGACTTGTAATTTTTGTATTGCGGCACAACACTTCAAGGAACAACAATATGACTTGATTCAAACAACCATTAGTCTGTGGTGGATTTCACCGTTACAAATACCACTTAAATTTTTTGTTACAGTGAGAAAATCCCACTCAATATTTTTTTCTAGCGTGAACCCTGCAGCCACATGTATACTGAAGATGACTATGGAACGTAATGTATACTTTCCACTAACCCAAAGGTTTATAGATATTTTAAGATGTTTTAAAAATAAATTTTAAGTCTTTTAACTTTAAACAGATGAATATATAATTTTGTAAGGATTTTTCTTATATAATTATCAGTGCAGAAGTCTACTTTCTTATTTCAAAATCTCTATGCCTAAAACTTTCCACCAGAACCTTCAACTTTGATATATGAATATTCCACTGTATAATTTATAAAGTGTATAGATATATAAATAAACACACACACACAGTCGACTTTATGAAATCTGTCTATATAATTACATATTTCTGTATTATTCACCATTCACTTTCAAATGTAAGCAATGAAAATTGAAATTAACATACACACAAACATAACACATACACACAAAACATAACACATACACACAAAAAAAGAATTTTTAGCAGAAGTTCAAGTAAATTTGCAATTGAGAAAAAAAAAAAAAAAAAAAAAAAACATATTTTTAGCATTTAGCAAAATTTTTCTAAAAACGCAGTCTTTTAGTTAATTGTGATTCTTACAACTGTAAAAAAATTTAGCTGAATTACAAACTAAAAATAGTATAAACTGTCACCATTTCAATGTTTAAAAAAATTAAAAAAAAAAAAAAAACAGTAAATTGCATATAATATTTTATCTAAATTTGCTTTTGTATTATTTATCCGTATTGTAATTTCTTTTAGATTTTAAATTTTTATATTGAACTGATCCCCCGTGGCAGAAATACGGCGACAATGTCGCAGAAACAGAAATACTCTTGCAGAAAGATTTTACTTAAGGCAAATAAATTTTGACATTGTGCTTAAAAAAAAAAAAAAAAAAAAAAAAAAAAAGAGAGAGAGAAAGTGAGAGAGAAAGAAAGAAACTCAAAGATTGGTTTATAAACTGTTCTGCAGAACAAATTTTCGTTTCTGCAGATACGATCGCCTCAATCCTGAATAAGGAGAGGAAATAAAGCGAATGTAACTCACTTGGGCTAGCTTTGATACGGCATGCATTAGCGATTCGTGATGCTGTGATATGATTCGGTGTATCGACACTTTTCACTGGTAACATCTTCACATCGGAACTTCATTTTCGGGTCTCGAAACTTTGTTTTCGCGCCGCGCCTGCCGCTCGTGTCGTGTTCATTTATTGTATTGCAAAAAGATATTTTTTCGAAAGAACGTGGCTTTGCGACCATTTTCCGAATTTCATATTTCATGCATTTTCAAATTCATGCATAGCTGCATCCAGTGATTTTTTTTTTTTTTAAATAAGTGCGTGATTGCTGCTGTACCGATTTTCATACATTTTCTGATTTACACACGACAAATTAGTTTTACCTAGTGATTTTTTTTTTAATGTATGCGAAGCGTGCATACATGCGTAGTAGTAAATACACGTAATTTTTTAAAAGCTGCATTAATTTTAATGTTTGGTTCAAACTATGCAATACATTTCACAAATATATACAGAAATAAGACTATGGGGAAATTTGTAACGTCTGCAGTTATACGCAAAATAAAAAATGAAGCTGAATGCCTACTTTGCTTCAAAAAATAGAAAATTAAGAAATTAATCTTAAAAATACTTTGATTTTTAGCATTTTATAGGTAGTAAAAGATCTTAGAAATAAATATTAATGGGTATCTTAAGTTATAAAACTGGTAACTTTTCTAATTTCTTTCTTTACTAATCATTAATTATTTTAATTGTGATTAAAATTCTTAGCTTTAAATTTTGTTGTTTAAGCATATGATGTTGTTAAAAAATATATTAATTTATTTTACAAAAATAATCTTATCATTACTTTCTACAGCTTGTTCATTTCATTTTTTAAACATTTGAATTTTTAAAAAATGTTTATTTTTTTAATTGAAATATTGCAAAATAAATAGTTATCTATACATATAAAAAAGTACTTCCACTCACTCACTGACTCATCAACGCACAGCAAAATCTACTGGAGCCACTGACTCGAAACTGGGTCAGATTATAGAACATATAGTGTAAGCAATCCCTAAGAAGCAATTTTGCGAAATTCGCCCCCCAAGGGGGTGTAGGTGGCAAAATGTGATTTCACAAAAACCTTCATATCTCAAAGAAAAAAACAGATATCCGTAAAATTTTTGCTTTAAAATATAGCTAATTTAATTATCTAAAAACAAATTTCTAGAATTTTAGAAGTTTGGTCCCCAAGGGGGGAAAGGGGGCGAAACGTGATTTCTGTTGTCCTAAAAATCTTTTTCATATCATTTTTCAAAGTTTAAAAACGTTTATATTGCCTATTAATTATGAGGAGAGCTTATTTTCGTTTTAAATGAATAGCGTTTAGTGCTATGTATAAGTTAAGTTTAATTTGAAAAATATAAAGAATACAATGTATTGTTTAGTATAATATTTAGAGATAAGTTTTATTAAAATAACTTTACTTAATGATATAACTTACCTTTATCCTTTATTCAAGCAAATAACTTATCTTTTTCTATTTTTAAATACATTTGATATTATACTTCTTTATTTAATTCATATAGGATAAAATCATAATCTTTGTTTACATTCTTTGAACACATTGTTCAGGCCAGTTGAATTCCAATATGGCGATACTTACTTTTGCGGCCCATAGATGGCGTACGTATTCAGCGTCGTTAGAAACCCTGGATAATCTCAGAGATACGACAGGTACTTAGTACGCATGCTCAGTGGACAAACGCTTGTCCAGATTCCCTCTTCCTACAGTAACCTTTTACAATGCTTGGCGCTAATCGCGCATTTTGGTGATTTATCGGTGTAAGTTTTTAAAGATATTCTCTAAAGTAAAGCAAAAAAATTTTCTTTGCAATCAAACTAAGATACATTATGAATTACGTTACATTCATTTTATTATTATTATAATTATTATTTAAATTTAGATTACATTTCTATATTCATAGAAATAATTTACACCATCTTATCTATCATACTGCATATAAAAAATTCTGAATTTTAATACTCTTTAGTTTTTAATAATATACTATGCAACTGTAGTCTAAAAATATATATTTATACAAACTGATAATAAAAATAATAATAATAATAAAATTATTTTTATTTATTTAAAAAATAATTTATTTTATCAAATTTGTCATTGTAGTTACTGTTAAGAAAGTTCATCGATATTAAGATTAATTAGTAAAAAACAGTTAACTTGATTTGATATATTCATTTGAGAGATGACCGTTTAGCTTTATGATTAATTTAATTTATTGCAATAACTTACAAATATATACATTCTCAGCACATTAAATGTTTAAAAATTGTTTTATTTGGTTTATAAAAGGTTTTTCAGGGGGTCAAATGTTTTTGAGACTGTAAAATTAACTTTGCTCTCAAAGCTGGTAGACGGGAGATATCAGGTTCGATACCAGGTAGCGCTCATCGGGCTAACTTTTCGAAATTATCTGCAGTTTTCTCCGAAACAAGCGTAAATATGGGCTAGAACACTTTAAAAAGACCACCCCTTTCTTAAGTTATTCAACCCATACCTCGGCCTTTCTTTTGTAGGCAACTGGCACATTAACACCAACATATTTTTCTTAAAATAATTCAGTTTAGAAAAATTGAATTAGTTTAATACTTAAAAACATACCAATATTTTATAGTTAAATGCATAATCATTGACAATATTAATATTTGTAAAAATATTTATTAACTTTAAAAGTTTTATACATCCTTATTGTTCATGTCAAAAGTTTATTTTTCTTCAAATGTAATACACACACACATATATATATATATATATATTTCGTATTTTCGTATTTTGTACCTTTGAATAAAGTATGATAAAAAAAAAAAAAAAGATAAAAAATAACGTATATGATAAAAAGAAATATGACACTTAATAATTTAATTAATTAATTAATTAATTAATAAACAAATAAAGAAAATGAAGAAATAAGCACTTATAATTTTACAGCATGAAATTCTAACATATGTTAATCTCATAAAGAATGGTTGATTGGTTGTATGGCTTAAGACTGATTGACTATTCTAGGGACCTAGGCCTACAGGAGAAATGCCCTCCGTGGGGGGGGGGGGGGGGGGGGGGGTTCTAAGTGAATCTAGTTCGTATTTACGCGAGTTTTAGAGAGAACTACGGAAAACTCCGAACGGCTAGATCGATAACGCGTTTTTTGATCGAACACGGCACTTCCCATCTACCAACTTTGGCCGCAGTTCCGCTTGGCCACCATAGAGGTATTTACTTCTGTTAATGCCTTGATTTCTCCATAAAAAAAAAAAAAAAAATAGATAAACAAATAAAATAATTTTATGTTTTTAAATTAATAAATAAGAGAACAATAAGCATTTTAATACTTTTTTTAACCTTATTCTTTTCCCACTCGTATTCCGTATTTTTGAATAAATATAAGAAAAATTTTAGGCACCTAAGTGCTTTAGCTAAGTTTAAGCTTTATGCATTAAATGAATGTACTAGCCTTTATTTATATACTCCTGAAGAAATTAAAAAAAAAAAAAAAACTAAATAATTAAAAGGCCTTTTTATTTATTAGTTATGTATTTTTAACACTAAAATTTCCAAAAATATGCTTTAGGCACCTATTGAGTTTAAGCTTTATGCATTAAATGAATGTACTAGCCTTTATTTATATACTTCTGAAGAAATTAAAAAAAAAAAAAAAAAACTAAATAATTAAAAGGCCTTTTTATTTATTAGTTATGTATTTTTAACACTAAAATTTCCAAAAATATGCTTTAGGCACCTATTGAGTTTAAGCTTTATGCATTAAATGAATGTACTAGCCTTTATTTATATACTTCTGAAGAAATTAAAAAAAAAAAAAAAAAACTAAATAATTAAAAGGCCTTTTTATTTATTAGTTATGTATTTTTAACACTAAAATTTCCAAAAATATGCTTTACTTTATCAATTGTATTTATATCTAAATGTTTGTTATATTAATCAAAATAATTTTTAATAAGATCAGGTAAAACAAAAATAAATAGATAAATAAATAAAATAATAAGAAGTGTATATTAGTTAATGTTAACTTAGATAATTTATTTTCAAAATTGTTCTAAAAAGAAGGGGAAGAAAACCGAACGCCGCACGTTAAAAGTGCGATTTCTTCCGAAAGATGTTGGCTGTGTAATTATTGAAGTTATCGCCAAATACGAAACTGTTCTAAGAAAAGTACTTATTTTGAAAAGAATTGACGAAAATCAATGAAAATTTTTATTTCTATTAATAGAAAAAACATTTAGGAACATGAAAATTTGCTTCAAAAATTTTTAATTACATTTAATTAATATGAATTATAAGCATTTTTGAAAGTCACAATTTCTCCCTGCCTTATTTCTATGGTAGCGATGCGCGAAATCGCCTCGGGCGGTCAAAGGGAGCTTTCCACCAATCAAAAAGTATGAACACCTTATCGTATCTCTCAGTGAAGGGTCGCTAGCGTCGTCCGTTGTCACGGTAACGGATTACGTGCGATGGGCGTGTTTTTGGATCGCCTGGAAGGGAGAAATGTGTAGCCTGGTGATTGGCTGTTCTGGAATCCGGTGATAAATGTATATAAGGATGTCTTACATAGGTTTATTCTCTCTTGCTTATAATTTTCGTTTGTAATTACGATGATTTGAAAAATTTAAATACGTTTTCAACTATTTTTTAGTTTGCCTCAAAGTATGAGGGCATGTTTCTGTTTAATTAAGTTGCAGTATATATATTAATGTTATTTGAAGGCCAGCATCCTTTTTGTGCTAATGCTGAGCAATGAAAGCATTAATTCTACTTATAAGCAGTTAGTTTTTGGCAAATAGTTTTTCCCTCATGGCAAGTTTTTCCAACTATCACTAGCAAAGTCTATATTTTCTGTTAAGTTTTTAAATTTCTTGTTAAGTTTGAAACTTCTTGTTAAGTTTTAATAAATATTGTTATGGATGTTAAACTCTGTTTTATTTAAAAACTGCACACTATGCCTTGTTACATAAAAGTATGAGCCAAATATTCCACTGCAATCTCTGGATATATTTTTTTTTAACATGTTAAGACAGTTAACTTAGTCTTCATGATAACATAGGTTATGGGCATGTCATTTGGCCTTACCTTGTTTACAGTTTAGATGTGCAGTATATATTTACAATGGCTATGAGTTTAACTCCTTCTATTGAAAAATTAAATGCTAGTAATTATATTACTTGGCAGAAAGATATTCGTTTTATTCTTATAAGAGATAACTGCTGGGAATTGGTTGCTAAAAGAGAAACTTTGCCAGAGGATGATGGAAAACCGGAAACTACTAAGCTTATTACAGATTTTAAGCATAGGTCAAGACTTGCACTGTCTACTATATATTTGCATATATCTCTTGAAGTTCGATGTATTATAGAAAATTGTAATGACCCGGTTGAAGCATGGGAGGCTTTAAAGAAAAATTTCTTGTCAGATTCACGTGCAAGACATATTCAATTATTTACGGAATTTGTAAAATGTGACATGCTACAAAATGAGTCTGTAACAGCCTATGTGAATAGATTGAGTCGTACAATTGAGTTGTTGAGAGAAATGGGTTGCCCAATGGAAGATATTTATTGTTGCTATCAGCTTCTACGACATCTCCCGAAGAAGTTTAATTCTGTGGTTCAAGATATGATGCGATGGAAGTCAGATGAGTTCAAGTTCACTACTTTGGTGTCCGAATTAACGTCTGAGGAAATCCGTTTGCAGTTACAGAAAGATGATGAGCAGCTGGTAGAAGTTCAAAATATTCAATATAAAGGTAAACAAAAGTTTTATAAACCTTTATTATGTTTCAATTGTAATAAACCAGGTCACTTTAAGAAAGACTGTTTAAATAAGAACTTTAATGCAAATTTTAATAGAAATTCTAATGTTAAATCAAATGTAAATCCTAAGTTTAAATCTAAAAATGTTAAATCCCAAAGGAAGATTGCTTGCTCTGTCAATTCGGTCAATGAACCTTCATATTATATTGCACAGGTTAATTTTAGTGATGTTGGTGGCGATAATCTTTGGATTTTTGATACGGCCGCGAGTCATCACTGTTGTCGCAATAAAAACCTGTTTTCTGAATATTGTCCTGTAGAAGGTGAAAATTTGAAGGTGGCCATTGATGGAGTAAGTTTTCCGATTGTTGGGAAAGGTGTAGTTAAATTGAAATTTGGTAATAATGATGTATATCTTAAAGATGTTTTGTTTTCCCCTGAATTGAGGAAAAATTTAATTTCTGGTGCAAAATTGGACTTTAATGGTGCCAAGTTCACTGGAGGTGGTGGTAGAGTAAATGTTTTCGACAAGTTTGATAAACCTCTTTTTTATGCCAAACTTAAAAATGGTCTTTACTATGCCTATGCCAAGTGTTTAAAAGTGAATGGGGGGCTACCTGATGAACCTGTTGTAGCTAATTTAACTGACTTAGAGAATTGGCATTCTCGTTTCGCTCATATTAGTCCGGAACTTATAGTCAAAACTAGTAAGCACAATGGTGTGAAAGGGCTTCCTAAGCTTAAATTTAAAAAGTTTTCATGTGAACCTTGTCGGGTAAGTAAACAAAATCGTGTTTCTTTAAAGTCGGTTGATTCTGTTCATGGCATTAAATCACCCTTGGAGAAAGTGTACATGGACGTTTGGGGTCCAATTCCAATTTTGGGAAAAAGGGGGGAAAAATTTTTTTCTTTCGATAATTGACGGTTTTTCACGTAAAGTGACTTTATACCCAATGAAGGATAAGTCACAGGTGTTTAGTATTTTTGAAAGGCACATTGCCAGAGCTGAGCTTAGTCTTGGAAAGAAGTTGAAAACTATTAGGACAGATAATGGTTCTGAGTTTGAGAACGAGAGCTTCCGTGACTTTTGTAATAAAAGGGGGGTTGCTCACGAGCTAACAAATACTTATACACCAGAAGAAAATGGTGTTTGTGAGAGGCTCAATCAAACAGTTCTAAATTGTACTCGTGCTATTCTGTCCGATAGTGGACTTCCTTTTTCTTTTTGGCCAGAGGCTGTGCTTTATTTTAGTTACACTTGGAATCGTGTGATTCATAAAAACCAGGAAAAAACTCCTCTTGAACTTTATACTGGAAGAAAACCTTCGGTTAGACACCTGAAGCCTTTTGGTTTAGTAGTGTATGTCGGAGTCCCTAAACAGAGACGCGACCACAAACTTATGTCAAAGGCAAAAAAGGGAGTAATCGTCGGTTACGCTCTTCGTACAAAAGGATATAGAGTCTGGATAGAAAATGAGGATAGGATCGTAGAGACTGTAAATTTAACTTTCTCCGATCGTATTTTTAATCAGCGCAGTGGGGCGGTGATGGGCCCTTCGTTGGAAGAGTTGGGTCAGTCTCCAAATAGTCCGGTTGATTGTGGTGGTTCCGATCCCGTAGACATTGTGTTTGGAGGGGGGCCTGATGATTCCGATGGGGAGTCTATCACTGAACTACCTGATACTAATGACTCTTGTTCTAAAATTGTTTGGAGGAGAAAGCCAGTACCGAGACCTCATGGTGATAGGACAGATATATATTATTACCCTAACGATAAAACTACTAGGTTGAGATCTTTAAATGAGGTTAAGAGTTATGTGAACGTAATAATATTGTTTTCGAACCTTCCTTGTTTGATTTCTCTGGTAGTAATAAATTTGAAGGGGTGGTTAATTCAAATGATCCTGTTTCTAACCATGTTAAAAAGGAAACCTGACTAGAACTTTCTGTACCTAGAACTTATAAACAAGCTATGAAGTCACCTCAAAATTCTGAATGGATTAAAGCTATGGATGAGGAAATTTCAAATATGAGTCAGCGTAAAGTATGGCATTTAGTCCCTTTACCTGATGGGAAATCTTTACTAGGTAACAGATGGGTTTATACCATTAAAAAGGATGAGAGTGGGAATATAGCTAGGTTTAAAGCTAGGCTCGTCGCTCAGGGGTACTACCAAATTCGGGGGGATACCTACGACGAAACATTCTCTCCAGTGGTAAATTTTTCTGTTATTCGTTTTTTCTTTTCCCTTTTAGTTTCCTGTCTTAAGTGGCAAAACATTCAGTGTGACATTAAATGTGCATATTTATACGCTCCTCTTAAAGAAGAGATTTATATGTCACAACCGCTTGGTTATATTGTTCCTGGTGAGGAAAATTTAGTTTGCAAATTAGACCGTGCTCTGTATGGTTTACATCAGAGTGGTCGTTTGTGGTTTTTCGAATTAAATAAGGTTCTTTTAAGTTTAGGTTTTCTTAAGTTTAACTGGTGTAATTGTTCATATTATTTTGTAAATAAAATATTTGTATAGTAAATTTGTAAGAAAAAAATATCTAAGTTTCATATATATAGTAAAAATTGTAATTTATAAAGTATAAATTTTGGATATGTATCCTTATTTGAAGTTTTTGAGGTGCAGAATATTTTGGATGTTTTCTTCTGATCTTCATTGCTTTGTCATTGTAAAGAGAGTTTTTTTTACTTAGGATGAGTGTAAACGTGGCCACGAATGTTTGAGTTATGTGATTGTTATAATTGTTTAACTAATCTTTTATTGTTTTCAGTAATGGGGTGATGAAGTTAACAATAAAATTTCTTAATGCATCATTTTTGATATATTATTAATATATATATATATATATTTTTTTGTCTTTATAGTAGATTTGTTGAGTGTTTTTAGATGAACTGATCTATTATGGTGGACTTTAGCAAGTATTGATGGATTGCCTCTGTATAAGAAGATTAATGTGATATTGTTATACTGTTTTTTTTTATATTTTTTATCTTTTGTTAATGCTAGTGATGGTTAATGTTTCAAAATGATATGATGGGGGGCATTGTTGTCCTAAAAATCTTTTTCATATCATTTTTCAAAGTTTAAAAACGTTTATATTGGCTATTAATTATGAGGAGAGCTTATTTTCGTTTTAAATGAATAGCGTTTAGTGCTATGTATAAGTTAAGTTTAATTTGAAAAATATAAAGAATACAATGTATTGTTTAGTATAATATTTAGAGATAAGTTTTATTAAAATAACTTTACTTAATGATATAACTTACCTTTATCCTTTATTCAAGCAAATAACTTATCTTTTTCTATTTTTAAATACATTTGATATTATACTTCTTTATTTAATTCATATAGGATAAAATCATAATCTTTGTTTACATTCTTTGAACACATCGTTCAGGCCAGTTGAATTCCAATATGGCGATACTTACTTTTGCGGCCCATAGATGGCGTACGTATTCAGCGTCGTCCGTTGTCACGGTAACGGATTACGTACGATGGGCGTGTTTTTGGATCGCCTGGAAGGGAGAAATGTGTAGCCTGGTGATTGGCTGTTCTGGAATCCGGTGATAAATGTATATAAGGATGTCTTACATAGGTTTATTCTCTCTTGCTTATAATTTTCGTTTGTAATTACGATGATTTGAAAAATTTAAATACGTTTTCAACTATTTTTTAGTTTGCCTCAAAGTATGAGGGCATGTTTCTGTTTAATTAAGTTGCAGTATATATATTAATGTTATTTGAAGGCCAGCATCCTTTTTGTGCTAATGCTGAGCAATGAAAGCATTAATTCTACTTATAAGCAGTTAGTTTTTGGCAAATAGTTTTTCCCTCATGGCAAGTTTTTCCAACTATCACTAGCAAAGTCTATATTTTCTGTTAAGTTTTTAAATTTCTTGTTAAGTTTGAAACTTCTTGTTAAGTTTTAATAAATATTGTTATGGATGTTAAACTCTGTTTTATTTAAAAACTGCACACTATGCCTTGTTACATAAAAGTATGAGCCAAATATTCCACTGCAATCTCTGGATATATTTTTTTTTTAACATGTTAAGACAGTTAACTTAGTCTTCATGATAACAATTTCACATGCGCAAAACGTGGTTTCACATACTCCTATATATCTCAAACAGAAAAACAGATACATGTGAAATTTTTGCTCTAATATATAGCTAATACAAATACCTAAAAACTAATTTCTGAAATTTTCAAAATTCAGTCCCCAAGAGGGGAGGAGAGGGGGCAAAACGTGATTTGAAACATTACTTTATATTGCAAACAGAAAAAAATATAAGTGTAAGATATTTTTGCTCTAAAATATAGCTCCCATAAATACATAAAAACTAATTTCTTTAATTTTAGAAATTCGTCCCGGGTAGGGCAGGAAAGGGGGGCTATGGGGTAAAAAAATAGAAATATAGTTAGACCGTTCAAAATTGGTACAGATAGGTTTTAGAAACCTGCAAGTCAAATGAGGATATTTTTGAAAGTGTAAAGTTATAAGGAGGGTCAGAAAGGTGTGTGTGTGTGTGGGGGGGGGGGGGCAAAAAAATAAAAATAGAGTTAGATCGTTCAAAATTGGTACATAAAGGTTTTTGATATCTACAAATCGATTGCGGTTAGTTTCGAATTTGTAAAGTTATTAGAAGGGCCGGGAGGAGGGGACGGAGGGGCAAAAAATAAAAATAGAGTTAGGTCGTTCAAAATTGGTACATAGAGGTTTTTGATACTTACTAATTGATTGCGGATATTTTCGAATTTGTAAAGTTATTAAATTGGTACATGGAGGTTTTTGATAGCTACAAATCGATTGCGCATATTTTCGAATTTGTAAAATTATTTGGATAGACGGGAAGGGGAAGTGAAAGGGCAAAAATATATAAATAAGAGTTAGATCGCTGAAAATTAGTGTTGTTAGGTTTTGAGGCCCGATAAATCGATTGCGGATATTTTCGAAAGTACAGAATTATTACGAAGGACGGGAAGGGATCGGGCGCAGGGTTAAAAATAAAGAAATTCCGATAAAATGTTGGAAATTAGTATTATTAGGTTTAAAAGCCAGAGATAACGACTGCGAGTATTTTTTAAAGTCTAAAATAATTAGGAGGGGCGGGAATGGTAGGTGAAGGAGGATGCAAGCCTTGCGCGCCTGTAGGTGCTGCCGGAGGCAGTGGTGGCCCGAACCGATTATTCCACTGATGGGAGAATTTTTTTTTTATTTATGTTTTTCCCTTACGATAATATAGTGATTCATTAAGAGTGTTGAACATAAATGCGCTCGTGCAGTGCAGAATTGCTTGAGCTGCCAAGGGCAGTGGTGATCCGTCGCGACATTTTTTCAACCACATTTTTTTTTTTTTCTCTTTTTTTTTTTTTTTTTTTTTTTTTTTTCGCATAATAAAAATTGATCCAATTTTGAGAATTCATTAACTATAGTGATTCATTTAAAAATAATGGCCAGCGAAGCGGGTGTAGCCTGCTAGTTTTGAATAAAAATCAAACCAAATTATTTGTATTTCATTATGATATTCAGTATTCTCTATTATTTTTTACTTTTAATTTTGAGTTCTGTATTAGATTTTATGTTGTTTGCTTTGCACCTTATGAAATAAGTGAATTTGTGTATTTAAATATATATATTTAATATAAAAAAAAGTAATGAAAATTTAAAATTATTTGTAACATTTGTTTAATTTGGACATTTCGTGATTTAAATGCCTTAAAAAAATTGTAGATTATTAGTTCCCCATCATACTATAGGTATGGGGAACTTAGGTAATCGTGAAAAATTTCGACCTCGGTTTTTTGACTTTTCTACACGTTTTCAGGTGTGAGGAATCCGAAACTGACAAAATTTCTATGGTGTCTGTCTGTAGGGTGTCTGTCTGTAGGGTGTCTGTTAGTGTGTTAGTGGGTCAGTCCGTTATTGTGTTAGTACGTTAGTTTGCTAGTCTGTTTGTTAACACGATATCTCACGAACAAATAATCGCAGAGAGGTCAGATCAGTTTTAAAATATTACTTTCGATACTGGCAAGAACCCTATTTATTTGGAACATTCGAATTAAAAAACTTCGCAAGTTATTAGAAATTTACGTTTTTCTTAACATGGGAGAATAGGGCAAAAATTCACTTAAACGTGCATTAAATGGAAACTTTTTACTGTAAAAATGTCAGACCAGTTTTAAAATATCAGTTTTGATGCCGGAATGAACATCAGTAACTATAAATATGCTACTTTGAAAATTTCGCAAGTTATTGGAAATTTAGGAATTTCTCAACATGGCAGTATAGGGTAAAATTTCACATAAACGTCAGTTTTGAGCGATATTTTCATGGTAAAGATGTCAGACTACTTTTGAAATATTATTTAGGACACTGGCATGAATATTAATGACTATGAATTTTCCAATATAAAAATTTCGTAAGTTATTGGAAATTTACGAATTTTTTAACATGGCAGTATAGGGCAAAATTTCACATAAACGTCAATTTTGAGGGATATTTTCATCGTAAAGATGTCAAACCACTTTCGAAATATTATTTAGGATACTGGCATGAATATCATAGACTATGGTTTTTCCATTTTAAAAAATTCGTAAGTTATTTGGAATTTACGATTTACTTAACATGTCAGAATAAAGCAAAATTGAACATAAATTTCCATTTTGAGGATCATAAATACATTAGACAACTTCAAAATTACATTTATGATATTTGTTTGAACATGATTGAATACAAATATTCTAATAGGAAAATTTCGTAAATTATTCGTAATTTACGATTTTATCAACATATCGAAATTGTAAATTTTTCATATAAATATGAATTTTGAGGATTATTTCATTGGAAATAGTAGCATGAAAACTAAACAACAGAATTGACCCTGATAAAATAAATTAATAGATTAGAATAAGATAAATATATCGAAGTGAACGGTGGATAGCCTATTAGGCGGGGATTTCATTCTGTCACTGTACCAAGCTTTGGTCAAATTCATTTTTTTTTAACATGGTTATAATATGTCTCGCACTAGAAATTTATGAGAACATATACATGATGGGGAACTGAGCAGAGTCCACCTATGGCAACTAGTTTTTTATGTGTTACTGCATGTTATAGTTTGAATTCATTGAATATTTTACAAAAAATATTGTATATTAATGTGAACAAAAAATCTGAAGCAATTAAGATCAATAGATTTATTTTCATCTTTCTTAAAAAAAAAAAAAAAAAAAGTATTTTCTTGCAATCGTGCAGATACATGCATTTGTGCCTAGTTAAAATATAAACACATTGATTTTGATTATGCTGAATATTATTTACTATTTAAAAATAATGTATTTTGAATTCGAAAATGGTAACTTTACAAACTATACTTGCAGAAAGATTTTGGTGTTGATGAAGCTTGCCGCAGAAAGCATAATAAATTTCTGCCACAGGGAACTGATTATTTGTATACAACTTTCCTAAACTGTATTTTGAATAATTATTTTTTATCTCGTATTCATAGTGCATTTACTTTTATTATTTAATATAAAAAAAGAGACTTAGAACTAGATAAACAAAGAAGAAAAAGTATTCAACATACAAGTGCAAAAGGAAACGATGAAAATTCACTCTATGCAACTGAAGAGCTGCCTTTATTTTTCACTTATTATTCCCTTTATATAATATGTTGAAGACTTGTTCCGCATTTACTTTTATTATTTATCAATTTTTATGTAAAATTTTGTTTTTGATAAACTACTTATATTATATTCAATATACTTATATTAATAACCCGTTAGTAGTCGCTAGTTGGTCGATTTGCTGCCCATCCTTCAGTGTTGCCAGATTTTTTTATTCAATAGCCACCAAAATTTTTTAGAAGTAGCATTTAATATACATAAAACGCGAATAAAATCGAAGGAACGTCGATCACATCACTTCTTAAAATTATTGGTGAGAGTTAAATAAAAAGTTTGCAATCTGTAATAGGTGGCGCTGTCTATAGCGACTACTAACGGGTTAATTTACTTATCTAATATAGTTACATTTTAATATTAAATGAAAATTAATACCCCAAAAAGAAAAATATGCAATGAAATTTAATAATGTAAAATTTGCATAAGTCTTTTGCTCCAATTTTTGTAGTTTTCATAGAGTTGACATATAAACAAATTCAATAAGTTATTGATTTCATTCCAAATGTTATTATTCCAAATAACATATAATATTTATATATACATCTGGAATAATATCTATTCCAAATTACTTTTTCTGATTGAAAATTTTATAAATATAGTTATAAATTGCTTATGCTCATGCACACAAACTAAAAAATAAATAAAAATAAAGGCCAGACAGTTCATTCAAAGATCAGATTTTATAAAACTATACCACTGAGCAATGCAGTAAATAAATATATTTTTGGAAAATATTTATCATAAAACATAAATACATACAAAAGTTTGAATCAGTGACACATAGATAAGAAATAAAATATAGCCAAATATGAAAATCATACATACAATAATACTAATATTTCTATCCTGCCTCGTTTTGAAAGACAGTAGAAGCTCTTCATAAGCTCTAATAGCACCAACAAGAAATAACACTGTTAAGGCAACAAACGGAATGACTAAACCATCTTTGGCTAACAGAGGAACTAAGCTGAAATCAATAAATGAAAGCAACTTAAAATGGCTTAATATTCTTAAAAATAAAAATTATTTTTTCAGAAAATCACATTTAATAACAAAGCAATATATTAAACAAAATACAAATCTTGATCAAAAAGGTATGTTAACTCTTTTTGCCTCTGCACAATCTATACTAACTCAATTGTTAAGAAAAAAAAAAAAAAAAAAAAAAATCGAGTTTTCTACATTATTTTAAAGAAAATATTAGCAACACATTACTTATTCAGACAAGCGGTATCTGCTGTCTTCACAATATAAAACTGGTTTAGCTCAATATTAATTTTCATTCTTTATTTTTATTCTCTTTCAAATAAGGTATGATTAGCAAATTATAAATGCTTTTCTGTTATACTTTTTGCAAAATTATTAGAGATTGTGTGACACCATGTTACTGTACTTATGGTAAAAATCTTTGAATATCTACGTATTTCCGTAATATTTTATCATTTTAATTGAGCTAAACAAGAAAAATATAAAAGTGAGACAAAAAAAACTTCTTTCCAGATTTCTCAAATTTTAAAGAAAATTTTTATTTTCCATGAGATTTGGAACTAAAATCCTAATTTCCTGAGTTTTCCCTCAGGCATATGAACCCTTTAAGTCCTTCAAATCCAAAAACAAATAAAAAGTAAATTGGGAAAAAATAATAAAGAACTTGCAACAAATTATTTATTTACCGTAAAATTCCGATAGTAACCCCCCTCCCGATTATAACCCCCTCTCTGAAATTTGATGTACTTTATTTTTTCGGAAAATTCCGTTTATAACCCCTCTTCCCTTACCTTTGGCGGTTAAGTTCGCCATTCTTTCGTTTTTCCCATGAGTGTTGCAAACATACTCTTTTTTCTACTTTTACATTTGCATGTAAACATATCCAAGTGTTATTTTTACTCATCTTTCAAAAGTAAAATAACTCCAAATAAAAAAATGTGGTGTTGTTTACATTCTTTAAACTCCAAAACGTTAACTGCTATCTGCAAGCGGCCGTGGCTTTCGCAACCTTGCTTATGCAACTCTATTTTTGCGATCACAACTCTTTTCTAAATTTGAAATTTTCTTCTTAATTTTAAATCATTAAATAGCTTAATAACTCCGTAATAATACTTGCATATGTAACTTTAATAGTTATCGTTCACCCTGTTTTGTTCTTTCATATCAGTTAATAGCAGTGCAATTAACTGTTTTTTTAACTGTTAGTGAATCTTCTAGACTGCTTCACTTCGCGATCGCGATTTGTTTATCACATGTTTGTGTCTGTTTCTGTTATTCCGAATACATTTTCTTTTTGTTGTTAAAATAAAAATTTAAACTGATTAATAAAAATTGTTTATTAATAATAAAGTTTAATAAATAATAATCAGTATTATTATATTATTAATACAATTTAGTAACCATTAATATATATTATAATATTAATAAATTTATACTTTTAAAAAAAGATTGTGAAACTTCCGATTATAACCTCCCCCCCCCCCCTCTGAAGTCATCGTACTTTTCCAGAAACTTACGATTATAACCCCGCCCCCAGTTTTGACAAATTTTCCCTTGAAAAAAAAAAGGGGGGGGGGGGGGGGGGTTACTATTGGAATTTTACGATATTTATAAAATGTAAAAATTTAATAAGATAAAAACTTACCTGAAAGTAGAAATGCATGCAAACCAAACGGAAGCTAATGGATGATCTTCTAACAGCAACAAAGCTGCTCTATTAAGAATAAATGAGAATTTTGAAAATCAATTTATACAACATGATATTAAAAAAAGAATTTTATTACACCTGCACTAATTAAGAATAATTAAAAACACTATCTAAATTGACTTCTGAACTGTCAGTAATTAAATAGATCTGAAAAGGATATTTCATTGAGATACAACTTACAAGATATATTCCTAATAAATTAGTTATTTAAAATACCTAAAGTTTAACCTGCTATGTTGGCAATCATAATCTTGACTTTAAATAATTAAATAACATGAAAAAAATTAAACAATGAGCCTTTTGTTTAAAAAGGACAATTAAAAGCATTCAAACTCACAAAATTAACAGATTTAGAAAATTTACATGAACTGACTGGGTGCTGTATTATTAAAAACTTGATATTTAACTTTTTTAGAAATCACCCATTTATTGCATAACACTTTGAGAAAGGAAGTTTCAAAGTATAATACAACAGACAGGGGGGAAAAAGTACAAGTTAGCTTTATGGCATTTATTTTAGTAGATCAATAAGTATGCCATTAGTTGTAAAGGTCTGCACAGTTTTAATATGAGCACCAATGGTTGTTCTGCTCATATCAATCGATAATCAATCACTAACCATATGCATTATGGAGCATGTCCGGCATTAGTGTAGCAATTGCATCGACAATTTGCTCCTGTAAATCAATGTGTCAAGTCCTGGATTGCTACACTGTAAACAGTGATCTTGACTTAACCCCAGAAAAAGAAGTTGAGAGGTGTTAAATAGGAACTTCTCAGATAACCACAACACACATTATACTTTCTCCCGAACAGTTGCCATTGTATTGATGGAAAGCAGAATGAAGATAGCTTTCATCTTGCATTGCTATTGTGCAACATTCATAATCAAAGTTGCATACCAATGGCATTTAAAAATCTTGAATACTTGCCAAGTTGTTTGAAAAGAATATTAGAGTGTTTGCTCGTTTGCTGAATTTCTTTTAGAATTATGACATTATGAGCTTTAAAAATATGCCCAACATTTTTCGATGACCCTGTATTAATTTTATGAATCATTAAAAAGATATGCTGAAAAGCTGCTAATACTGAAGGGGTTAAATTCTATTACATTATCTTTTGGATTGACTTTAGTGATGGCAATAGTTATTTTATTATTTTTAATATCATTAAATTGCTCTTTGATTCTAGTTTTTATTTTCTTTTTGGTCCTGTTGATGTATCATATGAACCTGTTCTACTCCCTACCCTTAAAAAGTTAATTTTGTAAATGCCAGCAGTTTCAACTTGGTCTTTATCCATAATTAATTAAATATAAAACCTTAACACATACTTCATATTTCATCGTTAATATTTTCGGCTGGGCGCCCAGCTCTACTCAAACAATCTTCATCTGTGTTGGATCTCTCAGAGTTGTGGTCTTTTATAGACTTCTTAAGTTGGCTCCATATCCGATCAGGTGCCACTGTCATTGCACACATCTGGGTTAGTTGCTATTTCTATGGCTTCTCTAAACATTGTGTAATTGTAACTATTGTAATTCGTTATCTTTTTAGTTTTTTCCAAATTTATTGTAATTTCTTCATTATTGAAAGTTTTGGGTAAGGCTGTATTTATTTTTCCCGTTTTTATATCATTTTTATGTTCTTTGACTCTGTTTTTTTATCTTCCCTTTTGTTACACCAATGTATGAACCTGGTTTATTGTCTTGATTATTGAAAGATGTTTGGTAAATTCCAGCATTTTCCAAAGGGGGGATGGGATCTTTATCAAATTGATTGAAAAATATTCGGGTTAGGCTTTAATAGAGATATTTACGCCGATTAGCCTAACCCGAATATTTTTCAATTAATATGTAATGATAAAGACCCCTCCCTTGGAAACAGCTGGAATTTACCAAATACCTTTAAATAATCAAGACAATAAACCAGGTTCATACATTGGTGTAACAAAAAGGAAGATAAAAAACCAGAGTCAAAGAACATAAAAACGATATAAAAACGGGAAAAATAAATACAGCTTTAGCCAAAACTTTCAATAATGAAAAAATTAAAATAAATTTGGAAAAAACTGAAAAGATAGCGAATTACAATAGTTACAATTACATGATGTTTAGAGAAGCCATAGAAATAGCAACTACCCCAGATGTGTGCAACGACAGTGGCACCTGATCGGATATGGAGCCAACTTATGAAATCTATAAAAGACCACAACTCTGAGAGATCCAACACAGATGAAGATCGTTTGAGAAGAGCTGGGCACCCAGCGGAAAATATTAACGATGAAATATGAAGTATGTGTTAAGGTTTTATATTTAATTAATTATGTGTAAAGTACTTCATTATAATTTTATTTTATTTATTGGTCTTTATCATTTCTGATCAGTTGGAAAATATTTTTATTTGGCTTTATAGGAATATTTATTCCTAACTTGGCAGCTTCTGATTTAAACTTAGTGCTAGAATCTTTATTGAATGTATTACAGAGTATACTTTCATTTTTGAGCATTATCTATATTATTTAGTTGTTTTTTAAATTCTAAAATTGTTTTTATAACCTGGATTTTGCGAAATTTCTATGAATTTATCAAGTTGTTTTAGTAGGGTTTCAATTCAACATACAGGTGGTTATAATTAAACTTCCCCTATAAACAGAATCCTATAGCGCAAACGGGTGAACAGAATGCAACAAAATTTGGTATATAGACTATACAATACACAAGATGTGATCATGGAATTTCAAAAAAAAAAAAAAAAAAAAAAAAAAAGTTCCAAAATGTCCACCAGAGGGTGCCTTTTCTGGAAAAACATTAAATTTAACGCAATAAACAACCAAAACGGAATACAGAAACAACATTAACGTTTATTGACTAGTTTCTGATCACCTTGTTATCGAACCACATTAAGTAATATACCAGTTTTATACCCTAACTGTTTTGCATAAAGCTTCCTTTTCTTCGCAAGCATGCAAATCTCGACTTATTTTTCCTAGAATTGACAGCTTTTCTCAGTTTTACATTTTATTACTCATAATTCTTGTTATGGATTGTTAATATTATTTCTGTATTCCGTTTTGGTTGTTTATTGTTTTAAATTTAATGTTTTTCCGGGAAAGGTGTTCTCTGGTGGACATTTTAGAAATAATTTTTTTTTTTTTTTTAATTCCGTGAGCACATCTCGTGTATAATCTATATACCAAATTTCGTTGCATTCCATTCACTCGTTTGCACTGTAGGATGCTGCCTATAGGGGAAGTTTAATTATAACCACCTTGTATATTAACTGCACAATTTTCATAAAATTGTATGGCTGCTATTTTGTAATACTGCTGTTTCACTTCACGCCTTTCATGTAAATGTTAAGGAAAATAAAATAAAGTTTTAACAATGATTTTATTTCTTTTAATTAATTACTGTTACTAAGGTTAATGTCTGTTTACATACGATATATCTGCATAAATTTTATTAAATCAACCTTTACAGTAAGAATATTAATCTCTGTTTTTTTTTAAATTTAGATTTACAGATAAATATTAAATAAATAATTAAAATGAAAAAAAAAAAAAGTTAAAATTAAGATTAATAAGACTTTTTGGAGGACCTTAACTTACCCATCAAGGGCCACAGGTTGTGCACCACTAATCTACAACTTAAGTTATAACAATTACATCTATTTCTTAATACAATCAACTTCCTCTAATCTGCAAAAGTTTTGTCCAAAGGTTGTGTGGATTATAGAAATTAGAAGTCCTCGTCTTTGTTTAATTTTTCTTTTGCTGATACTAAGTCAGTTACTATTATTAATTCATATACAAACATCAAAATGGAAAATGAGAAGATAATTTTTAATAAATTTTAGAATTAAATATTTCTTCAATATTAATAAAACTAATCTATCATATTCATAAATGAAAGAAAATAATTTAAACATACTCAAATAATACATAGCAATAAAATATAAACATATTTATTTAAAAAATACAAAAGAAAATACTTTTTAAGTCAGAAATAAGTATTCATCATTGATTAATTTTTAATTTTTATATACTTTCCTGACATCCTTTGGCTTGACCTGGCGCTAATCTGTATGAATTACAGGATAATAAATACAAGAATATCACTGTTTTTTCCCCATTTGTGTTTGAAAGCAAGGATTAAAGTAAAAATTTGATTTAAAAGAAAAAAAAAAAAAAGCATAATAGGAAATTTTAGCTGTAAATTTCTCTATTAATGTTAAAAAATTAATTGCGGATTAAAGAGAGTTAACTGTACCTGATATATGTATATAGATAGAACAAATCAGTATAACTTTCAGATAGTTTATTAAATAAATAAACATATATATACCGTAAAATCCCGATTATAAGCCCCTCCACACTTTTAGGCAATTTTCGATTTTTTTGCATAATCCTAAAAATCACCCCCTCTCCATTTTTTTTTTTTTCATTTTGAGTAAAAAATTATTTTCTGAAATCTTATGTATATTTAATGATTTTAAATAAATGTATTCTTTTAAAATATTTTTTACAGCAAAATTTATTAACTCCCCTTCTTCTCCTCCTGTTTTAACAAAATAAGAATGAGGTGGGAATGAGAACTATGAAATAAGTATAGATTTATATTGAAATTGTAAACCTATTTTCCGATAGATGGCAGCACCAGTCTTAATTCCAGAAAATGTTCTTATAGGCTTCCTCAATATTCATAAATAATAATAATAATAATAATCTGTAAGTAAACTTTTCTTTATTTACCTTTCATATACTAAAGAATAAATAGAGTTCTTTTATTTACTTATTTAATAAAGGTTACATTTAAAAAAAAATATTAGCTTTTCTTTTAATTTAATTTATTTCAATTAAAAAGATTGATGTCATACTTTTGTAAAATATTATGTTTAACAATAATATATAAAATGAGTTTTATGCATTTAATATTCACCTAAATATATACTCTTATTAATTTATAATCACTAAATCAATTAATGTTTCATAACCTTTCAAGATTTGCCTTGCCTTTACTTTATCAGTCTAATCTTTTTATTAGTCTTTCATATTAAACATATGAAAAAAATAATTTAAATTAATAATAAAATAATTTTAAATTAGCAATTAAGATTTATTTTTGTAAGTTACATTCAATTCTGGTATATATTCAAAATATTAGTTTTATTGTCTGGTGGTAGATGGCGTCACCACAACTTTTTAAAAAATAAATTTCTAATAATCCCGATTATAAGCCACTCCCTACTTTTTACTGGTTTTGCATTTGAAAAATGGGGGACTTATAATCGGGATTTTACGGTATAAATATATTGCTAAATATATCATATAAGATTACTCACAATGCAGGAAATAAGATACTCTTTTCATGTACTTGATATGAAAATAGAAAGAATCCTAAGGAACTATTAACCTGTAAAGAAGAACAGATGTAAAAATAATATCCAGCTACTATATTGAACACAGGGTGAAATGGGGTAAGTGTAATAATAACTTAAAACTATTCTACTATGAACTCATTTTTCTTAGTTGCTATTATATTTATACCTCTGATTATTTTTAAGCATAAACTAAAATTAAATGGAATAAATAACCTGACTTGACATTGAACAGAAATATAAATATTTACACAACATTGAAATTGCCAATGTAAAAATATTAAGTGCAAACTGCAGTTTTGGTAGCGTAAAGCGTACCCTAATCAGTGCAGAATGACGAGGTGGATTACTGCTCTTATACATAGATAGGGAACAGGGGTGAAACTACCTAGCATGCAAAAACCCTGAAAACTGATATTTGCATGCAGATAGGGAAGATTTAATAATGAAATATCATATGGCTACCTGTATTAAATGATATTTGGAGAGTTCTTAATACATTCTAAGGCAAATTAAACATTCAAAATAAGAAATTTCTGTAAAAACAAAATAATTTACATGAAAATCAGAAACAGCAAAAATTTCAAAAAACCTGAATTCAGGGGTAGCCCCTGAAAAGTTTCACCCCTCAGGGAAGCAAATTTTAGAGTCAAAATAGCAGCCAATAGGAATTTGGGATGAAGAGAGCTATGTAAAAATCAAGAATAGATGGATTTTATGTAATATTTCTAACAATATGAGAAAGGGGTTACAAAAGAAAAAAAAAAAAAAAAATGCAATTAATGATACTTTTAGGATTTTTATAGATATAGAAAGCTTCTAGAAAATTGAATTCACGTGGTTGAGCCGACAGATTATTTTAGCTGAATTGAAGCAAAAAGTATGGTTATTCTCACAACAATGCTCAGCAATGGCCAATTTGTTCATTTCTTGTTTTTGGATGTAACCCGCGTGTTCTTTAAAATAAAAATTGAGTTAACGTTGTGTTTGACCAATATATGATTGCCCACTTTGACAAGGAATACTTTTTATACCCCAAGAATTGTGTAAATCAATAGTTTTTTTTTTTTTTTTTTTTTTAAGTTAGAAAGGGTTAATTTGTTTGTGGGTGAGAAAATTATTTTAAAGCTATATTGTTTGAGAACTTTAGCTATGGTAAAACTAGATTTAGGTGAAAAAAGGTAAAACAATACCAATATTGGCACAAAGTATGGGGATGTTGTAATTTAAAAAAGCGCTTTATCAAAAAGGAATGGTTGTAATCTCTGTCAACAGCAACTGCTTTTAGATATTTGATTTCAGAGTGGAAGGATTCAGGATAAGAACAAATAACAAAAGTATAAAAAGCGGCCATTTTCTGGGTAGGTGGATGATAGGAACAAGCATGAGGAGGTAATGAAATTGCAAAATTTTAACAATAAATGGTAGAGCAAAAGCTTTTTTCAGCATCAAGAGAAAAGGAAGTGAACCATTGTTTCCAATTTCATAAGTAAATTGGATGTTATTATAAAGTGAATTTATAATTTGTAATATGCTATCAATATTGTGTCGAGAAGTGTCAATCAAAGTGAAACTATTATTGCAATATTTTCGGTTTAGATGAAAGTTATATCTCAAATTCTATGTTATATAAATGCACTAAACTTGGTATGTGAGATACATATTATGAAAAAATTATACTGAATCAATTTGGGTGTATGGCAGCTATCACTTCTGCGGTTTTCTGATTGGCTATATCTCAATATAGTTATTAGTGGAAATTGAACCAAACTACATATATAAAACAGGGTTCCCACTCTTAAAAAAGAAAAAAATTCAAGTACTTTTCAAGACCTATTTGAAATTTTTCAAGGACTAAGGGAAAATCGCAGAACGCTAGGTATATACACAAAACTTTAGTAACTACTTTCATTAGTAATATTTTTTCTTATAATTAGAATAACTTTGCCTGTTTTCACAATACATTTTTGATGGATTGGCCAAATTCATTTTTACAAGAGTCCAAAAACGATTACTTCAAGGTTTGGAATCATTATGATTATTCCAAAGTTTTTAGGTTTGAGTCCTGGTCTAGTCACTTTTTGCTCAAAATTAATGACCAGTCCATCAGACAGATATGAGACTGGGAAAAAAAAGGTTGAAACTATATGCAAAAGCAAGACAATGAAATAAGAATTTTATGACAAAATCATTATATATATATTAGACAATGGCGTGCACATGTGGAGATGGAGACAGTTTAGCATTGACAGAATTTGCGCTAAGCCTATCTATTGGAGTGGAAAATTCAAGGATTTTCAAGGACTTTCCACAAAATTCAAGTACTTTCAAGGGCCCTTAAAAAAGAAAATGAAATTCAAGTACTTCTTAAGGACTTTCAAGGACCGTGGGAACCCTGTAAAATGTTAATTATAAGAAGGTAAGATAGTGCTGTTAATAAGAATACTTTTGAAAAAATACTTACCAAAGCTATTCGAAACTTATGACAATTAGGATTTTTCAGTAAATGAAGTGATGATGGAACATTAGCCAGAAGTGTACAGAAGGCACTAAAAATTTAAAACATAATGTAAAATTTAAAATATCTACAACTATAATATAATATAAAATAAATAAAGTTTTTTTTCATATGGTTTCATTTGAACATTTGTTAATACTAATTAAAAAAATATATACTCATATATACCTTTCTGAACCAAAGAGTCATTTTCAACCATATATAGACAGATTTTATCCATATATAGATTGTTTCAAATTCTAATTTAAGTATGATATATAAATTACACTGCTTTGCACAAAAATTGGCCCCAATACCATTCATGCAAATTCTTATGTAAAATGATCTCCTGAATCCGAATATAACGTCCAATTTGTCCCATCACCCACTGTTTTTTGAGGATGCTACCCTATTTTTAATCACTATTCTGCAATTTTAGGGCTATAAATTTGATTTGGAGAGGGGTAAAGGATTATTTTAACTGTTAAATATCTTCTGAAGGTCTACAGAGGTGAAAAATTCCAAAACATGAATATTTGTAGCAAGGGAGAAATTTAGGGGGTTGGGGGGGGGGGGGGAGATTTGCCACTAAAGTTAGAAATTACATTTGTTATATTTTTATTAATATATTATTTATTATATCTTATATTTTTTTGCTTTTAACAGTTAAAAATAATCCTTTTCTACCCTTTAAATAAAATTAACGGCAATAAAACTGCCGAACAGTAATAAACACTGCAGGAGGGGGTGGCGTCCCGTAAAAATGGTGGGCGATTGGGCAAAATGGCAGTCATACTCGGATTCAGGAGGTCATTTTACACAAGAATCAGAAAGAATGGCATCAGGGTTCTTTTTTTTTTTTTTTTTTTTTTTTCAGCACAGTGCTCCAAAACAGTGCTCATTTACAGTTCTCACATTATGGTAATTATCTTAGTTGTAAATATCAATCTTGAAAAAGACTCTTCATAAAACTAAAATATCTCCCTGTGAGCAAATTTAGATAAACATTCTTTAAATATACCTTATTTATTCCAAAATTAATAAATATCTAATAGTAAATTAAAAATAAACATTTTTAAAATAATAAAATTGAATTTAAAGTAGATGAGAAATTTGATTCCTTAATATTTATTTCATAACTTTATTTATTTAAGCAGATATCATTAGTGAATGCAATTGTAATTCATTTCCAGTTGTTTAATGACAATTTTTCAGTCTTGGTGGCATCAACTAACGGATTGGTTTTGGTGACTATTTTTAGGCCAAGTTTAGGGTTGTTGTTCTTAATAATTGTTTTAAATTTCAAATTTTCCCACAGAATTTTCATAGAAACAAAACAAAACAAATTATTTGGAGTCCTGGTGCATAATTCAACATCTAAAAATTTTGTTGATCTCTCTCTCCCTCAGTCCTCCATCTTTGCCAATGAAGTCCAAATAATGTTTTATACTACAAACTTTAATTATACTCAAGTTTTAAGAGAATGTACTTTATATATAGGTACCTGTCATGTTTAAAGAAGTCTATAAGTTGTTTCTTTTCATTTCAAGTTATTTATTTTTAAAGTACAATTTTTTAAATCCTGAACTTTGTGGTTATTGCAGCACTATACCAACCTATGCCTCCCATTTGAAAAACAAACAACCCCCCCCCCCTCCTCATAAGTACGAGTTTTGTTTAAATGAAATGTAATATTTAATTTTACTTAATAGATTTGCTTTCTTTTACTCAATTCACAATTTGCTAAATTAATTTATTTTGATAAAAGTTAAAAGAATTATACACATATTAAGATCTATATGACTAGCTATGCAATAACATTTTACATAATTATATATAATCTATATATTCAAAAAAAGTTATAGCCACTGGCGTGAAATGTTTTTGTCTGTGACCACATCTTCTCGTAGAGGACAGGGTTCTTTGCTTCATGAGAGGTATCAATGTGTTCCGAATACTACAAGGAAGACATTTCAGTTGCTTAGAAATTTCTAACATTTTAATTAACGAAGTTATTAACTAAAAACGATAAAGGTACTCTATTTGCCACTTTGAAAAAAGTTTCTTTTGTGACATTGTTCTTCTGTCATGAAGTCACTTTCCACGGGAAAATTAAAATGTGATCCATGATTGTAAAAAAGAAATAAAATAAATGTCAATGTTACTATTAGTAACCTTTTCTTTCTCTACTTTTAGAAAATTAATTTTCTCACTGGCAATCTTTTATGTTGTTTATATATATATATTTTTTATAAGTTCTTTTTTTTTTTTTTGTGAATAATGAAATAATGTCGTGTCTGTATGATTGACTGCATTACTTTTGTTTTTAAAATGTTTTTATCTTTTTTTTTTTTTTAATTATTATTATTTAAAAACATATTTTAAAATATTTCAAATATATTTTGGCATAAAAAAAAAAAAAAAAAAGAGTCAAATTTAATCTTGAGATTTTTCAAATTGAAATAATAATTATAATAATAAACTTTTTTGCTTCTCACATATTTTAGAATAAGTAAAATTATTACCTAATTGTACACTAGAAATATATAGAGAATATAACATACTGCCCTAAATTAACTAAAAAATTCAATAGTAAAAAGTATAGGCATTAGAAAAAATACGTACTATATATACATATATATATTTAACAAACAGTTAAACCAGAAATTCATCGCCAAATACTGTCAAAAATTTAAAAATTGCCAAAAGGGTCATATACTAAAGTTGCAATACAAAATGGTTTTGATATTACAAATTTGTTTCTATTAAAAAAAAAAAAAAAAAAAAAATTACAAATTTTCAGCATAATATTTCATAAAATAAAATAAATAAATAAAATTGAATAATGTGATATTAAATAATATGTACTTCAATTTGACACTAAATATGGGGATTTTTTATAACATTTTTCTGCTTTTGTCTTGTGTTATGCACTATTAATATTCTTATTCAATGAAAGGCAAAGCAGCGAATAGGAGGGCAGAGCCCCACATGGGTTAATCAGTGAAGTTAGTCAGCGGTTGGTGAGCAGAGCCCCCCTAGTTATGTAAAATAATAAGAACTCTCTTTAAAAAGATGGCCCCATTTAAGATAGATTTCTCATTATTATATACAAAAATAGATTCCCCAGTTGAGGAGTCTAGAAACTGCATATAGACATTGCTTTATCAAAAAAGTCAATTCCTAAATTTTTAATATTCTTTTACACAGAAGTGCAAAAATAATAAACTTTATCTCTTTTACCTCAGCGTTATAACACAAGAGGTAGCAGTGTTAATTGCTAACTTGTAAACCAAGACATTGAGAAATGGAAAAACAAACTGAATTCTGGGTGATCAATTTGCACTTGCGTATATTTTTATTGTAAGGACCATTTCTTTTTCAGAGAGTAAAAACCAATATGTATTGTTACTGCTACCCTTTTTATTTAAAATACGGCATAAAGTTATAAAAAAACACAAGTAACATTGTAAGTAAGTGCAAGGGTCACACCAGATTAAAATAAAAATGTAGGAATATTTTTTAGAAAAAATATAGATGTCCACAAGGAAAAAAAAAATGATAATAAATAAAAATACTGACATAATTATGTATTAAGTGATTCAGAATGGGTCGTTCAAATTCCGTGGTAAGTAGGTAATAGGAAATGAAGACTTAATGAATAGAAGTCATAGAGATATACACCTGAGATATCCACAGAATGCAAACTGTGCGTCAAAAATACCTTCATACATAAAAAGAAGCTTCATCCATAAAAAAGGCATACACTATGAATGTGATTTTCTAGTGACGTAACAGAAAATAAAAAATCAATGGACTTATTTTGCAGTAACAACTAAGTTCCAGATAATTAACCATCTGACTGCCTTAGAAAAGGGCAAAATTGCAATGTTGTTTTTACTGCACAATATTTTACTGTACTAAAATAATGCTTATTTCAACTTGAGATTAAAAATGCAAGCGTGCATGTGATTATAATCCTTATGACTATTTTTTCAGACTTTCAAACTTGAAAAACGAGCTAAAAATCCATAATTATATAATTTTGAAGTATAAATGTAATGCAGAAAAAAATAACAGCTTAGTGACCGGATATATCAGTCAGCAGCAGTCAGATGGTTAAGGAAAATCGCCTGTCAAAGGTAACTGCATTCTTTGCAAATGAAAACAATGCAAATATTTCAGTGTTGACCATCTGCCAAATGGCACTGCTGCAGAATGTGCATGGCCTTTAACAGCCATCCTTACAACGCTTCTTTTCATTTTGGCTGACAGTTTGATAGCCATTCATCTCTATTTTTTGTACCATGTCTGTGTGATCTGGAGAGAGGATTATGAATGACAGTTTTTGATCTGCTAATTTTGCTAGCAATTTGTCTTTCATTCATTCCATTTTGGTGAAATTCTAAGATTTGTCCCTTTTTCAATAGCAGTCAATACCTTTCTGCACCATACACTCACAATTGCTTCAATAGTCAAACTAATCTCTAGGTAATCTTTTCTGTAAAAAATTGTAAAATATATTGTAAATTGTAATAAATGTCTACAACTGTCCCACACTAAATTAATCAAATCTAATGTCACCTCATTACAAAATCACTTTTAAAACTAATCTCCAGGTATTTTTCTATTTCATTACATTGCACATTTTTCCTTATTCCTTTTTTTAAAATTATTTATTTTTTTAAATTTCTCACTTTTGTTTTAAATATAAATGTTAAAATTTAATTAAAAAAAAAAAAAAAAAAAAATACAATTTCTGATGAAAAGAAATAAAATCAAAGGTAGCATCAAAATTTTTTCCAGTTCTATATATAAATTCTCTTTTATTTATTTATTATTACTACTGCTTATTTTTCTCCTTGTAATGTTGCTTTTCAGTAAAAAATAAAGTATTAGAGTTAATTATAGCTGGATTTTTTTCTGATACACCATGCTTTGCTCTTAATTACTATTATTATTTCAATTTTCTTTTATAACTAAAAATTTCTAGATAATTTAAATTTTTCTTTAGAAAATGAATAGCAACACAAGTATCATTTTTGGTTGAATACTTTTTTGATGTAATTGTTCTGTTAACTGATTACCTAAAAGAATAAAAAGGGGAAACTTTGTAACATAAGCCAAAGAGAAGCACACTGAAATATAACTAATAAAAAAGATCAATTTAGAAAAAGGAAGTCTTGCCCTTATCAACAAGATATAAACAAAGCATGTCAGGAGTCCTGAGTGGTGACTACTGTGCATATGTCAAATCATGGCAAAAGTCTCTCTTAATGTTTATGATTCGCCTTTTTCTTCGCGATTTCTCAGCTCCTTATTGAATCAGAATTTTCCTGGGGCTCTTAAAGGAATTTCTGGGCTTAATTTTTATGCAGGACCAGCAGCATGAGTTGCGAATCGCACTAGTATCAGCGGAATTCGACTTATAATTTCTGTGTGATGAAGTCTTTGGCCATGAAACAAACTTTAAAGCAGCAATTATGAATTATTAACGATTTATAATTTTGATTAGCAATCTCCCCACTTTCAAATTAGGTTCTTTAATAAATTATATTTACTTATTTTTATCCCTTTCATTCATATATATGTGACGAATTCCCTTACTTGGAGTCACATAATAGCTATGAAGGAAAGATGCTGGCACTCAGTAATAACTCCAAATTGCAGTACATGTTTTTATTAAACCATCTGGAACATATCTTAAGATACAATCCATAATTATAGGTTGAGCAAATGGGAGCCGCGCAGTGTAGCCGAGACCATTGGAGGCCCGTGATCAAACATCATGCGATCCCCGTGACCCCTCTCGGGACGTTATTTGACGTGAGTTTACTAAGCAAGAGCGCACAAGAAGAGAGCGCTCCTATACGCGTGTTTTCACTTAAATACTGGCATTTTTGGCGGGAAATCACACCACTCCTTCCTCTGATTATTGGATATTAACTTAATGATTGACAGCTTAGCTGAGGTCCAGATTGCCGGGATCAATTACTATGCAGCTCCTAACCACAAAAAGCTGCAAGTTGCACTTACTCATCACTTTATCTTAAAATTGGTTCTCTTTTATGAATTTTGCGTTATACTCGCGCATTGTACTAAAATTTACTTTACAGGGGAAACTTTAGAATTAATTTTAAGTTAAGACTTTCTAATGGGATTTTCTTTAAATTATTGCTCACTATTAATTTAAAATAATAAAATAATAATATAAAAACTTACCTCTCTTTATCCTTTCATATATATATTATAATAAAGTTCTATTACTTAACAAAAACAATTAAAAATATGTATATATTTACCATATAACAGCTAATGTGGATGTTGAAAACATATTCTTTAATTTAATTACGATGGACAAAACATACCACACGTTAGCAACTTTGTCCTATAAAAAATAAAAATTTTAAATAATTTGATAAAACTAATGTAAAACGATTTGTAAGAACCAACACAGGGTTCATACTCAAATATGGAAAAAAAATTCCCAGAGTTTTCTCTGAGTTCCCAGACAATTTTCAAGAAAATATTAGTGAAATATTACAAAGTCTGGCATTATTATCATTTGGCAATTCGGATTGTCAAAAGGTAATTTTAAAATTATACTATTTAAGCAAAACAAGTTAACTGATATTTTTTTTTATTAGGGTAAAGGGATATTGGTTAAGAAGAATCCCCCTTCCCTGCCTCACATATAATAGTAAAAAAAAAAAAAAAAAAAAATGGTAAATTTAAATTTTGCCCTATAAAAAATAATATAACAAAGTAAGAACTATCATGCCTTCAGAAAAAAAAAAAAAAAATGGATGAACTAAATTTATTCTTATATACAGTACGAAGCCAAAAA
This sequence comes from Salticus scenicus, assembly GCA_963930645.1. Classification (NCBI taxonomy): domain Eukaryota; kingdom Metazoa; phylum Arthropoda; class Arachnida; order Araneae; family Salticidae; genus Salticus; species Salticus scenicus. Next base: position 71,393,804 of record OZ005648.1, read on the forward strand.
TCCGGAATTGTTAGGACCGTGGCGATTCCGAATATTCAGATTTTCCGGATTTTTGGTCATGCCTAAAAAATATAATATTTTGATTTAAGTACTTGGATAATATGCAAATTTAAGTAAAAAATAATATATTATGATTTAAAAATATATTCTGCAATATTTTTTTTTTATCAACTTAAACAATAAATAAATAAAATTAAACTTGAAAAACAAAACAGATTTATTGAAATATTTGCATACAAAAATTAGTACAAGTTACAATAAAAGAAAATAAACAAGAAAAACATGCCATTTTAAAAACATTTCCATGATATATATACATATGTATATATATTTTAAGTACTTTAAGTAAATTTAAAGTTTGAGCATAATTGAAATAGAATATAGAATTTAGTTCTCAATTAGATAAGTGTTTAAGAATGGTTACTATTATTATAATCTTCTTCTCTTTCCTCTTTCAGACATTGCAAATACCGGTTTTGAAGATTTCTAAGAAATAAAATATTTTTTCAATTCTTTATTTAGATACATTTATACTTAAAAAAAAAAAAAAAATTGCTGTTGATAATGATGATTAACACCGCCAAAATTGTCTGGATTTTTGGAGTCCGGATTTTCGGCTTTGTACAGTAATTTACAGAATTAGAAATTAGGAAATAAAAGTGAGGTAATTTTTTTTTTTTTTTTCAGAAAGAGTTGTTAGCTTGATATGGTTATCTTTTTAAATAATAGTTAAATACATGAACACTTTTTGAATGATTAGTGACTAAATGGAAATTTCATTCAGAAACATAGAAATTCATGATAGGCTGCAAATTTAATAATAATTTCTTTTTCTTCTTCTCTCTCTTTTTTTTTTAAGAATTGATATAGAATTAAAAACTTTTAAATATGAATGATGAATTATTTAAAATTGCAAATGTATCCAAATGCAGAGAAATTAAAAATTCTGAAAATTAATCAATGCTTTAATGAAATAAATTTATTAAATACAGACAGGGAAAAAAAGAGAAGGGGGTGATGAACAGAATAGCTATTAACAATTTTCAACAATTTTTGAAAATACTACATGTATATGTTACATGTACAGAAACAGGGTGCAAAACAAAATCACAAGGAGGCCTTTATTTTCGCAACCATTGGTCATAGACATATACTTTCAATTACAAAATGTTTTTAAAAATGTAAGCATTTGTAATATGGCATGTTTAAGTTAAAAAAAAAAAAAAAAGATCAGTTTTTTGGAAATTACAAAAACTAACTTTTTATACAGTCCTCAGGTCTCTATAGTAATATTTAGTAAAAGTTGACACTCATTCTAACAAATGTAACACAAAAAAGTTTCCCCTCTGTGTGCCCAAAACTGACAGAGATATTTAGTTTGAAAGTTTGGAATTTTTTTGTATTTTCGCAGGCTTTATTAAGAAATTTTTAACTGACCCCTTGATGAAAGCCAAAAACTGTGGAAAAATCCCAAACTTCAAAACTAAATATTTTGGTCAATTTTGAGTGCACAAATGAAACTTTTTTTGTTATAGTTTTTAGGATGACAGCCAACTTTTACTAAATGACTACAGGGATCTGGAGACCGTCTAAAAAGTTAATTTTTGTAAAAAAAAAAAAAAAGAATGATTTTTTTAAAATTTAAACATGCCATATCATAAATGCTTACATTTTTAAAAACATTTTATAATTGGAAGTATATGTCTACGATCAAGAGTTGTAATTTTGCTTTGTATCCTGTATAAATATAAATTATTAAAAAAAAAAACTTTGTTTTAAATCTGAATGCAGAACAGTCACTCAATCAACGTGACTCTTTTAGCCCTTGAGTTCTTTTTATAAATTCTGCATAGTACTTAGTAGGAGTGGACAATGTTGACAATCTTACATTGCAATGTAGTGTATAACCAACTTTATATCGTGATTTAACAATACATCGATATTAGAAATTTTTTATTAACATTTTAGGTATGTTTTTATATCAATACATATTATATTATATAGTATGTTTTAAATATTATTTTTCAAAAGTACTTTTATTTTGATGAAAAATATTTTATAAAATTATAAAAATTACTTGAATCTTTTTTGTAAAAATGTAAAATCTAAATAAGTTGCCGCTGATAAATTCACTTTCTACTTGAGAGATCAAAAGATCAAGACTTACAACTATACAATGATGCCACTGAACACTTGCAAATGATATAAAAATAATAGCCAGCTTTTACATACCAGAATATTAACAACAACCAAGCTAAATTGATGTCCACTTTCCCATACATTGTAATTGACTTTGATATGACACAAGAACTAATTTTACCTACACAATCAATGATGCATACTTTAGTAATTACAGACAAGTTTAAATCAATTTAGCAATATAGATTTAAATCTATGTTAGCAAGAATATGTTTAAGCTTAAATCGATTTAACGATATAGATGAAACATTAATATATATATATAAAAGAAAAAAAAGGCATAAGCTTAAACTTATTTAGTTATATAAATTTTAAATCAATATTTCTTGATGAATTGATACCTCACCCAGTCCTAGTGCTTAGATTAATTATTTTTTGTGAAATCTTAGAATTTTCCCCCTGTCATATCACTTTTAGTATGAATCTTTAGAACTTATTTTTATTACACTGAACTGAAGAAATTAATATACTGCAATAATGGACTTATAAATACTTCATTTAAAATTCGAAAGATCAGAGATCAACAATTCAATATTCAAAAGAGCAATTACAACTTCTAAAATATAAATAGAATTGGAAAAATTGCTTTTGTATAAAATAATTAATCACACAAGATTTGTCAGTTAAAATAAGAAAAATAATCTGAAAATCTAAATGAATGATAGAGAGAGAATAATAATTTCAACACTTTCATCTAGCAGATAGCTACATAACTTGGCATGCATCGCTTACTTAATAAAAGACAAAATATAACAGGTTGATTAGAAAATATAAAAACCTGATGTAAAATCAATCATCTAACTGAAATTTTTTGATGCAAAATGTTACTAATAACTGCTAATTTCAAATCCTGAGTAAGTACCTAATATAGGTTATATAATCTATTGTTCAAATTTTGTAAAAATAATATATGTTCTATTAGCCGATGCTTTTTCATTAAGGTATGTAAATGTAAATACATCTGTACTTTTGTTATTTCCTTTATTTATTTAATTTTAGTGTGTTTATTTATTATACAAATAATCTCATTCTATGCTGTGCACTTAATTTTCATAATAAAGAACATTAGAAATTTTATGTAATGATTTATATTATTTTAAGTAAATTTAAACCCTAAACATCCATAACAGTTAAATTACAACATTTCTTAATCAATATTATGTCTGTTTTATTATGCTTATAGGGGGAGGGGATGAAGATATTAAGTTTAAATAATTTCAAATTTAACATTTTTTAAATTTAAAATTACAACTCAAAAATTAATATACCTCTGAAATGCAATTGTTTACTTAAACAAAAGTCAAACAAGGAAACCTCCTTTTTAAATCAACATTCAGATTAACAAAATCTGTCCTTTTTAAAGAGTTAAAAAATTATTATAACTAATTCTTTCTAATGGAGCTGCGGTAAAAACTAATTTAATATCAAAGTTTTTCAAATATTCATAATATTTTATAACTTTATGTGAAATACATTATAAAAACTAAAACTACTTACTTCAAATATGCCTCTTGAAAAAGGAAATAATCTTCGAAAAACTTGCATTGCCATTTCACCCTTTCTTAAAAATGGCATCCAACAAATTGCACTGATGACAATAACAATAAGGCCCAATTTTAAAAACTTGACTAATCTAAAGATGATAATTTTATATTTTAGTTTATACTTTTTATTTTTTAACTTAATAAAAATAAATTCATAAAATTTTAGGAATTTTCTCTCAAAAAGTGCATTTTCTGAGTGATGCAGTTTTCCAGAGTGAATTTAAAAACAACAAGTCCTTCCGGCCTATTCAGAAGGGTAGGTTTAATTTTTTTTTTCTTATTAAGCAGCCGTCATTTTGTTGCAAAATGGCGGCTACAAATTATAAACGAATTAGTAGAAATATTGATGTAGGCTATCTACATATGGAGTTTTAAGCAAATTTGTTCATAAATAAATTTTTATGTGAATTTAAACTTTTCAAATGGCCGGCACTTGGAAACAAGATGGTGGGCCAAGTTGACAAATATATCAAATGCATTTGTGAGATAAGACTACTGTAAAAATATAGTTGGAATTAATTCAGAATCTCAGAAGTCATTGTGTTGAAAAATTAAGTGGCTGCCACTTTGATCAAAATGGCAGAGAAAGGTGCTCAGTGAACTAATTAATCTAAGATATTGTTGCAAGATTGAAAATAATTCAATTTTTTTTGGTAGAAATTCTTTCAAAGAGGCTTAGTAAGTTGATTAAATGTTAATTTTTTGCATTTCTAGTTTGTTTTAACATTAAAATAGCCTAATTTCCCCTTAAAAACACATTAAAAAGCTCCAATATGGCAGGTAATGGATTTGGTACCAAATTTGGCGACTTTTCCACTTGGTGACTTTTTTGGCGAGAAAATTCATAGTTCATTAATAAATTTCATTGAGACACTCATATAGTCTATGTATACATCAAAATTCAAACAAATTCGGAATACACTTTTTACAATTTGAAATTGAAATTTCCAAGTGGTCTCCACTTGAAAACAAAATGGTGGAGCAACTTGGTTAAGAAACTCATCCAAGTTATTCATAACACAAGTTAAGACACAGTCCAAATTTGGTTTGATTTGGAGTATTATTTCAGAAGTTATCGTGATTTTAAATTTTCAAGTGGTAGCCTGATTTCAAGTGGCCCCGCTTAACTTAACATATCCGCCACTTTATTAAAAATGGTGGATACGTTCATTAATAAACTTCATTGAGACACTTATATAGTCTATGTATACATCAAAATTTAAACAAATTCAGAATACGCTTTTTACAATTTGAATTTGAAAATATCAAGTGGTCTCCACTAGAAAACAAAATGGTGGAGCAACTTGGTTAAGAAACTCATCTAAGGTATCCATAGCACAAGTTAAGACACTGTCCAAATTTCTTTCCATTTGGAGTATTATTTTGGAAGTTATCGCGATTTAAAATTTTCAAGTGGTAGCCTGATTTCAAGTGGCCCCACTTAATATATCCGCCACTTTATTAAAAATGGCAGATAAATTTCATTAATAAAGTTTATTGAGACCCTTATGTAGTCTAGATTTACAAAAAAATTCAAGGAAATCTTGCTTTAAATACGCTTTTTACAATGTGGGTTAGAAATATTCAAGTGGCTGCCACTTGAAAACAAAAAGTCGGAGCAACTTGGTTAATGAACTCATCCAAGATATTCATAATAACACAAGTTAAGACACTGTCCAAATTTGGCTCGATTTGGAATATTATTTCGGAAGTTATCGGGATTTTAAATTTTCAAGTGGTAGCCTGATTTCAAGCGGCCCTGCTTAAATTAAGATATCTGCCACTTTATTAAAAATGGCGGATGTGTTCATTAATAAAGTTCTTTGAGACACTTATATAGTCTATGTATACATCAAAATTCAAACGAATTCGGAATATGCTTTTTACAATTTGAATTTGAAAATTTCAAGTGGTCTCCACTTGAAAACAAAATGGTGGAGCAACTTGGTTAAGAAACTCATCCAAGATATTCATAACACAAGTTAAGACGCTGTCCAAATTTGGTTCGATTTGGAGTATTATTTCAGAAGTTATCATGATTTTAAATTTTCAAGTGGTAGCCTGATTTCAAGTGGCCCCACTTAACTTAAGATATCTGCCACTTTATTAAGTTCATTTAGACCCTTATGTAGTCTAGATTTACATAAAAATTCAAGCAAATCTTGCTTTAAATACGCTTTTTACAATGTGGGTTAGAAATATTCAAGTGGCTGCCACTTGAAAACAAAAAGTCAGAGCAACTTGGTTAACGAACTCATCCAAGATATTTATAAGATCAGTTCACTGTCCAAATTTGGTTCCAGATTTTGTCCAGATTTGGAGTATTATTTCGGGAGTTATCGTGATGACAAAATTTTCATTATGTATATATATATATAGATAAACGTAGTGATTGCAATAGGTCTATTTCTAAAGAAATCAACCTAATATTTTATGCTATTATACTTGACATACTGTCAGCTATATTTAACAATATAGAGTTTAAATTTGCTCAATCAAAATACTCAGGTCAGGGTGTTATTGATGATTTTGGCCTATTACAGGTAGAGTCCTGTGAGGGTCGGGTTTTACCTGACCCAAACCCGACAAATGAATTTTAAATTAACCCGCACCCGACAAAAAAAATTTAATTGACCCAAACCCGCAGTAAAAATTTTTGACGACCCGAACCCAACCCGAAACTAAATGAAAATTAATATTTCATCTAAAAAATGATGCAAAACATTTTAAATTTCTTAAATAAAGTGAATTTTCATTGTCACACAGTTGGTAAATCATTTTAAAAAGAATTAAAAATGTAATTACTAATACACTAAGTTAAAAAATTAAAAATATAAAAAATAAATCAATAATAATTTTTAACTATTTATGTGATGCATAGTTCCTTAAACAAATATAAAAATGATAAATTAAAAATTTGCAGAAAATATGAGCCTGCATTAAAAATGTAAATATTTCTAGAAACACCAGCACAAAGAATAATATCTTCAGTTAGTATCAAATATTTGTAGCACTTTTTTTCAAATATAGATCAATAAAAATGCACAATTTAACATAATATTATGCAAAAACTAAACAAATGTATTAATAAAAGTTATTTTTCTTCATATGGTACATTTAAAAATTATTGAAAGGGGAATAAGCAAATTCACCCCCAATTTTTTGATTAAATTGTTTGAAACATGAATTTCTTAAGTTGAATATCTGAAATTATAAAATTATTATGAGCAGATGGATTATATAGAAAAAAGGAAGATTTCTCATAAATTTTATTAGTATTTAAACATACTACTTAAAAGGAAAAAATAATACTTTAGATAACATATAATTAGTGTTTAACTAAGAAAAATTTGTTTTTAGCATCTAAGGCTAAAATAGAAAATTAATCTGAAATCTAAAATTTCGATCCACTGCAATGGTTTAAAAAATAAAGTGCACATGCGGGATGCTATTTCCTCAAGCAGGGTTAGCACAATTGTCATTTTCATTCTGATTCCCGATGCAGGCTTAACTTGCCTGTCATTTTCACTACGATTCCCGATGTACGCTAACTTGTCTGTCATATTTGCTCTGATTTCCGATGTAGGCTTAACATGCCATGGTCGTTTCGCCAAATTCCCAGTACCCCATGTAGGCTTAACGTGTCGCTGTTGTTTTAAGGAATAATCTGCTAGCAAATTAAGGAATATCGTAAAATTATCGCTAGGTGCATTGAAACAGAAAGCTAGATATTATTTAGTCTGCTTATACATTTAAGAAATTTATTAAGGAAATTGGGCAGAAAATAGCGCGTCCTTTGAGACATATTATGTTTAAAATATTGGGTCCTCTTTGCGTATTCTGCATCTTTTACGTGTTATAGCATGTCAGCATCACCCCTGCTTCACTTATGCAGAACAAGACCAGAATCCATTTTACCGAACCCTTTTCTGATACTTGTTTTCAGATTTTGTTTAGTGGTGCCATCTATTGACACTTTACATAACTAAAAGTTATGTATGCAACTTATGAATTGAGAATCAAAAAGCAAGAATGAATATTAGGTACACTTTCTCTTTCAGATACATATTTTATTTGCCTCATGTCTTTATTTATAATCACGATATGTCCTACTTCAATATTTTAAATATATTATTAGAAATGTTATATTAAAATATTCAGCAACATAGTCGGGGGAAAAAAAAAATCACAAAATTCTAAATATTTTAGAAAATTACTTTTTACATTTTCATTGTAAACAAGAAGTGCAAAATAAATCATTTTGAAGGGAATCAGTTGTGTGTTCAAGTTATTTTTACACTTGAGTTTATCTCCTCTTTCTTACTATTAGGTGTACAAATAAGTTTTAGGACACTTCGATTTTGTATCATAACAGCTATTCTAAATTAATTCAAAGGTCCCGCTCACTTATCATAGATGGCGCTTGATATGTAGTATCGAAACGTAAAGGAGTCATAAACATAACCTATAAATTCTGTAAATAAAACATGCAGACCGATAAGCTATTTATTAGACACTGCATTCGCTATGAATTCCATCAAGGAAAAAGTGTTAGGAAAGCGTGTGAATCGATATGTTCTGTTCTTGGAGACAACATTGTATCTAAAAGTACATGTGAGTATTGGTATAAGCGATTCAAAGAAGGTGATTTCGACGTTAGTGACCGTGAACGCACCGGGCCTCCTGTAAAGGTAAACGATCAGGAACTGCAAGCGTTGCTGGATGAAAACTCTTGTCAGACGGAGAAACAACTTTCGGAACAGCTTGGAGTAACTCAACAAACTGTTTCTTATCGTTTAAAAGCAATGGGTAAGATTCGTAAAGGAACAAAGTGGGTACCACACTTTCTGACTCAAGAAAATAAGCAACATAGAAAGTCTTTCTTGTTGAAAATTGTGACCGGCGATGAAAAGTGGATTTATTTTGATAATCCGAAACGCAAATATCATTGGGTTGACCCCGGCGAGCCGACAACATCCACCCCAAAGCGCAATGTTCATTGTCACAAAGTCATGCTGTGCATATGGTGGGATATGAAAGGCGTACTGTATTATGAACTTCTCAAACCTGGTCAAACAGTTACTGCCGATCGCTATTGTCATCAATTGATGCAAGTGAATCAAGAAATTGAGAAGAAACGTCCATTTTCTGGTAAAGGAAAACGTCCAGTAAAACTGCTCCATGACAACGCGTGGCCTCATGTGGGTAAACCGGTCAGGATACGTTACTAGCGCTTGGATGGGAAGCTGTACCACACCCGGCGTATTCACCAGACTTAGCCCCATCCGATTATCATTTATTCCGGAAAATGCAGAACGATTTGTCTGACGTGCGATTCAAAACATTTTAAGAAGTGGAAAAATGGGTCGCTAAATTTCTCACCTCGCAAGACGAAAGTTTCTTTGCGAAAGGCATCCGCGAGTTACCTGAGATATGGCTGAAGGTCATTCAGTGCGATGGAGATTACTTCGATGAATAACTGTGTTTTACTTCTTTTTTAATAAATCTTGAATTTTTTGAAAACTGTCCTAAAACTTATTTGTACACCTAATATATTATATCAGGGTTTTCATCAGAGGTAAAAATTTAGACCCTTTTTCAGAAACAAGCTGAGATTTCTAAAAAGAATGAGAACAGAAAAATATTTTTTTAAAAATTTCTGCATTAATGTAAATTGCTAACAAATGTCTAATTTTATAGCTCATTGGTATTATTTGAGTTTAATTGCTTAAATATGTCAAAGTTTTTTCATTGCTGATCACTGAAATTTTGAAGACAGCTATTGCAATGCAAATTGATGAAACTTACTTCTTTTTAATACCTTCAATACAAGATTATTTACCTAAAGGTTGGAAATTCCTGTTTTTCTAGTGTTTCATTATAGAAATTGCATAATGTATTTTTGCAGCTGATTAGCAAAATATGTAATTTTCTTATCCTAATTTTTTTTTTAACAAAATTATTCAATTTTCGTGAAAGGTCTGTTTGAATTTGCTGATTTTTATGAAAGGTTTTTCATATCAAGATTGTTGATTTTTATGAAAGGTAAAAGGTTTTTCATTTCAAGATTGTTGATTTTTATGAAAGGTAAAAAGTTTTTCATTTCAAGATTGTTGATTTTATGAAAGGTGAAAGTTTTTCATTTCAAGATTGTTGATTTTATGAAAGGTGAAAGTTTTTCATTTCAAGATTGTTGATTTTTATGAATGACCTGTATTCAAATTAAAAATTTTATTAAACTGGCTTCAGAAGAGTACAACAATTTCTCTTAATGATCAAAATTTTACATGAAAAAAATAAAAAGACGTGAGATTCTTGCGATTCCATGCTGTAATGGGAATTCTGTATATTAATTGCAAATTTAATTTTAAATTTCAGGAATATTTTCAATGTGTTTCTTTTGTATCCATCATATATTTGTAGCTAAGTATTTTGCTTATTTGGTGGGTTATTATAATTTTCATTGATAATAGGTTTCATTCAAAACCTTTTGGGTCACAGGTAAATTTTTGTTTGAGATAACAGTGCTGCAAATTGACAATAAAAATTTTGCTACTGGTAATTTGAGAAAATTAATTAATTTTTATAATTAAATAGAAAAAGAGGGATAAATAAAAAATATTTCACAACTTAACATTTATCTAAAGTTAGCAAAATATTTTAATAAAATTCCTCCATGTATTCTAGGAAACTACTATAGCATTTCTTAAGCAAAAGTGTTTTCAAGTTTACTTCTACAGGCATGAGAGTGCAGAAAATTAAAAAAAGAGGATAAAATTAATTTCAAATGAAAAATAACACGCATGGAGAAAACTATACAAATTTGTTCATAACATTTATTTCAAATGAAAAATAATGCTCACAGGGAAAAACTATACAAAATATTTTAAAAGTGACAAATTAAACTAAAAGAATAATGCACATTAACACAATAAAACATGTTAAAAAAAAAAAAAAACATTAGCTAGCAATTTAATCATTGACTGGTGGTGGAATATGGGAAAGGGGGAGGGGGGGGGGGGGGTAAAAAGTAGTTCATGAGTGAGAAATATTAAACACAACTCTACTTCTTTATAGGTACCAGAATATCATAGTAAGTTTAAATTGAATATTGACATTTTTGTTGTGGATGGATAAATATTCAAAAATAAAAGGCTTCCCACAGAATGTTTGATCAGCGATGGTTAGAGATGAAAAAAAAAGGGGGGGGGGGGGGGAGGCGCAGGACCAAAAAAAAAAAAAAAAAAAAATTACATGAGTGAGAAATATTGAATAATTATGTTCTTCTATATTTTATAGAATCTGATAAAGCACTTTTAAAATGAATATTGACATTTATATTTTGGATGGAGAAAGATTGAGAATTTAATGTCTTTCGTGGAACGTTTCGTGATAATCAGTGTTATTGGAGGAGCTCCAATAACATTGATTGTTATTGGAGTTTGATTTAAACAAAAATTAAAATAAAATAAAATAAAATCTGCGAAATTAACGGAAATCACAAAAAAGCGGAAAATCGCAGATCCGCGGGAAAATTCTCATGCCTGCTTCTAAAAAAAAACAAGAGCAGCCTCCCACTTCCTCCCCTTGCTATTCCACACCTACAAATATATCTCTCTTTATTTATTTAAAAAAAGACACAAATCAGTTTTGAAAATGTTTAATTATTTATTTCATTTGTAGTTGTTTAATTGTTTTTCTTTTTAATTAATTACCTTTTACTCTGAGGTGACTGCAGACACCGACCAAGAAGATAAAAAAAGAATGGGAAAGCATAATACAAAGCTATTTGCTTGTAGTGTAAGGCAAGTGTAAAAAATGCTGCACCAATTAAGTCTTTGCCAGAAATTAAACTTGTAACAGCTAATACACTTAAGCCCAGGCTCACAGAATTATATATAGCATAAGGTTAAGGAAATTAGACAAATACATTACATAAATTTATATTTTACACTATTAAAAATTCACACAACAAAATATATCATAGAGATGAATATTTATTAATTATATTTAAAGGAAAAAAAATAATAAACAAAGTTACCTTAATACACACACATATATATATATATATATATTGGAATAAAATACCAGTCTATATGTGGGGTTATAGCAAAGAAAACTAAATGAAAATACATTATTGTAATTTCACTGATTAATAAGCAAATTTTAAAAAATGCATGTGTGAAACAGGATTTGATATTTTATTAAAAATTAAAGTAAATACCTAAATGAATGCAGGAGTTTTTTACAAGGGCAAGAACTCTGCAATTATTTACTGGGCGTGATGTGTAGAAGTAGCTTATATATAATACACTCAACAGAAACATAATTATGGAATAAAATTCTATAAAAACTAAATGTATTGTAATGGTTCCACAGTAGCACTTTAAAACACTCAATATACTGTAATGCCACAATAAAATTTGTATAAAACCAAATTTTAATTAATTCAATAACAGATCTTACATTTTTCACAAATTTTTAATCCTAACAATATATACATTTAATAGCTTATTTTTTGATTGCTAGATTTCCTACAAAACTTTAAAAAAAATCTAAATGCATAAAAATCAACATAAAATTGATATGTACACGGTGCAAACACATTTATGATAAATAAAAATAAGAAGTTTCTAAGGACTTTTTAAGGAAGTCCAGAAGAATTTTTAAGCTTTTAAGGACTACGCAAAATCTTATTAGATACATTTTTTTTTTTTTTTTTTTTTGGTGGGGGGGGGGGACACTGTTAATTAATACAGGGGCCAAAGTTCACTTTTGTCAAAAAAAGTAGGAAAATATAGAAGAAAATAATTTTTAAAAGTATGGAAAAACTAATAAGGAAAAAAAAAAAGATCGTGAGAGCAATAATTTTGCTGCTAATTAATAAAATTTATGTTTAATTGCAATTGATTAGAGTAAAGGGTTGTCATTTAGCTCCTAATCGATACAATATGTAATTTTTTAGAAGCTGATTACCAATGTACACTACACAAAAAATTTTAATTTCTTTCTGACCATACACATCATGTAAGGGAAGTATTGTAATCAGGAAAAAAATTAGAGTATGAGAATTTGGTGTATCTATATGTTTTAAATTTTAAGGTCTCTTGAGTTCATTTTTATGATTATGTATGTATATGTATATGTGTGTGAGTGAACTTGATAGCATCTGAAAACTTTGACTGATTGAGCTGAAGGTTGGTAAGCATGTTATGTTATAGGTCACCGTAACATGAAATGTACAGATTTTAATAAGTCTAGCACTGATAGTTTTTTTTTTTTTACAGAGACAAAGAGAAATTCTTTGTTATTATGGTATATGGAATCAAATTATTTAAAGTGTGATAGCTTCTAAATGTCTTATTTTATTGAGGTATAAGTTGGTAGGGGTGTTACAAGTCACCATCGCACAAATTGCATAAATTTTGATGAGTCTACCACTTACAGGTTTTTTTACAGGAACACAAAGAAAAATTCTTTATCACTATGGCCTATGGACACAAATGCTAAATGTTTGGAAAGTCGAGTAATGCCACATACTTTTTTTTTTTTTACATTTTTTGATAGTCAACTTTCTCAATGAAACTAACTGTGGTTAATTGTAAGCAAGCTATTTTCCACTGATTTCAACAACAAAAAACAAATATCCTGTTCAAGAAGAATGTTTATCTTGATAAAACAAGTAATGAATAACTTCAGCTTGTAAAAATAACTAATTTTAATATTTCTCCCACTTTCACATTGAAATTTACAATTCCCAGAAGAGTTTGTAGGAAAGAGAGCATATTTTTTTTTAGGGATGTACTTTAAAACTACTCTGTTTATAAGTTTTATTTTAATTTTAGTAATAAATTTGTTAACAGAGATCACTCACCAGCAGATCAACCTCTTAATTTTTTATCAAAAGAGTATCTATAAAAAAAAAAAAAAGAACCTTCTTTATGCTGTTAAATTAAGATAGGAATCAGACCCTGATTATGACTGTATGAAGACCTAGACAAATACAGATTTTGGGGTCTATTTTGCATCCATTATTTCCTTAAATGATCAATTTTATTTATATTCTATAGTTCAGGGCCCTCTTAATCTTGAGGCCTTAAGCAAGTGTTCAATTTGCCAATGCACTAAAGTGAGTCTGAGAAGAAAATGAAAAAATATATAATCTCAAATTATTATTACAATAATATATACAGAGAAGGTAAAAACAACTATAACTGATCATGAAACAAAAATAACTGATCGCGTGAACAATATGAAACACTTTTATTTATACTTCTTCCAGCCAACATGTGCCCTTTCTCTTCTGCACAGATTTTACCATATAGTAGATTTTGGTAATATTAACTTTATTTAATATATGTTTGAAGCATATATATTATTGTTTATATCTTTGTTCTATGTTTTGGTTTAGATAGATTATTCTTCATTATTACAATTTTTAACTCTTCCAACACCTGTTCAGTAATGCAAGATAATGAATTGCTTGTATGTTTTGGATTTATCATTGTTCTTAGTGTAGTATTTTTTTCAGATTAAAAAAAATAATAATAGTGTAAAAAATATTAAATATTTTTTATAAGTATTTTATTTTACCTGTGTGATCTTTGCACGTAATCCATCTTGACATTATGCAACTTAGGCTTAGTATTTTCTGCTTATAACATGTTAACATCAGGTTTCTTTCTTTTTTGTCATGTTAAGACTAAAAATTTTTTTTTTTTTTTTTTAAATCCAGATTTCTTCTTGATCAGAGCAAAGCATTATTCACAGGAATTATTTTTACATATTTTATTTTCATTTTTAGTAGAAGGATTTCTTGAAACTTCATTTAAATTTTCTTTTGATGCTGTTTATCTTCTGCAAGCAGCTTGAAAATTTCTTTTTACCTATTTCTTTTGCAAACCAGGATATTTTTTTTTTTCTCCTACCTGAAAAACATCTCACAATTTGCTGGAATGTAGAAGAGCTCAAGAGCTTAAGAAATGGATTTTTTTTTTTTTTTTTTTTTTAATCTATTGTGGCATTTTTTCTTTTTAAATTTGAAGCATAATTCAGAATTCATCTTTTTGGTAGCTATGCAAAAACATCGTTCTTTTTCATAAAACTTACATAAGAGAAATATTGCATAAAAAAAACTGTATAAGAGATAGACTAGATAAAAAATGAACTATGGTTCAGATCTCTTTTTTATAAGAGGGGGTAATTTTAATCTGATTTGTTAATAAAATTTCCAATTTTTTTTTTTTTTCTCTCGTGGCTGATACATAAAATTGTTCCTTCAGTTATTGGTCAATGACACTCAGTGTGTTATATACATTAATATATTCTTAGTTTAGCTTTTTATTCCTCAGATCATAACATCTTTTTTTTCCAAAAAAAATTTTTGTTCCTTCCTGCTACAAATTAGATGCCAAAATATGTTAGATTTCTGTTTTTGCCTGAAATCCATTCTAATTACTATTCTTGTCATAAATTTTTGCGACATAGTTTTTGTTGATGTAAAAGCATTTTTGCTAAGCTACGTAGGAACCACTGGCTTAGTTTTTTCATACAGATACATACTTGCCAACCAATTTTAATAAAAAAAGGGAAGATTTTTGCTGAAAAACCAGAAGATTTCATAAAAAAGGTAAGATTTTTTTTTTTCTCTTTGACATAATAAACAATATAGTTTTACAATTTTAATATTTAGAAGCAATCTATAAAAACGTTTTACTATAGATTGATTATACTAAATATATAAAAGTTTTAAATGAAGTTATTCCTCTTCAACATATAAATATCTACAAAACAGAATCTGTAAGAAATTTATTTAACAATAGGCAAAAAACTTAGTTAATATTTTAAATAGAATATGATTTTTGTGATTTAATAAAGAAGCATCACAAAACTGGCGTTGTAAAATTATTACTTACAAACTTTGAATAAACACCATAAAATGCAATATTATTGCATTTTATGGTGTTTATTCAAAGTTTGTAAGTAATAATGATTTTTGTGTATGTACATTAATCATACATATAAAAAAAAAAGTAGCAGTAGCTAATTATCAGTTTCATATGTGCATAAAACTAACTGAGTATTAATTTTCTTAAATTGATTTGGAAAAAATTTTCCTACCTGAAAAAATTATTCATTTTTTTCCCCATGTTTAACATTTGGTATAAATATGACATACAAATATTTAATTTAATTGAGGAAAAATAAACAGATTCATTAAATTCAACAATAAAGATCTAAAAATAATTACAGACGTGAGAAATATTGAGCACTTCCATTGCTTTATTGTTTCTAGAATTGATCATTGATCACAATCCGGGGAAGGGGGGGGGGGGGTATACAAAAATAATTACAGAGTAAGAAATATTAAACTCTTTGAACTCTACTTCTAGAATCTAATGAAAAAAGTTTAAAATTAATATTATCATTTATGTTGTAGATGGATAAAGATAGGAAACAAAAGACTTCTGCAGAACATTTGATTGCTGATCACTAGTTGGAGATAAATGAAGGGGGGGGGCAAAAAATAATTACATCAGCCAAAAATATTTAACAATTCTATTTCTTTACATGTTCTAGAATCTCATAAAGCAAGTTTGAAATGAATATTGACATTTATGTTATGGATTGAGAAAGATTGGGAATCAGGAGTTTTTGTAGAACATTTGGGTTTTCTTTTTAAAACGAACGATATCCGCGACTTTTTTAAAAACGGAAGATTTCATCATCTGTCCGGAAGACCGGAAGATACGTTAAAAAACCGGAAGTCTTCCGGGAAAACCGGAAAAGTTGGCAAGTATGCAGATATAAACCATATTTATAAATATATATAAAAGAAACAATCACAAAACAAATATGAAAAAAAATATATATATATATAATGATTTATTAAGCGTAGTAGAAGCCAAGCAACAGATACAGGATCACTGAAACCACAAAGACCAATAAGAATGAAAAATTTCTTTATGTAGGAGAAGCTCAGAAAGGTGAAAAAAATTTCCTCAGGGGATGAAATACACATATTTAAAGAAACCAAAAGAAACTTAAGAAAGGAAGGAGGCAGGCAGCAAGACTTGTGATTTGCCTGTGGGGTTAAACTAGTTTCACGCTGGCAACACTCCCCCAGCCTGCCAAGACCAGAATAGGAGTCACATGGATTAAAAAAAAAAAGCAAAATTTCATAGTAGATAAAGAATAATGAAACTATGAAGCAACAATGAAATTTATAGATTAATTACAATGTGTTTAGTAAGTATGATTAGATTTTTAAAAATAGTTGACAACTCAATGATGAAGAAACTGAAAATTTAATGGAAAAAGAAAGATTGAAAATTAATACAAAGTAAATGCAACAAGCCTTCTGCCTTTTTTTTTTTTTTAATTTAATTTCACAATCTCACTCAACCATCCAGCCAAACACCACCACCCATCCTCCGTAATCAAACAAATGCCCACCCAACCACCACCTTTTTTACTGTCTTTTAATATTTTATAATTTTTTTTTTTGTTCAGATACACTAAAGTGTATACTTATTTTTTTTTTTTTTATGTACTGACAGAGAGACATGGTTAGGGATATAAAATAGAAAATACAAAGTTTTTAGGAAAATTCATTTTAGCAGTGGCTGTGATCAGTTTATTAATATTCTTGTTTTTATACTTCAGAGAGCATAAATTATTAATTCGAAATGAATGGTTAATGATGATGTTTCTAAATACCGAAAGATGCAGACAGGAATTAAAATGTGTAAATAAGTTTACTTTAAATTTAAAATCTTGTTGTTTGTCACAGATATCTGTGTAAATTTTATTACCATCAAAGATTATTTTTAGATCTAAAAAGTTAGTTGATAGATTAGTTAGAGTATTTTGAGTTAGCTTTAAGTTAGATGGATAATTTAAGGAAAAGTCATTTTCTGATTTCTTGTTAAGATAAAATACAATAATATCATCTATGTAACGATAAAGCCGGACATCATAACAAAATTGCTTTTCATAATAATAAAGATAGAGATCTGCCAATATACTGGAGCTACTACCTCCTTGTGAGATTCCTACTTAAGAGAAAGCTAATATAAAATTTAGAAAAGATGTAATATCTATCCTACAACAAAGTAGATTTTTCAGTAAAATAAATGAAAGATTGGCATAAAATATAAATGCTATTGGCTACAATTTGCTAATGTAAATGTAAAACTTAATCTTATCACTGCTGCTGTCAGATATTTTTTCACTGAGCTATTTTTTTTTTAGTTTTTTTCTGTAAAACACTTATAATTCATAATTATGCATCTTTAGCTGGTTAATTTAACTATGTGAGTCATGCCTAATACGGTCATAAGTTTTATTCTTAATTACATAATTTTCCTTATTAATCCCAAGGTAAAATATAACCACTATTTTAATATATTATAAAACCTATAATGAATCCCTTACAATTTTACCTTTTTTTCAGTTGTTCAGAGAGTTAAAAAGTGAAAAGAAAAGAAAAAAAAATTACATTCCAGAACATATCAATCTTCTACTAAAGATGACTACAGAAAATTTACTGCCAAGATCAGGCAAAAAGTTGTTCAATCACGTGGATACTGAGCTACTGTTACAGGAAAATTACAAAACATAACACTATATAAAAATACATGAAATATAATACATTTAAATGTTTAAAAAAATATACTATAATATTTAATACATTTAAATTTTATAATTTATTACAAAAGAACATCCAAAAATTATTAAATACTTTAATTTTACCACATTAAACATTATATTGATATTCAAGTATTTGTAACCAAATAACTTTTTAAGAACATTTTATTAAATAAAATATTAATTGTAATACAAAATAAAATAATTCTATGTTAAAAATTTTACTTTTCACATATCGTTTCATATTATAAAACTTTCATGAAAAGGATACTGAAAATGGCCATGATCAATAAGAATCAAACCTGGATACAAAAGACATAAACTCACAGCTATAGCCTAGTAAATAAAGAATATTTCATTATAAGAAAAAAACTTTATATCAAATTGAATTTCAGATAAATTGCAGTAGAAATTACAACATCATTAAATAAATATAATGGAACTACCATATATTGAAATTGATAGTCCTCCAAAAAATATTTAATACGTAGAAACTTTGATATGACATATGGAAATAACCTTTTACAAGTATCAGTCACATCATGAATAAGTTACATTTATATAGAAGCGTAATTAAAAAAAAAAAAAAAAAAAGAATTATACCTTAAAAAAATCTTTATATTTTTCTATATTCATATGCATTTACATTTTTCTAACAAAATTTTTATGTCCAGATATTCAGCAAATATTTGAAGAAAAGCCCCATTTCATTGATGTTAAAAATATTTACAGAAGTATACTCTTTTAAAAACTTTTTTTTTTAACAGCTAGTGTTTTCAGCACAGTAAGGGCAGATTTAGGCTTGTTATATCTTTTAAATGTTAAATTTATTGAAAGAAAATTCTGGATTTGTGTAACAAAAAAATTCAGTTCTTTTTTTTCTTTTTTAAATACATAGAATTTTTTTAAATACATATATAACTAGCCGCCTTCGGCAACCAGCTGGTTCGCGATCCTTGAAAAATCCGACTTTATGAAACTCCCGCTCGGTGGCGCCTGCGACGCCTTTTTCCTGTTTCAGGTCTTACAACAGCTTAGTAACATATAGTGAAAATAGTTTAATTGAAAATTTTAATCTCAGTAAATTCCCGCTCGGTAGCGCCTGCGGCGCCCTCTTCCAGTTTCAATATCTGAAGCTATTTTTTTTTTAGTTTTTTTCTGTAAAACACTTATAATTCATAATTATGCATCTTTAGCTGGTTAATTTAACTATGTGAGTCATGCCTAATACGGTCATAAGTTTTATTCTTAATTACATAATTTTCCTTATTAATCCCAAGGTGAAATAACCACTATTTTAATATATTATAAAACCTATAATGAATCCCTTACAATTTTACCATTTTTTCAGTTGTTCAGAGAGTTAAAAAGTGAAAAGAAAAGAAAAAAAATTTTCGCTCACCATGTTATGATCTTTCAAATTTCTGACTTCAGCAAAGTCCCGCTCGGTGACGCCTTACCCCGGTTTTAGAACTGTTTAATTCCAAATCAACAAACCTTTCAAATGATGTATTTTAATTAGTAGCTGAGATACCAAAGAAAACCTAATCAGGAAACCTCGAAACGTGTAAATCGGGTGAAATCTCGACGTGTATTAGAATAAAATTTAATTTGCAATTAAAATGTAAATTTTTGTTTATTCTCCAAAATCGAGGAAATTTGAACTGCAACATTGTGTTGTGATGTTAAAGGTGTATAGTAAGTTTTGTGCACGGTAGAGGAAAATTGAAGAATTTTGAAATTTTTTATCGCAGTCCAAAAACATGTGACAGTAAAAGATATTTATTTCTCTTTCGTTCTACTTTCAAAATATCGTCTGCAAATTTGGCATGGTAACAAAAAATCCCACTGTTGTTCGAACGACAAACGCAAGAGTTTCAGAAACGTCGATTCAGAATTTCATCGAAAACTGCAGGGATACTGAAAATTAAAAAAATTATAATAGCTCATTCAGTTTTTGAAAATTTCTCTCAATCTTTTGGGAAATGAATTGTTGAAGCGAGATCTATACACAAAAAAAAAAAAAAAGAAATGATTTATCTCTAAACGCTTTTGAGTTATAAAATGTTTTGTGAAAAAATCGATGTTTCGTAAAACCTAAAAATATGGATCGCTAAGCCGTATTTTGTAAAAATGTTTATATGGTTCAAAAGAGGATTAAATGTCCTTTCCAAATATACCAGTTGTTAAGAAATGGAACAGTTACTCGGTCGTAAAGGGTGTTTCAAAAAAGACAATCGAGAAAAAGAGAAATTTTTGACCCTTTTAAAAACTATTTTTTAAAATATAAAAAATCCGTATTTTTTTTTTAATTGTACCGTAAGAATTGGTAAAAAATGCTCTTCCTCGTGGTACAGGTGTACTTTCGATATTTCCAACAGATCGGCAGCGATTGCTTTAGAAAAACCCGAGAAATTTTTAATATATATTTGAAATATTTATAAGTAGAAATTAATACTTTCAACATTATTTAACTATTAGTTGCAAAAGAATGCTATAAGTTCATTAAGTAATTTAATATTGATTGCACGGTGATTCATTTAAGTTGAAGAATGGAAATTAAAAGTAATTAAATCTTTGTTTAAATAAAAATTAAACTTTGTTTAAAAAAAAAAAAAAAAAACTCAATTTTACAAACTACAAAGCACAGGTTTAAAAATCACAAAAGTTTAGTTACGATTGTAGAATAAAATTTTCTCACTGTTTTTAACCATTTATATATATATATTGTATTAATTACCCAATACAAATAAAATCTATTTGACTTATGAAAAATATAAACCAATTTGCACAGTTTTAAGAATAAAAGGGCATTGTTTAATAAAACTAACAAAGTGGTCAATACCATAATACTTTTTTTGCTATGTTTTCCACCAGCACATCTTTCTCAATTTATTACTAAAGTCAATGAAATTTGAACCTTCAAAAAAAAAAAAAAAGTCTTACTTCAGGGACTGACTTATAGGAGTGCAGGCCCAGGGCAAAATCATCAATTGGAGGACCCCCCCTCCCCCCAACCTTCTATAATAAAGAGCTTAAAGCAAATTTTGTAAATACGTAAAATGCTTTAAATTTCAAAAGGCAGTTGATTTGAGGGCCCTTTTATAAATGGGGGCCTGTGCACTTGTTCCTTGGGAAATCAGGCTCTGTCCTATTTCATCACTAATAAAGATATGATAAGGAGATTTTTTTTTTAATGAGTAAACCACGTTTAGCCAAAAAAAAAAAAAAAATCTACAGTATTCTAACTTACAGAAGAATTCTCTATACAATCTTTTAACACATTGGCTGCCGATCTCACATATCTGACGTCAGAAACAACACTCCTCATCACATGCTGGCATGAGATCAGCAGCCAATATGTAAAGTACAATATTATAATACTTCTTGAATCTTAACAGCCACAAATTTAAACAAAATCGTTTACACTTCAAAGTTCTAATGAAATGGTTAACTCCCTCCCCCCCCCCCCCCCTTTCCAAAAATAATAACAATAAAAAAGTAAAAATAGCCAGTGAGAATTATGTTTTGCTTCTGTTAAATTATCTTTGCAAAGCAACTTCAATGTCTTCATTTTTTACATTTATCATCTGCTTTGGGATTTCTAACTGAATCGATCTGATGATAGAATACACTGCTTTAAACTTTCCCTTATTTTTTAAAGTTGTAGAAACAGGGTATCCACTCAAATATGTTAGAAAATTTCCAGATTTATCCAGACTTCAAATACTAATTTTCTAGGTTGTCGAAATTAAAATTTTAAGAGTTAATCTTTGATTTTTATGACAAATTTTTACTTGTACAAGTTACAATAAAAAAATTATTTTTAGACTATGAGGGTGCAAAAACATTTTTTTCTTCCTATGTATTTTTAGGGATTAGTATTATATTATTAACAGGACACCTTATTACCTTATTATTAGGATATGTTTAATATTTTAACAAATCTTATAGGCATTAGAGCAATTAACTATAAAGGTAATAATCTAAAAGTGACACTATCAGCAAGACACAGCCAGAAAAATATTTAGAGGGGTTCAAACTTTAGTACACTTGATTGTTAAAAATATAATAAGGTATAACTAAAGGAATTTCAAGAAATATTCAAAACTTAAATTTTTTTAAAAATGAAAACAATGTTACTTATCTTTTAAAAGATCCACAACTGTTTTTCAAGTTTACAACTTCTTTTGAATGTTAAGACTGAAGTTTGAAGAGAAAATTACAAATTTATTTTAGTTAAGGTATGATTATTTTAAGTGAGTCCTCATATTTTGTATGTTTCTATTAAACAGCATTAATTTATTATTTTTGTATATCATATGCTGGAACAAGTGAAGTATTAATTTTATATTAAGTGAAATATTATCTTAAATGATGTTCAAGTATACACAAACTATTAAATTTATTTTCTAATAATTTCATCAGCAGAATTACATACAATTTTAAGAAAGTGGAGAGTAAGAGAAAGGAATAAAAAAATAAATAAAATAATAATAATAATAAATAAAACCAGGTAATATTTTAAAAATAAAATAAACATGCAATCTAAAATTTGAAAGAAAGAACAACCTTATCCCTTAATTTATGAGGCCTAGGTATTATGGTCCAATACCATATTATAGCAATATAAAAGATGATGTCAGAAGCCAATACTGAAAAAAGAAAAGAAAATCAATAAAACAATTTTAAAAATGCATTAAAGCATATTTACGCTTATTATTTTATTGCAAATATAATCATTTTAGGAAATTTATAAAGGCTCTACACATGTGGAAGAGAGACGTTTAAAATCTGATTTGTTTTTAAAAGGTTTGTTAGAATACTGTCAACAGGAAAAAGAATTGAGATTTTCTGTGAATTAATATATAAGCATGTACAGAGTACAGGTAGACATCACTTATGAATTTAAAATATTAGTTCAAAACCAAAACATCCCCCCCCACCATTTTTTTTTCCAAGGAAAAAAAAAAAAAAAAAAATCAAGTGAATGGGTTGAATCTAAGATGAAGATGAGTCAAATCTCTGATATGCAGACAACTTTGAGCTTGTTATTAAAAATTTTACTGCTTAGAAAACTTCCTTATTCAAACAGTCCTGAAATTACCCAACAAGCAAAACCCCTGAAAACTACCAGTAATGCAAAATGAATGGTGAAGAAATACTTAATAATGATATATCACATGGCTGTTACGAGTACTTATTTATACTTATAAGTGGCACTTGGAGAGTTCCTAATACATTATAAGAAAAATTAAACATTTAAAATGAGATATTTCTATAGAAACAAAATAATTTATCATGAAATTCAGAGACAGGAAAAATTTCAAAAACCCTAAATTCAGAAGCAACCCATAAAACGTTTCACCCATGTTTAAGCAAAAGTTGTTTAACAAAAGGTACAGCAAAGAAAAGTACCAAAAGAAACTTATTCTGACAGGCAGTGTGATTCTGGCTCTTTATGATTTTGAGTTCACACTCACCAGGCCTAAATTTTTGTTTGAAAATTTGTCAAATTCAGATGTGACAGATTTAAATTGGGAACATTAAACTTCTATTACATGAATGATTTATGGTTGCAGTTACTGATATTACACTGTCAGCACTAGTGAAGATATTCCAGTGTAACGGAATGGTGGCAGTTATAACTAGGAAGAAAAAAAGGACACACATTGAATTACAGCCCATGTAGAGCATAAAACATTATAGTAATTCTGTACTATTTCATACTGTTTCCAAATTATGGTAAATAGAAAAAAAATGCCTTTCTTCCCTCTTTAAAAAACAATAACTTTTGAAAGATCATATCCAAAGTAAGTGCACATTTGAAATGAACAAGAAAGTTTCTTTAAGATGACACTAGGGATATCTGACATCAGGATATCTGGAATTAATGGCAAATTGCAAACACCAAAACACTGATGAAGGTCAAAATTGAAATGTTGTAAAATTCTGTAACCAGCAGTTTCCCAAATAACACCTGTTTACAATCAATCAAGCTTCCTGAAAGTTTGCCTAATTCGTCAGCTTTTGAATGTATGAGCTTGCAATGAATCATAGCAGTATATTAATTCTGGAGTAATTCAATCCTTTATTTAGATCACAGCATTGAAATTTTTGTTCATCAAAATAGACATTCAATGATATTTTTTCATAAATTAAATGATGGATTATTTTTATATCCATTACTATATGTACTTGATCACTTTCTTATAAACAGATATCTTTGTATCTTTCAGCAAACACATTCCACTTGCAAGTAGAAAAGTCAGTCAATCCAACTAACAGATAATTACATCAGCGCCTTTTACACTTTTTGTTGTTATTTTTTCTAACTTTGCCTCAATGTGGGAAATGGTGAACTTTAAGATCACTTAATTATTGCTTTAAAGTGATATAAGAATAACTACTGGAAGGAATTATAAGAATATAGCCTTTACAAATTAAATCTTGTTAAGAATTTCTAAAATTTTAGAGATTTCTTTTATAGTCAAAACAAAATATATTGAATTGCCCAATAAATAAAAGACTATTTTTTTTTTTTTTAAACAAAAAGAACTTACCACTAGAACGCATAAATAACTTATGATAATAGCTTTCATATCCTCTAGATGTGTACAATTTAACCCAATCAGGATTGATCAAATTTGCTCTGTAATATAAAGATAAAAAAGGTAATACAATTCAAATAAAGGCAAATTGTTCATTAGCTAAATAATAATAATAAAAACTTATAATCTTACATATATCCACATAAAAGACTATGATAAGCTGTTAATGGGGGATAATCCAATCCCCAATACTGCAGATCATTTTGTGTTGAATTTTGATACCTAAAAATAAAATTCTATAATTAAAATGATTTTTTTTTTTAATTCAAAATAAAATAAATCATAAGTGTTTTTTTTTTTTTTTTTTTGTCATCTTCATTACTAGATGTTTAACACGTTGAGCGCCATGCGAATTCTTAATAAAATTCGTTAAAATTCCTTTATGATATTATCTATCCTGTAATAAATAAAAATTAAGTAAATTTACAATAAATTTTCAGTAATTACTTAAAACAATGTAATATTTTTAGTTTATATATCATATTTTACTCTGTCAACCACCTATGGTTGATGCAGCTTTATATCATATTTGACACTGTCTGACATGGCACTCAACACGTTAAATATGTTGCAAATGAAAAAGATTTTAATTCAAAATTACTACATTTTTTTAATTGATTAAAACTATTTTCACTTACTATTGGTATTAATACTATTATTCATATTTCTGAATCATAGATGTTGACATATAATTATCATTTATTATATTAAAAGATGGTAAATAATCCAAGAAATCTGAATTGACCATTTAAATTAAATTATTCCAATTAGTTAAAAAGATATTAATTAAAAATCTCCTAATACTTTTAGAATTCTTAAATATTTATTATAAAGATGGTGCAAGTAAAAAAAAAAAAAAAAAAAAAAAACTTTTCACAAACATTCATTTATTTACTGACATAAAAATAAATATATTTACAAATGTAATAAAACAGAAATAAAACTTTACAAAAAAAAAAAAAAAAAAAAAAAATTAAAATTTCACAGGCTTATAAATTCTCCTTTATATAAAAATAAAATGTAACATTCGTATGTATTGTCACTAGACTAAACAAGAATGAAAAATCATGCAATATGCCTAGATTGATAATACTTTCCAACCATACATTGAATCATTTAACCTTCTATGTCCTATTACCTCTACGACACCTTAAAAAGCATTTTGTTTTAATTAGGAAGGAAGAAAACATACAAAATAACACTTAATATTACTTAATAAGTTTTTATTTATTTTAAACAAAGAACAAATCCCAGTAGCAGAAAGTTTTGTAGCTGTCTGCGACAGGCTATAAAATTTCATAATCTGTCTGCAAAATTTGCGCAGCGGCAATCTTGGGGGGTAGCTTCACAAAAGTGGTGATCTCATGCAACAATACATGAATACAATTTTACTACAGAACAATATAGTTTTAACAATTATACAAAAATAAGTTGAACTCATTCAATTAAATATTTTAGAGCAATGTTTCACACAACACAATATAAACAATTATAAATAATAAAAGTATTAGTTTTAGCTTTGATACAGAAATTTTTATTAGTGAATTTTGAAGTGGAGAAGTTTTCGAGCAGTTTTAAATGAAATTAGCACTTTTGGAGCAGACATCATACATCGGTAGCACACTGTCACGGGCAAAAAATGTGCGTAAATTGCAGACATTTTTTTAATGACTGCAGACAAAGACTGTCCGAAAGTTCCAGGCAATTTGTTTTATAAGTGCAGACAAAGACTGTCCGAAAATTGTGGACAAATTAATTTTTATTAGTGCACACAAAAACTGTTCGCAAACCGTTTTTTTTTTTTGTGTCCGCGACTATGTCACCGTGTCACGGTGTTTCTGCCACTGGGGAACAAATAATGGGTTACTTTTCTGTAGTCCTCATTTAGTGATTGTATTAATTTATCTAAAAACAGCAAGTCTTCAAAAGTATATTTTATTTTAGCGTGTTTGGTAAAGAAAGAGTCTCATAAAAGCATCTTTATACTTTTATTTAGCAAGAAAAAGCATAAAGATTGCTTTTATGTAGTCTTAAGTATCAGTACTAGTACCATACCTATTATTAGCACCATCTCTCCTAGTATTATAGCACTAGTACCTAACTTTATAATGTATTTCTTTTAGAGTGGCCTATGATATTGCTATAAAAGACATTTCATTTCTAAGAAATAAATCATGATATTTATGCCGATCATAATAATATAAATTAAAGATTAAAAGAAATGTAGAATAAATAAACTCTGCTGTCTAAATATTTGATAGCCTTTTATAGTTAAGGAAAACTTAAAAAAATATGCAATGAAGAAATGTAGACCAAAATACATAGTTAAAATTCAACAATGTAGTATGGAATAAAACTGTATGGATTAAAAATGCATTTGTATAACATTTTTTTTAAATTGATTATTTTAAAACAATTATATTTACCATTCGGAAACAGGCAGATTGTATGTTATTTCCATCCAGTGTCTTTGAGCTTCATAATCACCATACACAGGTGGTTTTCCAGCACCTATTACATAACCAAAAATATATAAAACATTTCTAGAATGAGATCATACAGATGAAGATAAAATAAAACATATTTGTTTTCTAACAAAACAAAGACAGAATGGTTTTCAGTAGGAAACCTATTTATGTGTTAATTTTTTTTTTTTTTTAATGAATAAACATGCAGTTATTAAGCTAAAATTTGTCTTAAAAAAATTAATATAAATCATTAATACTGATTATTAGTAGCCAAATATAAAATAATATGTGTTTGATTTTTTGGTACTTTCATATCAAAAGTTTAGCAAGATTTGCAAACAACCAATTTTTATCAATTTAAAAACTTATATCTCAATGAAATAAATGTTTTCAAACATTGGGTATTTAAAGAACTGGGTCTTCTTCAGGTTTTTCAGTGAAAATTGGTTTAAGACAACATTTAGGAAGCCGGTAACAGATTAAGCAAAATTAATAATGTTTGTGATCACCCTGTATTGTTAAGGAAATGAAATGAACTGTAACTTTAGGATATGTTAATATAGACCCAGTACAATTTGTGGGTGAATTTGTGTGACGATAGCATATTAAATAATGGAGATATAAGCATTTATTTTAAAACTCCGAAAACAATCAGCATGTTTTTTATTTATAGTATACAGATTTTTAAACAAAAATTATTCCTATTTTCAGATAAATTGAAAAAACACTTTTGAAATTATATACTGCAATCAAAATACAAATATCTTATAAAATATGAGCATTTTTATGAAAAAGGTTTTCACTGCAGTGTACATGCACGAAAGGCAGAAAATTTTCGATTACAGAGGTTGAAAGTTGGATATATTGGGCAATTTTCATCAAAAGTTCATTTGAATAGAGTAAAAATTAAGCAAATTGTCAAAAAAAGAACAAGCTAGATTTTAGGTATTTTCCAAGAGTTGAAATTTCATAAGGGGTTTTTCACACGCCGCGTAATTAATTTGAACATTTAGTTATTTCAACCACTTTGCAAAAGTTCTTTTTTGTGAAAAACCTCATATCTCACAAATAGTAAATAACCAAAAATACTTACAAGCTGCTCAAATCTTGCAATTCATGGATGCATTATATATTGGGAAAATGTCAGATAATGAGCCAGAAGTTATTATTATTTTTAATTATATGGTAAATTGTTACCAGACCTTTACTTTTGAAGTAGGAAAGAACAACATTATCCTATAGTGATTTCTTTTGTAAACATTCAAAAATTTGTTTTTGTAACAAAATTAAACAAATCATCTGGAAAAGATCAGAAACAAGCTGCTTAGAATGATTCATAATTGAAATACTGAAGATTAAGTGCAGATTCTCTATTGTAATTCCACGGCTTTGAATACAAGACGAATCAATATACTTATGTGCTTTTAGAACAAAAACTAGACAAAGAATAGTTACTTTTGGCTTGTTACCGTCACACAGGGATAAAAGAGTTCTGCTTTTTCTTCCAGCAGTATTTTTATACAGATATTTTTCTCATACATTTACAGAAATTTTTATTATTTTATAGGTTAGAAATTTTTGTAGGAAAATACATGAGACAAAAAAAACCAGAACCTTTTCATCACTGCCATCACGTGTATGATCTTATAAAATTCATTATTTATGTACTTAGTAAATTATTGAGATGTATTTTTTCAAAAATTAAATGAAAGTTGAAAATTTGCCTTAATAATTCAGCATTAACTTACTTATAACACATGGAAATGAGCAATATTAGGATTTCTTTGTCAATTCCGCATGTGTTAACATTATCCCAGAAAGCTGATATTTTGCGAAAAAGTGTTTAGGGTCAAACAGAAAAAAAAAATAGTGTACTATGTATACAGACTTTCAAAAAAAAAAAATAGTTTTTTGAACCACATAAGGGACACCCTAATATATATATATATATTAAACATTATGCAGGAACTATAGAATTTTTTTTAATACAGCGTTTTTAGTTACTTTGTTAAATGCTGACCAATCACAAATGCACAAGAAACTTAAGATTGATTGTTTACATTTAAATATCAGAAATTTGTGAAAGAAATATATTTGCTAAATATCAGCGAGAAACATACTTATTGTCAGTGATTTAAAATTTTGAAAATTTAAACCAAACAATTAAAATCTTTGATTTTGAAGTATAATATAAACATTTAAGATGAACTAAAAAGCTAAAACCATCAAAATTAATTAAAACCTCTCCAATTGATCAACCTGATCATCTTCTGTGTGGAAGTGAACTAAGAAAAACGAAGCAGAAGCAGAACTCAGTTTCATTTGCGTACTGAAGATGATCGGGTTGAAAACATTTAAAAAAAAATCCTATTGATGGAAAGTTAAATGAAATATCAGCTTCTTCCTCTTAATTTTTTGTAGCAAATTTTTAAAATACTTCCTCACACACGCATACCTCGAGCGAATAATAATAAAACACCCGGTATCAATTAATTAAAAATATATTACCAGAATAAGGAAAACGGGAAACAGCCCATCGGACAGCTATTGACAATATAACACCGAAATGTAAAACATCATCAAAACCATTTATTAACATGTTTGTTAAAAAATATAATCACAAATACAAATTAAATGGATTAAATTACATTAACCGATGTCATCTCATTTCAAAGGTAAACAAAGAATTCAAATTTCCTAATCTTAAAGTTTAGTTGTTCTTTACCCTCTCAGTTTTTTTTTAAAATAAATATGGGGTACATACAAATGAAACACTTCCAGTTGCAAAGCCGTTTGCAAGCGTTCCAAATGTATGACTGCAGTCGGCAGCAAAAGTATCCGAGCACTAGCGAAAATTCCTATGTGAAAAAAGAACACTTAACACTGTTTTGTTAAATAAATACTTGTTAAATCCTGTTCTTAGACTGACTAAGAACAGGATTCGACAAGGATTTATTTAACAAAACTGCATTAAGTGTACTTTTTTTTAATAGGAATTTTTGCTAGTGCTCGGATACTTTTGCTGCTGATTGCATTTGCAAAAAACTTGCAAAATTTACGTCATCGAAATTGCAAGCGTTCCGTTTGTATGTAACCACTACTCAATAGAGTGTAGATATTAAAAATAGGCAAAAAGGATGTGCCCCGAAAAAACAATCTTGGGGCAAAAATAAAAAATAAATAAATAAAGGGTATCAAAATTGTGATGACATGTCTCCTGACCATCGTTAGGGGTGCGTCCTAGACCGTCGCCAATTACACATTGCGCAGTACTAGTGCGATATTAAACTCAACCTACTACAGTCGGCTGCAAAACTATCCGAGCACCAGCAAAAATTCCTATTTAAAAAAAAGTGCACTTAATACTGTTTTGTTAAATAAATCCTTGTCGAATCATGTTCTTGACTAATCTCCTAAACATTAGCTATCAATGTGCTTCAGTTTTTCATTTGTCTTGAACATAAAACTAATGATTTTGTTATAGGTTGCTAAAAATATTAGGAAGTAGAAGGTGTAATTGAAGGAAAAATTTTAAAAATGCACTATTTTTATTTATTTATTTTGTTTTTGAGAATGGGTCCTTTTGACAAGCTCTTTAGAGTAGGGTAAGGGGGCCTCCAAATAGTATCAGTGTCCCACTTCTTCAAAAAGCATAGTCGGGCCCTGACCAGGGGTGAATCTATTAAGTAATATTTTAAAAGTTTCAAAAACACAACATTTTTACTTGAAATAATGAATTTGGATCAGCACATCTTAATTTAAGTTAATAATATACGGATACGGATGCGAGAGGAAACCCCCTAGAGTATTGTAGGTGACCAATATAGATTTATAAATCATTTATTTATGTAT
The DNA here is from genome assembly GCA_963930645.1 of Salticus scenicus. Taxonomy (NCBI): domain Eukaryota; kingdom Metazoa; phylum Arthropoda; class Arachnida; order Araneae; family Salticidae; genus Salticus; species Salticus scenicus. Next base: position 71,425,127 of record OZ005648.1, read on the forward strand.
TATTTATTATAGTTTTTAAACAGCCATTATAGATTAAATATATATATATATAAATATCAATTTTTATTATAGAAAAAAAAAAATACGGTTCTTTGGTACAACTATAACCAAACTTGGTAGCCATTTTTTATTAAAATTATAATTATTAAAAAAAAAAAAAAAAAAAGTTTTACAAATGAAAAAGTAAAATAAATATTTGGCAGATAAAATTATTTGTTTTAACAAACAGTCATTGAAGAAGTAAGAATAATAATTTGCTTGGCTTCTACTCGAATAAAATAAATTGATGTGCTATATAAGGATGAATACAACAATAAGCTACATACATTTATCTTCATTGTATAAGAAATTAGATATGCAATATTTTTAAACAGAGTGTTAAAACTCTTGACATAAATTAAAAAGTAAAATAAAGGCAACAATACATACAAAAGTCTTTATACAAAACCTATTCATGCAATGATACACTATTATTCTTTTTCTGATTTTGAATAAATTCCCGTTTATTAAAAAAGGAAAAATCTGGAGTGACTCCACTGTGCTTTTAAAATATTATGTAATTAACGATTGTTTAAATAAATTAAAATAAGAAATGTCGTTAAATAATAAAACAGAAAATTGTAATAGTAATAGGGTGTTCGAGTAATTATATACACTATATAAAATACTATACACAAAAGGTGCTATACCCTAAACGGAAATACTATATACAAAAAGGTATAATTTTATTTAATTTCAAAATACTTTATAAAACAATGAAGATTTTTCCTGCCAGGTGAATTCAAACAAATTTGATTAAAATATTTTATTTGGATTTACTTATGAAGTTCAAGAAATTGTTTTACGGCTTTAAGCTTGCTTTTTTAATATATCAAGGGAGAATTAATGTCTCAATAAATAAATAAATAAAATAAATATTTTATTTTAAATATTTGTACATGGAAAATGAACGATTAATATAGGGGCTCTGAAAAGAATTTGAATACAATGTGGTTAAAGTATATTTTAATATATTTCCATAGTGCACAATGCAATGAAAGTAACATATGTTATTTAGATGCACAAAAACATGTTTCTTACAGAATATAAAATATTGCTTATAATTGGTTTGCAGAGTCAAAAAAAAAAAAAAAAAAAACAACCTATCCGAAAAAATATTATAACTGTTGGCAACAATTTTATGTATATTTTAACTGTAAATTAAACTAAACATAAATTATACAGACACGACATTATTTCATTATTTAAAACATGAAAATCTGACATTGACAGATTTTAATTTAGTGCCAGAGGCCTACTGCTAAACTTGTTAATATCGACAAATTCTTCTTTAGTTAATTCGTGACGATCTAAATTCCATGATAAAGTTTTCATTAAATCAAACCAATGTGTTTCAGCTGCAGATATTGTAACAAATAACGTTGGAAGTTCAAACTGTCTTATAGCCGCAAAACAACGTTTTTTCTCTTTTTCCCAATGAGGGGGAGGTGTGCCTTGGGGGGGACTCATGTCAAAGGTGTGCCTTGGGGGGGGACTCATGTCAAAGTTGTACCTTGGGGGGGACTCATGTCAAAGTTGGGCCTTGGGGGGGACTCATGTCAAAGTTGGGCCTTGGGGGGACTCATGTCAAAGTTGTGCCTTGGGGGGACTCATGTCAAAGTTGTACCTTGGGGGGGACTCATGTCAAAGTTGGGCCTGGGGGGGACTCATGTCAAAGTTGTGCCTTGGGGGACTTCATTCAATAAATCCCCATTCAATAAACCGACTGAAATAGGCCCTTAGCACTATTAAGAGTGTATTATAAAAATTCGACAACGCTGTACCGACTGAAATAGGGGTACCTTGGGGGGACTCATGTCAAAGTTGGGCCTGGGGGGGACTCATGTCAAAGTTGTGCCTTGGGGGGACTTCATTCAATAAATCCCCATTCAATAAACCGACTGAAATAGGCCCTGAGCACTATTAAGAGTGTATTATAAAAATTCGACAACGCTGTACCAACTGAAATAGGGGTACCTTGGGGGGGGGACTGTAAATTAAACTGTAATAAATTAACTGTAAATTAAACTAAACATAAATTATACAGACACGACATTATTTCATTATTTAAAGCATGAAAATCTGACATTGACAGATTTTAATTTAGTGCCAGAGGCCTACTGCTAAACTTGTTAATATCGACAAATTCTTCTTTAGTTAATTCGTGACGATCTAAATTCCATGATGAAGTTTTCATTAAATCAAACCAATGTGTTTCAGCTGCAGATATTGTAACAAATAACGTTGGAAGTTCAAACTGTCTTATAGCCGCAAAACAACGTTTTTTCTCTTTTTCCCAATGAGGGGGAGGTGTGCCTTGTGGGGGACTCATGTCAAAGGTGTGCCTTGGGGGGGGACTCATGTCAAAGTTGTACCTTGAGGGGACTCATGTCAAAGTTGTGCCTTGGGGGGGACTCATGCCAAAATTGTACCTTGGGGGGACTCATGTCAAAGTTGGGCCTGGGGGGGGACTCATGTCAAAGTTGTGCCTTGGGGGGACTTCATTCAATAAATCCCCATTCAATAAACCGACTGAAATAGGCCCTTAGCACTATTAAGAGTGTATTATAAAAATTCGACAACTGTACCGACTGAAATAGGCCTTTAGCACTAAAAAAAATCAGGTACGTTGTAGAGATGGGATGGGATAAATGTTACTTTTCAGTAATAGGTTACTTCGTTCCATACACTGTAAAAAATAACTATTACCAGCTGCAAGAAACTCTCTGTGATTGGAGAAAATAATTATTTTCTCCAATCACAGAGAGTTTCTTGCAGCTGGTAATAGTTATTTTTTTACAGTGTACTGCCTTTGGTAATAGGTTTTTGCAACACATTATTTTTATAACCTATTACTTTTTAGTTTATACACTGTAAAAAAATAACTATTACCGGCTGCAAGAAACTCTCTGTGATTGGAGAAAATAATTATTTTCTCCAATCACAGAGAGCTTCTTGCAGCTGGTAATAGTTATTTTTTTACAGTGTATGGCTAATGTTTTTCTAATCCTTTCGGGATGATATACAATATTGTACATGTGTACTGCATAGCGGATGCGGTTCATGTTTTTAAGTGTTAAGATATTAATAAAAACTGAAAAGTGCTTCCTTTAAATGCCCTCTGCACCCCTCCGCTCTCCCCCCACGGTTGGGGACTTTTAGTATGTTGTTCAGGACAGGACACTTAACCTTATAACTGTGCTCAGTTTCAAAGCTATACGATTTTTTTTATGCTGATCGGTTTTGGGTCTTCGTTATCTGGATTTTTACCTAAACCACTACTTGCGCCTACTAACCTTAAAATTATTTAAAATGTACAAAACATGCCGTATTATCCTTACATATCCCCTATGCATATATTTGTTTTGTATATTAGAAAATATTTGACCAGAACCCGTTTAATTACACACTTTAGTTGATTCTACTTTTGCAAAAATGAATTTTTCAAGAAAATGTGTTATTTCGTTCCCCTATATCTTCTAAACTATTGATCCTACAAACAAAATGTAGCATACATTTTTGTAGGAAATTTTACGCAGATTAATTTTGTAATTGACAGTTTGTCTCTAAATATGATAGTTTTTAAGATATTTAATAAAAACTGAAAAGTGCCCCCTTAAATGCCCCCTGCCCCCCGCTCACCCACCACGGGCAGGGACTTTTAGTATATTGTTCAGGACCCTCTTGGCTATGAGTATGCAAAATTTCAAAACTACACGATTTTTTTTAATGTTGATCGGTTTGGGGTCTTCGTTATCTGGATTTTTACTCAAACCGCCACTTGCGCCTACTAGCCTTAAAATTACTTAAAACTTACAAAACATGCTGTATTATCCTTGCATATTCCCTATGTATATATTTGTTTTGTACATTAGAAAATATTTGACAAGAACCCTTTTAATTGCACACTTTGGTTGATTTTACTATTGCAAAAAAGAATTTTTCAAGAAAATGTGTTATTTCATCCCCCTATATCTTCTAAGCTATAGATCATACAAACAAAATGTAATATACATTTTTGTAGGAAATTTTACGTAAATGAATTTTGTGATTGACATTTTTTCTCTAAACGCGATAGTTTTTAAGATATTTAATAAAAATTGAAAAGTGCCCCCCCCCCCCCTTAAATGCCCCCCTGCTCCCCGCTCACCCACCACGGGCGGGGACTTTTAGTATGTTGTTCAGGACCCTCTTGGCTATGAGTATGCAAAATTTCAAAACTACACCATTTTTATTTCCTATTTCTCCTATTTTGACTGGACTACATGCCGCAGAGCAAAGTTAGAACATTTGTGCGGGATTGTTACTTCTTCGTTATCCGTATGTGTATGATGCTGTATTTAACATGCGGGGTGCGGGGATTGTTAGATGGGAAAAGATGGGTGTTTTATTCTTTACTCGGTACTTTTTTATTACCCGTATGACGCGATTTGGGCTACTAGTTTTCGTATGATTTGGATTTCGATAGTAGCCGGTTCTGATAATATTGTTTTTGTATTTTATAAATTCATTATATAAAAGAAATAATTCAAGCTTTTTATTTGTATGATGGTGTATCATATCAGTTTTGTCGCCAGAAATTCCTGGTCTATTTCGCGTGCAGAAATAAAGTTGAAAATATTATTTTTTTAATAGGATATTTTTAGTAATATTTTATCGTGCTAATAGGCTACAATGCAATAATAATATTACTTATTATGTTACGTGAAATAACGCCCATCTCTAGTACATTGTAGGATGAAAATAGAAGGTTAAATGGTGATTTTTTTTCTTTTTTTTTTTTAGTAAAGTGTAATTGTTTATTTATTCACACAGATTAAATATATATACGGAAAACTTTTAAATGGAAAAGGATTAATACATATAAACTAGCAAGCATTTCGCATTTTCCCATGAAAAAGCTGTGGAACATGTAAAACATAAAAAATTAAAAAAATATTTATGTGCCTCATGTGCTTTGTTAAAAAAAATAGAAAAAAGAGTAAATTTATATTAAAAAAAAAAAAAAAAAAAAAAAAAAAAATTAAAGGAAAAGCCATATTAATTTTTCAAAAATGACCTGGCCAGTGTTCGAACCAGAAACCTAAAAAAAAAAAAAAAAAAAAAAAAAAGCTATTGCTCTACCATCAGTTCTGTAAATACATCTAAAGAATGAGGTTTTTTGGAGGAAATGTTTATTTAATTTCATTATTAAAAATTAAGTAATGAAAAATTTCATATGCAACTGTTATGTCGATTTTTGTTCAACAAAAGTAAAAAGTGAGCAGGCCAGTATTTAAGCCTGGGGCACACAAGCCAGCGCAACTTCATCTGGTTATTTTTCATTCTTGTAGAAAATTGTTTGGCCTTTATTTAAACATGTCTGTAAACTATATAAAAAATGTTATGACTCGGGGGGTACATCACAGATTGTCTAAGACACCCAAAGCCTCTGTTATTCTATGGGTAAAATCGTTTATAGAATTGCAAATTACCAAATTATTTTTTCTAAATTCCATTTTCCTATTCTAAAAAACCGTTAAATTAGTACACGTTTTCCAAAAATTAATTTTTTAAAATTTGAATTTTGCGTTCAAAAACGCATTTCACTAAATGCATTTTTCTCATTTTTTTAACCGTAAAACAAAATATTAAAATTTTAAAAAATCAATTTTTTGGAACGAATACTAATTTAACAGTTGTAAATTTTCTGAATGTGAAAACAAAATTTAAAAATTTCGATTAGGTAAAGAGTAATTCGATAAACAAATTTCGCCATAGACTTACACGGGATTTGGTGACTAGAGATGGGAAAATCGCAAGAGGGGGTGAATAGCCTTAAACTTTTCATTGGCCATCATAATGTGATTATATTAAAAAAAAGCAAAAAAAATCACTTGTAATTCGGCATCTATTTGCATAATGAAAAGAGGAAATCTATTTCATAGGAGTACTAAGGCAAGTCAAATACTAAATGAGAACATGACCAAGGGCCTTATTCACCAACTTCTTAACACTCGGATCAGTGGTAATCGCTCGATCATACAAAAATCGGTATTCTCCAACAAAAATCCGCGGCAGATCTGTAGAACAGAGGTTCACTGGTGTTTGTTTACATTTTGGCGATATTATCCGTGCGTCAATGAACCAAGGAAATGAATTTATCTTATGGCAGGCAACCTTACAAAACGTTTGTTTACGTTCGAAATGAAAGAAATATTAATGCAGACGACTATTTAACGTAATTAAATAAAATTATCGAAGAAATTTCATAAAATGGCGATGGTTAATTAACTTTTTAACTACAATATTTTAATAAATAAGCAAATACTTAACAAAATGCACGCTTTGTCATCGAAGTTTTAAGAGCAAATTAATTTCAACAACACAATAAATGTAATTAAATAAATGAAAATTCAGAATAAAAATATAACTTTAAAAGTAATTAAAAAAGCATGAAAACTTACAAAATATGCAACATGAATTTTATTTATTTATTTATTTATTTTCCATTTTGAAATTTCTGTTGACTCCATAATACGTAAATCACATATCAAATATTTCACTTCACGCTCAGTTAATTCGTAACATTCGAGGATTCTAAAACCGCATTCAAATGAATCGAAACACATCGGTAAAAAAATTATGAGTAATATACAAATAAAATAAAAAACATATTTTCAAGTTATCAAATGATACGCTTTCATTTCTCCAGACACATATCGTTTCGAATTTTTCATTAACACTTACATTTCAGCGGAGGGGAAAATTCCCTAGTTTTCATAAACTTGACCAACAAGTGATTGAGTGAGTGAGTTTTACGTCGAACTAGTGCTACGGTGTGGGCAATGAGTACGACAACCAAATATCCCCATTTTCTACAGACAACGTTTACTTTATTCGCATTATTATAATTTTTTAAAAAATTATAGAAAGTAAACTATTTAATATTCAAATTTTATTTTTAGTGCTTATTAGATAAAAATTAAAAAAAAAAAAAAAAAAAAATGCATGCATAATTAGTTAATTGTAGCAATTTAAAGCTTCTCTGTTTTAAAAGTTCACGGATCCGGCCACTGTAACGACGGAGGATGAATTGGGACATACCCCTAAGGTGTATGAACCAACAAAGAAACATGGCTGTATAAAGCTATGAATCTGAAAACGCACGTAACTCGGCTCCGCGGCAATCACTGTCGCGCATGTTAAAACCAAAAAAACATCACTGGACACCTCTACCTCGCTGTGCATGAATCTGAAAACGCACGTAACTCGGCTCCGCGGCAATCACTATCGCGCATGTTAAGACCAAAATTTCCCATAATGTAGCTCTAGTGCAACGTAAAATGCGCTCGAAACAAATGAACCAATCAAATATCGCCAAATTTCCCATAATGTAGCTCTAGTGCAACGTAAAATGCGCTGAAAACAAATGAACCATTTAAATATCGCCTAATTTCCCATAATGTAGCTCTAGTGTAACGTAAAATACGCTGAAAACAAATTAACCAATCAAATATCGCCTAATTTCCCATAATGTAGCTCTAGTGCAACGTAAAATACACTCAAAACTAATGAACCAATCAAATATCGCCTAATTACCCATAATGTAGCTCTAGTGCAATGTAAAATACACTCAAATCAATAAAAAACAAATGAACCAATCAAATCTCTCCATACTGCGTCATAATAGAATTGTTAAGTTATGTTTACGAGGATAGGCAGTTTCTCGCTACGGAAGTTCGCCAAGCAGAAAGTGAACCTCTGTTCTACGGATCAACCAAATCCGCTGTTCACCGGCTACTTTAATTCTCGGATTTGCTGATCCATGGTTTAATCCGAGTGTTAAGAAGTTGGTGAATAAGGCCGTTAGTGGAATAATAGCTCATTTGGCCAAAGGACCTAAGTTAGAATCCTAACTGATTTACATACAGTCGGTAACAAAAGTGTCCGAACACTAGCAAAAATTCCTGCGTAAAAAAAGTACACTTCATACAGTTTTGCTAAATAAATCCTTATCGATTCATGTTCTTAGACTGACTAAGAGCAGGATTCGACAAGGATTTATTTAACAAAACCGTATGAAATGTACTTTTTTTACATAGGAATTTTTGCTAGTGTTCGGACATTTTTGTTACCGACTGTACATGGATACTGACAACGAATGAAATTTAAAATTATAAAATATTTTCTGCGAAAAAATAAATCACAGGAGAATTTTTTTTTCTCTCCTTATATCTTACTCAAGATAACTTTAAAAATAATATTTTAAAGCTTTTTAATTATTAAATTATGTATACAAGGTGGCTATAAATATCCGAAAAAAGTACTTGATAATAAATAATTAGTGAAATGGCAAACGAATTTAAAGCTTCTATTTTTGCAACAAATAATGTCTAATAATTATTTTTTACTATGAGTTTTTGAAATGGCGGTCATAGGCTTTGATGCAAGCTGCAATCTTCTTCAGAAGAGGGGTGACGTTGCGGCGCAATTAGTTTGGATCTAAATCATCCTATATTTTGCTAAGGGCTTTCTTGAGTCTATCAAATGTATGATTTTCTGTGTTCATAATTGTTCTTCTAAGAATCTACGCACTGAAAAATCTATTGGATACAAATCAGAGCTGTTAGAAGAACACAGATTTTTGGTCAGATACTTTTTCACTTTGACATCGATTAAAGCAAACGTTGATTTAACTTCATGGGCCAGAACACAAACTTGGTGAAGGATTTTAGCTGAGTGATTTTGCTTCCATGGAAGTACATCTTTCTCTAAAACATCTTTTTGGTAAACTTTTCCATTATTTTTTACGTTTTCTTCGATAAAAACCAGTTGAGTCTTCCCATTGTTACAAATCTCAGCCTAAACCATAAACAAAAAACTTGTTGCATTTTTTCGTTTTCTGGTGTTCTTGAGAGCTGTCTCCAAAAGTTTGAGATGATTTTGAGAGTCTTTAGCGACTTAAACAGTAAAAACTTTGATGCGCCGCACTTTGAAAAAAATCACGAAACCTTTTTATTTATCTAATAGATTTTGCTTTACCTAAACGCTCAAAAACTGCTCATTGAGTAAATGCAAATTATTTGAATAAATAATATTTAAATAATATTTAATAAATAATATTTATTAACATTAAATAATTATTTTAATAAATAATATATAATAAGTTCGCACAGTCGGTAACAAAAGTATCCGAAGACTAACAAAAATTCCTATTTAAAAAAAGTACACTTCATACGGTTTTGTTAAATAAATCCTTGTCGAATCCTGTTCTTAGACAGTTTATGAACATGATTCGATAAGGATTTATTTAACAAAACCGTGTGAAGTGTACTTTTTTACATAGGAATTTTTGCTAGTGTTCGGTCACTTTTGTTACCGACTGTATATGGAAGCCTCCAACATGTAATTGACCAACATATAAGAAATATATTAGTATGGCGTCTAGCATCAGCTTGAATTCGAAAACGAAGTTTCTCTTCCATATCTTTTTGTATTCTGAGCTCTGTACGTTGAGAATCTGCATGATACTTGGCTCATCTTCATTCATTAACTTCTTCGCTTTTCTGAGCAGCTTCCCTTTCAGCATGTTTTTGATATCTGATTTGTGCCTGTTCTACAATTTCTTTATAGTGTGGATGGCACCGCTACATTTTCTAACTACTGTCTGTTGATCATATGCACGATATTCGATATGTTTCTGTTCGTCAGTTTTTTCTTGTCTTTTAGTAGCTAGCTTTCAGCATGTTCCTACACTGTAAAAAATGCTGCAGTAAAATTACGGGCAAAGCCCGGCAGCAGAGATTCCAGACAAAGCCCGTAAAAAAACATTTAGACGATGAATGATGTATCGCCAGTAATTTTACGTTGTGATGAAACATACAACTAACCTGCAAAAAAAGTAGCATTGACCGTAAATTTAAAATTTAAAGCTTGAGTTTCTCGGATGCTTTGAAAAAATTTCTTGCAATTATTACACATGCGTGCACTGAGAAATCCACAACATTAAGCAACTTATTTATTTTTTTACGCATGAAAGCTAACTTATTAATTTTCATTCTACGAAAACCGTCGTCAGCAGCCCGGGATTCGAACTCACAATCTCCTGTTTCGCAGGCCAGCGATTTACTAACCGCGCCGTTGGGATCATTGTGACCTTTCTTTACAAAAACTGATAAAGTCAACATCAGAACTGATAGGTTGATAAATCGTGTCATACGCACAAAAAGACTGGAAAATTTTTTAAACCGAATTACAGCACAATGTGAAGTAACAAATATTCAATTATTTTTACAGAACTAGCTGTAAAAATATACAGCAACCTATGTTGTATTTATGTTAAAAAAATGCTTTATTTTTACAGAAATTTTTTACAGTGATTGAATATTGTCAACGTTCAAACTATGCATAAAATATATTTTCTTTTAAGACTATTTTAAAATCTAAATTTGCTATTTTTGACAAAATTAAGAAGTCAGTCAATTATCATATTGGAAAACTTTTACTTTTAGTTAAAACAAAAATTAAATTTATTTTTTTAAGTTATAGAAATTTATTATATTTTTAAGCTATAAATATTGCAAATTGTAAAATTTATTTATTTTATATTCAAGAAAATTAACTAATTTTTTCTTAAAATTTTCAAATTGAAATTGAATTATAAAATAAGGTAAAAGTAAATAAAAGTTTAGATTACATAAAAATAAAAGCCCGCAGGTAGCATCGAACTCTGGTCGTCTGGGTGATAGCCCTGTGCTCTACTAAGCACGCCACGGTAGCACTGATCGGATTGCGAAATCCCTACTATTTAAAGATTACGGAAACTTTAAACTCTTTTTTTCTAGAAATTCTGTGGCTAGTGGCCTTTTTTTTTTTCTCTACTTCTTCTATAAAGACTGACCATGCTGATTTTTGAGAAAGAAAATCAAATATATTTTTCGAAATCATTTTTATTCGTAAACACTAGCACTAAAGAGATAGTCTTATTTCAAGATTTTCATTAGAGGAAAATAATGGGTGAGAATTTCTCACCCTTCTTCAAAAACAAAATAAAAGATTTTCTCGTAAAAAAATGGTTTGATAGAAGATAAGAGCAATTTGCGTAGATTACTTTTTCTCGTAAAAATTCAAAAGAATTATACTTTTAAAACATCAATTTACAGGCTACGACCGTTTAGCTAGCAAAACAGTCATTTCCCGTAAAATTATAAGGTTATTTCCTAAAATGCTTTCAAAAATATTAATTTACGGATTATGACCGTTTAGGTAGCAAAACGGTTATTTCCCCTAAAATTATACCGTCAAATACCGTGATTTTACATTTTTTTTTTACAGTGTAACGCAAGGTTTATGCATGTTCTTTAGGTTCTGTCTTCTAGCCGCTATCCATTAAGCATCTGCACAATGCTTATTTTTTTGCTGTTCACCAGTTCTTTCTCTTCTCTAGAAGTTTTCTTTTGACACAGCAAGGCGCCTTACTTTTTGTTGTTCCCGAACTTCTTCTTGAATTAATCTGACTTCTGTCTGTTCAATAGTTTCTTGCTGCTCTCTTTGTAATTTTCTTTGTGCTTCGGTTCTTTTTGCAGCAGAAGCTTTTACATAAGAAGGTGCTTTTTGGAGGCATTACAGTTTTTTTTTTAAATTTATTTATGCATAGATATTAAACGTAAGTTTTAGTTATTTAGATAACTGTTGAGTTTTGGTATCAAAATCATTTAAATGTTGAAAGTAAGGAAGAATACAAGTAAAAAGTTTCACTAAAGCCGTAAAATGATTCACTAAATTTTTCACTAAATCAATAAAATCTACATTATAACAATATAAACCCAATGTTAATGAATAAACCACAGATAAACAACAAATTAATACATATATATATATACCGGGTGGTTATAATTAAACTTCCCCTATAAACAGCATCCTACAGCGCAAACGGGTGAACGGAATGCAACGAAATTTGGTATATAGACTATACACGAGATGCGCTCATGGAACTTCGAAAAAAAAAAAAAATTAGTTCCAAAATGTCCACCAGAGGGCGCCTTTTCCAGAAAAAACATTAAATTTAACACCATAAACGACCAAAACGGAATACAGAAGCAATATTAATATTTATTGACTAGTTTCTGATCACCTTGTCATCGAACCACATTAAGTAAAGGTACGGAAAAAATAACAGTACAGTCAGTAAGAAAAGTGTCCCAGCACTAGTAAAAATTCCTATGTAAAAAAAGTACACTTCACACGGTTTTGTTAAATAAATCCTTATCGAATCATGTTCTTACAATGACTAAGAAAAGGATTCGACAAGGATTATTTAACAAAACCGTATGATGTGTGGTTTTTTTACATAGGAAATTTTGCTAGTGTTCGGACACTTTTGTTACCGACTGTACGCTGTTTGAGGAAAAAAAAATAGCAGTTAAGTTTGCAGAAACAAGAACAGATTAGGACGAAATTGCACAAGAGGAGCAGTTGTCAATCGTGTTCAGAACGATGTAGGGTAAGGTGCTCCATGTGACCACCCTCATTCACCTGCAAAATTGCAAGTCGATGGATAATATGTTCAACAGCGGATCGTAACTGATCAGTTGTGATGCTTGGCACATGAAGCGTTATGGAATTCTTTAAGTCATTCAACGTCGCAATACCAGAAATCAGAAATCGTACGGATTTAGATCCGGCGAACGTGGTGGGCATGGATTAAGAAAGAAGCGACTAATTACATGTTCGTCTGTGAAGTGTTGGAGCAATAGCGCCTTTACGTTCTCATTGATATGTGGCAGCACACAATCCTACATGAAAATGGTCGACGTAAGGACTCGCCTTTGTTGTAGTTGCAGCACAACAAACGTCTGCAGCTGCAGCAAGTCATGGTACCGACAGCCCGTAACGGAACATGTGACAGGACCACGTACAGTTATTTCCTCAAAGAATAATGGCCCAAGGATGAAGGTCGCCGTGAATCTAAACCAGACAGTCACCTTTGCAGAATGTAGGGGTATTTCAGTGTGCATCCGCGGGTTTTTCTTAGCCCGAATGCGGCAATTCTGTGTGTTGTCTGTCCCATTGAGGTAGAAATGAGCCTCATCGCTCCACAGAATATTCCAAGGCCATGGCAGATCAACAGTCATTCTGTTGAGAAAACTGACTGCGAATGAGAGACGTTGTGGCTTGTCCCTAACAAGCCGCTCTTGGGTATGGTGGATCTTGTATGGGAAGTAGTACATTATGTTTCTGAGCACTTTTCGGACGGTGCTGTAAGAATAGCATGTCTGTCGAAAAACTGCACGTGAGCTACTTCCCCCAAACTCTGATGTCTATGACTGAGTGGCAACAGCTGTCTTGACGGCATCAACAAGTATCGGTGTGGCAGGTTTACGGCCTCTTCTAGGTTGAACTCCTGACTTCCCCGTCCGTTTAAATCTCTGAATCATGGGCCGTAGACATTGGTCCACGCCGTAGGTTCTTTATACGACGAAATTTATGAACTGCAGCAGAAGCATTCCCCTTGTTTTCGTAAAACAGCTTCACCAATAACACACGTTCAACTAAAGATACCGTCATCACTGCAGACGGAAATATCGACATAAAATATGACAACGTCTGCAAACGTCTTATACCTTAACCTGTTTTGCATAAAGCTTCTTCTACTTCGCAAGCATGCAAATCTCGACATTTTTTCCCTAGAACTAACAGCTTTTCCCGGTTTTACATTTTATTGCTCATAATTCTTGTTTTGGATAGTTAATATTGTTTTTCATTTCTGTATTCCATTTTGATCATTTATTGTGTTAAATTTAATGTTTTTCCGGTAAAGGCACCCTCTGGTAGACATTTTGGAACTAAAACATTTTTTTCAAAATTCCGTGAGCGCGTCTCGTGTATAGTCTATATACCAAATTTCGTTACCACAGTGCACTGTGGAGTTTGCGTTCCTGCAAACTCCATCTTAACCTAATTAGATTACTAAGAGAACCAGAGACTTGAATTGAACAAACAATAAGAGTTTATTTGAACCAGATTAATGGGAGGGCGGCATGGTAATAAAACTTAGCTCAGTCAGCGTATTACTTAATCAAAATACACGAATCAACAATTTAATTAGATAATCTTAAATATCTCACCCCAGCAGATAGTCGAAGGTGTAGAAACGGTTGAACTCGTACTCCGCTACTACGACTTCACTATGGATCAGAGGCTTCCCTACAGACCCAACTTTACCTTTCCGAATGCTAGTAGATACGCACACCAACACTCATCACTACTTAACTTCACGCAACTAAATCTCCACAAGTCTACTTATCGATACTCGCCAAAGTAAGATTAATCACCATCCACTATAATATCCTCCAACATCCACACCATCTACTAAAACCATCTCTATTTTTATACTTCTTCCTACACCCTCCTTTCACTACATTTCAATCCGTCCTTTTAAAAATCACTTTTAATTTATCTAACATTCAAAATCTAAGTCTTTCATTGCAGCACCCTGCCGACACAAAACTAACTCGACCTCCACCTTCACCGAGTCACTGGCGACGAAGCGATTTTAACCGTCCCCACTTTCTACTTTGCTGGATCCAGCTTAATTACAACAACTGTGGTGACGTTCTGACGTCTCAACCTCACAACTTATCAAAATTAATGAAAAAACAACCCAAGAAACACAAGATAGGAAGAAGGAGGCAGGCGGCAAGACTTGTGACCTGCCTGTGGGGTTAAACTAGTTTCACGCCGGCAACACTCACCCAGCCTGCCATGACCAGAACAGGAAAAAGCAAAATTTCAAAGCAGATGAACAACAATGAAACCCCGAAGCAATTCACCGATTGATCACATTGTGTTTAACAGTATAATTAGAGCATTAAACATAGTTGACAACTCAAAAAGGAAGAAACTGAAAATTTTATTGGAAAAAGAAAGTTTTTATAGTAATACAAAGCAAATGCAACAAACCTTCTACTTTTTTTTTTTTTTTAAATTTAATTTCACAAACCTACCCAACCATCCAGCCTTACAACCCCACCCCACCTCCGTAATCAAACATCTGCCCACCCAACCGCCACCTTTTTTATTGTCTTTTATTATTTTATAATTTTTTGTTGATATACACAAAAGTGTACACAGCTTTTTTTTTGTACTGACAGAGACATGGTTAAGTATATAAAATAGAAAATACAAAGTTTTTAGGAAAATACATTTTAGCAGTGGCTGTGATCAGTTTATTAATATTCTTGTTTTTAAACTTTGCAGAGCATAAATTATTAATTCGAAATAAATGGTTAATGATGATGTTTCTAAATACCAAAAGATGCAGACATGAATTAAAATGTGTAAATAAGTTTACTTTAAAACTAAAATCTTGCCGTTTGTCATAGATATCTGTGTACATTTTATTACCATCGATGATTACTTTGAGATCTAAAAAGTTAATTGATTGATTAATTAGAGTATTTTGAGTTAGCTTTAAATTAGGTGGATAATTGAAGGAAAACCCATTTTGTGAGTGCTTGTTGAGATAAAATACAATAATATCATCGATGTAACGATAAAATCGAACATCATCATTGCAAATATATATATATATATATATATATATATATATATATATAGAGAGAGAGAGAGAGAGAGAGAGAGAGAGAGAGAGCGAGAGAGAGAGATGCTTGATTTATTTATATTTATTATACTTTATAGATTTTTACACCCAGATTTATTGAAAAAATAAATATTGGTACAACTCAGTAATTATAACGTATTTGTTAAATACAGTACTTCATTAAAAAAAAAAAAAAAAAAGCAATTTTCCGAAGTTGAAAAGGGTCACATCGTAGACTCCAAAGAGGAAACTTGGTAAAGCATATAGATCGACCAGCATATTGTAAGATGTATGAAGCAATATGCCGCCCGATGCTAAAATCAGTGACCGGGAAAAACCATAATCTGCCATCACGTTCGTTTTGTATATTACAGGGCTACTATCACGAGCGTTGATCGCGCAATCAGAAGAGCACCTACGTTCGAACTAATAGCTACTCAAGAATTTAGATTTTATCGATGTCAAACTCATAGAAGTCCAATAACATCCAAGAATACGATTCGAAGGTTGAACTGAGGACTCGAAGAATATTATAAGCGATGGTATACAATGGCAGTATGAAATGATGGACTAAAGAGAAAGCGTCCGTTTGGCAGAACCTGATCTTTTTCATCTAATGCTGATGACTGACGTGCACATGTTTGGAGATGAAGGGTTTTTCGCTGGAATTTGTTATCTAGAAGCACACTGTTGTTACATACGATGCAACAATCTGAGGAGCCATTTTCTGTCGATATTCTGTATCTTTCGCTGTACATTGACGACATTTTGCAGTCGGTGGTACTGCCTGTAGTATCTGCTCGGCCATATCTTGTTTTCTAGCAGGATAACTCTGAGCCCTGCACTGTTCCGAGTAATGCAATATGTTCGAGGATTTGATATCCTTGAACGGTCAGCCAAATCTCTAGAACTTTTGCCAATCGAACATGTATGGGTAGTGGTATCGGTATTCGGGTTCAAGTCATTTCTCGACTCTTGGAAGCTAAGCCTAAGAGGAATCGCTCTTGGGATCTTTTTAAGGGGTTCTAACCCGTATTCAAGCGAGGTTCGGAGAAACCCAAGGAAAATTCCCAATGGCTAGGTCGATGAGCGTGACTTGAGATCGAACCCGACACTTCCTGTCTATCAGCTTTGAGCGCAAAACTGCTAGGCCACTGGTGAGGACAAACATGTGTAGCTTGATAAATTTTGTAAGCGATTCAACTGTCTTCTTGAAATTTCTGTGAACACGTTTAGCGATTCTTCCATTTGTGACAGGATCAATATTAGTAAAGCTTAGCTTCATCCATTTATTTCATTCTATCATTCTATGCTCTGACGAGTATTTGCTTGTGTGACTTTGCCACCACCAACTGACACAGTATATTCTTCGTATGGTTATACATTAAAAAAAAACGTGTTTTATTCAGATGTTTTGATCTATTCATGTATTATACTCTGTATTCATGTCGTGTTTCATTTTTGCTCAGATTATTTACATAGACAAAATCTTTGTACATCATCTGTTTGTAGTTAGGGCTGATTTTATTTTTTATTTATTTTATTTTTATGTGTGTATGTGCATAGTACATTATTTTGCATCAGTATATAGAACAAAGCATATACTTTTATTCTGTCATTAAACTTGAATAGTATGCACTGAATTGGCTGGATTATTTTCATGTTTCGGAAATTTTTGCACCTGCATCAAATACGAAATTAAGCAATAAATAAAAGTAAGTAAATATTTGTAATACGATCAACTATAGAAAATGCACTACTAGATATTTTCCGCATTAAATGTTTATCAGCAATAAATAATTTCATTTTAATTTTTAGTATTACTTTAACATTATAAGTAAACCACATTTCTCTGGAAATAAAAACTAAAGTAACAAAAAGTAAGTAAAGTAAGTAAAAACTAGTTTAATATTTTGAAATATTCTTAAAGCAAAACTACGTACATTAATTATTAATTTTCATTCTTGTTATTATGAGTATTTTTTCTTTTTTACTTTGTTGTACAAAGTAAAAGCTAGTATTGTGAAACCAAATTAAAATATGGACTTTGTACCTCTCATAACTAAAAAATTATAGGTCATAGAACGAAATTTATATTTGTGACTTTTATAGCATCCAATTTACATCTCCAATTTTGGTTTGATATAATCTCCCCATCCAGAGCTATTTGGGATTTCGCATTTTTTTTGTGACATCAAGGAACGCGGTAGCGTTCCGCCCCGCCAAGCTAAAACAAACATTAAGAGAAATACAAATGAAATTTACAAAGTAGGAAGTCAATGGTGAACGCTACAAGTGTATATTATGTCGACATAGCATCTCGTACATTTCGACTACCTGTATCTCAGCTCCCTGATCGCCAAGACCTATGATTTTTTGCACAGACCTTAAGCATACCCTTAAGACAAAACATACAAAATTGCATGTCGCTCCAAATTAAGGGGACTGAGTTATATAACTTTGAAAACCCGAAATTTCCCTGTTACTTTCTTCTTCTTCTTCTTCTTGTAATTGTCAAGACAAAAACCTTTGACGGCGATTGAGCCTAGAGTTCTGCAGCTAATGAGCTGAAAATTTGCATGGACATTCCTTCTGATCCGTACCAGTGCCTTATACAATCAAAAAATTTTTTGGTCGGGTTACTGCTGCCTACGGCAGCGTTACCAGTACACATCTTGCAATCGCTTTTTACTAGCTTCCCGACTAGCTAGACATTTGAAACTTTCAGGATA
Organism: Salticus scenicus; assembly: GCA_963930645.1. Lineage (NCBI taxonomy): Eukaryota > Metazoa > Arthropoda > Arachnida > Araneae > Salticidae > Salticus > Salticus scenicus. The sequence continues at coordinate 71,443,481 of OZ005648.1, forward strand.
GCTCATAACACGGTGACAATATATTTTTTTTTAACACTTTTAGTCAACTGTCTCAAGTACCTACTGCCTTCGGCTGCGTTTATATGATTCGACAGAAAATTTATTTAACTAATTTCCCGACTAGCTAGACATTTGAAATTTCCAGACTAGTTCAGAACACGGAGAAAATGCATTTTTTATTACTTTTAGCCAACTGCTTCGGGTTCCTGCTGCCATCGGCAGCGTTACAAGAACAAAGCTTGCAATCGATTTTTAACTAACTTTCCCACTAGCTAGGCATTTGAAACTTTCAGGATAGCTCAGAACACGGTGACAATACATTTTTTAACACTTCTAGTCGACTGTTTCAGGTCCCTACTGCCTTCGGCAGCGTTTGTATGATTCGACAGAAAATTTATTTAACTAATTTCTCAAATAGAATAGTTTCTATTTGAAACTTTGAAAGCTAGCTATTTGAAACTTTCAGAATAGTTCAGAACACGGTGAAAATGCATTTTTTTTAATACTTTTAGCCAACTACTTCGGGTTCCTGCTGCCATCGGCAGCGTTACAAGTACAAAGCTTGCAATCAATTTTTAACTAACTTTCCGACTAGCTAGGCATTTGAAACTTTCAGGATAGCTCAGAACGCGGTGACATTTAACACTTTTAGTCGACGGTTTCAGGTACCTACTGCCTTCGGCAGCGTTTATATAATTCGACAGAAAATTTATTTAACTAATTTCCCGACTAGCAACATATTTTAAACTTTCTGAATAGTTGAGAACACGGTGAAAATGCGTTTTTTAAATACTTTTAGCCAACTGCTTCGGGTTCCTGCTGCCTACGGCAGCATTACCAGCACAAAGCTTGCAATCGATTTTTAACTAACTTCCCGACTAGCTAGGCATTTGAAACTTTTAGGATAGCTCAGAACACGGTGACAATACATTTTTTAACAGTTTTAGTCAACTGTTTCAGGTCCCTACTGCCTTCGGCAGCGTTTATATGATTCGAAGGAAAATTCATTTAACTAACTTCCCGACTATTTAGACATTTGAAACTTTCAGAATAGTTCAGAACACGGTGAAAATGCATTTTTATAATACTTTTAGCCAACTGTTTCGGGTTAGTGCTGCCTTCGGCAGCTTTACCTGCACACATATTACAATCGCTTTTTAACTAACTTCCAGACTAGCTAGACATTTGAAACTTTCAGGATAGCTCAGAACACGGTGACAATACATTTTTTGACACTTTTAGTCAACTGTTTCAGGTCCCTACTGCTTCGGTAGCGTTTATATGATTCGACAGAAAATTTATTTAACTAATTTCCCGACGAGCTAGATGTTTGAAACTTTCAGAACAGTTCAGAACACGGTGAAAATGCATTTTTTAAATGCTTTTAGCCAACTGTTTCGGGTTACTGCTGCCTTCGGCAGCTTTATCAGTACACATTTTACAATCGCTTTTTAACTAACTTCCAGACTAGCTAGACATTTGAAACTTCCAGGATAGCTCAGAACACGGTGACAATACATTTTTTGACACTTTTAGTCAACTGTTTCAGGTACCTACTGCCTTCGGCAGCGTTTATATAATTCGACAGAAAATTTATTTAACTAATTTCCCGACTAGCTAGATATTTGAAACTTTCTGAATAGTTGAGAACACGGTGAAAATGCATTTTTTAAATACTTTTAGCCAACTGCTTCGGGTTCCTGCTGCCTACGGCAGCGTTACCAGCACAAAGCTTGCAATCGATTTTTAACTAACTTCCCGACTAGCTAGGCATTTGAAACTTTCAGGATAGCTCAGAACACGGTGACAATACATTTTTTAACACTTTTAGACAACTGTTTCAGGTCCCTACTGCCTTCGGCAGCGTTTATATGATTCGACAGAAAATTTATTTAACTAACTTCCCGACTATTTGGACATTTGAAACTTTCAGAGTAGTTCAGAACACGGTGAAAATGCATTTTTATAATACTTTTAGCCAACTGTTTCGGGTTACTACTGCCTTCGGCAGCTTTACCTGTACACATTTTACAATCGCTTTTTAACTAACTTCCAGACTAGCTAGACATTTGAAACTTTCAGGGTAGCTCAGAACACGGTGATAATACATTTTTTGACACTTTTAGTCAACTGTTTCAGGTCCCTACTGCTTCGGTAGCGTTTATATGATTCGACAGAAAATTTATTTAACTAATTTCCCGACGAGCTAGATGTTTGAAACTTTCAGAACAGTTCAGAACACGGTGAAAATGCATTTTTTAAATGCTTTTAGCCAACTGTTTCGGGTTACTGCTGCCTTCGGCAGCTTTATCAGTACACATTTTACAATCGCTTTTTAACTAACTTCCAGACTAGCTAGACATTTGAAACTTCCAGGATAGCTCAGAACACGGTGACAATACATTTTTTGACACTTTTAGTCAACTGTTTCAGGTACCTACTGCCTTCGGCAGCGTTTATATAATTCGACAGAAAATTTATTTAACTAATTTCCCGACTAGCTAGATATTTGAAACTTTCTGAATAGTTGAGAACACGGTGAAAATGCATTTTTTAAATACTTTTAGCCAACTGCTTCGGGTTCCTGCTGCCTACGGCAGCGTTACCAGCACAAAGCTTGCAATCGATTTTTAACTAACTTCCCGACTAGCTAGGCATTTGAAACTTTCAGGATAGCTCAGAACACGGTGACAATACATTTTTTAACACTTTTAGACAACTGTTTCAGGTCCCTACTGCCTTCGGCAGCGTTTATATGATTCGACAGAAAATTTATTTAACTAACTTCCCGACTATTTGGACATTTGAAACTTTCAGAGTAGTTCAGAACACGGTGAAAATGCATTTTTATAATACTTTTAGCCAACTGTTTCGGGTTACTACTGCCTTCGGCAGCTTTACCTGTACACATTTTACAATCGCTTTTTAACTAACTTCCAGACTAGCTAGACATTTGAAACTTTCAGGGTAGCTCAGAACACGGTGATAATACATTTTTTAACACTTTTAATCAACTATTTCTGGTCCCTACAGCCTTCGGCAGCGTTTATATGATTCGACAGAAAATTTATTTAACTAATTTCCCGACTAGGTTCCTGCTTCCATCGGCAACATTACCAGCACAAAGCTCGCAATCGATTTTTAACTAACTTCCCGACTAGCTAGACATTTGAAACTTTCAGGATAGCTCAGAACACGGTGACAATACATTTTTACCAATTTGAAAATAATTTGAGGACAAATGTTCTCGAATTTACAAATTTGTCCTCAAATGTCCCCAAATTATAGCATAATTTAACTCTGTCCTCAAATGTCCTTTCAATTTGAGGACGCTGCGATGATTTTTCCTCAAATTGGGTTTAAAAAATTTGGTCACCTTATTTAAACCCAGTATCAACTTGAGTTTCACCAGAAAACGCAGCTTAAATAACAGCTGACTACATATAAATCACAGCACAAACGATACCATAGTCATAACATACAGAAATAAACTACAATTCAATGGTAGAGACTTAGTCAAGCAAAACTTTCTATTTCGTAAAATCTTAGCGAGAAACTCACCTCAGTGGTCGAAGTGGGATTCCTTTTATAGCCTGCCATTAATCCTGAATTTTACAGTAACTTCCGTAAAGGCCAGTTTCCATTGCAGTTGGAACTTCGAGGTTCAAAAAACCATTAATCACGCTCCCGACACATAGAGCCAAATGTCTTGTCATCAGTTGTAACCCTTTTTTTTTTATCAGATTGCGCAGTTACTTCAAAGGAAAGCATGCAAAACTGACAAAGGTACCTGCCTCTGGCCCCTCAATTATCTCCGCTCGGGGTTAGAGCCAGGGACTTCCAACCGGTCGAGTCAACCCGTCAAAGCATTTCAACCGCTTGACCACATCAAAGGATTCTGAATTACGCGGCTCGAATCGACTTCCAACCAACCTCAGCGGAAACTGCACTTAATAATCGAGTTACAACTTGGACAATGGGTCTATCGATAATAATTTTTTTTTCACCAAGATCGTCAAAATAGTTGTCAAGGTGTGATAAAGTCACCAAATTCATCGCCAAGTCTATTACGTGCCCTGATAAAGTGTGTTTTTAACGGAGAAGGATCTTTTTTAACGCGGAAACAAGCTAGAAATGCGAAAAATTGACATTTTATAATGTGACTAAACCTCTTAGAAAGAAATCACATAAAAAGAACTAGGACTATTTAGAAATCTGTAACACTATATTTACATCCATGCATAACACACACGATTTTTATCGATCTATTACACAAATATATTTATTATGCATACGTATTAAATTTATAAAAGCACATACATAACCTGCAAAAAGAAGTGATATCTCATAAAAAAACAATACTATTGTAAAAGTCACCCCGCCCAGCAAAAACTCTTACCTTTCTTATGCATACGTTTTATATTTATAAAAGCACACATACATAACCTGCAAAAAGAAATGATATCTCATAAAGAATAATACCATTGTAAAAGTCACCCCGCCCAGCAAAAACTCTTACCTTTCTTAAGCAGCCAAAAAAAGGTTTGATATCGAAGTTCGCCGCCGCTATTGAATCCCGGGTACTCAATGCCTAGCTTAATGAAGATCTGCAAATAACACTGCATATGTATCTTTCTAATATATCCTAATCTCTTTCGACATTCTTTGTTATCTGTGTTAGTTTTTTCGCTGCATTATAAAGTTATAATTTAAAGTATTTTTACGGCGGGGTGCGTAATAATATTTTAGTCTTTACTAATTCAATTTTTAATTAGTTAAAACTTCTACATAGAGGACGCACCCCGCCGTAAAAATACTTTAAATTATAACTTTATAATGCAGCGAAAAAACTAACACAGATAACAAAGAATGTTGAAAGAGATTAGGATATATTAGAAAGATACATGCAGTGTTATTGGCAGATCTTCATTAAGCTAGGCATTGAGTACCCGGGATTCAATAGCGGCGGCGAAATTTGATATCAATCCTTTTTTTGGCTGCTTAAGAAAGGTAAGAGTTTTTGCTGGGCGGGGTGACTTTTACAATGGTATTGCTCTTTATGAGATACGTATATGCTCGTGCATATGTGACTATAGGTATGTATTTTGCATAACTTAAAAATGATGGAACCTAGAAAATTGCAAATTGGTATGCAATTTTATTATAACATGTAATCGTGCATCTTTCTTTTTGGTCTTCACGTAAATTTTCGTTTTGAAAATATCCACGTAAACTCAAAATTTTTAGTCATTATAGCATTTTGTTTTAGAGAATTCAGCAGGAATTAATAATAGAGCCTGTAATAATATTGTTGCAAAATTCTTGAATTTTTTGCTTGTAAATAACAGTTTGTAAAGAAATAAGCAATTTTTAGTCGACGAACGCATTTTATTTACAGAATATTCTCGAAACAAAGTAATAAAACTCTTACTCGTAACACAGAAGTCCATAATTAACAATAATAATGACCCTCATCTGTCATTCACGCGATTCCGGTTTACACCGCTTCAAAACAGAGACTTTTGGTAGCCATTTTTTTTTTTTCCCGTTTGTTCAATTTAACTTACGAAAACATACATATCATTTTCATACATGTTTTGTATCGCACATATTGTTATTTATTCCCTCTAAAACCTTGAAAAACTATTCAATTGTAATGTTTAAATGTTTAATTAAATATAACGGATCACTGGCTATTATAAACATGAACCTATAAATAGAATTATGTAACTTCATGATTATAAACAACGCAATGCCAAATAAAAACAAACCAAAACTGTTGCCATTCAGAAAATACAAATTCCAAATGGGCAACTCTTTAATTGCGAATGAACGACTCTTTGACTGTTTTATTAAAAAAAAACGCTTAAAATATTTCTAAAACAAATTAAAGCCTTAAAAATCTTAAAATATTTGTAAAAACATATTAAAGTCTTTAAATATTTTTATCAAGCTTCATTATTTGTTTACATTGTAAGGTATGATTGGCGTCGAGTTCAGTACGTAAATGTCGCCAGTTGATTTTAGTTTTGAAATTAGTGTAAAGTTATAGTTGGGATAGAATGTTTGGTTGGGCAAGTGAAGGTCACCAGTTGAAATGAGTATTGAAAGTAGGGTAGTCTAAGGTGATAATGTCGAGTCAAGATAAAATGTTCGGTTGAGAATGAGAAAGTCCCTAGCTGGATCCTGGATATTTTGGCGATGTTGTGGGTGAGATAGCTGGTTGGGAGTATAGAGTAGAGGTGAATTTGGGTTAGCATGGAGTGTCTGTAATTATTGGATAGTTAGTTAGAAAATACGCAAGCAAAGTGATGACGTCACTGGGCGTCAGTGGACGCAAGAAAAAGATTTCCTATGTTAATCGCCCATTGGATTTTTTGTAAAAAATTATTAAAAATTGAGGAAAATTATTTCCTGATTTTAATTTCCATATTTCGGTATAGATATGTATTTTATCGTGTGCATGCGTTAGATTAAGTTGTTTTTGCTGTAAAATTGATAAAATTTAAATTTTAAATTTCAAAACTTTCGAAAAATAAAATAGCAAACTTCCATATTCGATTGAAAACATAAACATTTCATTTCAAAGGATGATATTTACACAATAAATATCCAACTAATATACTAATTAAAAGGAAAATGATAAATATTCTATCATAATTTGAAGTCAAATTTGTTTTCAAATGTCTAAATAAAGTGTCTGATATAAGATACTCATATGTTGCAGTGGAATAGATTTAATATATCTGTCATCCTTGGCGGAAAAAATATATCGCCAAATTATTTGGCGAACATATTTCATTCCTTTCAAAAATCATGGTTTTTTTAACAATTTATATTAAGAGAGCGATGAATTATATGAAACAATACTTCGTACAATACATATTACGAATATAAACATCTGGCATGTATATTTTCGTAGTATGTTTTTAATCGCCAAATACAAAAAACGCCAAAGTTGACACAGTTTTGAAATTTAAAATTTTGTCAATTTGACAGCAAAATAACTCAATCTAACACATGGATACGATAGCATATCTATACCCAAATACGGGTATTAAAATCGGGAAATAATTTTCCTCGATTTTTAATAATTTTTTACAAAAAATACAATGGACGATTAACATAGGGAATCTTTTTCTTGCATCCACGGACGGTCAGTGACGTCACACTTCGCTTACGTATTTGGAAACAGGATCTTCGATAGTCTTAAAAAAAGTATTTTGGTAAAATGAAGTGAATCGTTATTTACTTCCTCTTACCCATAGGGTCGAGAAAGTATTGTTTTATGGTCAAATTTTCGAACGTGAGTTTTTGTTATACTTACATGTTCTGAGGTCCCCTGAATACGAAAATCACGTTTTTAGCGAATGGTCTCTGTGTCTGTCTGTCTGTCTGTGTGTCTGTTATCAGCATATCTCAAGAACAAATAGTAGCAGAAATTCCAAACTCGGTATTCTAAATGTGTATCATATAGGGATGCTACAGTAAGCTTTTCGTTAAGATGAAGCAAATGATTCGTGTACAGGGACATTCAAAAGTATTCAAATACATTACGTCTATGGGGGAAATTGCAGTTAAGTAGAATTTAACATCTATAGACTGCACTAAACCAAATGAAACGAATACATATTTTTTGTAATAGAGATAGTCAACCGGGAAAAAAATTTTTTTATGTAGGAGCCTCGCCTCCCCCCCTGGGGTAGATGTTCTCCCTAGAGTGAAGTAAATTTCCATGATGGGTATCTTTCAAAAGAGCTCGCCAATACCTTTAAAACGAATGGTTGAACCATCGATCTACGATAATTTAAAATAAAGTTATTGATTTCTTTCATTTTTAACATTTTTTTTTTTTTTTTACTTTAATATTGATAATAAATTCAACTTTTTTTTGGATATTTAGTGTTATACTATTTCTCTAATATGGGAATCGTCTGTATTATCATATAAGATAACTTTTTTAAATGATAATTTTAATAAATTATTTTTTTTAACTGAATTATTTTTTAATAACCGAATTAAATTCTATATAAATGTAGGTGCATTAATGAAACGGGGGGTTGAAGGGGGCCAGAACAAATTATCATATAAAACTCTTCCGAAGCCTAATTTGAATTGTTTAACATAGGTTTACATAACAGTACTCTTTATCTTACCTCTTTATCTCCAACCTGTACTTATAGCATTAAATTTCAGGGTAAAAGAAAGTCGTGTGAGTGACACACTAGATTATTCTTATTATGAGGACTTTAAATAGAGCACTTAACGGAACACTGGGATGTGTTGTTGCTGTTGTGTTTCGGGCCTATATTTTTTGTCAACCAGCAGTTTTTTTTATTGTCATTCATATTTATTGATCGAGTAGAATTTTTTTAATTTCAGAACGAAAATTATAAAATATCGAAACTCATTTGATTTATAAACAAAAACTGAAAATACATTTAAATGATCACGGGGTAATCTTCATGATCTAAACATTGTTTTCAAGATTTATCGTTCACATTCCGTCATTTTTGACGGGGTATATACTAGTTAACAAATATTATCGATACAATCCAATAAAATAATCATTCGCACAACGAAAGACAAGTAAACAACATTGAATATTCCAGAGAGCGGGAATTCTGTTGATTCTGAAACAAGGATCAATCGCATAAGGCAATCTCTCAGAGACGATAGTTCGTTTCAGTCTGAGCACATTTGAATTCTCTGAGAGTGATTCTTCGCTTTTTTAATTTCAGTCATCATTTGGCGAGCTTTCGAGGCAGTTCTGTGTCAGAAACTAATAGATCCTTCTGAAAAATTTCAAAATGCGTTTCCTATTGAAGTTAGGGCTTCCAAACTCTACCAATCCGGAACTACTTTTTATTTTTCACTTGATATGATTTCTATTTCGCCGAAATTAATCATTAGGTCACCAAGTTTGTTGTCAAGGCCGACCTTCGTGGAAGTGAAAAGAATACCCCCAGTTTTTAGTTTAACTGTAAATCTACAGGTTAACCATAATTAACTTGTCCTGTTCAACCTCTCTGTAGCTGTAACTAAAATGCGGATTGAGTTGAAAATTTGCATATAGATAATTCAAAGAATGTGCTCAAATATTCCGAAAAAAAAAAAAAAAATATTAAAATTAAATTTTAAAAATTTCCGTTAGGGAGCGCATTATAGTCAAAATACTTGAAATGATATGCAATAAATTACTGTGGTATATTTTAGCATTTTCAAACCTTGTGACATTTAAAACTGTTATTTTTACATTTTGCGAAGTTTTTTGCGGCAGAATTTTAGCGATGCAGAGTGACTAGCAGTTCATTTTGCAGTCTTTGGCCAGCCCGTTCTCCCGATCTTAATCTTTGTGATTTTTGGTTATGGGGTTATTTAAAGAGTTTGCTTTATCATGGAAATGTTGTAGCTTTGACTAACTTGAAGAATCACATAGTGTTGCATGTGCGACAGACTATTGGCTATCAACTGCGGTCAACTGCTGAACACGTTGTTCATCCCTTGCAAATTTTACAACTTAATGATGGGGCCCACATTGAACAATATCCTTTAAACAGCTAAACACAAGCTCTAAAAAATAAATAAATAACAAAGATGTCTATAATAATAAATAAAGGTGCTTGTATTGAAATTTGTAACTTGTTTGTATTTTGATGTATGGCCTCCTAACAGAAATTTTATTTTACATTATTTATTTATTTTGCAGAATTTCTGATCTTATTCTTAGAATTGTATACAGTCGGTAACAAAAGTATCCGAACACTAGCAAAAATTCCTATATAAAAAAAAATAGAGTTAATACTGTTTTGCTAGTGTTTGGATACTTTTGTTACCGTGTATATATACAAATTTTTGACTCAATCCACATTTAGTTGCAGCTACAGAAAGCACTGAATAGGCCAAGTTTAATTATGGCCACCCTGTACTTTTTCTGCAATACCACCTTCGATGTACAGTCGGTAACAAAAGTGTTCCGAACACTAGCAAAAATTCCTATGTAAAAAAAGTACACTTCATATGGTTTTGTTAAATAAATCCTTATCGAATCACGTTCTTACACTGACTAAGAACAGTATTCGATAAGGATTTATTTAACAAAACCGTATGAAGTGTACTTTTTTTACATAGGAATTTTTGCTAGCGTTCGGACACTTTTGTTACCGACTGTAGGTTGATTGAGTTTAATATCGCACTAGTACTGAGTTATTGGTAATTGGCGACGATATGGGACGCACCTCTAAAGATCGTCCGAAAACATGCCATCATAATTTCGATTCTCCAAGGAGGGGATGGCGCCCCCGCTTCGGTGGTCCCCAGAGGTATAATTTAGATCCTTCGATGTCAGAAAGAGGTTTTCTTTTGTAGCAATATTGTTACAAATTGTAAAACATATTTCCTTTATTAGAACTGTTTTTTGATTGAAAATATTTGTAAAGACATGAGGAAGGTAATAGAATTTGATTAGTTTCGATGGAGGTACCATGGTGGTAAACTTGATGACTTGACGACATTGGAGACCAAATAGCAAAAATATCAAAGTTTTTGTAATAATATGCGTAATAAAAGGGCAGTAAGAGAATGTTGTGTAGTATCTGCATCAGATTTATTTTTTCTTATTCTTTTTGTACGTAGTAAAACGAGTATTATAATCAGGATTGACTAAACGTTTGTTATACCTCGCATAACTTTAAAGTAGTTAACCTTAGAATGTTGAATCGTTGTACGTAAGACTTTTATAACATTCAGTTGTGCACTTTCAATTTTAGTCACTATATCTGTACTGATAAGTATAAAGGATTTAAGTCCATATTCTTGATTTTTCAGGAGACGAAAAATAAAGTTAAACTAACTAAACACTAATCAGAAGAATTGATTAGGAAAAAGGAATAATGTTGATTTATACCCTTTATACCTTTCAGTGATTGTCAACCTTCATTTAATAAAGGGAAAAAATTGAATTAAATATTTTATTCAAAGATTAATGCAAAATTTCTGGCTTAAATCTTTTTTTACCAATGGATTTTCTCAAAGACTAAATGACATGGATTTAAATCCTTTATACCAATCGATAGAGAATTTTTTCCTGGGTCTGACTATGGACTTAACTCAAAATCAACATTTTTGGACTTAAATCCTTTATACTTATCAGTACAGATATAATCTCATTTAAGAGATATCAGCGATTTTACAAATTTTTAACGATGTCTGTATATACATATTTATGTACATTTGTATTTCGCATAATCCAAAAACTGTTAGTTGCAGAATTTAATTTTAGAATTGTCATAACATCGAGTTGCGTACTTGCACTTTTAGTCACTTCACGATCTTCCGTTTTAGAAATACCTGCGAAAACTCAAAGTTTTTGTTCAATATACCACACTCCGTTTTAAAAATTACTCATAGAACTCATAATAATAATGTTACAAAAAGCAAAACTTCTTTTGTTTATTAAAACTGTTGTTTCAGTGAAAATACATGTGAAAGCACAAGGAAAATAACATTTTTTTATAACAACTGCTCACCATGCCTAAATGAAATTTGCTTGCGCAGCTTAATGTAACAGAAGTAGTATTGGAGGAGCGTTGAGTGACGGACTGTGACAGTTGACGTTTGTTATAGACAAACTTCATAATTTGGTCGACTCAGTGAAGATAAATTCACAATTTAGTGCAATTCGCACACATTTCAACTCTTGAGGTATAAATAGTGCAATTTACGCAGGTGGTGAATGAATTGGTTGTTAATGTATATAGATTCGCACAAAAGGAAAATTCCAGAATCATAACGGGCGTTATCATAGCAAAAAAAAAAAAAAAAATGTAATAAGTCAGAAAATACTTAATGTTGTTTATCAGACCTATTTCGAGTTTAAGCGAAAAAACGCATTTCTCCTGCTATGTTCTTTTTGGCAAAAATTAAAGTAATTTCGATGGTCGCATTGTGGTATCTTGGCTGATCCGTTAATAAAAGAGGCAATTTTTGATTGATACTGGGGAAGGCATTACTATATTTTCAAATGATCACATAAGGAATCTTGGTGGAAATTGTTGGAGGGACTGGTGCTATATTCTACAACATACTAACTTTTGCTATTGAACCCCTAACTCTCTCTCAATTTATATTTACGTAGAAATATTTACATGCCTTTTTAGGTTGATTTATTTAGAAATCGACCTATTGCAATCACTTCGTTTATCTATATCTATCTATCTATCTATCTATCTATCTATCTATAATGAAAATTTTGTCATCACGATAACTCCCGAAATAATACTTTAAATAGAACCAAAATTGGTCAGTGAACTGATCTTATAAATATCTTGGATGAGTTCATTATCCAAGCTACTCCGACTTTTTGTTTTCAAGTGGCAGCCACTTGAATATTTCTAACCCACATTGTAAAAAGCGTATTTAAAGCAAGATTTGCTTGAATTTTTATGTAAATCTAGACTACATAAGGGTTTAAATGAACTTTATTAGTGAAATTTATCTGCCATTTTCAATAAAGTGGCGGATATCTTAAGTTAAGTGGGGCCACTTGTAATCAGGCTACCACTTGAAAATTTAAAATCACGATAACTTCCGAAATAATACTCCAAATCGAACCAAATTTGGACAGAGTCTTAACTTGTGTTATGAATATCTTGGATGAGTTTCTTAACCAAGTTGCTCCACCATTTTGTTTTCAAGTGGAAACCACTTGAAATTTTCAAATTCAAATTGTAAAAAGCGTATTCCGAATTTGTGTGAATTTTGATGTATACATAGACTATATAAGTGTGTCAATGAAGTTTATTCATAAACATGTCCGCCATTTTTAATAAAGTGGCGGATATCCTAAGTTAAGCAGGGCCACTTGAAATCAGGCTACTACTTGAAAATTCAAAATCCCGATAACTTCCAAAATAATACTCCAAATCGAACCAAATTTGGACAGTGTCTTAACTTGTGTTATGAATATCTTAGATGAGTTTCTTGGATGAGTTCGTTAACCAAGTTGCTCCGACTTTTTGTTTTCAAGTGGCAGCCACTTGAATATTTCTAATCCACATTGTAAAAAGCGTATTTAACGGAAGATTTGCTTGAATTTTTATGTAAATCTAGACTACATAAGGGTCTCAATGAACTTTTTTAATGAAATTTATCTACCATTTTTAATAAAGTTGCGGATATCTTAAGTGGGGCCACTTGAAATCCGGCTACAACTTGAAAATTTAAAATCACGATAACTTCCGAAATAATACTCCAAATCGAACCAAATTTGGACAGTGTCTTAACTTGTGTTATGAATATCTTGGATGAGTTTCTTAACCAAGTTGCTCCACCATTTTGTTTTCAAGTGGAGACCACTTGAAAATTTCAAATTCAAATTGTAAAAGCGTATTCAGAATTTGTTTGAATTTTGATGTATACATAGACTAAATAAGTGTCTCAATGAAGTTTATTAATGAACTATGGATTTTCACGCCAAAAGTCACCAAAAAAGTCGCCAAGTGGAGAAGTCGCCAAATTTGGCGCTAAATCCATTACCTGTTATATTGGATCTTTTTAATGCGTTTTTAAGGGAAAATTAGGCTATTTAAAGTTAAAACAAACTAGAAATGCAAAAATTTAACATTTTATCAATTTACTAAGCATCTTTAAAATAATTTCTACAAAAAAAAAAAAAAAAAAAGAATTATTTTCAAATTTGCAACAATATCTGAGATTAATTAGTTCGCTGAGCAATTTTCTCTGCCATTTTTTTCCAAGTGGCAACCACTTAATTTTTCAACACGATAACTTTTGAGATTCTGAATTTATTCCAACTATATTTGTATTCTTATCTCACAAATGCATTTGATATATTTGTCAACTTGGCCTATCATCTTGTTTCCAAGCGCCGGCTACTTGGAAATTTTAAATTCACATAAAAAGGTATTTATGAACCGATTTGCTTAAAACTCTATATGTAGATAGCCTACATCAATATTTCTACTAATTCGTTAATTATTTGTAGTCGCCATTTTGAAACAAAATGACGGCTACTTGATAAGGAAAAAGAAATCAACCTACCCTTCCGAATAAGCCGGAAGGACTTGTTTTAATAACAAAAGTCTGTCAACCTGTAACAGGCATCAATTTTCTAAAAAGATTTATTTTATCGTTTTATAATCTGAATGACCTTTTTTTAATTCATCATTTTCATTTAATTGATTGCTGTGATTCTAGAATATTAAGTACACAGAAAAAAAAAAAAAAAAAAAAAAAAATTAAGGTCAGATTACAAGCCCCACCCGGCAGCAGAGATTCCAGGCAAATCCTGTAAAAAGACATTTGACCATAAATCATGTATTCCTCCATAATTTTACGTTGGGAGAAACATACAACTTTGAATATATCAATCGCTATTTGTATAAATGCATAAATAAAAACTCTCACAACCATTAAAACTACGATTATATTTTCAGTTTCAAATACAACGTGACTCTTATATGACGTCACTGAAAAGCTAACATTTTACATATTTGAAGGAAATCGACCGTAAAATATAGTTTGATGGCAGATTTGAGCAAATTACGTAGATTAACAGCTTTGCCAATAAAAAATGCCAGTAATCTAAACTTACACTGCTCGGTATGATAATTACCCCTAACACCATTTTTTCAAATTCTTATGTAAAATGACCTCCTGAATCTGAATATGACGGTCATTTTGCCTATCACCCACCGTTTTTTGGGAACGCCCTCCTATTTTTAACCCTTTTCAATAATTTTATGGCTATAAGTTTGATTTATAGTGGAGAAAAGAAATATTTTAACTGTTAAATATCTTCTGAGGGACTAAAGAGGGGAAAATTCTATAACCTGAACATCTGCAGCAAAGGGAAGATTTAGGGGGGGGGCGGTATTTGCCACTGAAAATATAAGTTACATTTATTATATTTTATTAATCAATTATTATTATCATTTATTATACATAAAACTTTTCTTTTTATTTTCAAGAGTTAAAATAGTTATTTTTATTCTCCAAATCAAATTCATGGCCATAAAATTACCGAAGAGTGATAAAAATTGGAGGAGGAGGTGACGTCTCGAGAAAACGGTGGGTGATGGGGCAAAATGGGGGTTATATTCGGATTTAGGAGGTCATTTTACATAAGCATCAGCAGGAATGGTATCAAGGCTCGAAAAAAAAAAAAAAAGTTTTTTTTTTTTTTTTTTGCAGCGTAGTGTTATACTTTCATGACATCAGTTTACGGGCTTTGATCGTTTAGCTATCAGAAGAGTCATTTCCTGTAAAATTATACTTGATTTTACAGTTTTTTTTACAGTGTAGGTTCTGTAGTAGATTTCAAGATGTTGAACTTATACATTAAAATGGCAAAGATAGGTTTAAGAATGTATTTTAGAGTATGCGAGTGTGCAAAAAGTTTTTTCATTAAGTATTAGATTTTTTGTGTTAGTAAAATAATCTATCAAAACATGTTCTAAAATTAAGATAAAAATTTTCTACGAAAAGTTTTCAAAATTTTCAAGTAATTTATTAAATTAAAATATTTTGATACAAGATATAAAATGTTATTAAAAATAATACATTTCTTTTCCGATTGGAATGGCAATGTATGGAATACATAGATAATCTTGGATACTCATATATATTTTTTACTAAAAAACCTTCACAATTCATGAAAGAAAGAAATAAAAAAGATAAAGAGAGAATTTTATACGTATATGTACATTATATATACATTAGAATGTTATAAAGTATTTTGTCCTGCTTAAAACGGCAACATAACACAAGACTATGTACAAAAATTATATAAAATATTAAATTGAAAGCAAATAACCATTACTGCCGACTTTTATCCGTTTTGGTTGCCAGTAATTTTATAGAAATCTTTCATAAATTTCTCTAATGAAAATTTCTTCTCAATTAAAGTGGTATTATTCAAAAAGTGTAAACGTTGATAGCTTTGATAATGTTGCACGGCATAAGTATTTCCATCGATGCAAATTAAATATAAAATATAAATATTGAATAGTTCATGAATAATTGCCAAGTATTGCAATTTTTTTATACCAATTTTTTTAAGTTTTTGTATCAGTTTTCTGTGTTTAAATAGAGGGAATTTTTTTTTACTTAGAAAAAAAGGTTTTAAAAATTTGTAGCACTTGACAGTTATGATTTCGTGAAGCAAATGAATAACTGAAGTTCGGTAATATCAAATCCGAAAACAGAACCAGGAGTTAAATCTTTATTTTTATAACTAACAAAAATTAAACGCTTGATTTAAATTCGAAATTTTATACACTCATTACGAGATTAGATTTTTTACGTAGTTAAACTTATCAGCGAAATATGAGTGAGTGGATATACTAAAGTAAGTGGATTTAGATATCAGTGCAGATTTCCGTAAATAATTTTGCTTCGATAGTTATCTTAGTAGTCTTTGATAAGAAATGAATATTGCAACTGGACAAAAAAGGATAATGAGAGGACGGATATTCTGACGGGTTTCTAAGAATAATTTTCTGAATAAATATGCATCATCAGAACCACTGCCTTCTTTGAAAATTAGAATTTAGAATGCAGTCCTTCACCGGTGTATCTTTGTCTTCAATACCAGCATAAAGTCGAGATCTCATAGGCCATTTCTGTAAAAAAAAAAAAAAAAAAAAAAAAAAAAAGAAGAATTTAGTTTTGTAATTGTCACATGAATAAACTATGACTTAAATAGAGATAATGTATCAAGATTTGACAGTTTTTACAAAAATCTTTTGCTAAGATTATGGTTTATGCAGCCAATAAAATATAAAGATTATTTTTTATTTTATTTATTTATTTATTTAATTTTTGTGCAATGCTACAAATTTAAACAAAATTAATTCTATCTGAAGTTTGCATTTCAATCTGAAAGAGGGAGTATTGAAATACGAAAAGAGAATTTTTATTGTTAAAATATATGTTGATTCTGAACATTTCAGCATATCTTTTAAAATTCTAAAGAAATATGAGATAAACTAATAAATAAATAAATAAATAATAGCAATAAATAATAATAAAAACACAAAGAATGCGTCAATATATTATATAAAAAAGGTAAAATTTCATTAGACATATAAATAAACTCATAAATACTTCTAGACATTTTCTATGAAAATAAGAAATACCTTTGAAAAATATTCCTTAAGTAAAAAAAAAAAAGAATAAAAATAAAAATAAAGGACATAAATATGTATATAAATGCATTTTTGTAATTAATTTTTATATTTACTTTTACAATTTAATGTATTTTGATTTCCTGCTTAATATAACTTATAGAAACTCATCGCCCCTGGAAGCCAAGGACAATGTTATTCTATGGAGAATTTTGTCCCATTTATAACTCATTAACTAACATATATTTTTAAATTCCGTTTTCACATTCAAAAAATTCACAACTATTTAACAATTTATCGCTTTCTAAAAATTGATTTTTTAAATTTTTAATATTTTATTTTGAGGTTGCAAAATGCGAATTTTCCCAATTTGAAAATTTATATTTTTGAGCTTAAAAATGAAATCTTAAAAATTAAAATAATCAAATTTTAGAAAGCGATAAACGGTTTACCAATTGTGAATTTTTTGAATGTGGAAACGGAATTTAAAAATATGTATTAGTTAATGAGTTATGACGGGGCAAAATTCCCCATAGAATAACACTGACTTCAGCTTTCGGAGACGATAAGTAGAGAGTTCCCTTAAGTTTAAAAGTGCATAGTAATGCTTTTTTTTTTGCTTAAATTTGATAATTACTTTTACTGGATGCAAATAACTTTTTTCCCAGCTAGGACTCCTGGGTTCTGGCTCGGGAACAGTAAAAAGATTTGGAGTATCCAACTGAAACATATCATTTGTCGAAAAATAAGCCTCCTAAATGAAATAGAAGATAAACATTTTTCAAATACAGAAATCTAAAATAAAAGTGCATGTTCATATAATATACTCATGCTATAATGATAATAAAAGCATCTTAAAACATTTATTAGAATAAAATAATTACGACTTTTAGAAAATTTGAAAATCTTGAAGTTAGTGATAATCGAATGATGAGAATTTCAAACACTGATTTAGAAAAAACAGAAACATTATTTATTTATTTATTTATTTTTGTGTATGGCTAATGTTTGCTTTCGATATCAAAACTTTGCTACGAAATTGAAAGCCATTTAGCGTGCACAGAAATGATATTTTTATATATCGCATAATGTTTGAGCGAAGGAATAATATGATTATATTGAACGTTGTTATACGGTTTGATTTTATGCGCTAGGGACATTTTGTTCATGTATTCAGAGCAGATACAGGGTAGAATAGATTTGAATACAGGAACAATTTTATTGTTATGTGAAAAGGAATAATTTTCACTGCTAGATATTTAAGAAATCTGCTTATAAAAAATTAAAGATAGTGTTTGATTAACAGAAAGATTAAAAAATGAGTGCTATCTTCTTTTCTTTATAACAATATTTTGAAATAAACTTCGAAATGTACAATATCAATTCATTTTCTAAATTGCATCCAATTAAAAAAAAATCTGGAGTGACTCCACTCGACTTTCCGAACATTGAGTAATTAACAGTTTTGTAGATAAAGTAAAGAAAGAGGAGTTGTTAAACAAACAAAAGAGATAAAACCATAATAGAGTGTTTGAGTATTTTTCTCCATCTATTACACGATGTTTTATTTAACGCTACTGAACTTTGAGCCCATAGATCATAATGATAAAGAATTTTTCGTTGTGTCCCTGTAAAAACCTATAAATGCTAGATTCACCAAAATGCTTATAGTTAGTGCAACAGTGATTTATAATACTCATATAAATTTTCAGCTCAATTCAATAAGGCGTTTAGATGCTATCGTACTTTTAAAAATTTAGTCCCATAGGCCATAATGATAAAGAATTTTTCTTTGTGTCCCTGTAAAAAAACTGTAAGTGCTAGATTCACCAAAATCCTTACAGTTAGTTCAACTGTGATCTATAACATGTGTACAAATTTTTTGCTCAGATTAATAAGGCGTTTAGACGCTATCACACTTTTAAAAATTTGGCAATATAGGCATAATGATAAAGAATTTTTCTTTGTGTCCCTGTAAAAAAACTATAAGTGCTAGATTCTCCAAAATCTATACAGATTGAGTATTTGTGACCTATAATATGTGTATAAATTTTTTGCTCAATTGAATAAGGCGTTTAGATGCTATCGCACTTTTAAGATTTTGCTCCCATAGGCCATAATGATAAAGAATTTTTCTTTGTGTCCCTGTAAAAAAACTATAAGTGCTAGATTCACCAAAATCTATAGGGTTCGTACTATGGTGACTTACAATATGCGTACCAACTTTCAGGTTAATCGAACAAAGCGTTTAGACGCTAGCGTGTTCACTCACAGACATACACACATACATACACACATACACACATACAAACACACATACATACATCATCGTAAAAATAGTGAAAACGGACTCAGGGGACCTCAAAACGTATAGAAACATCAAAATCTCGAATTCGGATTTTTGACATGATTACAATACTTTCTTTACAATACTTTTTACTTTCGGAAAGTAAAAAAAAAAAAAAAAACGTAATTAATAATAAACAGTTATAATCTTCTCACGAGGTTTTAAAAAATATTTCATAAAAAAAAGAAGATATACTTGCCAACATACTAATTAATATTCCGCAGTATTATTAGCTCCGCCTTCTTTTTCACGCCAGTATCTTTTTAGAGTACTTTTCTTCTTATTTAATCGTAATTGCATTTGGAGAATATTACTCTAAACATTACTGGTGTGAAAAAAAGGGCGGGACTAGCAACACTACGGAATATTAATTAGGATGTTGGCAAGTATGTAATGTTTTACAAGCGGTAAAAAGTAAAAATATTGTTATGATGATAAAATAAAACAATATATATATATATATATAAATTATATGTATGAGAATGGAAATAAGAGTACCTACAGTACTCTATATAAGAGTACCTACAGTACTATATACAGTGTACCTACTAAAGTTTGTTTACACCCTTTTAACTAATTAACGGCTGCCGTTATAGCCATAAAAGTGATCATTATGTATGGTATAAAGTGACTATGCACTAAAATGCTTAAAATGCGCATTCATTTGTTAGTGATTTCCTAAATATGACGTGCTCAAACGATTTTAGAAGGAAAGAAAACACAACTAGTCATTACAAGATATCTTTTCTTCGATTTTAAAATATCTCTCCGTCAGTTGCAATGCATATTTGAACTCTTCTTCAAACTTCACGTTGCGCATGTTCTAGCGTAACGGTGACACTATATTTACTTAAAGTTTACACAAGGGTCCATATGTGCATTGCAGCTGTAGTAAAGAAGTTTGAACATCGAAAATAAAGGTATCTTTTGAAAATTCACATCTAGGTCTTTGTTTAAATTTTACTTAGGACACGTGTCACCCGCTACACTGCAACGTGTGCAACGTGATGTTTAAACAAGAGTTCAAATATGCATTGCAGCTGACGGAGAGAAATTTAAACATAAAAAATAAAGGTATCTTGTGATGAGTAGTTTCTTTCTTTTTCTTTCTTCTTTTATTTCCTAAAACCATTTCATCACATCACATTGTAAGAAATCTCGAACAAACAAATAAGCGTTTTAAGTGTTCTGTTTTAAGAATTCACGTTAATAAGGTGTCTTTTCGTTCTAAATCGATGATGCTTTATAATTTTGTTATTCACCTTTTTCCCGTATCTTGTACAATTTTCGAGGTAGGAACAGAAACTCTGTCGTATTCCATCAAGTGGCGCTGTAAGCATTCGTTTGTATTAACGCACAGACAGTTTACTAAACCTAAGACACCCTTTTTATGACTGTAGCCATAGCCGTTCGGCAGTTAAAAGTGTGGGAAGGGCATGCCGCTTCACTATCGGCACTATCCATTTCATATACATGAAAAAGTATTTTTTTTTTTTTTTTTTTATAACTCAACAGAAATTCTATGTTAATACGAACATCATCATAGAGAGAGGAAAAATAAAATAAAATCTAACTTACGTGTGACAAATCATCTTCACTTAAAATTCTGCTCAGGTGCGAAATGTACGTAGTAGCAAGAATGAGAACGTCTAATTTGGAGAGCTTTGTGTTCGGTGGAACTGAAGGAAGGCATTTTTGTAAATTCTGAAAAGCATTGCGGAGACTTTTTACCCTGTATCTTTCTCTTGCAGCATTACGAGACATACCCAATGAATTCTTTTCTGAAAATAGATAAATAAATAAACAAGAGTAAAAAAAAAATAAAAATAAAAATAAAAAATATTCTGTTGTGATCTTAGAAGCATTGTATTATGGATGTGTTAGAGCAGAAAACAGGATGTGTGTAAATAAAATGTATGTACAGAGTGGCCATAATTAAACTTGGCTTATTCAGAGCACTCTATCTGTAGCTGTAACTAAAATGCGGATTGAGTCAAAAATATGTATTCAAGGATGCGCTCAAAGGTTCTGAAAAAGGCAAAATAAATAAATAAATAAATAAAAATAATAATAATAAATAAAAAAATAAAAAAATAAAAATAAAAATAAAAATAAAATATAAAATAAAATATAAAAATAAAAATAAAAATTAATTTTTTTTCCCCGCTCTGAGAGGTCATACATACAAGCATTACAGTCAAAATGGTTGAAAAGTTATGTAATAAATAACTATGGTCTATTTTAACATATTTAAACCATACGACATTTAAAACTGTTATTCTTACATTTTGCAAAGATTTTTGATGCAAAATTTTGCTGATGACAGAGTGATTACCCGTTCATTTTCCACTCCTTGGCCGGTCCGGAATGGGACGTTTTGGCGCGGCCGTTTTGGCGCCGCCGTTTTGGCGCAGCCGTTCCGGCGCGAAACCCATTTCGGCGCGGCTGTTTTGGCGCGGCCGTTTTGGCGCGAGATCCATTTCGGAGAGGCCGTTTTCGCACAGCCTGTCCTTCACGAAATGGCCGCGGCTTTCGTCTCAGCCTTTTCGGTTAAAATTTATTTAATGATAGATATGATTTCTTATTTATTTATTTTTTATGCGTGAACAAAAAACTATTTTAAATTATTTACTAAATATATTAATGATGAATAGAATTTTGCTTAATTCGGAGCCAATGATAAGATTGTTTTTTTGCAATTAAAACTTATTGAACTTAGTCATAAGATGGCAACACGTACGCATCAATTCTAAAGATTCTAACCAATTTGGTGATGGAGGTTCTTTGGGGAATAAAATAAACAATGTAATTTCTGATTTTTTTTTTTTTTTTTTTTCAGTGCTTGAACCAAAAAAATATTTTTTATTTTTTATTAATGACATTAATGATGAATAGGATTTTTCGTAATTTAAAGAAGTCAGTGATAATCTGAGAAAAGAACTCGATTTTTGTAGTTAAAACTTATTAAACCTATTATCGTGCGGTTCTTTGGGTAATAAAATAAACAATGTAATTTCTGACTTCATATATATATATTATGCGTGAACAAAAAATTATTTTAAATTATTTGCTAAAGATATTAATGATTAATAGAATTTTGCGTGATTTAAAAGAGTCAATGATAAGGTGAGAAACTACATTTTTACAATAAAAAATTATTAAAATTAGTCATCAGATGGCAATACATATGCAGCAATTCTAAAGATTCTAAATTATTTGGTGATAGAGCTTCTTTGGGTTAATAAAATAAACAATGTAATTTGATTTTTTTTTTTTAATGCTTGAACCAAAAAATATTTTTAATTTTTTATTGATGATATTAATGATGAATAATAGGATTTTTTGTAATTTAAAGAAGCCAGTGGTAATCTTAGAAGAAAACTCGATTTTTTTAGTTAAAATTTAATAAACTTATTGTCGCGCAGTTCTTTGGGTAATAAAATAATGTAATTTCTGATTTATTTATTTATTTACTTTTTTATGCGTGAACAAAAAATTATTTTAAATTGTTTACTAAAGATATTACCGATAAATAGAATTTTGCGCAATTTAAAAGAGCCAATGATAAGATGAGAAACTAGTTTTTTTGCAATTAAAACTTATTAAACTTAGTCATCAGATGACAATACATACGCGGCAATTCCAAAGATTCTAATCTATTTGGTGATAGAGCTTCTTTGGGCTAGTAAAATAAAAAATGTAATTTCTGATTTTTTAATTTTTACTTTTATGCTTGTTGTAAAAAAAAAAAAAAAAAAATCTCAATTTAATAGTTAATTTATTTTTTGATGAGAAAAATATTTATCTAATTTTATCAACGAAAGAAAAGTTGACCTTGTTTTTAGTGAGGTTGCTTAAATATGATTCCTGAAGAAGAAAGCACCTATATTTTTTTTTGGAAAAGCTGTCGAGGTTTTCTTAATTTATGTTATTACCAAACTAAATACTTTTTATTGAAGCCATATTTTTGGGTCTCATTTCCTAGTATGAAACAATATCTATTGCAAGTATTTTAAAAACATTAGTTCATCAATCCTTTAGCTGTGTAGTATTTTATCTGTTTAATAACTGATAAAAACAATAGTAGGTGAAGGTAGGAATTAAAAAATAATTAAACTTAATAAAATAATAATAATTAAATAATATAAACTAAGTAATATAATAATAAATTATATATATATATATATATATGTATATATTTTAACTCTATGGTTATTGAGTAATCTTATTTTCCATTTTTTTTTTTTTTTTTAAATAAAGATTGTCACATTAGCCTTTTATTTCAACTATTGAGTGACAGAAAAAAATGTTTGTAACTGATAAATGGTTAAACTGATCATGTAATTTAAAACAATTTTCATGTTGTTAACATTGCTTTTTTTATTTTTTTATTTTTATTTTCAAAATATTGTTGTTAGAAATAAATGAAAGAATGGAAATTTCATAGTAAATAATATTGAGAAAATGAGAACTAAAAATTTTAAAATATGTCCCGAAGTTTTTTGGGGTAAATTAAAAAAAAAAAAAAAAAAAAAAAAATAGGAATTTTATTTTCTCTGAAGGTGGTAAAAACCATAGGAAAAACATGTTTTGGCCAAGATAGTAAAAACCGGCAAAAACCATTACACGGTAAATACACACCTGCTTTACTCTTTTTTTAATTTTTTTTAATAACTTACTTAAAGCTCGCATTGCTCTAAATTTCTGAAACTTATTACACATAGTAGAATAGTTCCATACAACTTGTTAATTTTTAATACCATTTTTTCCCCCTCAGCTTACTATTTACTTTATTTATTGTAACTTAGTAATTCATTAATCACTAAATCAGTAAAAATCAACTGTATAAAAAGAAAAATGAGCAATTTACGTTTAGAAGTGCCAGATGACAATATCCTGTACTTTTAAACCTCCACCAGTTATTTAAAAAAAAAAAAAAAAAAAAAGTGATAAAAATAAAAAATAACTTTCTATAAAGTTTTCATTATCTTAAAATTATCACTGCTATTCTTCTTCTTCTTCTTCTTTTTTTTTTTTTTTTTTTTTGTTACACAAAATTTAATTATTAAAGATTTCTGTTTATTTTTATTTACAGTTTGCGTAATAAAATTTCTTATATAATAAAGCTTGCTGAAATAAAATAAAAGTTAACTTTAGCAAGAAACAAGATAAAGAAAATGTATGCATTCTTAACCAATTTTTAAACTGCCTTCACTTAAACAAAGTCAATAATGATTAACTCGCGGGTTTATTTTAATCCATATAATAACAAACAGTTATAAAATTATTGAATATTCCCGACTATTTATTATTTTTTCAGGAAAAAAAAAATTCTTACACTCAAAAATCTCGGAATGTAAACATCTGGCGCCGAAACGGCCGGCGCCAAAACGGCCGGCGCCAAAACGGCTGGCGCCGAAACGGCCGCGCCAAAACGGCCGCGCCAAACCGGCCGCGCCGAAAAGTAACAAACCGTGGCCGGTCCGTTCCCCCGATCTTGATCTGTGGGATTTTTGGTTATGGGGCCATTTAAAGAGTTCAGTTTGTACAAGAAATGTTGTAACTTTGGCTGACTTGCAGGATCTCTTTCGACCAGCTGCGATCAGCTGTTGAACACACTTTTCATCCATTCAGCAATATGATCTCCATCGATAAACAGTCTGTAACTTGTAACTTGTAACAAATAACAATTAAATTTGTTATAAATAAAGTTGTTTGTATTAAAATTTGTAGCTTGTTCATATTTTGATCTATGTCTCCTCAGAGCAGAAATTTTTAAGATTTTATTTAAAAAAATTTTAGGGGGTAGAACCCCTGAGCACATCCTTTGAAATGTCTATATACAAATTTTCGACTCAATCCACATTTTAGTTATAGCTACAGAGTGCTCTGAATAGGCCAAGTTTAATTATATGGTCACCCTCTATTATAAGTGTGTTTAAGAACCTATATTTTAGATACCTGCTTCATCAATTAAAACAATCAATATAGCCGATTGGTTACGTTACATCTGACCAATGGCAGTCATCGGTAAAAGATGTTGGTGAGGCGATTTATTGATAGCATGTTACCCTTTATCTGTATACCAAATATTATCTCAGCTCAAAAATATATCCCTGATAATTATATTAATAAAATAATAAAAATGTTTCGTTGAATGTTTTCCATTTAAAAGAAAACTTCACAGTTGATACAGCCTTGTAGTGCTTGAAAAGTAATTCACAACGAATGCCTTTTTTTTTTTTTTATCCTATTTTAATAAAGGTTGAGGCAGTTTAGAAATTAGGAAATTAATTAAAACAAATTTCTTTATCTGTTATTGTATACATTTTATGTTTTAAATAAATAAATCCGTTGAAATAAAGCAGCTTCCTTCTTTTAAATTTTTTTCTTTTCTTTCTTTTTTTTTTTCGTATCAGTGACAAAGTTTTGTATTACTTTCAATCACCGATAAAATGCTGTGTCATATCATGTGATAAAAAAGTTAACAAAATTATTGAAATTTGGAATAAAATCATCGAAACAAAATTTATGGAAATTACTTGTTAGTGACTTGTATTTCCATTTTAAGCTTTCATTTGTTTTATGAGTTGTTCATTAACAAGTTAAGGGGTTACAGGGGTTTTATAGGCTAAAAATGAAAAAAAAAAAAAAAAATCGAACAAACAAACAAAAAGTACATTTTCTCTATTTATTTATTTTTTAATATAATAAATAAAAATTTTTATTCAACATTTTGAGCATGTAAAAGAACAACTTTTAAACAATATTTTATAATGTGCTTGAAAAAAAGATTAAAAAAAAAAAAAAAAAAAAAAAAATCCTTTTTACCATCAAAACTCATGTAACCCTTCAACCAAAAGTGAAACTACTGAACACCCATATATTATAAATGTTTCTCTATATCACTACGAGACATGTTATAAGATAGAAAAACAAACTTGCATACAATCATTTTAAGCTTAAATAATGGGCTTTAGGACACCGATTTTCACTTTTAAAAGGCTTACTTTTACATTATACTCTTCATTTATGTCAGTACATTAAATGTCAGTGTATTCAATTTGTGATTTCCAACCCATGATATGTGAGAAAATTTTGATAGACTGCAGAAAAATCTGGTACATTATTTTGATATTTTTATCTATTTATTAACTATTGCATTTTTACCTTTAGAATTGTCTGAATTACTCATAAATGCAAAACAACAAAAGAGATAAATACATTTTCGATATAGGTCGATATATATATGTATATCGATATTATATTATCGATTATAGACATATCGATTTTTTAATATCACATAAAATGAATAGTGTGTAAAATTTAAGATAAACAGACTACGCGAGGAACCCAGGCTTGGGTGTTGTACCGTCCGTGAGGGATCTTTCTAAATTTAAGTGGATTGAGCTCCCATTTACGATTTTTCGTGAAAACCATAAAACATTCCAAACGGCTATGTCAATAAGCGCGATCTGGGTTCGAATACTGCATGTAATCGATGTATAATTACACTGCTCGGCATGAAAATTCCCTCTGACACCATTTCAGTATATTCTTATGTAAAATGACCTCGTGAATCCGAATATGACGGCCATTTTGCCCTATCATCCACCGTTTTTTCAGGAATGCCCCCCTATTTTTATTTTTCGTTTGATTTTATAGCTATAAATTTGATTTTTAGACGGGGGAGGATTATTTTAACCGTTACATATCTTCTGAGGGGCTACAGAGTTGGAAAATTCCAAAACATGGACATTTGTGACAAGGGAAAATTTTGGGGGGAGATTTGCCACTGAAATTATGCATTACATATCTTATATTTTTTTAATCTGTTATTAATGTTATTTTTTAAACTTTATATTTGTTTGTTTTTAGGTGTTAAATTAATTCTTTTCATTCTTCAAATCAAATTCATGGTCATAAAGAAATTGAGGGAGGGTGTGGAATTCTAGTAAACGTTGGGTGACTGGGCAAAATGGGAGTCATATTGAGATTCAGGAGGTCATTTTGCATAAGGATAAGCAAGAATGGAATCAGATCTCGATTTTTTTTTTTTTTTTTTTTTTTTTTTTGCAGAGCAGTGTTATTAACAGAAGTATATCAATAAAAATTATTTCTGTTTAAATGCATAATTTTTTTTTTTTTTTTTTTTTTTTTTGTTTGTTTAGAAGCAGTTTTTGTTGCAATTCTAACAAAATTATTTTGTTTTTTCCTTACAAAAAATGTTTCTTAAATACAAATAAATAAAAAATAATAGTATAGTTAAACATAGAATTTCGTTAATATAAGCAAATACAAAGAAATTTTATTCAAATTTTGTAAATTTGCTAACAATATTTTTGATGTTGTAGTAATGAAACTAAATTTTCATTTATAACAAAATTTTGGTTTTGCAAAAATCCTGCACTCATCAGAACCTATAGAAATCATGCAATGGTGACCTATCCCATAACATACTACGAATTTTCAGTTCAAATGGATAAAGTGTTTACACACTATCGCACATCAAATAATTTGAATTATTTGGTCATAATGATGAAGAACTTTTCTTTGTGTCTCTATAAAAGAACTGTAAGTCTTGTACTTATCAAAATCAATAGAAATTATGCGACGACGATCTGCGACCTGCGTGCGAATGTTTTGTTCAATTTGATAAAACATTTAGACGTTATCGCACCTAAAGTAATTTGAAGCTATAGTACATAATGATAAAGGATTTTTCTTCGTGTTCCTAAGGGAGGAAAAAAAAACTATATGTGTTAGACTTTTAGACATTTATACAGTTCGTGCGATAGGGACATATAACATTCCTATTAACTTTTAGCTCAGTCAAGTACTACGTTTAGATTTTATCGCAGTTTAAATAATTTGAGTCGATGTACCGTAATGATTAAAAAAAAAAAAAATCTTTGTGTTCCTGTAAAAAAACTATAAATGCTAGACCCACCAAAATTTATACAGTTCGTGCGATGGTGACCTATAAAATACATACCTACTTTCGGTTCAATCGATCAAAACATTTAGACGTTATCACACACATACATATACATCACCATAAAAATAACAAAAGCGCACCCAGGAGACCTCAAAACGTATAGATACTCGAAAATATCATAATAGAATTTTTTCATAATTGTAATAATTTCCTTATAATGTATATAATGTATGATTTGAAAGTAAATAGGTCGAGTAATTGGGAAACCCATCATGTATACAGCTGATATGTATTACAACAAATATATATACATATAGATATCATGTAATACTCTTTTTACTCAAAACGGCCTGAATAAATTTCACAATGTTTGCTCTGTTAACAGAGAAGATAGTAGGGTAAGTGCACCAGTGATTGACACTTTTAGAGCAATCGCTGTTGTTTTTAATGTTCTAGTCACCAGAAAATATTTTTAAAAATCTTAAGTTAGTACATATGACATGAAAGACATTCAGAACCACATATATGCTAAAATATATACATTTGATAGCAATTATTTTTTTATGAACTTTTATTTGACACCCACTCAGTGTTCCAGTAATTGACACTGCCAGTTTTTCATTTTATCAGTAATTGGCCCCCTATGTTCCAATGTTTGACACTGCTAGTTATTCATTTTACCAGGTATTAAGCATCCTATGCTCCAGTGTTTGACATAAAATGTTAAAATTCTTATATGTAAAATATATGATTTTATTAATTTTCTTATTTATTAATTATTTCGGGATAGATGTCAATTACTGGAGCATGCCAATCACTGGAGCACTTAGCCTATATAATTTTTCTAAAATTTGTCGTGGGCTGCAAAACATTAGTGGGCGGGGTTAAGACTTCAGTTCGAGATTTATCATCCATAGATCATAATAAAACCAACTTTTTCTATATGATAAACGAAGATTTATCACTTTCGATATAGATTATTTTAACTTGTATCTTGGAAATGTTAATTTTACTGTATTATATTTCGCCTGTTTAATGTATTACAATGTCATAAAAACGCCCTTCTGGGAATCGTCACCCACAGACCGTGCAAACGGAATGCATCTGATTTCTTTTGCGTGTTCTCTTAAACTAACTATAGCTGTTAATTCCGTAATTTTGAGAAAGAAATGTTATGCAGTGAACCTCAATAATTTATGTTAGTTTTATTTAAATCAAAGTATTTCTACAAAAATCCGAATGCGGAAAGAAAACAGAAAAACGGAAATTGTAATTCCCTTCTAACATTGTTGTATAGCGCTAAAAAATATTTATTAACTTTAACCACTGCAAACCCTTTTAATTAACCTTAAAATATATAATACTCTGTATGCAGATACGATAGACAGAAAGGAGAAAAATTGAAGAGTTCGCAGCAAATTTAATTTTTTAACTGCGAGGAAATTATAATTTCAAATCCTAACTTTAAATTGATCGCGAGGTTCCTCACTCGAAACTGTAGGATGGGAAGTGATGAGTTCGATCCTGACCTCATCGACCTAGGTGACCTAGGAGTTTTCAGTGATTTTCTCCGAAACTCGCAAAAATACGGACTAGGATTTCTTAATCCCACGGAGGGTATACCAGGTTAAAACCTAAGTGCAGTCAATAGCCTTAACTTCTACACCAACAACAACACATAAACGTGTAAGTAAAATCATAATATTATTAATTGCATAAATATAGGTGGAAACTGTGCATGTAATTTCACAAGAAATTACAAAAAAACTCAAAAAGTGATTAATTCTAAAAATAAATTTAAATATTTGAGTGTTTGCTGGTAATTCAAAAATATGAACCATTCAAATTTAAATGAACAAGTAAAGGTATGTTACATAAGAGAAAGATAGAAAGAAAGACTAAGATTAGGTAACGTATTTCGTAATAATTATATCTACAGACGAAAACTCTAAAAAAAAAAAAAAAAAAAAAAAAAAAAAAAAGAAGTCTGCCATTCATAAAAAGTATTTGCTTTCAGTGCAATATTTTCAGCATTTTTTTTTTTTTTTCAAAAGTGCCACGAGGACGGCTCGCCATAGAGCCAA
Organism: Salticus scenicus; assembly: GCA_963930645.1. Taxonomy (NCBI): domain Eukaryota; kingdom Metazoa; phylum Arthropoda; class Arachnida; order Araneae; family Salticidae; genus Salticus; species Salticus scenicus. The sequence continues at coordinate 71,473,997 of OZ005648.1, forward strand.
GTAGCTTGAAGATAAGATTACCCCGTTCGCGCCAATCCGTCATACCACACTTTGTATGATGAGGCGTCTTGTCAACATGTTGGTGGCTCGAATTTCTTCGCTTATGAAAAATTACTGCGCAGATGGGAAACAGTGACAAGCATTGTAACGAATTTGAAGGAATATCCATAAAAACAAAAGGAGACAGGTTCGTCGGAAAATTAAACGAAAAAGAGTCAAGTTACTCCAGCTTAGAAAGAAATAACTTAGAGAAATATGAAAAAGATTAGTTTATGTTTGCCATTTACCTACGTTTGGGTCCTAGGCCTGGGTGATATTATGCTCGCAGAAGAAGCGACAGCTAAGAGAAATTAGTACGCATGGAAATTATTAAAATTTTATTTTCTTTATTTCAATACATTGCTTTAGCTGTAATGTTAGTTTCTAGAGTCATACCCGGGAAATTTGGGCTTTATTATTAAAAAGATATTCTAATATTTAAATTTATTTTAAAATTATTTTAAGAAGTAATCATGTTTTGATTGTTTTGTAAACTTTTGTGGTGTTATATTCACAGTTTCCATTTATATTTATGCAATTAATAATCTTTTTGAATTTAGTTAAACACTTACGGTATTGCTGTTGGTGTAACGGCTACGGCCGATTAATTGCAATTGGGTCCTGAGCCTGGGTGGAATGTCCTCTGATGGAGTCTGTCTTAAGGGATCCTAGCTCATATTTACGTGAGTTTCGGGTTAAAAAAAAAAAAAATAATAATAAAATAAAACATTTACGTGTGAATTTCTTTTCATTTCAAAAGAAATTTAAAGTCAACTCGTAAACTTTTTTGGCAACAATTAAAAATTTAAAAAAATTATGTATTTTTGTCTAAAAAAGGGCTATAACTTTTTCAATACTGTCCGTTTCGATACTGATTATTATTCATTTTCTTTTCTTTTCTTTTTCTTTAAAAAGAAGAAAAAAAAAAAAGATTTTGATGAAATTTTGGCAAAAGTAGAATTTAGTTTAGTACAGCTATTAGTTTTTTTTTTTTTTTTTCTTTTTTTTCAATTTATAACATCGCTTTCAAAATTATATTTTGGTAAATCTTTCATTTTGATAAATGTTCAACCATCGTAAAACTGGCGACAACGTTTTATCCGTAGATTGAGATTAATAGTCCTCCGTACTAAAATACAAAGCTCGAAAAGTTTCGATCTATTGGGCTGACAAGCAGGACTCGGAATCGAATCCGACACCTATCGACTAGGCTTGGGAAGCAGAACTTCTCGGCCACTGATAAATCATTATTTCTAATTCAAGTGAATATATTTATAGACTATACAGAAGTTAAAAATAAATGTACGAGGGGTTGTCGCAAAGTTTTATTCATTACTGAAAAATATCTGAGACAAAAATCTAGTTTATTTGTTATTCTTAAGAGCCTACAATACCCAACTTCACCGGCAGCCAAAGCTCATTTTACTAAATGGGAACAATTGTTGTCAGACTTGCTTATCACCTAATATAATATACCGTTGGATTTCGTTTCCCCAATCTGAAATTTCACATCCTTGAATTTAGTATTCGTTTTCTGAAAATTTAGTACTCGTTTTCACAATTCTAAGATAATAATTTACACAGTATTTACAATGTCCCGCCGCTTATGTTGTTGAAGTGGGCTATTCGCAATAAAGCTTAACTCCTCTGTTTGATATTGAAATTCCATGTAATCTTGCGGGTTCGGTACTCGAGCCAACTAAAGACCGTCGTGTACACTAATGGTGGCTGGTGCACGTAAAATCTGTCGTGGCCGCAATGTCCTCCATGTTCCCATAAAAAAAATACCTCTGGGGGTCACCGAAGCGGGAGAGCCATCCCTTTCATGGAGGATCAAAATTGTGACGGCATGTCTCTGGACCACCTCTAAAGGGTGAGTCCCAGACCGTCGCCAGTTGCCCATTGCGCAGCACTAGTGCGACGTAAAAACCCAACCAACCAAACATCCATGGAATCTTCTCTGGAATTTACTCAGTTAATTTAAAAATGCAAGGCCAATCTTCCCAGAATACAATGGCAAATAGTTTATCTCATATGTAAAATAATACCTACATTGTGAAACCTAAATAACACCAGTAAATTAAATGATCATAAAACGAATGTTAAATACGAGAAAGTGTTTTATAATTTATGAATAATGCATGCTTTTACTGCATGCATGAGCATGCGTGCGTGTGTGTAAGTATAATCGAAATCTGTTTTCTAGAGATTTTAGTAGTATTGTTCCCAATGACTATTTCTTTCCCTACTTAAATCTCAATATATCATAACTTATGAGGAATTCATGGCTTTATTTTTTTTTGTTTCTTAATATTATTCAGATTTGTTTAATGCGTGTGTAAGTATACATTAACCAAATAAAATTTTTCCTTTTCACTTTCCATGACTTGAAACTATAACTATATCCCATAACATGGGAAAGTGTTTTACTCTATTTTATTCCAGGTGATTGGTGATGATGCTGTTACAGCTGTCTGAAAACAAAAGCCTTCCTGGGATAATAAATAGTCTTTCTAGGAAGACAATGGACTAATTACTGGTGATAAACTGTATTTAATTTATTTTGTTTTACGCATCTTTGCTTGAAAGAGTAGACTTTCCTGTGGATGGTTTTAATAAGATACATACATTTGTACATTTTAGAAAGCAAAAATACTGAATAACTATGTTATTTACCTTCAGGTTTTTGAGATTGTTTCGACGATTTATATTTTTTAGGTTTCTTTCCAGTGTATTCGTTCTCAGACATGCTAAAAGACGACAAGTAAGAACTTTGAACTGGTGGAACCATTCGATCTAAATAGAAAGGGGAAAAATATAGATAACTTTCAGAAATAAATCAGTGTATTTTAAAATAACATTAAGATTTACATTGTTTAATTAAATATTCGTCGATTCTCTCTTTCCTAAGAATAAATAAAGTTTATATAAACATATATAACTAATAAATAAATAAATAAACAAAAAATATTCTCAAAAAAGTTTATGTTGAGATGAGATGGGTTTTATGTAGCTCTAGTGCTACGCAGCAGGCAATTGACGATGATCTGGGATTCAGATTTAAACGTGGTTCGGAGACATGTCATAACAATTTGGTTTTACCACAGAGGTTATAAGGAGAATGTAAGTGATAACTAGTATGATGTGGCCACCACATGACTTTCTTCTGTATAATTTTACACAAAATTCATGCAATACAAATTATTTATTAAATTATTAAAATTATTTTCCATTACAAATGCAGGCGAATTTAATCTGACAGAATTATATCACTAAATGCCAAAATAAAGTCTTTTTTTTTGCCAATATCAAAAGAAATACGATATTTTTTCTAAGTTTTTTTCGTTAAAAAAATGAAAAAAAAAATCGATAACTTTGTTTCAAATTATCACAGATCTAGGAGTCACCCATTCGTTTTAAAGGTATTGGCGAGATCTTTCGAAAAATACCGATATGGAAAATTTGCATCACCCCCGGAAGGGGGGGGGGATACTCCACCCCCAGGGGGGAAAGTTATGCTTCCACATGCGCAAACTTTTTTTCCCTTGTTTACTACAACTACTATAAATAATTTATATTAGTTTTAAAATCACACATTAAAAATAACTCTCATTATGTACATTTATACGAAATTTTGTCCTATACTGCCATGTTAGAAATTTAGAAAAAAATGGGATTACAGCACCGCCTGTTGAGTGATTGATCCGCAAATCTAATCAGTACCAGTTTATGTCAGGATCCAACTAACTACCAAGTTTGGTTAAATTTCGTTAATTGGTTCGTGAGATACAGCGTTCACAAAATTTATGATGAACACACACAGAGAGACAGACAGACTGACAGACATTTTCTAAAAATAATTGAATCGTGTTCAAGACATCCCGATACGTGTAAACCCATCGAAAACTGGAGTTCGAGAATTTTCGCGAATCCAATACATTCCCTATATATACATTTAGAAGGAAGTAAAAATAGATATATGAATATAATAGTAGTAGTTAGTTACTTCCATATTCTTTCGTAGCTTTTGATGTTTCAGTGCCTTATTGGCAAAGGTCATAATAGTGGCGAAAGCAAGTTATTACAGATGTTTGTGCCTTCATGAATATGTTGTAGTACATATTTATTATTTATAATTACGTTAGAATACAAATGAAGAGACATGCTACCTTAAATGATAAACATCTCAACAATATTGAAAAATTTAGTAAAAAAAAAAAAGAAGTAATGAAAAGAATCAGAATTTCATAAAAACAATGCAGATATAATTTAAAGCAAAAAAAAAAAAAAAAAAAAAAAAAAAAAAACTATTTTAAAGAAATAAATTTGTCACTTTTAAAAAAATAATTTGAGTCAATTATAACATTCGTTAGTCATATTGAAAATCCTGTCATTCTATCTCTCATAACTTTTTGAATTTAGACGATATTTATTTGTAGTTTTTATATAAAGTGCTCAATACTTTTGGCTATTAAATTGTGCAAATAGAATTTTTTTTTAAGCTAGTGCCTGCGTAGTTAACAATTATTTAGTAAAAATGCTCACATTTCGTAAGATGTTTAACATTTTTGCATTCTGATTGCAGTATGCTGTGTCTAATGTAATATGCTAAATTTCATAAAAATGTCTTTGCACTGGGTCTAATATCCCCATGTGTTATAATTGAAAAAATGGATTTTTTTTTTTTTTTTTTTTTTTTTTTTTTTTAATAATAAATAAATAAATAATATATATATCACTATGAATATATGTGGTACCCTCATAAAAATTTATACAGATAATGATAAAGACCCTCTTAATCACATGCTACAGCCAAAACGCACTTCACGATTTACTTTTTACAGGGTGATACAAAACATTTTGACTTTTGTTTAATTTTTTACTAGTCCCTTTCTCTTTTTTTCAGGACACAACTTTTTCGAAGTATATGTGGTATAACATGTTCTTTTCAAAGTTTCAAGAGGATTCTTAAAAAAAGTTTTCTAGATATTTGACAAAACGTCTAAATTCAAAAGTGCTCAAATACTTATAGGTAGATAGTGTATAACAACCTTAAAACAGGAATAAACTATTACGTCAGAAACGCCAAAGAAAAATTATTGAGGTGCATGCAGCTGTTTCGGTAGCCTAAAGCGTACCGTCTTTAGTGCAAAAAGAATTCTTTCTTTCTTTTCATTCTTTTTGTACTGAAGACGGTACGCTTTAGGCTACCGAAACAGCTGTATGCTCCTCAATAATTTTTCTTTGGCGTTTCTGACGTAGTAGTTTATTCCTGTTTTAATATTCCAACGCCAAGTCTCCTGCTATTATATGTATAACAACCTTTCACGAATTTATGTGTTGGAGATAGGGCTAAAAAAAAAAAAAAAAAAAAAAATAGATGACGATCTACTATGATATATTATTTTAATTTTTTAGAGTTTACACTGAAGCAGTTGCAATTATGGCTATTTTATTAAATTAATTTGCTCAAAATAACTTAATAAAACATTGAACGAATGCCGATACAGAAACGCACGTGGCGATGTAAATAATTTTACATATTATTAGTATTATTTAGAAAAAATCCATTTCGAATTATATTATGAATTACTTGGTTTGAGCCCTCCTAGCGTTCGATTTTTACACACGTATTTTCAAATTTATTTCTTCTTTCCAGCTCAAATTACTAAACGTTGGTTTGCATGATAATTAAAACTAACTGAATCCTCTTTCACATCATGATATTTATATGTTTTGAAGTCCGAACGTCTTCAAGAAATTCAAAATGTCATTGTAATCCTTTAATTCAAATTTTATAACCATGTGCCTATTTATTTATTTATATTATTAATTACACTGCTCGGCATGAAAATTGCCCCCAACACCATTTTTACAAATTCTTATGTAAAATGACCTCCTGATTCCGAATAGGATGCCCATTTTGCCCTATCACCCTCTGTTTTTTAGAGACGACCCCCTATTTTTATCACTTTTCGGTGATTTTATGGCTATAAATTTGATTTATAGGGGGGGGGGGAGGATTATTTTAATGGTTAAATATCTTCTGAGGGGCTACAGAGTTGGAAAATTCTAAAACTTGAACATTTGCGGCAAGGGGAAAATTTAGGGGGGAGGGGATTTGCCACTGAAATTATGCATTACATTTCTTATATTTTTTTATTCTATTATTAATTTTATTTATTAAACATTATAATTTTTTTTAGGTGTTAAATTAATTCTTTTTCATTCTTCAAATCAGATTCATGGTCATAAAATTACCGTACAGTGATAAAAATTGAGGGAGGGCTCTAGAAAACGGTGGGTGACAGGGCAAAATGGGAGTCATATTTGGATTCAGGTGGTCATTTTATATAAGAATAAGCAAGAATGGTATCAGAGCTCAATTTTTTTTTTTTTTTTTTTTTTTTTTTCCAGCACAGTGTTACTTGTGACGTAATTGAATTCTAAATATTTAATTTATTATCGTTATTTCCTCTACAGTATGAAAATTCCCCTTAGCATCAAAAATAGTTTTATTCTGAAAATAGAGAAATTATTTTGTTTATATTATTATTTGAATTAATGAATGAATCTTCCAAAACCATGGAAACCATGAATAAAAATTTTTTATTACCATTATTTAAATCTAAATACATTATTTCGATTGTGATGTAAGTTTTTTCGATAAATTCTTCTTTTTCATTATTTTAATTCAGGTGAAATGCACGCATGGAAATTATAGATAAAATTTTAATTTCTTTATTTTAATACATTATTTTAGCTATGACATCATTTGCAGTGTTAGTTTAGCAAAACTTCAGATTTTATTATTAAGAAGATAATAAGTTTTCCCTACAATTGTGAAGTTCATTAAATGAGACTGAATTTATCAACATTATTTGAAACATTTTTACGTATTAGAAATTACAATAAAATGGTACAATAAAGGTACTTGTCAATGTTCGAAACATTAAAAGAAAAGAAAAATAAAGAAAAAAGAAAAAAGAGAGAGTTTTGATAAAATATACACAATTTTAGTTTAAATGTGCTAAAAAAAGTAAATATAATTTTCACAAATAGTATTTAAAGTTTCCAAAATTAAGATACTTTATACTATAAATATTATGCAAAATTTTGCCCTTACACTAAATTTTATGCAACCCATTAAAAGATATATATACAGTCGAACCTCGTTAACGTGAATATCAAGGGGGGATAAAAAATTTGTTCATGTCATTGTGGAGATTGTGGAAACAGTTCATGTTAAAAGTAATTCACATTAACAGTGTTCACGTTAATAAGGTTCGACTATCTATAGATATATTTCAGCTTCTATTTAACTGTTTAAAGAATGTAGCACTTTCATGGGTAAAGGACTGTAAGTTTTGTGATATTCTCCAAACCCATTGAAATGTGCCAATCAATATATGTGAAAAATACATTTTTTCCACTATCATTATTTTATATGCAAAGAACCCTAAAATCAACAAACATACATGAAGGTTTATACATTTATTTCAAATCGTAGAAAATAATATTTAAAATCATAAAAAATCATTCAAAATCTAAAATATCTTTTAAAATTTTTAAGTAACCAGATTTATTGTGGAAAAAAAAAAAAAAAAAAAAAAAAAAATCACGTGTCTACAAAAATGATATTGACAAGATTTGATTTGATAATTTTAGCTGATTCATAGGATTTTTGATGTGCTGAAACCGAGAAGGAAGCCAGTTTTTCTCTATCACATATAGATTTTTGTCAATACAGGGTGTCTACAGACACCATTTCTTCATTTTCGGTAATTTCTACTATACGTCCATGATTACTTATAATTAATCATGGAAACATACTGTAAAAGTTAACATATAATTACATTGGTGGAAGAATCGTGAAAGAAATTCTGTCAGTAGACACCTTGTATTGATGAAAATATACATGATAGAGAATATTTGGCTTCTGTTTCGATTTCAGTCCACCAAAAAACATAATGAGCAGCCGAAATTATTAAATCAAAATTTTAAATGTAGACCTGTGTAATTAAAATGTTTGTTTGTCATAAAACACAATTAAAGATTTCGCTTTGCAAAACCTTTGTTTCATTTATATTTTCAATTTGCAATTTCTCCACACTTATCCACTACAAACTAAATTTTCTCCATAAATGTCTTTCAGTTTCATATATTCTTTGGAATATCCAACTTGGTTTGTGAAAATGTCACTTTTGGTTTAATTAATTAACATTTGTTCTAATTATTGTACGTACAAAATTAAGAATGTTTTGGAAACTTTTGGAAGATCTCTTTTTAAAATGGAAGAAGTGGGAATCTAATTATTTTAAATAGGCATTTTTTTCAATGACTATTTTCATGTAAACAAATAATTTTAAAAAGCAAGGTCGCAGCCACCAATTTTTTTTTTCTGTCTAAGGCCTTGCGAATACAATGAAATAATATAATTCATAGCATTGATTGCAGTATGACCTGGAAATTAAAATTTGCGGTGAAATCAATTTTCCATTAAAAAAGAAAGTTTTAGAAAAAACTACAGTGATTTACCTGCTTAAGTATACGGTGACCACCTGTTCTTGAAATTTGAGGACAGTCTATATTTTAAAATAAATTGGAGTTTTAAAAAATTGCAACAAGAAAACTATTTATAATAATTATTATCTTTTTTTGGTCCTCATTTACTTACAATTAAAAAAATATTGATAATTGTAACCTTTTTAACGCTATTTTATTATAACAATACTCTAATAAGGCCCCCATAGCTATGAGTTAAAATTATGCGCTATTAATTTTTTTCGCGTTTTCATTAACTCGCTTTCTTGTTTGTTTGTCCAGTACAAATCTTGCATTGAATTTTTAACTAACTTCTCGACTAGCTAGACATCTGAAACTTTTAGAACAGCTCAGAACACGACGACAATGCATTCTTTTAATACTTTTATTCACTTAATAAATGTTTGAAAATTTCTTACAATTGCTCTCTTTATTAAGCATTTGATCATTTTCTTTCCAGTTGATGGGATAATTCATTAAAAAAAAAAGTATTTATAAATACATAGAATTGTCAAGTTTATGTGATTCAACAGAAAATTTAAAAACGTAGTACATAAAATGTTCTTTTTATCTTGTAATGATTTTTATAGTATATATTGAAAATGTGTATGCAAACACAATCAAAAGTCTTTTCCTTCAATTTTTGTGACCTTATTATATTCTTTTACTTTTTTTTTTTTTTTTTTTTTTTTTTTTTTAATATTTATTTTATTTTATTTTTTGACTTCTCTTACTGATAATATATTTAAATATTTATTTAAAACGAAATTAATACTTGTCGAATCAATTATTGCTAAAGATTAGTTGTTCATTGACAGTTTTCAGGACCATAATGAAACTCCAGATTATCGCAAATTGTTTACTACATAGATCTAGTGGGAAATTACATTCCCTCAATCTCAAGTTTAACAGTTTTTAATTATAAATATGTATGAATAAAAATCGAGATTTAATGTGAAAAAAATAAGCATCATTAGTTTAAAGTTAGAATAAACTATAAATAATGTTCGAAACATTAATTGCAATTTTAAATGCTATAAAAGTATTTACTGTGATAAAATAACAGAAAATTAAAATTCATCCTATTTCAGCTCTCTTCATTCATTATAATCTGATATGGAGGCTATTACACTATAAAACATGACAACACTTACTCATAACACTGACTCATAATGCAATTTTTCATTAACTAAAGGAAGGTTTTGATATTTTAAAAATAGAGAATTTGTGTGAGGTAGTTGCAGTATAAATAAATAAATAAATAAATTTACAATTATAAGAAAAAATAATCTGGTGTGCCACTCACACGACTTTCTCTTACCCTGAAATTTAATACTATAAATACAGGTTGCAGATAAAGAGGTAAGATAACGAGTACTGTTATGTAAACCTGTGTTAAACAATTCAAATTAGGCTTCGGAAGAGTTTTATATGATAATTAGATCTGTGTGAGGGGGAAGGGGGGCTCCCCGTTTCATTAATGCACCTACATTTATATAGAATTTAATTCGGCTATAAAAAAATTATCTTTTATGATAATGCAGACGATTTCCATATTAGAGAAGTAGTATAATACTAAATATCCAAGAAAAGTCCATTTTATTCTCTATATTAGAAAGAAAAAAAAATCGATAACTTTGTTTTAAATTATCACAGATCGATGGTTCAACCATTCGTTTTAAAGGTATTGGCGAGCTCTTTTGAAAGATACCCATCATGAAAATTTACTCCCCTCAAGGGGGGACTTCCCCTCCAGGGGGGAAGGCGAGGCTCCTACATACACATTTTTTTTTCCCTGTTGACTATCTCTATTACAAAAAATATATATTCGTTTCATTTGGTTTAGTACAGTCTATAGATGTTAAACTCTACTTACCTGCAATTTCCCCTTAGACGTAATGTATTTGAACACTTTTCAGTGTCCCTGTACACGAACCATTTGCTTGATCTTAACGAAAAGTTTAGTGTAGCATCCTTATATGATACACATTTAGAATACCAAGTTTGAACTTTCTGCCGTAATTTGTTTTATAGATATGCTGATAACAGACAGACACACAGACATACACACAGACCATTTGCTAAAAACATGATTTTCGTATTCAGGGGACCTCAGAACATGTAAATATAACAAAAACTCGCATTCGAAAATTTGACCCCAAAACAATACTTTCTCTACCTTATGGGTAAGAGAAAGTAAAAAAAAAAAAAAAAAAAAAAAAAAAAGGAATAGAAATTGAAACTATGAAATATAAATTAAAAGTAATGTGGCAAACAATATGACTAAAAATTAAATTTAAAATTTTTTACCAAATACTGAAGTAAAATAAACCAAAGTGACATTATTTTCTAAAGTACTTAAGAACACTTAAAAACAAAATTATAAAAGATAAAAAAAAAAAAAAAAAAAACTCAAAAAGTCATAGTCTTCGTAAAATTCCCAGTAAATTCAAAGAAAAATGTACATTATATAAGCATTTACGACAAATTGAAAAAAGGTGCATTGTTATTTGCCTTTATATCCCAGTTTAAAACGATTGCGGATAAACTTAAAAAAAAAAAAAAAAAAAAAAAACTTGGGTCCAAACGGTAAATTTCTTGCTTGCAAACTTCAGTTATTCTGCAGATTTTTTTGATTTTTTTTTCCAAATACCTTCAGATTATCTGCAGATTGTTTTTAGCTGGGATTTCATGTGCTTATTAAAATAAACTTTTCGATGCATTTTTTAATATCCATAAAAATGCCAAAAGAGTCACAAAATTACAACAAAGGAATCGTTTATTTTGACCAATAAATGACCAATGAATGTATAGTAACAATTGTAGGTTTTATTAAATATCTATGATTAAAGTTGGATTAAATATAAAGCAAACATTCGATTCAAACGGAAACATTTTTAACTAAAGTCGATTAAGAAAAAAAAAAAAAAAAAAAAACTACTTATCATTGAAAAGATAAATTAACAGATTCATTTTAAAACAGCAATTAATATAGTTATTAAATTTTATCAAATGACTCCTCATTAAATTTCTTAATAATTTTAACATTGTACCGTAACACTTTTAATTTATCAAAATTGCTATGTCAAATAGAGTTTGATAGTAATTTTTGGGCACGTTGAAATACTTTTTTATGTTAATGAAGAATAAGAACTATAAAATGCAAATATTATTATCCTACTCCGCTTTTCTAAAAAATAAATTAACATTTTATAAGTACGAAGCTTTGAAGCTAATTTTATTTCCATTTTGCCTGAAACCAGTTTTAAGAAAATAAAAACCTCTCTTGGTAAAAAGTGGTTCGTTTTGATACAAACTGTTTCAAAATTAACTTTATTATGAAACATTGACATGCAATTAAAACATACAGTCGGTAACAAAAGTGTCCGAACACTAACAAAACTTCGTATATAAAAAAAGTACACTTAATACAGTTTTCTAAAATAGGTTCTTGTCGAATCCTGTTTTTAGACGGACTAAGAACAGGGTTCGACACGGATTTATTTAACAAAACTGTATTAAGTGTACTTTTTTTACATAGGAATTTTCGCTAGTGTTCGGAGACTTTTGTTACCGACTGTACATAACAAGAAATGTTGCATTAAATAAAATATATGATAAAGGAACACAGTTTTGTGCAAAACAGTCTAACCTATTTCGATTGTTAATTGGTATTATTTAATATTCCTAGCGATAGAATTGATTAAAGTTTCATGAACATTGATTAGCATTCAAAATTATATTTAACATAAAAGTGGAGATTAAAAATAAATAAATTAGATGTAGGTTGAATTTAACTGTAGGTTAAGTTTATGTATTCACAAGTTCACAAAAAATAGCTCCAAGATACATAAATGCTAACTGGCAATGAAAATTACGTATATTATCAAAGAAATAGCCAGGTTGAACAAAATCTTGAATAAATGGAGCCAATTTCAGCAAAATAGTCGAATGCACTGCTTTAGTTAATAGATCAATGCTGAATATTAGAAACAGAGAACATTTAAAAATTAAAACAAAATAAAAAACATTAAAAACAAAATTTTGGATAAATCGAAGAAGGTAAAAGTTTTTAAAATATCCAATTACAGAGTTCAGGTATTTCAAACAGCATATTTTAAAATTTGACAGAAAAATTACTTCTATTTTTTATTAATTTTACATTACGTTTTGTAAAAATGCTTCATCCGTTAACAATTTTAATGAAAAGTTATTAAAATTACAATATAACGGATCAACATCGAAAATTTTCATGGCATAAATTTTAAGTTCTACCTTAAGGGCGCATTCGAAAGTATTTCCCGGTCACTTCCCGAGTTGGGAAATGACGTCACGCGGGAAGTTCGGGAAATTAGAACTACCATATAGGAGCCATGTTTGTTTATATATTTGTTTCCCGGGAAGATGATATGTGTACGGAAGTAGTTATATCTCGGTCATTTTTCGTAAGGCTCCTATATGGTAGTTCTAATTTCCCGAACTTCCCGCCTGACGTCATTTCCCAACTCGGGAAGTGACCGGGAAATACTTTCGAATGCGCCCCTAGAATCAGTGTATCATCATAATGAATACTATTCAAAATCTTTAATCCCCAACTGCAAAGTTTTATGATTTTTTTTTTTTTTTTTTCATTTCTCATAGATATGGAGTTAAGCATAATAATAATTATATTTTTATGAGCAACATGTTTTGCTGGCAACATGCATAGGCAAAATATATTGGACAGAATGAGCAAAATGTTTCAAATACTGTCCCTTTTTATTTTAGTAATTTCAGAATGATAAATTTAAAAGAATTATCTTTACGTTTTTATCAAAAGCAACTTATTTAAAGTTTATTTATCATTGATTTCATTATAAAGAACACACATACATATATATATATATATATATATAAAGTGCATAAACAGAACGAAGCTATGGGTCAAGAATCGTAAAATTCCTTTGTACTTGTACGACATTTATTACCATTATTTTGGGAACAATATTGTTTTCTTATTAACATACATTTTGTATGTTACATGTGCATATAAATATGTGTACATATTCGCATACTACTATATATATCTCCTCGCAACAATGTATAAAACATTGTTATTCAACATAATTTTGAAATAATTTTATTTTTAACTATCATTATTTTTAATTTTTCGAAAAAAAAAAAAAAGAAATCGTGCCTATTTATAAGTTTTAATAAATGATTCAAAAATTTATAATATTGTTTCAATATTATATTTCAGTGTAGAATTTTTATATTAGGTAAACATATGTAGCCACAGACAATATAAATGTATTTAAAAAAATGGAAAACGGCATTTAACGAATGTGAAAGCGTAATATCAAGTAATAAAATTTTTAATAAACAAAACAACGTTAAAGGTTAATTCTTAATAAAATTGTAAATTTATAATTTTCATATATTACCATCATAAACAGGAATAACTTAATGCCGGCATCTGTAATGTCGGCATCTGACCGACATCTGTGTAAACATCTGTAGCTGCTTTAAACAAAATGGAATGAAAATTTTTTTATATGCCTAAAAGCATGTTTTGTGCAGATTGTGGATTGGAAATCATTCATCATTCGTTTACAGGGCTATTCAAAAATATTTGGACATAGTGAGTTGCTGGAAGTGTATTTCCTTTTGTGTTAGAATTTTTTCAAATAATACAAAATTTAAATACACAATATGACTTGCGGATAGTTTTAAACAGAATACAAGGCTAGCCAAAATTAATCTAAACGTTCCTTTCTATTGAATGTAAATGATGAAAGTGCTTTGCCACATTTTACTATGTCGATGAAAACTGCTCAGGAAGGAAAAGAATTTTTTTATATCTGTACTATAAGCAAAGCATTTTTTTTTCTATTTTTAATTCTGGCTTTTTGCATGGTATCACGTTTTGAAGTTCCTTGAATACGAAAGCCCAATTTTTAGCGATTGGTCTGTATGTATATCTGTTACCAGCATGATTTAAAAACAAATAATTGCAGGAAATTCAAATTTGGTATTTTGAAGCTCATATTAGGTTACCACTTATAAAATTTGATCAAGATTGGCAGGTTTGAAGGAAAATTAATAACAGTCTTGATTCCCCCCCCCCCTCCCCCTTAAATAAATGTAGACAGTATAATTGAACTGGGAGTCTCACACACGGGGAGAATCACACGTCAAATAAAACTATTCCTGAATCTATTTTAGATTATTTTTAAAGTAGATTGAATTTCATTATTTTATCTTATTGATCGTATGGCTTAATCTTTAATCTGTCTTTATAGTACTGAAATGCAAGAAAGAGAAAGTCGTGTGAGTGACACACCAGATTAATTTATACAAGAGTCCGCTATAGTTATAAGTATAAATGAACATTCGGAATAGTATTTGTAAAGTGCTTATATTTATAAAGCTTTTTAGTTAATAATTTGCATTATTTAATACTCCATTATGTTTTTATACATAAGTATAGTTTCTTCTGCTAGGGATATATCTCAAGATATAAAATACTTTTTAGTTTGACTTAACGAAAACGGATAAATTTAAGTTATATAAAATTCGAATTAGCCAAATCATGTTATTTTAAACGATATTTCTAAAGGAAATAAGTTTAAATTCGAATAAATCCTTATAACGATTACTGAGTTTTAAATTAAAGGAGGTCGACTTTGTTCTAAATTAATTAATTTAATATTCAGATAATTAAAATAATTATTTGCCCTTTCTGTTATATATATATATATGACTATTTTTCATAGAAATTTTTAAATAGCGATATCTTAATTAACAAGTAAAGCAAAATTGGAAGCATGGATAACGATAGTTTTAAAAATAGTTTTATAAGTAAAACTGAGATTATATACTATCGTGTTTATTTAAATGCTTGATCAAACTACAGTTACGACAAGGTAATGCAGCTACAAAGTAGTTTCTTAAACAAATATTAAATTCCTTTTAATTTTTACATTTTACGTAAAAAAGCTACTGAAAAATCATTCTTAATCTCAAGCGGAAAAAATAAGAAAAAAATTAGAGACATATATATTTGTTTTTTCTTCATCCATTGGTTATTATTATTATTATCATCATTATTCCCAATGACTTATTAAAATGTAATACAGTTATAAATTTCATCCGAAAAACTATTTTTAAATGATATTTGTAATTAAATAAATAAAATAAAAACAAATAATATTAAGGACTAATATTATAAATAATTTCGTGTTAATATTTTAACCCCTTACAAGGCGTTGTGATATATTTTATACAACTTAATTTTATATCCCAACTGCAAAATCTCACCCCGAAAATTTTTATTAAAATTTTACTTTTTTAACTTAGCCGAAAAACTTCATTTATTACTTTTCTTCTAATTTTGCTCTCTTCAATTTAAATGAGCGTATTTACATTTCCCCTGAAAAGGGTTAAGAGATTTATTTTTAATTTTTTAAATAAAAAACTCATTAAATATATCCTTTTTTCCTTAACCCTCTTACTTCCGAAAAGTTATTTCGAAAAAAAATTTGAACGAAATCATATAAAATATTGATTGCGAAACTTTCTTCTGTAATTGGAGCGGTTGTTCGTTTCCCTGCATCATTATTATATTAAATGGGTAAGTGGTTTTACGGTATTTCGTGAAGTAGAAAACGATCGCAAACCAGCAGTTAGAAAAGTGGATTTAAGTATGTGTTGTAATAAAAATTTGTAGATTACTAAATTTTAGGTCGTTAAATATATTTTCTTTTAATATTTACTCAAAAAAATAATTAAAAATAATAAAAATAACATAGCTAACGTTGGTTTCTTATTTATAAATATAAAATAATAATAATAAACATATTTTTATAACTTTGAGGCTACAAAAAATAAATAAAAAAATAAATAAACTGTCGAGGTATTTGTTATTATTATATATGTATATTATTTTAAAAAAGAAGATATATTTAAAAAACATTATAAGTATTATTCATAGCAAATATTAAATAAAAATTATAATTAAGATTTTAACAAGTACATTAAAAAAAAAAAAATAGAGATAATATATTTTACAACATTTTATCTGATAATCCATCATAGGACAACTTTAAGTAAGTTATTTCAAATTATTATTTTCAATAGTAAATTTTTTTGATGAATTTGCAAATTTGCTGTATTAGGGTCGAAAGGTTGAAACTGGACTACGTTATTCGGCTTACATTAAGATTACTTGTATAGAAATTACTTTGCAGAAAATTATTTCCGTATGTATATATTTTATCTATAAAAATTATATTTAAAAAAATAAATTCATTAAAACACAGCAAATTAAATTTTTCACTTACTTACAAACTTTAAATCGTAGACATAGAAAAGAACTCTCGCATTATCAAAATACTGAATCTCTTGAGAAAAGTTTGCCCGAGTTTAAAAAAATCTCTGAAAAAGACACGATTTATATTTTTCGGACCTCTGATGACAGTTGTAGAAATAGTGGGAAATAATCATCGGAATTACGGAGGCGCGGTTTCGAGTCGGCTTTGACGTTGATTGGCTGTCAGCATTGCCAAGTTGACACCCGCGGGAAATATGAAGCTTGTACTGACGTAATGTCTGAAATTTCTAAAGCTTTACACTTATTGGCACCAAAGAGCTGTCAAAAACAAATGGAAAATGTTCAAATTAGGCACGCGTGCTATCGATCTGGCTCAATTTACTTTCTAGTATTAAATAATAATAATAAAAATCTTAACAACAAACAATAAGTTAGTACACATTCTAGTATCCTATTTCATTAATCATACAGGGAGCGCATGTGTGAACAGTTCAGGATATCGGAAGTTTTCCTGAAAACACCATGGATATGATAGAAATTATAATTAGTAAATTAATAATAATGTCTGTGTGTAATGTAAAAGGTCTAAGAAAAATTTCTTATATACTTACCATCGTTTTCGTTTTTTTCTTCTTCTATCTTCTTCTTTTAAAAATTAATATTAAAATAAAAGGCCAAAAAAAAAAAAAAAAAAAAAAAAGTTATTTCAAGAACTTTGTAAAATTTTGAACATAAAAAAAATAATTTTTACAAATGTTTTACTTTTCCTTATAAATAGCCCACAAAAATTAACTATAAATATCTAATAATGAATAAACATAAGCTGTTATCTTACGTTACAAAGCATTTCACAGGAAATGTTTGAACTAGAAATTTATACAATTTTTTCCCATCCATGTGTTAAGTTAATGCACTACCGATTTTGAATAAAATCAAATCTTTGATTAACAATTTAAAATTTTTACAGAGATTTATTTTTATAATATTCATGTCTATTGTATTTTAAACTGTAGATTATTTCAAACTTTTAACTTTAAGAAATTAAAAAATTTAAATAAAGCATTTTTGTTTTAAAGTAATTTGCTAAAATTTAAAAAGAAGTTCAATCATGATATGAAATTACATTTCAAAAATATCGAAAACCTTGTTTGGAAATTTAGAGTTTAACATTTTAATAAGAAAATATTATAAGAGTAGAGAAATTTAGCTAACTTAATCTGAGTTATAGTTATAAGTAAAAACTGAATTAGTTAAAATATAAAAGTAACAGAATTTTTACTAGATGTTCCTTGAAAGATATTTAACCTAATTAATCTCTGAATTATTATATTTATTTTACATTCAAGCTATATAAAAATATAAAAATATAAAAATACACCAAAAAAATTCTTAAAATAAATGTTTTTCTTCATTAAACAGTGTAATTTTGAGTATTTGTCTAAATCTCAAAAATAGATTGAAAACCAAAACAATTATTATTTTTTTTATAACAATAACAATAACAACAATAATAATAATAAAAACATAAAATTCTCTGAAAATTGTATGATTTTAGTTTACTTTGGTAGAAACATTTAGTTGTACACTATTAAACAATATTTTAAAATTAGGAAAACCATTTTTATTAATTGCCGAAATGTCAGTGGAGGCTTCCCTGTGGAAACTCAAAAAGATTTTGGGTTCCGTCTGTGTGTCGGTTTGACTGTCTGTCACGTGATAGCGGTCGCAAAAACCAGGTTATTGACTTCCAATTTGGTGCACATGTTCACGAGTCACGTGGAATTAGCTGTATAGGTTTTGGTGTGTATTCCATTTGTAGTTCGTGTACAATGACACAACAAATTTTTTCTTATCATTAAGTCTTATGGACAGATCGCGATAGCGGCCGCAAAAATCACGCTATTGACTTGCAATTTGGTACACATGTTCATGAGTCACATGGAATTAGCGGTATAGTTTTGGGTGTGTATTCCATATCTAGTTCATGTACAGGGACACACCAAAGTTTTTCTTATTATTACGGCCTATGGATAGAATTTGTATGTACCAAAATAACGGACGCAAGACTCCTTCGACTAACTTGCAAATTGGTATACACGTTCACGATCCGTATAAAAATAAATGTATAAATTTTTATGTCTATATTGTTTATGGACTGTGTGCAGGGATACGCCAAAATTTATCTTATCATTACGTCCTATGGGGTGAATTTCATTTAAACGAATTTTCATATCGTTACTCTGCATTCAACAAAATGAAATTAGCGTACATAGCTGAGATACTTAAACTCATGTTTTCTGCAGAATATATGTGCTCTTAGGCTTTCTAATTAATATACAGGAATTTGCAAATGTGTTCCAACAATATCACGTAATCATCCAAATTATGTCAAATTTAGAACAATTATTTATGAAAAATGTAGAATAAGTTGAATAGTTTTTACTGACGTATACAGTGTTTATGGTTCGTTTATTGAGACACTCAAAATAATTTAATGACTTTATTGCCTATAGACAAATTTTTATTTAAGCGCATTTTCACGCGTTTATGCTGCATTCAACGTAATGTAATTAACATACATTTTAAACATGTATAAAAGCCTGTTTACTCTAAAAAAAGGGATATACATAGACAAAATGTTTTATTTACGGGACCACACAAACGAATTCGGATGACATTCTGTAAGCATCCAAATGACGTCAAATTAGGTCGAAATATTAATGAGTTATAATTAATTAAATAGATGCATTTTTTTTATTGCTTATTATTACTGTGGGCCTTTTTACGGGATACATAAAAGGATTTCGTACTATTACGGTCTGTAAACGGTATTTCTTAAAATTGTATTTTACCATGGTTACAACCCGTTAAATATAAGGAAATTTTATTAGAATTTTAAAAGCATGTTTTTCTGTGGAAAAGTGTGAGCATAGAATTGATAATTAGGTTAATGGGTTACACAAAAGAATTCCGATATGTTACGAAATCATTTTGCATGAAATTTGGTACAAGTATTTATAAATTATAGGAAATTAATACAAGACTATCAGTTATTAGGAATACATATGTGCACATATATACACAGATAGTTATAGAAAGAAAAATACGGCGGGGGATGAGGGAGGCGACAGCCCCCAGAAATGTTTCTAATTATGTAGAAAGTCAATCGAATCAATATATATATATATATATATATATATATATATATATTATATAACAAGAAATAAATAAAAATGATCTGTTGAACAATGCGTGATGCAAATAGGACGTTGCGGCTTGTGATCTGTAGATCCACTAGTTGCAAAACGTCAGTGGAGACCTCCATGTGCAGACTCAAAAAGATTTTGGGTTCCATCTGTGTGTCTGTCTGTTTATCTGTCTGTCGCGCGATAGCGGCTGGAAAAATCACGCTATTGACTTGTAAGTTGGTACACATGTTCACGAGCCATACAGAATTTTCTGTATAGTTTGTGTGTGTATTTCATTTGTAGTTTGTGTACAGGGACACTGCAAAGTTTTCCTTACCATTACGGCCTATGGACAGAATTTGTATATACTGCAATAGAGGCCACAAAAATCCGACGATTGACTTGCAAATTGGTGCACACGTTCAGACTCTGTGTAGAAAGGGCTGTATAACAATTTATGCCTATATAGATTATGGATTGTGTACAGGAACATGTGGAAGTTTTTCTTATCATTACGGACTATGGAGTGAATTTCGCTTAAACGCATTTTAATGTCGTTACTCTGCATCCAACGAAATGAAATTAGCTTACATTACTAAGATGCTTAAACTCATGTTTTCTGCAAAAAATATGTGTGCTTAGACTTCATAATTAATGTACAAGACCTTACAAAAGTGTTCCGACAATGTCACGTAATACTCCAAATTATATCAAATTTTGAACAATTATTCATGAAAAATGTAGAACAAGTTGAATATTTTTTATTGGTGTATACAATGTTTATGCTCCGTTTGCAAAAACACGCAAATGAATTTCATGACATAAGAACCTATGGTCAAATTTTTACTGAAGTGCATTTTAACGCGCTTATATTGCATTCGACAAAATGGAATTAACATATATCATAAAGATGCTTAAAAGAATGTTTTCTCTAAAAAAAAAAAAAAAAAAGTATGTATAGACTAATTTATTCACAGAACCATCCAAAGGAATTTTGTACCATTAAGTTCTATAGATGGTATTTCTTAAAAGTGCATTTTAACAGGGTTACACCTAATTAAGTACAATGAAATGTTATTAGAATGTTTAAAAGAATGTTTTTCTGTGGAAAATTGTGGGTATAGAATTGCTAATTAGTTTACAGGGTTACACAAAATAATTCCGATATGTTATGCAATCATTTCGTATGAAGTTTGTCACAAGTATTTATCAGTTAGAAGGAATTAATACAAAGCTAACAGTTACTAGTAATATATACATTTATAAATATAGAAATAGCTATACAGCGGGTTTGAGGGGGTCTGCATCCCCCTCAAAAACGCATCTGTTTGTGTAGCGAGTCAATGGAGTATATATATTATACAAAAAGGAATGAAAAAAAGTGGCCTTTTGAGTAATGTGTAATGCAAATAAAACTTTGAGGCTCCTGATCATCCACTAGTTTATTTTTATATAGAGCAACAACATACATAGGATTCTTTACACAATAAATATTTTAAGCATTCTATTTGTATCCCAGATATTCCTCTAATAAGTACATTGATCCAATTTATTGGTAATTAATGTCTTACTAATTTATAATTTAACATTTAAAACAAAAGTAATTTTTTTTTTCAAGATTTTTTTTTTTTTTTTTTTTTTAATATGTAGAGATAAATTTTGAAAAAAAAAATTAAATAAATAAATAAAAAATAAAATAAAATAAATAAATAAAAATGGAACATCTATAAAACTTTTGTTTTGTTTGTATTTAAGGTAATGAAAATTTTGTATTAAAATAAAGGTTTGTAAAACGTCTTTCACAAATGTAGATGAATTTTTATTTTATTTATTTATTAATTTTATCCTTTTTTTTCAAAATATCTTTTTATCGGTAAAATTTAACACTTTTTAACTTTTTCATACAGTTTATTCCCAGGCCTTTTTAATTCCCTATCATACTACAGGTATGGGGAACTTAAGTAATCATAAAAATTTTCGACCTTGGTTTTTCGACTTCTTTGCGGTTTTCAGGTGTGAGGAATCCGAAAATATCAAAATGGGTATGGTGTCCGCCTGTAGGGTGTATGTTAGTTTGTTAATGTGTTAGTCCGTTAGTGTGTAGTCTGTGTACACGATATCTCTCGGAGAAATGATCGCAGAGAGATTGGACCAGTTTTCGAATTTTATTTATGACACTGGAAAAAACTTTTGAAACATTCTAATTAAAAAACTTCAGAAGTTAACCGAAATTTACGACTTTCTTAACATGGGAGAGTAGGGCAAAATTTCTCGTTAAACGTGCGTGAAAATAAATATTTTTATAGTAGAGATGTAAAAACATCTTTTAAATATCAGTTTTGATGCCAGGAGGAACATCATTAACTATAAACATGCTACTTTGAAAATTTTGCAAATTATTAGTAATTTACGAATTTTTTAACATGGTAGAATACGACAAAATTTCGCATAAATGTCTTTTTGAAGGATATCTTCATCGTAAAGTTGTGAGACTACTTTTAAAATATTATATAAGATACTGGTATAAACATCCTTGACTACGAAGTTTTCAATTTAAAAATTTTGTAAGAGATGGAAAATTTACGATTTACTTAATATGGCAGACTAGGGCAGAATTTCGTATAAAAGTCCATTTTTAAGGATATTTTCATCATAAAGATGTCAGAATATTTTTAAAATATCATTTAGGATAGTGGCTTGAACATTATTGACTACGAATTTCTTAATATAAAAATTTTGAAGTTATTTGGAATTTACGATTTACTTAACATGGCAGAATAGGGCAAAATCGAGTATAAACGTCCATTTTGAGGATAATGAATATATCAAACAACTTCAAAATAACATTAATGATACTTGTTTGAACATGATTGACTACAAATATTCTAATAGGAAAATTTCGTGAGTTATTCGTAATTTAAGATTTTATCAGCAGAGCAAAATTGGGCGATATTCCATATAAATATGCATTTTGAGTTTTTTTGCATTGGAAATGGTAGCATGAAAACTAAACTACGAAATTGACCCTAACAAAATAAATTAATAGATTAGAATAAGATAAGCATATTGAAGTGAACGATGAATAGCCTATTAAGCAGGGATTTCATTCTGTCAAGCGTTTGGTCAAATTCCTTTCTCTTAACATGATTATAATATGTCTTGCACTAGAAATTTATGAGAAATGATGGGGAACTGAGTAGAGTCCACCTATGCCAGCTAGTTTTAAGATCAAACAAAATTTTATTTAAAAAATATTTAATAATTCTGAATTATTATTATTATTATTATTATTATTATGTGGGCCTGCGTGTTTTGAATGTATTTATATATTGAACTTATAAACATTCATACAGTTTTTCCCGAAGCTATCGTAAAAGACAAAATGTTTAAATTTAATTAAAAATAGTTATCTGAACATAAAAATATACATAATTTACTTATTTAAATGTTATATATATAATATCTGCTAACGTTTTTGTATATCTCAAACATACATATGAAATTAGAAAGAAAAACATCTGTAAATATCCTATGAATTTTTGTATCTGTAAAGAAAAATTGTGAAAATAAAGGCAATAATTGCACATACGCACACACTCTCAGAAATGGATACTCAAGTTTCACGAAAATTTCTTCATTTTTAACGAAAGTGTTTCTAGGGATATGCTCCGAGCGAACATTTCGTCAAATTGACGAAATTTGTTTCGTTATCTATTTGAGAATACGAATTTCGTCAAAAAAAAAAAAAAAAAAAAAAAAAAAGAAATTTTCTCCTTCTTATTTCGTCAAATTGAGAAAATTACTTTCGTCACTTTTTTGAACATACGAATTTCGTCAAAAGTAAAGATACATTTTTTCGTCCTAGTTTCGTGATACAGAATAAAATACAAATTATAGAATTATAAAATTACTTGAAAGTTCGTTGCTTTAGGCATTAAATCGTAATTATATTTAATGAAAATATAAATAAAACAGTGCAAACAAATAAAAATCCTTCGGACACTTATTTGACAGCTTTGAGACCTATAGTTACAATGATTTTTGTCTCAATTGGTCCATATTTTTACAGAAATTCACAGAAACAAGCGCACACAATATTTTGTAGACATAGGACATCACAAACATCCATTCTCGCACCGCGATTCGAACCCGGGACGCAGGAATCCAGGAGACAGCGCCTTACCGACCGAACCACCAGGCCGGCAAATAAAAGTAATTGTAACATAAAGTCGAAAGAACACAGGAAAAAAACCAATATGGCGGTAATGAAAGCTAGCGCATGTTATTGTGAGTAAGCAGTTTCGTCAAATATTTGAGAGTTCAAGTTTCCTCAAAAATCACGTGATCGCTTGACTAAATGGTTGTCAAAAACAACGAAATTAAGCCCGAGGATGTCCGAATCGTCAAAATTGAATATATTATTTCTGAGAGTGCACATACTTATGTATATGCGTAAATCTATTGAGTTAAAGGCTATAGAAGATTACATATTAAAGCGAAATCTGCATACATATCTAAGACATAATTTCTGGCTAATTTGAAAACTTAAAATGCTTTTGTCGTTTACCAAATGCATTTTCGTTCATTGACAAGATACAAAACAAGCATGGCAATAAGGCATAACACTAAAAATTGGCAAGCCAATCGAATAGTAATAATAGTAATAAATTAAATAAGTAAATCTAAGAAAGACAATTCATAAACATATCACACTGTTGGTATTTGTATTTGTATGTGTTTTTATTGGTTTTTAAAGCATTACACACGCAAAGAAAAAAAAAAATCTAAGGAATGTACTCTAATGAATGAATTTAATGGGTCTATAAGGACGCTTTGTGCGCATTTCAAAACTTAAATTATTTTTTGTGTGATTTGATATTTTATGAGATATATTCCTTGTGAGCGGCGTTACCAACTTGTACTCAATATACATCACTAATTTTTTATTGTAATGTTTTTCTAACTGACTATCATATATATCAAGCATCATTCTTCAAAATTAGTGGTGATTGTTAAATAAAAATGTACCTACAAGCTGGCAACACTTCTTACGAAATAATTTTTAATCTCGAAACAGTCGTAATCAAAACTATCACTGAAAATATCATACGGATAAAGTTTCATTTGCCTCTAACTGATATAGTCACCTTCTGATATAACTCACTAAAATAAAGTGTATCACAAATTGTAGCAATTATATTAATAAAATTATAAGTTTAGGAGTTGTACACGTACACGTTCTTATATATGAAACAACTATTCTAAACTATTAAACGCAAATATTAATGGAATACTTAATCAAAAGTTATTTACAAAGCAGTAAATCGATTCATTGATATCTATAAAGTAAATGTTTATGATTTTTATCGTAATTAAAAATGTAGTATTTTTTCAATACAGATACGCGCTAAATTTATCAATGATTGACATCTGTCGCGAGCGATTTGAAAAACGTTTAAAAATCAATAAATCACATCTGCACCAGAATACATCTTTTGATGTTCACACTCGATTTCTTCCGATTAACCCGTGAAAGAACCTGGATCGTTTCAGCGTTCATTTGATTTTTCAAAAGGACCGTAGAAGTGCGGGTGGTCGCTCATTAGCAAGGAAATTTGACTAGATATAAGGGTCACTTGGAAAGAGGAATGGGAAAGGAAAGGGGAAAAAATGTCGTGCTAAATTTTAATTGAACCTTAAAAGGGTTTACCGCTTTCGACATGCGATATCAAATATTTCGGAAGTGTTAGATGCTTCGTAAGAAGATGATTAGATATTTTCAATCATGTATAATTCGATTAGACTAAATTCTATGTTCGCCAATAATATATCTTTAATTTTGCTTTCATATATTATATTCACCAATTAATTTATCACTATTTTGCTAAAAATTTCATTTGAAAAATTGCTATAAATTATTTATCTCAAGTATCATGTAAAACTACAAAAAAAAAAAAAAAAAAAAAGGAAATATAGTAGTGATGTATGATACGTTTTTTTTGGAGTAAAACCATCCATTTGTAATTTTTATTCATAAATAGAACAACAACAACAACAACAAAACAACAACAGTAGTAATATAATAATAATAATAATAATAATAATAATAATAATGAAACGTAAGGTAAAGATTGAGAATCTTGATTATTAATTTTTAACAGTAAACTATTGCAAATATGCAGATATTTTGGATAAACATTTCAGGAAATTTACAGAATTCATTTTTACAGTATACGATAATGTGTGGATTGATAAACGCATGTCGATTGGTAATATAAGGATTTATTTCTAATCAAAAACAGCAGAACATAAAATTTCATTGTTTCGAATGTATTGAAAATATAAAGAGTTCGAATGAAATCATATACTAAATTCTCAAATTTTAACTAAAGCTTTTGCAAAAATTTAAAAAAATGTCCTGTTAAAAAAATATTTATCTTATAAAGAAAGTTAGTACTTTGATAATTCTTAAAATAAAAATTATTTAATAGTTTAAAATAAGTGACTGAATTTAATTAGATTGCATTTACATTTATAGATTTAATTGAGAGAAATGATCACTTCATCTACTTCCTATGTTTTCAAATTTTAACTTCTGAACTGACTTGAAAGATCATATCATCTTATGAATTTAGTTTAAAAATTCACTATCGAATTTCGATTTTATTGTAAGAATCAGGAAGGAAAAAAGGAAATAAATAAGTATATAAGTATTTCATTAAGATTTTTTTTTTTTTTTTTTTTTTTTTTAAGAAATAGTTTTCGGTATAATCTATGCATAAAGCTGCCCTAATACTTTATTATTTTGCAGATTTTTTTTTATCATATAAAAAAGAAGGAAGGAGTGTAAAAAATATTTACCAGAATTTTAATAGTTTGTCATAGATAATTTGACTCAAAAGTTCCCAAATTTCAAAAACAAATTAATTATTTTAATTTTGAACTCTTCGATGTTCCATTACAAGTAATTTTCATAATAATGTTAATAAAAAGTATTATTTTATTTACACGGTTCAATGAACGTTTCAAAAAACTTGCACAAAGCCATTGTATTATGAACATATACAAGGTAATATTATTAAACTTTTGCTAAATAAGTATGATTAAACTATTAAATATGTACTAATAAGAATTTACAAGATTTCTTAAAAGTTTTTACTGAAATAACTCTTGAAATTTTATGGCCATAATGCACAAAAAATAATCATTTGCTTTTTCTTATTTTATATGGAATAAACTACCGGTTTAAGCATAAAATCACGACGAAAATTATGTGTTTTTAATATGTAAATTCATTAAAAAATTTCGATATAGTTGCAGCATTTTTTTTTTTTTTTTTTTTTTTTTACAGTATTAGTACAATAGTTCCTGTAGTAATAATATACGCTATGTTTTAGTATAATTTAAATTGAGAAAGTAAATATATGAATCAATTTATTTGTAAATGCAAAATAATTGTCTTCTATTAAATATATATATATATATACTTTTTTTTTTACTATTGGTTATAAATTCAATGTTTTGATATGCATGCCCTCACCCCCCCCCCCCTTCCTTATATCTTTGGCATTTTGTAGTACTTGTGAATTACTTTACGCATATGGAAATCCCTACTGTTACCAGTATCTTATTTTTTGATGCAAATAGTTTAGATTTTAAACTGATAACAAAAATTTTTAGAAACGTATCCTGCGATACACTTTTAATACAAATGTAATGATACTAGAAATAGAGCAAATGACCTAAATGTTTTCCAAAATGGATTTTGTAATATATTACACACTTTCTAAATAAACGAGCGTAGGTATATTGAAAAGCAAAGAGAATAACCATCTTAAGTTGTTTAAGGAACATTTCCAAGTAATTTTTCCCGTAAGTGAGTTCAACCATTTCGTTATCGATGTCAAGCCGCGGAAGGCTTTTTGATCACTATCCATCTTCTAGGACGAAATGTACTAATCATGTGATGATTGCTAAGCTCCACAAAAGCGTTAACTTCAAAGGTCACTGAAGCACTTTATCATTCCGTCCGAAATTTATGCGTATATGAGTGTTATTTTTTTTAAAATACCTTTAATCGAAAAAATTATGTTTATAAGGAAAGTCTTTTAGAAACATCATACAGACAATATAGTCTGTAGTAAATAATTTTGTAAGGATTATAATAAATTTGAATCTAATTCATTATAACCCTTATTAAATAAACTTTCATTTCAGCCGATTTAATTTATTTTTTTACTAGTGTCCCCTTAGAGAAAAAGGATCAAATAGTTTTATAATTTGCTATTTTAAATGCTAAGTATAAAGCTAGTTTTATAAAAATAACTCTGACCTTGAAGTTAACTAAATATTATTTTTCTATAAAATCTGTAATTTTCTATAATGGAAGAAAGTATTTAATAGTTTAGAGCCTGAATGTATTTTTAATATATCTTTTATAACAGTAAAGTTTTATTTAGAAGAAATATCAGGAGCCAGAAATTTTTAGTAATTGATAAAACTATGTTTACTTTATGATTGATATTGATAATTATATATTTATATATACACACACACACACACTTATATAACTAGATATATAATTTTGCTTTAGTTTCTTCTATTCGCTTTTCCACTCATTTTCTGACTACCTAAGTATTTTGAAGTTGCTCAAAATTCTGTCAAATGTTTGGAATCTTGATTCAAATTTTAATTGCCCGGTAATTCTTTGATATGTTTCTTTTCTTTGTAGAACACAAATCTGTCCCTAATTCTGCTTTAGCAACATTTCGTAATCAAATGTGCATTCCGTGTGTATAATAAATGTGGTTTCGCAACAATGATTAGTCTGTATTTTGCGATGTACAATATTTAGTCTTACCAGTTAACAAGACAGATATATCACACAACAGTATTTACAATGTAACAACATTTTACATGAGGTGTTGTTTGCATTCAGTGGACTTTAGTCATGTTACGATATAACCCTTCTCATGTAACCTCTTTAGGGGAAATTTCTACATTAAAATGTTTATACCTTAACTGTTAGAAAAATGCTTACATTCTATAGCGAAATATTTGTATTTTATAGTGAAATGCACAGGAAAATTGAAAATTAGAAATCACATAATGTGGATAATATAGCTTCGAACCGAAAAACAGATATTATCCATTCTTCTGTCACCTGATGGCCAATTGTTTTCGCTCTGGCCTTTATTTGCCAGATAACAAGTTCGAATTCCAGCTCAGTCACGGATGTTTGTAACAGTTTGGAATGCTTTTCAAGTCATAAGTCCCGGTTTAATTAGCTCTAAGAAGCTAAAATTTGTTTGTTCAACTACAAACCAAATCAAATCCCATTCAGCTCTAGTCACAGTTTGGTTTCCGGTTAATATAAGTTTCATAGAGTTAAGAAATCTCAGTTTTTTTTTTTTTAAATTTATATTTTGGTTTATTTATTTTAATTTAATCTTTTTCTTGTTTCCCTTTTATCAAATATTTTAATATATCTTAATTTTTATCATCTGCAAACTAATGTGAATGTGCATTTTTAATAACTGTAAGTCTGTGTGTGTGTGTGTGGAATAGCAACTTAGTATATATATGTGTGTGTACTTTTTTTTAAATTTAATTTATTAATAGGATATTTAGAATAAAGAGCAAAGATACAAAAAAAAAAAAAAAAAAAAAAGATAGAAGGAAAGATAAAAGGAATATTCTCGTTTTAAAGTTCATTTTCGTTTCGAAAAAAAAAAAAAAAAAAAAAGAAACTTACATTTTTTTCTATCGAAGTTAAAAATTTAAAATATGTTAAAGAGTTTGATTAAATGAAATTTATCCTGAAATATTATTAATACAACAAAGTGGTGACATGAAGTTGATAACTATTGATTCGCCAGAAAATGCAACTAAAAAATTGAAAATGCATAAAGCGAATGTAAAACTTTCCCTTTTTTAAATTAAAAAATCAAATATTTAGTTTTTCAAAATGAGGTTCAATTTTAAGTAAGCGGTGTAACTATCGAAGACACAAAATTCAGTTATTTAATTTCCGATCTATTGTGAATTGAAAATGGAAAGTATATTTAAGCATTACATAAAAATTGTTCAAACATTCAAAATAATTATAATTATAATAACATGCTGCTCATTTTGTTATACAAAAACCATGTTATTGACCCCTAAAAACAAAAAACTATTAAATTTAGGTTAGAAGGCAGTTTAACACACTGTTTTCGCGGTGATTTTTTTTTTTTTTAACTATAATGTTTGAAGGAATGGTAGAAAGATAGCACGGCAAATTGGCATTTTTTAACAGTTTTTCTCTGATGATGCACTCGTATCTTTTACATCCGAGGTAGGCTTACGCCCTTATTTTGACCCGAAACATTTGCTGCAATTTTTTCCAATTTATGATATTTTCTTACAAAGTTTGTTTTCGCATTTATTATTCTTTTACGTCTTTTATTTTATTGTAACTATCTTATAGTTGCAAAGTAAAAGAAGTTACAAATTTTTACCCGCCATGAAGAAAAATCTGGCAGCTTCATTTGATATTTACGCATGTAGGTGAAAGTTATGCAGAGAAATCACACAAATCTCAAGCAATAACAAACATTATTTTGTGTTTTTCACCCGTAGAGTATTAATATTAATATTATTATTATTTTGAACTGCGATAAAAATATTATGCGTGTTATGAGGATTGAATCATGAGTCATATGAATGCCGTCAATTCACTAAAGTGATGAAAACCATCACACTATTAGGCGAATATTTAGTTACATAAGATAATAAGTTTTATTCACGTAAGTTACATGATATTTAATTAAATAACATTGAAAAAAAAATTTAAATTTTGTAATAATTTTCCTTTATAAACTGAATTTCTATGAAAAAATAACCAGGAACTATTAACAAAATAAAAATTTGTTTTGAGCATTGACCTGTTTCCACAGCTTTAATAACTAATAAGGCTGACGTTCACTCAATTTTTACTACTATCCTTTTAATATATAAATGTAAAAGCCTCTCTCTCTCTCTCTATTTTTTATTTATTTTTTCCTTTTTTACAGATAATGTATCTATTTTAAGAAAAAGGTCAAGAACCTTATTTGGTATTTAACCGAGGAGAAAATTAGATATTACACATTAAAAAAAAAAAAAAAAAATCTATAATCTGCAAGGATTTAAAAAAAGATGGAATTAGAACCTTATAAGTATAACATAAATGCATTTTCTGTGCATTAAAGTTTTAAACGCGTCATTCGCAGAATTAAGTGCATTTTAATCTGAAGAATTTCTGGCTATTAATCTCATTAAATATCAACTGCTTCTCGGATGACTGTCAATACAAAAAATATGACTATTTTAACATAGACATCAGATATGCAACCTAAATGGTATAAAAATAAATAAATACAAAAATCCTCATTGATTCGCAGAAGGAAACTTTGAAACAACAATACCCCTCATTTAAATTTCACGCGGATCGTAATCTGGGACCAGTTCGCTTTCCAATTAGCATCTTAATATATAAAATCCCTGTAATTATCAGCACTCAATCAGTGGCATCAGTAGTTCCGAGAATGTCTCGTGGCGTCGCCGCTGCCAATCAAGTTTTCTGTGGTGTTGCCACCCACGTACAGAAAGTGTTAAATGCGTGAGTGAGCAATTTTTTACACTCTTCAGGGCTGAAATTTTTTACATGACGGTAAACATTTGATTTAGCCGATGTTTAGAGTTACATTTCGAACATCACGTTGTCTGTTTCAGAGAGAGCTTTCCGACAGCCCAATTATGGCTTGATGGCACCTTGTCACCTTAGCTCTGAGGGGTGGTACTGATATTTTTACTCAATTTATCGGAATCGGTAAAAAGGATTAACTCAAAGTTTGTAGCAAAACTTGTTTCTGTCCAATAAATTCATTAATTTATGATAATAAAATATTGTAAAATTACGATTATTATAAATTTAAAATTTTTTAAAAATTTTGCGTTCTTATCGCGATTATTTAAAAATAAATAATTTGTATAAGTAGAAATTGTACAAATTTAAATTGAAAAAAAAAAAAAAAAGTTATGCATTTTCTTTATTGCACATAATTTATTTCTTTTGAAATCAAATAAAGATAGGGAAGATAATTCGTTAAAATAATTTATTAATCATAACTCTGATTCTGATTAATAATTTATTAATCAAAATTCTAATTGCTTATAAGACTTATTCTTATAAGCAAGCTAGTTTTGTAGTACCTAAAAATGTATTAAAAAATAATTTAGGAACGAAATTCAAAAGAGTTTAATATTTCATGAATAACATTTCCTAAATAATAATAATAATAATAATAATAATAATAATAATATATATATGTAATTTTAGTAATAAACAATGAAAAAGTTATGAAAATTAAAAAATAATAAAACAATTATTTTAGTAATATAACGAAGACAACTAAAGACACTTTTGATTAACTTATAACTTTATTAATACAAGGTGGTTATAATTAGACTTCCCCTATAAACAGCATCCTACAGAGCAAACGCGTGAACGGAATGCAACGAAATTTGGTATATAGATTATACACGAGATGCGCTCATGGAATTTCGGAAAAAAAGAAAAAAAAAAAGTTCCAAAATGTCCACCAGAGGGCGCTTTTTTCGGAAAAAAATTAAATTTAGCACAATAAACGACCAAAATGGAATACAGAGACAATATTAACAATCCACAACAAGAATTATAAGTAATAAAATGTAAAACCAGGAAAGCTGTCAGTTCTAGGAAAAAAATGTCGAGTTTTGCATGCTTGCGAAGAAGAGGAAGCTTTATGCAAAGCAGGTCAGGGTATGAAACGTTTGCAGACGTTGTCATGTTTTATGTCGATGTTTCCGGCTGTAAAGATGACGGTATCTTTAGTTGAACGTGCGTTATTGGTGAAGCTGCTTTACGAAAACAAGAACAATGCTTCTGTGGCAGTTCGTGAATTTTGTCGTATAAAGAACCTACGGCGTGGAACAATATGTCTACTAAAGGTATCCGTGCCATGATTAAGAGATTTGAAGGGACAGAGAAATTAGGAGTTCAATCTGGAAGAGGCCGTAAACCAGCCATACCGGTACTTGTTGATGCCGTCAAGACAGCTGTTGCCGCACAGTCACAGACATCAGAGTTTGGGGGCAGTAGCGCACGTGAAGTTCCTCGACAGACAGTCTATTCTTAGAGCACCATTCGAAAAGTGCTCAGAAACATAATGCACTACTTCCCATACAAGATCCACCATACCCAAGAGCTGCTTGATAGGGACAAGCCACAACGTCTCTTATTTGCAATTATTTTTCTCAACAGAATGACTGTTGATCTGTCATGGCCTTGGAATATTCTGTGGAGCGACGAGACTCATTTCTACCTCAATGGGACAGTCAACACACAAAATTGCCGCATTTGGGCTAAGGAAAATCTGCGGATGCAGATTGAAATTCCCCTACATTCTCCAAAGGTGACTGTCTAGTGTGGATTCACGGTGACATTCATCCCTGGGCCATTCTTCTTAATAACTGCACGTGGTCCTGTCACATGTTCTGTTACGGGCCTTCGGTACCATGCCATGCTGCAGACGTTTCTTGTGCTGCAACTGCAGCAAAGGCGGGTCCTTACATCGACCATTTTCATGCAAGATGGCGCACCCCACATATTCATGAGTCCGTGAAGGCGCTATTGCTCCAACACTTCACAGACGAACGTGTTATTAGTCACTTCTTCCGTAATCCATGGCCACCAAGTTCGCCGGATCTAAATCCGTGCGATTTCTGGTTATGGGGCCACTTAAAAAGTGTGGTGTATCGTGGAGGTGTTGCGACGTTGAATGACTTAAAGAACTCCATAACGCTTCATGTGCGAAGCATCACAACTGATCAGTTACGATCTGCTGATGAACACACTGTCCATCGACTTGGAATTTTGTAGGTGAATGAGAGTGGTCATATGGAGCACCTTTCACTACATCGTCCTGGACACGATTAAGAACTGCTCCTCTTGTGCAATTTCGTCCTAATCTGTTCTTGTTTTTGTAAACTGAATTCTTTCTTTCTTTTTTCTTTTTTTTTCAAACAGCGTACTGTTATTTTTTCCTTACCTTTACTTAGTAATGTGGTTCGATGACAAGGTGATCAGAAACTAATCAATAAATGTTAATATTGTTTCTGTATTCCGATTTGGTTGTTTATTGTGTTAAATGTTTTTCCTGACAAGGCACCCTCTGGTGGAAATTTTGGAACTTTTTTTTTTCGAAATTCCGTGAGCGTATCTCGTGTATAGTCTATATACCAAATTTCGTTGCATTCCGTTCGCCCGTTTGCGTTGTGGGATGCTGCTTATAGGGGAAGTTTAAATATAACCACCCTGTATATTAAACACAGAGGCAAAAATAAACTTTTATGTGATTAATTTTTATGAATCTAGCAAAATTTTAATTTGAAGCCCATTTCAATAAAAAACCTTACAGAAATTATTCAGCAATTTAATAAAACTTTCGAAGAACTTATCATATATGCAGCTATTTATAGCAGTGTTTGCCAAAATGCAATCGATTAGACAGTTGACGATTAATCAATCGATAATCCCGAATTTTACAACTCACAGTTAATCAATCATTTTTTTCCCTGCAGATTTTGCAATTAAGGATTAATTATTCATGACAGTACAAGTAATGATTGGTCAATCAGTAATTATGAAATTACAATTAATTATTGACCAATCATTAATTTAAGTGATTGAAGAAATCAAAGATTAAAACTAGTTCAGAACTTTAAAGTAATTGTTTTTATTTGTGTTGAATGAGTAAATAAAACTACCTTTCTGTTTTTTCTAAAAAAAATTTACGGTATATGTACTAGTTCAACTGTTGTCAGTACATGTACCGTAAATGTCAATTTTTATTTTCAGCGTAGCTGCATAGACTAATTTCGTCGATTGAATCTTCTCTCTACATATAAATGGCTAAGAGATTTTTGAGTCTGTCTGCGTGTTGACGCAAGTTGCCACCAGCTTTTTAAACTTTTAATTAAAAAAAAATTAATTGTCAGATCGATAAGTTAATTAAACCGACGGATTCAGAAAAAATGTCCCTCTCATTTGGTACCTTATTTGTAACGAAATTTTGATTAGATTTTTTAAAATTAATTAAAATGTGAATATAATAACCTGGTAAAAGCTTTAAAAATGGACATCTACATTTTTAATTGTTGCCAAAAAAAAAAAAAAAAATTACTTTTTTTTCAACATAAAATGAAATATGCTTTCACGCGAAAAAGAAAAAAATAAAATAAAAAAATAAATAAATAAATAAATAAATAAATAATAATAATATATCTGTATATTAAATTTGCTCCTGCACATGAAAAAATGAAAATACGAAAATGGAGTATATATATATATAAATAATAATAATAATAATAATAATAATAATATACCTCGTCTCCTTATATTATTAAAATCTGTGGGCATCTGTCTGTCTGCCTTTTTGTCTGTCTGTCTGTGAGAAATGCCTTGTGTCCTCTAAAGCTCCGGCGCTAATGGTCGCAGCGCCTCGAAACCGGTGTCGACAGACGCAGAATTTCTTCATCTCGACATCGCGATAATTCGCTAAGCGATGCGACCCTAATTAGCGCAGATATAAATTAAAACGTTGAGCTATGTCGATCGAAAAATACTGAGAATTCACAGCTATTTGCTTAAAAAGAGACATTCTTACGGAAAAAGTGGAAAATAAATTAGAAATATCAGTTGTATCGTTACAAATATGGTATCAAATGAAAGGGTCGATTTTTCTCAATCCGATGGTTTAAACGGCTTATCGATCGGACAATTAGATTTTTTTTAATTAACTAAACTAAAAAAAATGGTGGCAACAAATCAAAACAATTTTAATATCGCAGACGATCGTCTACGGTCTTGAACGGAAAGAGAAACATTTAGTATTTAATGAGGTCACGTGTGAGTTTTTACCCGGTGAGTTTTTACCCGGTGTGAGTTTTTACCCGATCAGAAATGATTTCTTTTTTAGGGGGCACGAAGGGTCAGGGAAAAAATACGGGAGCGTAGTGCGTGTACCGTTAACTTGTGCGCGCACAGCGCGAACGTGACTGCGCTGCCGAAGGCAGTGGGGACCCCGTCCGACTTTGTACCCGATGAGAAATGATTTTTTGAAATTTTCTTTTCTTAAGAATAAAAATTTGACTTGAGAAGGAATATGTGCGCGCAGCGCACGTATACCTTCACACGTGCGCGCGCAGCGCGCATGGGTCTGCGCTGCCGATGGCAGTGGGAACCCGGTGTGAGTTTTTACCCGATCAAAAATTATTTTTTTTTTAGGGGGCACGAAGGGTCAGACTTGAGAAGGAATACGCGCGCGCAGCGCGTGTAACCGTTAACTTTTGCGCTCGCAGTTCGCACGGGACTGCGATGCCGAAAGCAGTGGGGACCCGGGGCGACTTTTTACCCGATCAGAAATGATTTTTTTTTCTTTTCTTAAGAGTAAAAGTTACTGTTAGTGATTCATTAATTATAGTAATTCATTTGAAAATACTGACCCGCTAGTTTAATAATAAAATTCGTTTGAAATTAACCCTGAAGATGGTTAAAAACTGAATATTAACCGAAACGTCGGAATGTAAAGATATTTTTGGAATAACTCAACCTTTATTATAACCACAGAAAATTAATTGTCTCATGCGATAGATGTAGCCGATCATAGCGTATTGCAACATTATATTTGGCGTGAAATTTTTGTCATTTTATAGTTGATCGAATAAATCAAGTAAATATTGAAAATAACGTGAAAAAAAATATTATGTATACCACGTATAGTGTTGTTCATATGTAACTGGGATTCAACTATAAAATGGCTACTTCAATTTTTTCGATACTGTCAGTTTCGAAACTGTCGTCTGATAAGCACCCAAATGGAAGCGCACTGGTAAGCTATTGTCACAGGCAATAGGAGCAGACACCCGAGAGTCTGCGAATGAGCGGGTCGCTGCCAAAGACAGCGGGGAGCCAAAGCGGGCTTTAAAGCAATTTCATGATTTCTTTAAATTTCATTTTTGTTTGTAACGCGATATAGAAATGAGTTTCCTTTAAATATAGTGACCAGCGAAGCGATAAAAGCCTTCGTTGATTCACTACCTTCATTGATTTTATGAATTAAAAAATGGTTTCGTTAACAAAATTTGACCTATTGGCATGCAGCAGCATCAGGCCGAGTTTTGTACATTTCGAGTTTGATTTTGAAATTTTTCCCGCATTCGGAATTTGGTTCATTCCCGAACCGGGGTTTTGCTAGTAATACATAAACCAAATAGCTGGGAATTCCTTTGTGCTTTTAGTAATCATTTTCAATTTTGACATTATAAATGTGTTTTGCGTCAGCAGCCTATTGGATTACTATAACTCAGAGTAGAAATAGGTTTGCGAACATTTATAATATATTTTGTAGCATTATTAATACTCACCTTTCTTTCACTTCGCGTTTTTGAAGGGTTCTGCAGTGTATAATTGCGATTAAATAAGAAAAGAATTACTCCCTAGAATGTATTGGTGTGAAAAAAGGTGGGTACTGTACTGACAATGCTATGAAATAATTTTGAAATTTTGGCATACCTGTAGAAAAAAAACTTGAAAAATGATCAGTGGTGAAGCTTTTTTTTTTTTTTTTTTTTTTTTTTTGTAAGTTGTGCGAGCTAATAAAGATCTTGTAACAGAATTTACCAAATCCTTCTTTGATATATGAAAAATGTAGATGTACCAATGTCAATTGGCTCTCAGCAATTAAACTGTCCGATAATTTAAAATCTCGGATTTTGCCGATATTTAATAGTTTTTTACTTCCTTATACAACGTATAAGGAAGTATAGTAATCCCGATTTGCGAAATGGATTTTGTATTTCACATTGCTCGAAAACGAATGATCGCTGAATGTTGCCAATTTATACGTGTGACTGTCATGATGTCTAGTTGCATACCTGCAAGTGTCGTCTTAACACGAGCTCTCGTTTTAGAGATATAAGGGTTTTTACACGATTTTTCGTGACGTCTGTATGTGTGTCTGTGTGTGTGTATGTCGCATAATTTAAAAACGGTTGGACGTAGAAAGTTGCGAATTGGTACATAGGTTTGTTATAACATCTAGTTGTGCACCTCCCTTTTTGGACTTGCTATGATTTTCCGTTTTGGAGATATTTAGGAAAATTAGGTTCATAATGACAAAAATACATAGGTTTTGGCCATAATGTATCAAAAAACGGTAATAACTCAGAAACGGTTTAGACAAATCTTGCAATTTAACTGACTTCCCGACTAGCTAGACATTTGAAACTTTCAGAAAAGCTCAGAACACGTTGACAATGTATTTTTTAAATATTTTTAGCCAACTGTTTCCGATACCTGTTGCCTTCAGCAGCGTTTATGCGATTCAACAGAAAATTTATTTAACTAACTTCCCGACTAGCTAGACATTTGAAACTTTCAGACTAGATCAGAACACGGTGAAAATGCATTTTTTAATACTTTTAGCCAACTGTGTAGGGTTCCTGCTGCCTTCGGCAGCGTTACCAGTACAAATCTTGCAATCGATTAACTAACTTCCCGACTAGCTAGACATTTAAAACTTCCCCAAGGCACAACTATGACATGAGTCCCCCCCCAAGGCCCAACTTTGACATGAGTCCCCCCCCCAGGCCCAACTTTGACATGAGTCCCCCCAAGGTACAACTTTGACATGAGTCCCCCCAAGGCCCAACTTTGACATGAGTCCTCCCAAGGTTCAATTTTGGCATGAGTCCCCCCAAGGTACAACTTTGACATGAGTCCCCCCAAGGCACAACTTTGACATGAGTCCCCCTCCAAAGCACAACTTTGACATGAGTCCCCTCAAGACACAATTTTATTTTTATTTTATTTTTTTTTTACGTATGCATGCATTTTTTAAAAATATTTTTAGCCAACTGTTTCGGGTCCAGTGACAATGTTTTTTAACATTATGCATATTTCTAAAAGTGTATAAGGAAGTCATGTGGTGCCCACATCAGATTTTTTAATACTGTGAAAAGCTTTTGCTCTGAAAACAGTCAGTGTTGTAGTTCTATTCAAACTAGAAATGGATTTTAGAGTTATTCTGGTGCAATAAATCGTACACACTTCCAGGGTTCGACTATGCTTTTTGAAGACTCGGTGCACTGATTTGAAGGCCTTCCCCCCAGTTTTACAGAGCTCACAAAGATGAGCTAATTATGGAAAAAAAATTAAGATTTTTCATTTATTTGAAGAAATTTATGTTGCGAAGTACATATTTTAAAATTTTCTGTTAAATCTGTTCTACCTTCTATTTCTTCAGTTTTTATCAACTTAAAAATGAAAAAAACATTAATTTTATGCTCAAGATAACGAAAAAATAGATCAAGCGCATTGGTCAGTCAAATGTTATTTTAGTTTAGAAGATTACTGACAAAATTTAATGAATGTTTAAGCTCTTTGATGTAATACAGGCAGAGAGTTTTAATCAGTTATTAATGTAATATAGAAAGATAGTTTTAATCAGTTTTTGTTTTTACTATGACATATCACAAGTAAATTTGAACTATTACATTGTAGCTTTTGGAGGTGAGACCCCTTAAATTTGAAGGCGCTGAACCAGTGCTCCGTGTTCCCATGCCATGATCTCGCCCTGCACACTTCACAAGATTTACCGTCACCGTCAATATATCCTCTTGTTTCTGTCTAGTACGGGTTCAAAGAGGGCAGATCCTGCGAACATGCTTTGCAACATATTAAAATCTCCTGCGCCGTAAACTCAGAGTTAAGCAAATACACCACTTCGGTCTCCCTAGATATAAAAGGAGCGTTCGAGAACATTGAATGGCCACACATTCTACACACATTACAAAAACTTAACTGCCCGAGAAATATCGCTGGGGTCATCAGCTCGTACCTCTCTAAGAGAAAGGTCCAGTTCAACTGAGGTGATGGCTCCACAGAACTGCCTCAGACAAAGGGCTGCCCTCAGGGTTCCTGCCTGGGTCCGGTTCTGTGGAATCTAATAGCAAATGATATTTTAACAAGAATGAATACAGAAGGATATGACACATGTGCTTACGCTGATGACTTCTCGGTAATTCTCTCGGGAAGCTGGAGGACTGACCTGGAGAACCAAGCCAAGGGCGCACTTTCCCTCTTCAGTAATATTCTCAACGAACTCGACCTAACTTTATCTACATCAAAAACACAAGCTCTGACCTTCGTGTTCCCCAAAGCTCTCAAAAGGTCTCCTGTGATGAGGATCAACGGCGTCAGTGTTCACCACGTCCAAAACCTCAAAATCTTAGGCATAACCGTCGACAGGAACCTCAGTTGGACGGCCCATATAAACGACCTAAAACTGAAAACTATGTCCCACTATCATAATGCCACAAAAATGGTAGGAAAGAGGTGGGGAATCTCTACCTCTTTCCTAAAAATATGGTACTATTCCATCATAGAGAAAATCTTGACATATGGCGCAGGCGTCTGGGGAGGTCACCTGTTGGCGGCAAACAAAACCAAACTCGGCTCAGTACAAAGACCTTTCATCCTTCAAATCACCCGAGGTTATAAAACTATCTCCACTGACGCCCTGACCGTTGTCACAGGAATTCCTCATGCCCACCTATAACTTCAATACTGCTATCAAAAAACTAATATTCTTCAATTAAATAATACTCAGCTTGCGAACACTCTTTTCCCTAATCTAAATATACAATCCCTTACAAACAGCTGGAATATCCAGCCGGCAAAGGATGTTGCATCTTCGCTCACCAACTGTAACATTAATAGCTTTTCACCCCTAGCTTCTGTGTCGATCTTTACAGATGGCTCCAAGACTGAACACGGAGTAGCGGCTGCACTCTGTGTCCTTAACAACAATGAAACCATCTTCCAGTGGTCCTGCAGGCTCGAAAACCACAATTCAGTCTTTCATGCGGAATTATTTGCCATCCTTAAGACTGTCGAATGGGCTGAGGAAAATGCTCACTCTTACTCAAGTATTAACATATTTAGCGACAGCCTTTCGGGCCTGCAAGCCATTGTCCGCTATAGGAGCAGGCACCCCATAATATTGAAAATAAAACTTAAACTCTATAACCTAAAATCCATCATCTCCCTGGCACACGTTCCTGCCCACAGGGGTGTCGTCGGGAACGAAATGGCAGATCATTTTTGCAAACACTGCCACAGAACATGCAACGATTGATTTTAACTTACCCGCCACCCCTTTCTATGTAAAATCTAGACTCAAGGACAAATTAAAACAAAATTGGCAATCCTTATGGGATGACTCCATCAAAGGCAGATATACTTATAACCTGAACCCAAATCCTACTTCAAACACTTGGACTCTTACTCCCCCTATCACGGCCTTTCTCACGGGTCATGGCCTATTTCAAGCATACCTTTATAGGTTCCACCGACGACGCTCACTGCTGTGCCCTTGTGGTGAGGAAGGCACTGCTTCCCATTACTACTTCAACTGTCCCCTTACCTCCAGTTTTCACCTACGAAACCCATCCCCAAGACCAGTAAACTGGTTAGATAATATCATCACTAGACCCTCCCTAATCCAAAAACTAAATAAAATCTACGCACTTTTAATAGATATTACTAATTTAACAGATTAACCTCCAAGCTTCTTCCTACTGGCTCAAGTTGCAACCTACAATTGTGATCATTCCAAGCCACTCAGTTCTGCAACACTACTCCAAACTTGTACAGGAACGTTACCAAATTAACCACTGTTGCCCCTTGTCGCGTGCGGCGAAAGCCCGGCAACAACATGCAAATGTCATAAAGACCTATGACATGGTGACATGCAAATGTCATCAATGCTCCTAAACCAACTCAAAGACTAAAACGAATGAACTGAAATACTTAATTATGGACTCAGCTAATGAAATCATAGACTAAACTTCTCATTGCAAAGTCTTAACAAAGTCTTAAACAAAGCTATTTATTCCTCCTTGTTCCCTCTGTCGCGTGGGGTTTAATCCCGGCACACCTGCTATAAATAAATTATCACCCTCTGTCGGTTGAGGCTCAATGCCTGGCGAATTTTGTAAACGCTTGTTAAATTCTAAATAAACGTTCAGAGCAGTTCCCTCTGTCTCGGACACTTGTTGCCCGAGACACTGAAGCGCTCAACATCGCTCCAAGAGCGATGAGCGGGGACTGTCCCCTGTTCAGTCATTTGAGTCTCGTGTGACCATATTTCAAAAGCTATTGTTGGCTAAGTAATACAGTGACACTTTACATTATTCATTGTACTATGAAGCAATTCATATTTACTGTAATGAAGTATATTGTGATGAATTTGATGAAACACAAGTTAAGCTCTACTTCTTTCTTCTTGGTTAATTAGCATCATATTACACATTTCTAGTAGTTTAAATGTTAAAACAAATTTTAGATAAGTTTAAAATTCTGCATATAGGAATTTCTTGAAATAACTTACTTTTACATTATTTGATGCAAATAAATGTAAAAAAAAAAAAAAGTCCTTAAAGGCTAATTTATTCTTTCAGCTTTTTTGAAGGTAAATTTTGAATTATTCGTTAATTATATTAGGATTATATTTAAGGACTGGCGCTGAAAAGTAATAAGTTAAAGAGACACCTTAACCTTAACCTTAAGTTGGCACCTTTGACATGGTACCGCTAAAGGTTTCATATAAACCCTTCCATTTCCATATAATATTTATAAATTGAACTATATTAAGTTTTTTCGATAAAATATACATTCAGGCAACAATTTTTATGGTTTTTTATACTTTTTTTTTTTTTTTTTTTTTTTTTTTTTACAGATTTGAAGTCTTTAAATTGAGTTTTCTTACTTTGCTTTTTTTCATGAATTCATGATCTTCAAAATGCTAAAACTTCTACCGTTATATAAGAAAAAACTTAATTTTTTTTTTTTTTTTTTCAATTTAGATTTAATAGAATCTACTTAAAATAATTAGAGATGGATTTTGAATTATCTTAATACACACACACACACACACACACACACACATATATATATATAACTTTTTTTTTTGCAAATTTTTCTATAGATATGCACTGTTTAAATTTTCCTCTTTAATTTCCCCAAAAACTGATTAATAAATTCCAAAATCCATCCCTAGTTCTTTTAAGTAGGTTCCATTAGATACACTCCTTCCAAAATAAATAAATAAATAAATAAATAAACTTTGAAGCTCTTTTTTTTTTTTTTTTTTTTTTTAATATATAAAATGAAACATATTCATCTATTTATTTATTTATTTTTGACATTTTTTTCTTTTAAATAATTTTAATGTTAAAGTGATGCGTTTACTTAATATTTTTTGAATCAATAATCCCATTGAACTAAAAAATACAGCGTTAGCTAGATATTATCCTTATTAGCAAGTGTACCATTTTTTGATAAAATCTAATAGTCCGGACAGATACAATGACAAACTTTCAGCTTTATACATTTTAAATGAAAACAAAAATGCTTG
Source organism: Salticus scenicus (assembly GCA_963930645.1). Taxonomy (NCBI): domain Eukaryota; kingdom Metazoa; phylum Arthropoda; class Arachnida; order Araneae; family Salticidae; genus Salticus; species Salticus scenicus. The sequence continues at coordinate 71,517,619 of OZ005648.1, forward strand.
CACGTTCATTTAAAGCGTAATACAATAAATGAAGACAATGCAAAATCGCTGCCTGAAAAAAATGGTACAACATGTCATACTAAATTGAATCCCATTTTACACAGAATTTCATTTCTATTTCTAGAAAATAAAAATAAGCAACTTCTTCCTCTTCTTCCTTTTTTATTTTTATTTTAACGATTTAATGATGAATGTTAACTCTTAATGAGTGTTGCGAATTTTGCATGTGACCCCTTTTTAACTTCGTTAAGCGTAATGCATATCAACAATTCTTATATTATGAAACGAAGGGTAATGACTTGCATTAGTTTTTCCTACTTTCATTTATTCAAATATTTTTATTATTGTTATTAATTTTTAATCAGCGTAGAAATCACTGGTTTTCTTTGAAGAAGGTGTCAGAAATGACACTTTCTATCCTAGGCTGACACCTCAGAGACGATTGAGATAAGATTTAATTAGAACATGCTGTGCAATCAAAAAGAACACCCTTTCAAAGTATCTTTAACCAGAATAATTCAATGGGAGTTTTCTTTTCTTTTAAAAAAAATATATATTTGGACAAGAGACTTTGCGCGTGCTTAGTATAGAATGCAGTATTATTTTTCGGCATATATCATAATGAACAGCGTTTGTTCAAAAGCAATTTGTTACGACAAGTGCATGCACGTGTCAACATCTCAGTTCAATGAAGGTTACAGTTTATTAATTTATATATTAAGTTCTAATAAATGAAGACTGTTGCCAATTGCCTATTGCGTAGCTCTAGTGCGACGTAAAACCCATTCAACTGCAACCTTTAATAAAGGGGGAAAAATCGATTATACAGTAACAATGAACAATGTTCAAAGAAACAATTATGTCTTTTTTTTTTTTTTAATATGGACAAGTGCACGGGTTAAGAACACATATACAGGGTGTCACAGCTGTCTCTCTTTGATTGAAAACCTTACTACATCGAGTATATCGCAGATACACTCATTTTTTTTGTTAAATAATAAAAAAATCCTAATCCGATTATTTTTCTTTTTTGTTACAAGTCCCAATAACGTGGTGTAAGTGGAATATGAAATGTATTCAAATCAAGAAAAAGCACAATGTAGTTATAGTATTACAATTATGAGGAGACTTTACGTTTAACGGCCCTCTTCACTTACCGTCGCCGGAAGCCCGAGCCATTGTTATTCTATGGGAAATTTTCTTTACAAATAACTTATTAACTAATACATATTTTTAAATTCTGTTTTCACATTCAGAAAATTCCCAACTGTTAAATTGACGGACCTTTTTTAAAAATGTATTTTTTTAATTTTTAATATTTTATTTTGTAATTGCAAAATGAAAAATTTCACATATTGAAAATTCGTATTTTGCAGCTTCAAAATAAAATGTAAAAAAATACTTTTTCAAAAAAGGTCCGTCAATTTAACAGTTGGGAATTTTCAGAATGTGAAAACAGAATTTAAAAATATGTATTAATTAATAAGTTATTTGTAAAGAAAATTTCCCATAGAATAACATTAGCTTCGGCTTCCGGCGACGGTGAGTGAAGCGGACCTTTAACAGCAGAGACTGTCATACACCGGATGTTCACCTCTCGTCAATAGAGAAGGTAAGAACATTGAACATACAGCATGTGATATGTTCAGTAATAATGTTTTCAAAGAGTTAAATACTATATGTCATTTCAGTGAATTTTTATTTAAACATGAATGAAACCTTACACAATCCATTTTCCATGAATTATTGATTTTTTTTCCGTTTTCAACAGCTTCAAAATCCCGTATGTACCAGCACATTCGCAAATTTTACATCGATTGCTTAAATTTCATGATGCACACGCGACAGCAGCGCCAAAATCTTCCCCATCGAAGACTTTTGGTACTTTGTTTTCGCATTTGAGTAAATCATCTCTCTATATCTTCTGCAATCTTTATATGAAATTTGGTTTAATTTTGTTTATTAGTTTTAGCTTCAAAAGCCTTTAAAAATGAAAAGTTATTTTATGAACATCCAGTATGATGCGATTTTAACACTTTCTAAGAGTGTTTATCACTCCCGTCTTCACGACTTAGTTTTCGTAAATATTTATACAATATCTTGAAAACTATTAAGTGTAATTGAACATCACTACAACATCTTCCTTTTTGAAAATAGTATAAGTTGAACTAATGGTGTGTGTACATTGACTGACAAAAGAATTCGAACACATTGCGATGTATTAGAGGTTTTCTTTAAAACCTGTTTTAATTACTTTATATTGTACAAAACTTACAATTAAATTAACATGCATTGCATGAGCATATTTCTGGTGGAGCAATCATCAATGGAAATCATAATTAGTGTTGATAAATATTCAAAACGTATTTTCAAATGTGTTACGAGCTACTTTTTTTTTTTTTGTACAGTATAAAAATGAAATAATTTTTTTAGACAGTATATGGTCTACCCAAAAAGCAATCCATTTTGCCTTTTCTGTTTAAAGATATGGTTACAGTTTTTGAGAGATTTCTATTTCTATAATTCACTTTACATAAATAGCAACACTAGTTCATGTAGAGATACTGACAAAATAATTCGGTCACATTACGATCTATATGAGGGATATTTCTTTAAAGCCTATTTAATATTAAAATTTAAAGCCTATAAATATTTAATTTAAAGCCTATTATCTTGAACAAAAATAACACAATTAACATACATTATCCAGGTTCATAATAACATATTTCCTACAGAATACGGTATGAATGCCATTAAGGGTTTACACACACACACAAAAATTGATTTCAGCTAGATTTTAGTATATGAGTAGAAATTTCTCAAAGTGTGTTTTCAATTGTACTTTTTTAATACTTAAAACAAAGGAGAAGATTTAACGATACAACATATAAGTGAACTCGGAAAGTATTTTATAATGTTTGTGAACCTCATGATTTTTCCTTTTTGTGTATTTGAACATTTAATTTTAGTAGGAGAGGATAATTGCATAAAATTAGGTAAAAATATTTCACTATGCTATAATCACAGAGAACGTAAATATTTAAGGAATGAAAATTTAATTTCTTTCTTGCACAATAAGCCTATTTTTTTCTATCTGCAAAGTTGCGCGGTTACCGATTTTGTAAACCATGCGGAATAGCTTTGTAGTCTGTCAACACAAGTTTTAAAGGTTGTTTGTTGACTGGTTGGAAAACTTTTGAAGAATTTTTATGAATTTATATTAGTTACAAAATTAAAAATCCACTAAATTAAAATTAGTGAAAAAATATTTTATTTAAGCCTCCAGTTTCATTATAACTTGTCATTATTTTTCAAAAATTAGTACAAATTCATTTTGATGGGCGAGGGGGAACTAAGTAAAACCATCATTTCAGATAGTAATTTTATTAAAATCATTTTATAGCAGTTGATGCATTATTGAACAATTTATAGTAGAAAAAAAATTCTTATTAAAAAGGAAAAAAAAAAAAAAAAAAAAAAAAAAAAAAAAAAAAACTGAAATTACAAAAATTTAAATCAAATTTTAGGCCTATAGCTGAAGGTCAGACATGTTAAAAACGTTTAGTACTTAATAACGACTCTCTTGGTGCATCACTTTCAAAATTTTGCGGCGAATACTTTTGATTTCTTTGTAATTATATTTTAGAGAATAAAGAAATAGTCATAAATATTTTTTAGAGCGATTTTCATTCATAAATGTCGGCGATAATAAAATCTGTATATGTGCTACAATCAAAACTTTTCTAATGGTCAAACTTTAGTTTCTTTAAGGAGAGTGTCAAAATATTGAAGCATTCAAACATATTATTTTCAAACATTCAAAATTGTTTGTGATTTATTTTGAAATTTAAAACGATTTTTTAAAGATATTTTTAAGAGAAAATATAAAATATAAATATCATACAGCCAATGTTTTATCATATAAATGTATTCTATATTTTGAAACTCCTCGTGTAATCAATTTAAAGTATCCTTTTTTTTTTTCTCTCTCCCTGTCGTGGCTATGGTTTTTCTCGAATTTTATTCCTTTCAGATTTCACAAAACGGACTCCAAAATTTACATTACCTGTTCATAGACTTCATAATAAGCGAGTATTCTTTATTAGCTTTATCATTATCATATAAATATGATTTTTGTTGCGGATTTTTTTTACATATGATTATTTAAATAAAATAAAATAAATAAATAAAGTAAAAAAAATATAAATAAAAAAAATAAATAAAAATAAAATATAAAAACCTAAGCGTAAAAAGTAATCTTTGAAGCGCATTTCTTTGAAGTTTAACTCTTTTGTTTATTTTAGTAACTCCATCCGAAATGCCTTGCGGCTGGCATCAGTTATTTCGGCCTGTAGGCCGTGGGTCAAAAATCTGACACGTGACTGACGTGTTGGGCGACACTCGGATTTCAGTACGACACATCGTTCGGCATTTTAGTCTTATGACAGTTGACGAGAACGGGTGGAGGCACTATAGTGTAGCCGACTGCCGCCAAAGTAGGCCCTCTAGGTTAAGTTGATATGCTTAAGGAGCGGGCTTAATTACCACTTAAATGATGATAGTTATTAATTGTATGCGCCTGAAATGAAATTCAGTAGCTATAGTTAAAAAAAATAAAGAAAGCCTTGTCGCCACTACAGAATTTTTCCATTTTTTTTTTTTTTTTTTCAAACCATTTAACAAAATGAGATGAAACAAAAATAAGTTACGCTGTCTAAGGCTTGCTAAAGAACATACGGCATATTAATTTTTTCTTCGTAAAGATACTTGGATAAGAAGAATATTTCCAGTATCATGAGTTTTGGTTTTGAAAAAAAAAAAAAAAAAGATGTATTATTTGGTTTTCAACTATTTACTTTCTAGACATTTTCATGAATATAATAAATTTCCAACAATACCAACATGTTTTAATGACAAAATGAAATGTTTATTTACTTTTACTTTCTCTTATCCATAAGGTAGAGAAAGTATTGTTTTTTGGGTCAAATTTTCATAATAGATTTTTTGTTTTATTTGCATGTTTTGAGGTTCCCTGAATCCAAAAATCTCTGTGTATTTTTGTGTCTTCCTGTTATCAGCATATCTCAAAAACAAATTATAGCAGAAAGTCCAAACTTGGTATTCTAAATGTGCATGATAAATGGATACTACACTAAACTTTTCGTTGAGATCAATCGAATGGTTCGTGTACAGGGACACCCGAGAGAATTCAAATACATTACGTCTATGGGGGAAAATGCAGGCAAGTAGAGTTTAACTTCTATAGTCTGCACTAAACCAAATGAAACGAATATATATATTCTATATACGTAAAAACATGTTTCGTGTAGAATATGGTATAGAAATCATTCACTGTTCATTTACAGGGCTACACAAAAGAACTAGATTATAGTACGACAATACTTGAAAATTAATGGAAGTGTACTTCAGGTTGCGCCGTGTGTTATTAATATAGGATTATATTTATGTCCTCCACGTGAAGTGTACATAACTTTTAGAAGATATACAAGGCTGCCAATATTTATACTATAACATTCTTTTTTACTGTTAGTGGAAGTGCTTTACTGCAGTATTTTACCATGTCCAGGAAAGCTGTCCAGGAATGGAAATGAATTCCTCATAGACATAAGATAAATAATGTATGGTTTTAAGCTAAATATTCATCGCTTGTTTTTTGTGTATTTGCACGTATTGAGGATTCCTGATTACCAAAATCAAGTTTTTAAAGTTTGATCTTTGTCTGTGTCTCTTAGAGTAACTTAAACAACGAATAATTTCAGGAGATCCAAAAGTTGTATTTTCAAATTAATTATAAGTGTGTTGCTGGAAAAGTTTGATCAAGACTGATAAGTTTCATGGAATGTTGCGTGCAAAAGTTGTCTGAATAATAAATTCTATATAAATATAGGTGCAGTAACGAAACGGGGGAGCCCCCCCCTCCTCACAGAAGTAATTATCATATAAAACTCTTCTGAAACCTAATTTGAATTGTTTTAACATAGGTTTATATAACAGTACTCGTTATGCTGCCTCTTAATCTCTAACCTGTTCTTATAGTATTAAATTTCAGGGTAAGAGAAAGTCGTTTGAGTGACACACCAGATTTTTTTTTTTTTTTTTTTTTTTTATAACTAAATTTAATCAATTCTTTTTATGTAATAAGCTACTCGAGAATCTGCAAATAAAACACATATAAGGAAGCATACTATTTGGTTTTCTTCATCCATATGTTTTTTTTCTTTCTCTTATTTGATCTGCAGTCATTTGCATCGTATCTATATTATTATCATTATTAGTTTGTTCATATCAGTACTGTGAGAAATTCTTCAAACATGATAGCTGTCGATATATTTTTAGGGATTTCAGGCTTTTGACCCCTGAACTATGTATAAAGTTTTACCAATTTTGCATTACAAAATTTGAATGTTCTACATACTACAAGGCACTACCTTTGGTTTAAATAAAATGAAATAAAATTAATGGATGGTAAAAGTTCCATCTACAGAAGATAAGGAAAGATAAGAGAGTTTCCAATGCAGAAATTTAACTGTCATCAAAAATTAAATATGTTTAAAAATTATCTTTAGTTAATAATCCACGGTGGTGGATACAGGTAGAAGTAATTATTTAAAAAAAAAAATGTTTTGCTTAAAAATGTTTACATGAAACTTATAATCCGTAATTGGAATGTCTGATTACGAATGATTGAAGTTTGTAGATGACATGGATTGCCGCATGCAGTATATTCTCTGTTTCGAACCTATAATACCTGCATTTACAATAAATGACAACGCATTAAGAATTGTTCATTTTTAACTGTATCTGAGATTTATGTATGATTCAATTTCCGGAGGAAATTTTGGATAAAATACAACTCGAATTAGAGTTTTTTGCGCCTTTAAAAGGGTTTTGAAGAATTCGTACTTTTGGTGCAATTTGATAATCGAGAGTTAGCTAATATGGCAGAATGCAACCATGTAAATTTTGGAAAAATTGGATAAAAAAAAAAAAAATCATCAAATTTAAAACAAATTATTAGACACTGCACACAGAGCCTGATTAAGGGGGAAGCACACATTAGTCCCCTTTAAATATATTTTTATCTTTATTATTATTATTATTTTTTAATATTGAGACTGTACAATTTTTTCTTTTTGAGTATTAAAATATGTAAACACGTATATTATATTAAATTTAATTGTTTTAGGATGTTATACAGTAATACCTCTAGAAATTGAAAAGTTTAAGTTTCAAAATATTATTATTATTATTAATATTATTATTATTAAATTTTCAAGAGTTTTTAACAAATTTATTATAAATCTATGAACTTGATTCTAGTGTTTATCTGAAAGAAGAAATAAAACGAAAGGATAGAAAAACAGAATTAAAATAAAAGAAATTATAACGATAACTGTATTTTTATAGAATATAATTTACAAGTAAAATTTGAAAGAAACTAGTATAATATATTCTGGACACCAAAAAACTATCTTCTATATCATTCTATAACTATATGTAACAACGCCACCTACCAGTTAATATGCGTTAAAATTTAATCATACCTTCTCACGACAAAGATTTAACACATAAAGTCTGGGGTAATTTTATCCAATAAATACTGAGATGTAGCCATATGAAAAATCGCAGAAGGCGAGCAATAGCAGCGCCTATAGTCGGCTGATATACACTCAAATTGAAATAGAATTTTTTTTTTTTTTTGTAATAGACATTTTGCATATTAAGTTTTCTATCTTTATAAGCTAAAGAAGCTGAGGTATAGATATCCTGCGCATGGAACTTTCAGCTTTGCAGCGTTACTTGTCAGCTGATATGTAACCAAATTGATTCCTGCTTGCTGTTATACACTATAATCTGATATAATGTATAACTGCATAACTAAACTGCCTTTCTGTAAACGGGGGAAATCGCAAGAAAGCACTGAGATTTGTTGAACGATATGCACCAAAAGATTTAAGATACCAATTTCTGTCGAGGTGCAGCTAAATATATTTTTTTTATGAAAGTTTATGCGTTAGTTCTTGATCCAGAAATGCAAGAAAATTTTTATCACACTCACAGACAGACGGACATTTTCTAATTGTCAACTCATGCTCAGGGCATCTAAAAATAGGAAGTAGAAAATTTTTACAAATTAATATTTTTACTTACACTGCTCAAAAAGGAAAAAAAAAAGTAAAAACAAGGGATTTGACCGAATAATTTACAGGAAATGACCATTTTGTCAGCTAAACGGTCAAAGCCTGCAAATTGATGCCACGAAAGTATTGTATAATTTTGGAATACTGGCGTTTTTTACGGGCAAAAGCCGTTAATCTACGTTTTTTCTGAAATATTACTATTTTCTGAAATCTGCAATCAAATATTTTTACGGTCAAATACCTTCAAATGTAAAGTGTTAGCTTTTTAGTGACGTCATATAAGAATCACTTCGTATTTAAAACTGAAAATATAATTGTAGTTTTATTGGTTGAGATAGTTTATTTATACATTCATACAAATAGTGATTGGTATAAAAGAGCTATTGAAAATGCTACATTTTTAGACACCTGTTCTACCACCTTTGAAATTAAACAAGTTATATTTAATTTAACAAAGAAATAAATCAGTCAATTTTTGCCGAAACATCAGCGGAGGCCTCCCCTTTAAGACTCAAGTGATTTTGGGCTCTGCCTGTGTGTCTGTCCATAACGCGATTGTGGCGCAAAATTACCCGATTGACTTGCAAATTGGTACACATGTTCATGAGTCATTCCGAATTAGCTGAATATTTCTGTGTGTGTATTTTATTTGTTGTCCGTGTACAGGGACACACCAAAGTTTTTCTTAACATTACGCCTATGGATAGAATTTGTATGAAATGCGATAGCGGCCGTAAAATTAACCATTTGACTTGCAAATTGGTACACATGTTCAAGCACTATTCAAAAATAGCTATATAATTTTTGGTATCTATATTTATACACATGTACAGGATCATACCTAAATATTTATTATGATTAAGGCCTGGGCAGAATTTCATTTAAACGAGTCTTTTAGCGTGATTACTTAATAATTATTTTAAAAAGTAGGAAATAAAAAGAAAGGATCTGATCAGTAATGAATAATGGAAATGGGACGTTGAGGCTTATGATCTCCAGAACCCCTAGTTTAAAAAAACGAAATTATATTTAAAAGAAAAGGAAAATATGTATTTAATACATAACCATACTTGACATTGAAACGTAAATAAAACCTTTTATGCATCGTTGAAAACGCCAATGTAAAAAATATTAAAAGCAAACTGCAGTTTCGTTAGCAATAAGCGTACCATCATCAGCGCAGAATGACAAGGTGGATTATTGTTCATTTGTGTGTAAGGTCATTGTGCCTAAATGCGATAACCCATAAATGCGACAAAGTTCTTCTACTGAAAATCTAAATGCTTAAATCCCAAACTTATAAATCATAATGGAACATACACATTTCAAGAACAGTTCGCGAAACTTTTCATTAAATTTTAAAGGTTTTTTCTAGTAGAATTTTCTTTTGCAGTAAACATTGTCCATTATGGCTTTCCGACGTCTTTTCCTAATTGCGATGAAAAATTTTCAAATAGTAACTGTAATTTTATCCTTTTATTTTTCAAGGTCAAATAACCACTGTTACGTCATGTGCTTGAATACCCTTTATACCTACCAGAAGAAAATTAAAAAAAAATACTACATTTTTTTTAAAAGAGGGGTTTAAAATTTTTATCGCATTTAAGGGTCTGTTTACACCATTTTCCTAAATGCGACAAATTTTATCCCTTAAATGCGGCGAAATTTACAGTTGATATATTAAGGGAAGTTTAAGCATTTTTTCCTTTTTAACACTTTCCAACAAGGTTTAAAAGTGACTTAGGCTTGTATGTCCCTCTCTCCGTCTGTCTGTCTGTCTGTCTGTCCGCGCTCTAACTCCTGTGGGACACCCGAAAGTATTCCAAAGCACTGTGTTCTATGAGAGGTATTGCTGTAAGCCATATTTAATACCTTAACTGTATACAAATCTTAGTGAAATTGAATCATGTTATTCAAGTTCACTATTGGATGTTTCATATACTTACTAGCAGGCTTTGCCCGCTTCGCTGGACACTATATTTAAATGATTTCTCCGTAACTGAATATATTTCGATTGGCGACTATTTTCGTCACAGCTTTAGTGTGGGACCTCCTTGGCAATATCAAACATTTTTTGAACTTCTCGAATCTGTACAAAAAAACTATTATTAAAACAAATATTTTCGAAAATAGTCCAATAGCTGGTGTTAATTCTTCGAATATTCTGGAAACAGTTGAAGCTGTTACTCGTACAGTATAAGTCATTATTCGATGAATGTTCTGGGGCAGCCTAAAAAATAGTCATTTGTTCCACAGGAGTAAAGCAAATAACATCAACTACACCAGAGCAAAAATTTTCACTCACTCACGAAAAATGTCCAGTTGCTTAGAGCTCAATCCCTAAAGTGCAATGACTCAGAATAGGTCTCTGAATAACTCTGGATCGCAGTGACTACATACTCTTTCGCAAAAATCAACTCACACCTACTTATAACTTTTGGCGATGGGGCGTGGAGATGACTCCATCGAGAATCCCTTGGTAAGCTCAAGGTCTACGTTCCCGTGTGTCGGAGAGCTTCGAAACATCGGGAACCCTAAACTGTCATTTTTCACCAAATTTGGTCGCCCACTCGCCAAGTTTGTCTCCAAGACTATGCTTTCTATTAAACATATCTTTATTTAGTTATTTAAATATTAATTTGAATTAATCAAATATTTCTGTCCGACAGCGTGCAAGTGCAGTCACACACAGCAGCTCATTTATTTGTATGTTAAATTAGCGTAGTGAATGGTATATAAAAAAATAAATAAATAACTAAGCATTATCGTGCTACACAAGTTATTAATTTTACATTTTTCTTGAACTACCTAGATTAAAATCGCTGTTGCTAAATTAAACCTCTTGGCGAAAAACGTTCGGTGTACTTCAACGCAACAATTTAAAAGATCACCCAGGAGGATCTATAAATAAAACTGATTTTAGTACAACACACATTAGCATCGTAAACTATATTAGCACTTTGTAAAAGAAATTTTAAATTTAAAATGACATCAGTTTTTGTGAGATGCATAATTTATTTATTTTATTTTTTATTGTTCACGTTTAGATAAATGTATTTATTTTCCTGTTGGAAAAAAAAAAAAAAAACTCGACAACAATTAAATTATGGATAATTAAATTTAATTTTGGCAACAATTAAATTATAGTTAAAATTTAAATGGCTAATTTTTTGCTATTATTAGCTTACAAAATTGCTATTTTATGCATAAAAATAACAAAAAAAAGTATTTTTTCGGAATGAAAGGCAGACAACATTTTAAGTTAGGGTATAAGCTATCTCCATAACAAATTTTATCGAAATCCATCGAGCAGTTTTAGCGTGAAACTCAGTCAAATAAACGGACATTCACATTTATAATATATATAAGATAAAATGGAATAAATACCACCACTAGTTTGTACACAGGGACACTCGAAAGTACTCCAAAGCATTGCGTTCTATGAGAGGTATTTCTATAAACCAAATTTTAATAACTTTACTTTCCACAAAGTTTAATGAAATTGAAATATGTTATTCATATGCACAAAAGAATGCTTTGCATAGAATATAGCATGATTAGCATTATATTTACAGGGCCACACAAAAATATTCAGTTACATTAAGAGCTGTTCATAAAAATTTGCTATAATTTCAATTTCGTTTACATTAAGCGTTTTTAACATTGTCTAACAATTTTCATGTCTGAATATAATTTCAATTTAAGTATCTGTCTGTCCGTCTGTCCGCGCTCTAGCTCCAGTAAATATTTATGTAATTTCTTGAAACTGATATATGTTATTTAAGTTCACTATCGGATGTTCCCTATTGGAAAAGGAGTTAATATCTCTACTGGTTTGTGTACAGAGGCACCCAAACCTTTTACAAAGCATTGTGTTCTATGAGAGATATTTCTATAAACCATATTTTAATACCTTTACTGTACACAAACCTTAATGAAATTGAGAAATGTCATTCAAGTTCACTATCGGATGTTTTATATATTAAATGGAGTAAATACCACCACTGGTTTGGGCACAGAGTCACTTGAAAGCATACCAAAGCATTGCGTTATATGAGAAGTATTTCTATAAACCAAATTTTGATAACTTTACTTTCCACAAAGCTTAATGAAACTGAAATGTGTTATTCATATGCACAAAAGACTGCTTTCTATAGAATATAGTATGTTTAGTATTAGTTTTACAGAGCAACAAAAAAATATTCAGATACATAAAGAGCTATTAAGAAAAGTTTGCTGGAATTGCACTTTCGTTTACATTAAGCGTTTTTAAAAATTTCTAACAATTTTTAAGTGTGAATATAATTTCAATTTGTGTATCTGTGTATCTATTTGTCTGCCCATCTGTCTGACTTTCGGCGCTCTAACTCCGGTAAATATTTATGGAATATCTTGAAACTAATATATGTTTTTCAAGTTCACTATCGGATGTCACCTATTAAAAATGGAGTGAATACCTCTACTGGTTTGTGTACAGGGGCATCGGAAAGTACTGCAAACTATTTTTTTTTTCTATGAGAGGCATTTCTATAAACCATATTTTAATACCGTTACTTTACACAAATCTTAATGAAATTGAAATATGTTATTCAAGTTCGGTATCGGATGTTTCCTATGTGAACTGGAGAAAATATTACCACTGTTTTGTGTACAGGGAGACTTGCAAGTATTGTGTTGCATGAGAGGTATTTCTGCAAACCAAATTTTAATAACTTTACTTTGCACAAATCTTAATGCAATTGAAATATGTTATTCATATGCAAAAAGGAATGCTTTTTATAAATACAGTATGATTAGTATTAATCTTACTGGGCCACATAAAAATATTAAGTTACATTATGAGCTATTAATAAAAATTTGCTGTAATTGCATTTTCTTTTACAATAAGCATTTTTAACACTTTCTAACAATTTTTAAGCGCGAATATGATTTAAATTTGGTTATATTTCTGTCCTATTGTCAGTCTTTCTATCTGGCTCTCGTCCCGAGAGTTCTTAAATATTTTCAGAATTTTGAAAAACTGATATATGTTATTAAAGTTCACTATGGAATGTTTCCTATTTAAAATGCCATTAATATGTCCTACACAACGTGTTTGTGTACAGGGAACTTCCAATGCTTTGCGTTTTAGGACAGACATTTTTATAAATCACATCTAATTAACTTTCTACTGTAAAAATTATAAATAAATTGAAATGTATTTTAATATTCTAAAATAATGTTTTGTATAGAATATGATATGATCAACCTTCAGATTTACAGGACTACACTAAAATATTCAAATACATTAAGGGAAGCAATTAAAATCTAACGGCTGGATTTTCTTTTGCATTAAGCCTTTTTAACGTTCTTCAACGATGTCTGAGAGCGGTTTTAAATTGAATTAGTCAATCTGGAAATTTTTTGTGCTTCTGTCCTTTGTTTGATAATGCAGGCAAGGAATATTGAAAGTTATACGATACAACAAGCACGTACAATTGGAGAATATTAATAACCAGTGCGTACTGCATGATTTTTCGTTCTTTTTTTTAACACTTTCCAGCAAGGTTGAAAAATGTCAATGACTTCGGTTTGTCTGTCTGTCCGCAGTCGAACTCCTGTAAATTTTCATGGAATTTCTTGAAGCTGATATATCGTATTCAAGTTCACTATCGGATGTTCCCTATTGAAAATGGAGGGAATTCCTCTTCTGATTTGTCTACAGGGACACCCAAAATTTTCCAAAGCACTGTGTTCCATGATAGATATTTCTATAAACCGTATTTTGATACGTTTACTTTAAACAAATTTTAATGAAATTGAAATATATCATTTAAGTCCACTGCCGGATGTTCCCCATGTAAATTGAAGTAAATACCATCACTGGTTTGTATACAGGGACATCCGAAAGTATTTAAAAGCATTGCGTTCTATGGAAGGTATTTCTAAGCACCAAATTTTAATGATTTTACTTTGCACAAGTCGTAAATATATATATATATATATATATTATTCATATGCACAAAAGAATGCCTTCCATAAAATACAATATTATTAGCATTATATTTACAAGGCCACAAAAAAATATTCAGATACATTAAGAGGTATTGTTGGAAATTGCTTGAATTGCATTTTCGTTTACAATAAGCGTTTTTATCACTTTCTAAATGTTTTTAACACTTTCCAATAAAGTTGAAAAGTGTTAATGACTTAGGTTTGTCTGTCTGTCTGTCCGTGCTCTATCACCCGTAAATATTCATGGAATCAGAGTTACACATACACTACTCAGAAAAGAAGAGTTAAACACGGAGTTACACACTCTGTTATAAAAAGGCAAAGTTACACACACAATTACACACAAACTGTTAATAAAAATGCAGAGTTACGCACACAATTACACACAAACTGTTAATAAAAATGCAGAGTTACACACACACTGTTAGCAAAAAATTAGCGGTACACACAGCGTTACACACATTGTCAAAAAAAAAAAAAAAGAGATTTACATACGGAGTTACACACACTGTTAATATAAAGGCGGAATTATACACAGCAAAAAATCAGTGATACACGCAAAGTTACACACATTGTTCAAAAAAAAAAAAAAAGAATTGAACATTGAATTACACACACTGCTAATAAAAAGGCAGGATTATATACAGAGTTACATGCACTGTTAATAAAAAGGCACTGTTAATAAAGAGTTACACACAGAGTTACACACACAGAGTTAATAAGATGGCAGAGTTGCACACACACTTTTAATTACGTACAGGGTTCCACACACTGTTAGTTACACATAAGTAAGATTACACACGTTGTTTGCTAAAAATCAGCGATACACACAGTGTTACACACACAATGTTAAAAAAAAACTGGTAATAAAAACAAAATTACACATGGAGTTACACACACTGTTATTAAGAAAGAAGAGCTACACACACACTGTTAATTGCATACAGGGTTGCACACACAGTGTCAGTTTCACATAGCGTTACGTACACTGTTAGAAAAGTTCAGCAATACACACAGAATTACACACACACTGTTAAAAAAAAGAGTTACACACTGTTAACAAACAGCAGATTTACACACAAAGTTCCACACACTGTTAATGAAAAGGAAGAGTTACACACACTGTTAAAGGCAGAGTTGCACATAGAGTTACACAACATTTTATCTTGAAATAGTTATGTGGTATTAAGTATTTTATAAACTATAAAAAAAGAACGAAAAATCCTGCATTACGCAATGATTATTAACACTTTCCAACTGCACGTAATTGTTGTATCTTATAACTTTGAAAGTTCTGTACCTACGTTATCCCACAACAAACAAACAGTAGTTCTGAAAGGCATACAGACAGACTAATTGAATTCCTAATCAATCTTAAACACTGTTTGAAAGTGTTAAAAATGCTTAACACAAAAGAAACCGTCGCCCTTCGATTGTTATTCCAGTCCTTAATCTATCTGAAAATTTCAGTGTAGCCCTATAAATTTGAAGGTTAACAAAATCATATTTTATACAAAACATTATTTTAGCAAATTAACAATAAATGCCAATTTCTTTATGATTTTACAGTTGAAAGTACAGTATGAAAGTTCTTTAAATGTAAATTATAAAAATGTATGTCCTAAAATGCAACGCATTGGCATTTTTTGCGCGTTCCTGTACATAAACATGTTGTACAGTACCTATTAATGCTCTTTTTATTTGGGGACATTCAATAGTGAATATGAACAACATATATATATTTTTAAAAATTCAGAAAATATTTCCGGACGCTAAGTGCGGTACACGGACAGATAGACAAATGGAGATTCGGGCACATAGATACAGAAATAGAAAACACGTTAAGACTTAAACAAGAAAGAAAAATCATGCAGTACCCATTGGTTAGTAACACCTTCCAACTGTACGTAATTGTTGTATCGAATAACTTTTAATATTCTTTGCCTACGTCAGAACGTCACCACAGTTGTTTTAATTAAGCTGGATCCAGCAAAGTAGAAAGTGGGGACGGTTAAAATCTCTTCGTCGCCAGTAACTCGGCGAAAGTTGAGGTCGAGTTAGCTTTGTGTCGGCAGGGTGCTGCAATGAAAGACTTAGATTTTGAATGTTAGATAAATTAGAAGTGATTTTAAAAGGACGGATTGAAATGAAGAGAGAGGAGGATGTAGGAAGAAGTATAAAATGGCCATGGTTTTAGTAGGTGGGAGTGGATGTTGGAGGATATTATAGTGGATGTTGGAGGATATTATAGTGGATGTCGGAGCATATTATAGTGTGGATATTGGAGTATTATAGTGGATTGTTGAAAGTCTTACTTTGGCGAATATTGAGTAGTAGAAATTTAGAGGAGTGAGGAATAAGTCATGATGAGTGTTAGTACGAGTATTTGCTAGCGCTCGTGAAAGTGAATTTCGATCTGTAGGGAATCCTCTGATCGAAAGTGAAGTCGCAGCAGTGGAGTTACGAGTGCAACCGTCGCTACACCTTCAATTGCTTGCTGGGGTGAGATATTTAAGATAATCTAATTTAATTGTTGATATATATTTTTTGATTGAGTAATACACTGACTGAGGTAGTTTAATTGCCAGGCCACCCTCCCCATTAATCTGCTCAAATAAACTTTAGTTATTGTTAATTCAAGTCTTGTGTTCTCTTACTTATCCATTTAGTGATCTAATTAAGTTAAGATGGAGTTTGCGTCAACGCAAACTTTACAACGTTATCACACAACAGACAGAAGGACTGAAAAATATACAGATAGACTAATTGATTTTAAAATTACTCTTAGGCATTTTGGAAAGAGTTAAAAAGGCTTAACGCAAAATAAAATGCAGCCATTAAATTATAATTACAGCTTTTCATCTCTCTGAATATTTTAGTGTAGCCCTTTAAATCAGAAAGTTAATCATACCATATTCTATACAAAACATTATTTTAGAATATTAACAATACATTTCAATAGTCTTATGATTTTTGCAGTAGAAAGACTTAACTCTCAAAAAATTCTGTCCTAAACCGTAATGCATTGGAATTTTTTGTTGTTGTTCTTGTCCCTGTAAACAAATTAGTTGTACAGGACCTATTAATGTCGTTTTGAATGGGGAACATTCTATAGGGATAATGTTTATAAAAATAACACTCATAAAACGCAATTCTTTCGAATGCTTTTGGGTGTCCCTGTACACAAACCAGAAGAGATATTCACTCCATTTTCAATATGGAACATCCGATAGTGAACATCAATAAAATATATCAGTTTCGAGAAATTCCATAAATATTTACAGGAGTTAGAGCGCGGGCAGACAGACGGACAGACAGATGGACAGATACACAAACTGAAATCATAATCACACTTAAAAATGTTAGAAAGTGTTAAAAACGCTTAATGTAAACGAAAGTGCAATTCTAGAATTGTTTTATCAGTAGCTCTTAATATAAATGGATATTTTTGTGACACCCTGTAAATCTAATGCTAATCATGCTATATTCTGTGCAAAGCATTCTTTTGTGCATATAAATAACATATTTCAATTTCCGAAAACTTCGTGGAAAGTAAAGTTATTAAAATTTGATTTATAGAAATATCTCTCATAGAACGCAATGCTTTGGAATACTTTTAACTGTCCCTGTACATAAATCAATGGTGGTATTTCCGCCATTTTATACAGGAAACATCCAGTAGTGAACTTGAATAACATATTTCAATTTAATTGAGATATGTCTACAGTAAAACCAATAGAAACACCTCTCATAGAACACAATGCTTTGAAATGCTTCCGGGTGTCCGTGTACACAAACCAGTATAGGTATAAACTCCATTTTAAATAGGGAACATCCGATAGTGAACTTGAATAACATATATCACTTTGAAGAAATTCCATAAATATTTATGAGATTTAGAGCGCGGACAGATAGACAGACACGCAGACAAACAGGCGGACAGGCAGATACACAAAACTGAAATCATATTCACCCTTAAAAAATGTTAGAATGTGTTAAAAACGCTTAACGTAAACGAAAGTACAATTCTAGCCATTTTTTTTAATAGCTCTTAATGTAACTGGATATTTTTGTGCCACCCTGTAAATCTAATGCTAATCATGCTATATTCTGTGCAAAGCATTCTTTTGTGCATATAAATACCATATTTAAATTTCCAAAAACTTCGTGGAAAGTAAAGTGATTAAAATTTGATTTATAGAAATATCTCTAATAGAACGCAATGCTTTGGAATACTTTTGAGTGTCCCTGTATATAAATCGGTGGTGGTATTTCCTCCATTTTATACAGGAAACATCCAATAGGGAATTTGAATAACATATTTCAATTTCATTAAGATATGTCTACAGCAAAGGTATAAAATATGGTTTATAGAAATACCTCTCATAGAACACAATGCTTTCGAATGCTTTTGGGTGTCCTGTGCACAAACCAGTAGAGGTATAAACTCCATTTTCAATAGGGAACGCCCGATAGTGATCTTGAATAACATATTTCAATTTCATTAAAATATGTCTACAGTAAAGGTATGAAAATACGGTTTATAGAAATACCTCTCATAGAACACAATGCTTTGAAATACTTTCGGGTGTCCCTGTACACAAACCAGTAGAGGTATCATATTCACCCTTAAAAAATGTTAGATTGTGTTAAAAACGCTTAACGTAAACGAAAGTACAATTCTAGCCATTTTTTTAATAGCTGTTAATGTAACTGGATATTTTTGTGCCACCCTGTAAATCTAATGCTAATCATGCTATATTCTGTGCAAAGCATTCTTTTGTGCATATAAATACCATATTTAAATTTCCAAAAACTTCGTGGAAAGTAAAGTTATTAAAATTTGATTTATAGAAATATCTCTCATAGAACGCAATGCTTTGGAATACTTTTGAGTGTCCCTGTACATAAACCGATGGTGATATTTCCTCCATTTTATACAGAAAACATCCTATAGTAAACTTTAATAACATATTTCAATTTCATTAAGATATGTCTACAGTAAAGGTAAGAAAATATGGTTTGTAGAAATACCTCTCATAGAACACAATGCTTTGAAATACTTTCGGGTGTCCCTGTACACAAACTAGTAGAGGTATGAACTCCATTTTCAATAGGGAACGTCCAATAGTAATCTTGAATAACATATATCAGTTTCAAGAAATTCCGTAAATATTTACAGGAGTTAGAGCGCGAACAGACAGACGGACGGACAGACAGACAGACGGACAGACAGACAAACCGAAGTCATAAACACTTTTCAACCTTGTTGGAAAGTATTAATAACAGTTTTCAACCTTCTTTGGAAAGTGTTAATAACATTAAGGTAACTCCCATGCATTAAATGCATTATCGCATTTAGGGAGTTTGAACATCGCATTTAGGATATAGTACCTTAAATGCGACAAAAATTTTATAAATGCGACGCTGGTATATATTTTCATAAATTACTGATATTTTTTTAATTTCTTGACAAAAAATGACACAAAACACTAGTTTAGAACTTATGAGTATAATATTCAACCATTTTTTCTTTCTTTTCATAATTATTTGTTTACTAAAATGTCATAAGTTTCCTAAATGCGATAAACTTACCAAAAATCACGTCGCATTTAGGCACAATGACCTTAGTTCTTTAATTTAAACAAATATTTTATTATGCTTGTGTAAAAACTGGTGTATTTTTTATTCTTTGTTCTTTAGATTTTTTGTAGGAAAAGAACCACGTCTCCTTCATAAAAGACGTTTATTTAACATTTTGCAACAAAGTTACTTTTGCTTGTAACTTAGTTCGTCTGTATGCTTCTACGAGTATACACTCAATCATTTATACATATTAATTTCGATTCCACTAAATTGGTGCATTTTAAAAAGATTCAGTATAAACATGCTCCCTACCAAAAAAAAACAAAAAAAACAAAGAAAAAAAAAACAATAAGCGTAGTATTAATCTATATATATAAAAGAGCAGTGTCTGTCTGTGTGTGTGTGTGTGTGTGTGTGTGTGTGTGTGTGTGTCCGCTATAGAATCCTAGGCCTTTTTACCGAGCGGGACCAAATTTGGCACGGTTAATGTTTACGACCCGAGAAAGACAACGCCGCAAGCGATTTTACAAAATTCCCCCCCCCCAAGGGGATGAGGGGGGCAAAACGTAATTTCACAAAATCCTTCATATCTCAAACAAAAAAACAGATATCCGTAAAATTTTTGCTTTAAAATATAGCTAATACAAATGTCTAAAAATTTCTGGAATTTTTGAAATTCGGTCCCCAAGGGGGGCGGGGGGGCAAAACGTGATTTCACATGCGTAAAACGTGATTTCGCAGAATCCTATATATCTCAAACAAAAAAAATTGATATACGTGAAATTTTTGCTCTAAAATATAGCTAATGCAACTATCTAAAAACCAATTTCTGGAATTTTAGAAATTCAGCCCCCAGGTGGGGCAGCAAGGGGGGGGGCTATGGAGCAAAAACAAATAGAAATACAATTAGGCCGTTCAAAATTGGTACAGATAGGTTCAAGAGGCCTGCAAGTCGAATGGGGATATTTTCGATTGTGTAAAGTTATTAGGAGGGGCAAGAAGGGGGGGGGGAGGGGAGGGGGGCAAAAAAATAAAAATAGTGTTAGATCGTTCAAAATTGCTACGTAGAGGTTTTCGATACTTACAAATCGATTGCGGATATTTTTGAATTTGTAAAATTATTAGGAAGGGCGGGTAAGGGGTGGGGCGGTAAGGGGGAGGCTATGGGGCAAAAACAAATAGAAATACAGTTAGGCCGTTCAAAATTGGTACAGTTAGGTACAAGAGGCCTGCAAGTCTAATGGGGATATTTTCGAAAGTGTAAAGTTATTAGGAGGGGCGAGAAGGGGGGAGGGGAGAGGGGGGCAAAAAAATAAAAATAGAGTTAGATCGTTCAAAATTGGTATACAGAGGTTTTCGATATTTACAAATCGATTGGGGGTATTTTCGAATTTGTAAAATTATTAGGAGGCGCGGGAAGGGGGTGGGGCGGTAAAGGGGGGCTATGGGCAAAAACAAATAGAAATACAGTTAGGCTGTTCAAAATTGGTACAGACAGGTTTTAGAGGCCTGCAAGTCGAATGGGGATATTTTCGAAAGTGTAAAGTTATTAGGAGGGGCGAGAAGGGGGAGGGGAGAGGGGGGGCAAAAAAATAAAAATACAGTTAGATCGTTCAAAATTGGTATATAGAGGTTTTCGATACTTACAAATCGATTGGGGATATTTTCGAATTTGTAAAATTATTAGGAGGGGCGGTAAGGGGGGTGGGGCGGTAAGGGGGGGCTATGGGCAAAAACAAATAGAAATACAGTAGGCCGTTCAAAATTGGTACAGACAGGTTTTAAAGGCCTGCAATTCGATTGGGGATATTTTCGAAAGTGTAAAGTTATTAGGAGGGGCGAGAAGGGGGAGGGAGATGGGGGGCAAAAATAAAAATAGAGTTAGATCGTTCAAAATTGGTATTCAGAGGTTTTCGATACTTACAAATCGATTGGGGATATTTTCGAATTTGTAAAATTATTAGGAGGGGCGGGTAGGGGTGGGGGGGGCTATAGGCAAAAACAAATAGAAATACAGTTAGGCCGTTCAAAATTGGTACAGATAGGTTTTAGAGGCCTGCAAGCCGAATGGGGATATTTTCGAAAGTGTAAAGTTATTAGGAGGGGCGAGAAGGGGGGGGGGCAGAGGGGCAACAAAAAAAAATAGAGTTAGATCATTCAAAATTGGTACATCGAGGTTTTCGATACCTACAAATCGATTGCGGATATTTTTGAATCTTTAAAATTATTGGGAGGGGCGGGAAGGGGGGAGGGAGCGGAGGGGCAAAAAAAATAAAAATAGAGATAGATCGTTCAAAACTGGTGCATAGAGGTTTTTGATACTTTCAAATCGATTGCGGATATTTTCGAATTTGTAAAATTATTATGGCGCTCATATGTATGCATTCGCACGTGCGCATCGCGCACGGGTCTACGCTGCCGAAGGCAGTGGGGACCCGGTGCGACATTTTTCCCGATCAGAGTTTTTTTTTTTTTTTTTTTTCACGCGATAAAAATTAATGCAATTTTGAGAATTCATTAATTATAATGATTCATTTAAAATTAGTGACCAGCGAAGCGGGCGTAGCCTGCTAGTATTCCTATATAGGGATGTACAAAAGACGTCAGATACATTGCACTGTAAAGGAACAAAAGTATACGCAAAAGAAATATTTTAATATTATACTATTTGAAATTGGATTATGATGATGCGATGTATTAAAACATTTCAGTATTTTTCTTTTTAGAATGGTACATAACACTATCATCTTTTATTTACAGAAACAGACACAGACAAATAAAAATGTATATATATTTATATATAACTAGTATCGCCCAGTGGTCGAAACTCGACCATATTTTTTGCAAAGCGAGGCAAAGCAAAGTTATTGCCTTGTCCTAAACGGAATGCAATTGCAACACAGCTGAGGCAATTGTTTGCCGATATTCACTCTAACTGAATCAGCAGAGTTTTACTTAATATAACTATTTCTCTTTGTAGATGTTAGCCTTTCCTGAAATGAGAGAAAATCGCAACGCGAAAACGCCCCTTGTTGTGTGATACAGCCCAGAAGCTAATAGATACCATGTCAAACCAAGGCCCAACCAAGCATAAAATTCTGTTAAATTAATTCGATTGGTTCATAAAGTACAGTGTTTGAACAAAAAAAGAAAAAAAAAAAAAAAAAAAAAGATATTTTTCAAAAATGGTCGAATTGAGTTCGGGAGATTTCAAAACGTGTAACTTTATCGAAAACCGAAAATCTAAGACTTTTCTGAATCTTATATTTTCTACTTATATATGCAGAGGAAAGAATAATAAATTCACTTTTTAAAAAATAAAAAATAAGTAGTCAATTTCACTTAATTAAAATGCAAGGAAATCTCAAAACGTGTAAATTCATCGAAAACCGGAAATCAGAAGTTTTTGTGTATCTTCTACTTGCTTCTTCTACCCACAAAAGCTAGCAATAAAGACACTCTTTTAAAAAATAAGTAGCCAATTTCAGTCAATCGAAACGTAACGAAAGCTCAAAACATGTAAATTCAGCAAAAAACGGAAATCGGAATTTTTTCCGTATCGTCTACTTATACATGCAGCAGTTAGTAACAAATCCATTTTCCTTTTATTTAGTATATTAGTTGAATATTTATTGTTTAAATAACACCCTTTGAAATGAAATGTTTATGTTTACATTCGAAACTGCAAGCTTGCCATTTTTTTTTTCTGGAGTTTTGTGATTTTAAATTAAAATTTTATCAATTTTACAGAAAAAATAACTCAATCAAACACATGTAGACAGTAACTTATATAGAACTATACCCAAATATCGGAATTAAAATCGGCAGATAATTTCCGTTATTTTTAAATATTTTTTTACAAAAAATCCAATGGACAATTAACATAGAAAATATTTTTCATGGCTCCATGGACAGACAGTGACGTCATCACTTCGCTTGCGTATAGTGATGCTACATTATACAAATTACTGTGTCTATGGTTTTATTTGAGCTTTATGAAATTGCCAGATTCAACAACTTTCTTCTTTTAGGTATTTTTTAATGTAAAGGAATACGTGTATAAAAGGGAAAAATGGGGGAAAATGCATAAAAAATAAATGTATTTTTAAATACCTTCTTGACATCGTAAGAAAATAATATTTGTATTCGCACCTTCCGGCTAACCATACCTTTCGAATGATACCATTCTCAAATCTCTACTTCCATAATTAATATGTTAAAAAGGGACAACAAATTTTATGCTTGCCTATTAATATATAGATGAAAAGATTAAAGTATCAGGGAAGAAGTTCAGTAAGATGAAACAGAGCATTATATGACTTCAAAATATTTTCAACAAACTTGTAAACTGACGATTTTGGAAGAAAAAGCAAGCCAAATTCAATGCCATCTGCTTTAATTTATATATATGGAGTATTTAAAAGCACTAAAATAGTTCCCTATAATAAATAAGTAAATAAATACACGGAAAAACTTGTAAAACTTAAGTCAATTAAATTCATATAAACTTAATACGTTGCTATCCAGCAATATTGGCGTTTAGAAACGTTGATAAATTCATTTGTTAACTGAATTGCTATTAACAGAACAGATACACATATTTTTAACTTTCAACAGAGAGAATAGTGTGATTAATTAATATCAATTAGCAATTAACAAATGTTAATTTACATAGACTAAAGCATAGTTACTAACTTTTATGCTTTTTCGCTAACGGAAAATTTTAACAGAAATTTTATATGTATTTCTTTAATATCTATCAGTGATCACATCTAATAAAAATTTTCGGAAAATTTTAACAGAAATTTTATATGTATTTCATTAACATCTATCATTGATCAAATCAAATAAAAATTTCTGGAAATTTTTAACAGAAATTTTGGTACAACTATAGTATTCCCCCACAGCTGAATTTGGCGATTTTTCTTTGGCGCTGATTTGAACGATAACGATGTCGTTCTGAACTGTTTGCGTTATAATATGGCAGCCTGCATGCTATTTATTTTGTATTTATGATTTTATGATTTATGATTTATAATTTAGCTTATGATTTTATCATTTATGCTATATGATTTATGATTTTTAGATTTATGTTTTAGCCATAATCGCCAAAAATAAATCACCAAATTCAGCTGTGGGGAAATACTATAGTTGTTCCGAAGTTTTATACGCATTTCTTTAACAACTATCATTGATCAAATCAATTAAAAAATTCTGAAAAATTTGATCAGAAATTTTATATGTATTTCTTTAACATGTATCATTGATCAAATTAAATAAAAATTTCCGGTAATAAAGAGCGTAAAACTTGGCACTTATGGCTAAACCTCCTATTTAAAAATATTGCAGCTGCATTCAGCAAAAAACATTTAAGGTTGTTATAAATTGATTTTTTTCTGATTATTTCAAAAGCCAACCCCCCCCCACTTTCTCCCAACTGCTCATTGGAATTTATTCAACGAATTTTCCGTAGTAGTATATATTGTCTAAAAAAGCAAAATTTCTAACAAAATGCTGTACCGCAGCAAAAAATTCTTAGCACAACCTGAAATGCTCATTGAGCTCATTCAATTACAACACTAATGCACCACAATTCTTTCAAGTGCTTCTGTAAGTGAAAGATGAAAGCTTTTCATACCATGTTGTACATAAATAATGTTTTATGATTACAAATATATATATATATATATATGCTTATTTCCTTTTGTTTAGTTTAATCTAAAGATGATAAAGTGTATCGTCGAATATTTTGTCCATACACGTATTATATTTGAATATTTTTTTTTTTTTTTTTTGCACGAACTATTTATACAGTTTAAATATAAAAATTCAAGTAAAATTCTCATACGATAAAGATTATGAATACTAAGCTTAGAATTCCACATAATATTTGTTTTTGAGATATGCTGATGACACGCACAGAGACCAACCTAAAAACTCGATTTTCAGATCCAGGAGACCTAAAACGTGCAAATAGGGTAAAAACGTATTTTGTAAAAACTTTAGCCAAAAATAATATTTCTTTGCCTTATATGGATAATAGAAAGTAAAAAGTGTTTTGTTACAATATTCACGGTAACATTTGTGAAATAAGATGAAAAAAATTCTTTTAATTAAGCATCTCACAATCCAGAAAATGTTTTACGCTGACACTAATTATTTTTTACCGCGTAGTTAATACTTCTAAGAAATAATGATAGTCGAAGGCTATTTTGAACAATGAATAATTTTATCAGAGAAACGCGCAACATGATCAAAAAGTACCTATGGTCAATAAATTAAAGGTTGTACACGCGAAATTTATTCATTACTAGCTGACCCGTCCGGCTTCGCACTGATGAACAAATTTTAGTTAAAGATGGATTTGATATGTAAAAAATCAAGAAATATATCAGTTTATATGTTATAGTCAGGCAATATTATTAACTGGAAAGTCAAAATATAATTTTACATTTTTTTTTTTTTTTTTAATTAGTTGTTAAATGTTGGCAATTTTTACTTAATGCTATTTATTTATTTATTTATTTATTTCATAAAAAGAAACATTTCTTTACTCATGAATAAAAAATATTGAAAAATAAACCTATGACATGAAAATGTTTTTGATAAAATTGACGTCATAATAGCTTTAATTATTATTTATTTGTTCATTTCGCAAATATATTTAATTTTTTCCATAATTGATTATTATTTTAATAATGTATATTAAAGGAGAAATCAATAATATGAAACAATATTCGTACAATATATACTATTGCAGAATCTGGTGTGAAACAACCACACGACTTCCATTACCCACAATTACACGTAATATATACAATTTTTTGGAGATATTACTTGCATTTTTTTGAGATTTTCGAGTAAGAGAAACTTGATACACGTATAAAGACACATACAACAGAGTTTGCATAGCGAGTTAAAGAATAAGGGGGAAAAAAATAGATAGTTATTTTTTTAAACACGAATTTCCGAGATCTAAAACTGAACTACCTAATCAGGATGACCGTTAATATTCCTGTAATAAGCACGTAATACTTGAGAAAGGTTATCTAAATTGGATTAAAGAAAAAATTTTCAAGAATACGTTAGAGCCGTTTTTGAGATACCAACTTTTACCAAAACTTAGCATACTCAATTATTGACCTAAAAACAATAATTACATACAAAAGGATATTTAATAGGAAGTTAACATGGCGAGTTTGAAAAAAATCCGTACAGGCGTTTTTAAAGGAACGCACTTGCGAAGTCTGAAATTGAGCTGTTTATAGAGGACGCCTATCAATTTTCCTGAACTAAGCAACTTTTCAATCAAAAGGGCATCTAATATATTATTTATACAGCAACTTTGAAGAAAATCATTAGAGGTGTTTTTGAATATGGGCTTACGGTCCCATTTCTGGTTTTCGATGACCCAATTCCGGTTTTTCAATTTTCACGAAAATTTGGAAAATTTATCTGTACACCAGACCTGAATCACTTGTGAAGTTTAGTAGTTCTATTTTTATTAGTTTTGGAGATATGACAGCCAGAAGATTACACACACACGTGCACATATACACACACACTGACCAATTGCCAAAACCTATACAATACTTCCACTACCTACGGTAGTAGGGTAATTGAAGTAAACACATACATCTCGTATTTACTACGATAATATACAGATTTTCGTATTACGTTTTCGATCGCCAAATACAAAAATCGCCAATGACGATAGATATCAAATCTATGCTTTGTTTTCAATTAAAATATTGAAAATTTTAATTAAAAATTTATTTTACTAAAATTTATTATAGCTTCTAGCACTTAGAGAGAGACAGTGTAACTTTTGATTATTGAAAGAAAAAAAAAAAAAAAAGCAATCGGCTTTTTAGTTCTAGCGATCGTTCTCTACATATGCATATAAACCTTTCTTTTTTTTATATTAGTATAGCTAGAGCATAGGTATATTAAATAGGTTTCCAGTCAACATAATGTAACTCAAATAATTAAATGCTATTTACATTTCAGTAATGGCTGTATGCGCTATGTATATTGAGCTACTTGCCATAACTGTTAGTTGCTAAAAAACAGTCGCCAAATAAATTTAAACATCTCAATACGCAAGCGAAGTATGACATCACTGACCGCCCGTGGATGCAAGAAAAAGATTTTCCATGTTAATCGCTCATTGGATTTTTTTTTTTTTTTTTTAAATTCTAGAAGAATTATTTCCCGATTTTAATCCTCATATTTGGGTATAGATATGTATTAATTATTGTATGCATGCGTTAGATTGAGTTATTTTGCTGTCAAATTGACAAAATTTTAATTTTAAATTTCAAAACTGTCACTCTTGGCGTTTTTTGTATTTGGCGATCAAAAACGTAATACGAAAATATACATGCCAGATGTATATTTTCGTAATATGTATTGTACGAAATATTGTTTCATATTATTCGTTACACTCTTAATGTAAGTTTTTAAAATAACCATGATTTTTGAAAGGAATTAAATTATATTCGCCAGATAATTTGGCGATATTTCTTTTTTTTTTCTGCCAAGGATGACGGATATCAAATCTATTCCGCTGCAACATATTAGTATATTATATCAGATACTTTATTTAGACATTTGAAAACAAATTTGACTTCAAATTATGATAGAATATTTATCCTTTCCCTTTTAATTAGTTTATTAGTTGGATGTTTATTGTGTAAATATCATCCTTTGAAATGAAATGTTTATGTTTTCAATCGAATATGGAAATTTGCCATTTTTTTTTCTAGAGTTTTGAAATTTAAAATTCCAATTTTATCAATTTTACAACAAAAACAATTTAATCTAACGGATGCACATGATAACTAATACATATCTATATCCAAATATGGGGATTAAAATGGGGAAATAATTTTCCTCGATCTTTATTATTTTTTTACAAAAAATCCAGTTCACTTTTTATATTATTGTTCGCGTGAAAATATATTTTATTATATGTCTAAAAATAAATTAATTCGTAAATCTTTTTGGCAACAATTATAAATTAAAATAAATAATATTATAAAACAGAATTTCTTATTTTATTTTATTTTATTTATTTATTTATTTTTAAATTCCAATTTCGTTTACACCACGGAGTAAAAAGACAGGAGAAGAAGGTAACGCTGAAATTTTGTGATGTTGTTTTCTAATGTTTACAGATGGCGCCAGCGTGCAATCCTTCCTTCTCTCCAGCTTCCGCAATGTTATTCAATGGGGAAATGTCTCGTTTTAATTATTTTTTTAAAAATAATATCAAGCTGAAAAAATTTCGATTGAAAGCAAATTTCATTAAATAGAGTATTCTAACCAACATGTTTTTTTTAAGAGCCATTTTATACTAATTTTACTTTGAAAGAAAGCTTTTAAAAAATGACGATTCTTATGAACCGAAGCTAGCTAAAACAGACAATTGGGAGGAAGGAGAATGGATGAAATTTTGTAAAGAAAAAAAATAAACTTACTTTAGGTGCAGAAAACACGAACTCTGACTTTATTTTTCTCCTAGGGCTTTTTTTTGTTTTTCTTATCACTATCATAGCCTGTTTTACAACTAGGAACGAAGTATTTATTTGAAACATC
Organism: Salticus scenicus; assembly: GCA_963930645.1. Lineage (NCBI taxonomy): Eukaryota > Metazoa > Arthropoda > Arachnida > Araneae > Salticidae > Salticus > Salticus scenicus. The sequence goes on from OZ005648.1 coordinate 71,546,961, forward strand.
TGAATTATGCAGTTTTAAGAACTTACAAAGAAATTAAATTGCTTAAAATAAAAAATTTTAAATGTACTTCAGCAAAATTCTATCGAAAACAACAGTATATCCGCGCCGAAGTAGGGAGGAATGACAAGTGGCGCCCTCAGTATTTACCAAAAATTTAGATCACAGTTTCGTAGCTTTCTCCCATTGGACCTTCAACTCCTATTAATATTACTCCGTGGTTTACACACATCAGTTTAAACCACGGAGTAATAAAGACTCCGTGGTTTAAACATTGATGCTTAGATATTATATCATATCATATCAAATTAAATTATTAGAAAAATAAACACTTTTAATTCTATAATGACGTCAGATTTAACGTGTAAGTTTAACAATTAAAAATGCTTTATATGAATTTCAATTTAATGCACGTGCAAATATATTTCTTTTCTTTTCACGTCAAGATATTTTAAAAACGAAATGAATATGTAAATGTTTCTTTTATGTTGGCAGCAGCTAATTTTTTTAATATTTCATTATTTCCATTTCTATTACGGCTTCTATGGGGATTTTAATTAAAATGCTCAGATTTTAAACTAAAATTTATTTTATCAAAATTAAATATAGCCTATAACAATATGGCATACTGTAGCTTTCAGTCAGTGAAAGAAGTTTTTAAATCGGTTCAGTAGTTTCAGAGATTACCCTCCACAAACAAACAATTTTTTGCGCTTTATATAATGATATAGATAATGATATAGATAACTGGAAGATTGAGTATGATTCAGTCATTACAAACTTTCTTCTATATCTTTCTACATAACAGCACTACTTACTGGTTAACACGCACACAAATTTAATCAATGAAGTTTCTCGAATTTAACATTTTATGTGCGCGCAGCTTGGTACTATTTTCACCAACAGATCTTAAAATGTAATTATCTAGAAAATCAATGAAAATAATAGAAGCTACACTTGACCAATGTATACCCTAGTTGAATGAGCTTAATATTTTCGTAATTTATACCTCACATTTCAAGTTTCGCGCATTTATGTATAATAGAATTGGAGATACAGCAGTTCCGCAAGATCAGTTAAAACTTATTCATCACCAGTTTGTGTCAAGGTCCTACCAAAAATAAAATCTCGTTGAAATTCGCCCATTGGTTTGTGAGACACAGCGTCCACAATATTTTGGCAACATACACAGAAGTAGAAAGTTAGAATGTACACATGAGACATGTATATAAAAATAATTATAACTAAAAGAAGAATCAAATTATTATGCGCCCCCCCCCCCCCCACCAGTGGCCGATCGATTCTACGCTCAAAGCTACTAGACAGAAAGTGCCGGGTTTGATCCCAGGTCGCACTCGTCGACATAGCCGTTAGAATTTTTCCGTGGTTTTCTCGAAACTTCCGTGAATACGAGTAGGGTTCTTTAGAATAACCAATTGGCCTTACTCCCAAAACACAAACACAAACAGAAAAAATATCATGCGCAGAGTGTGCCGATACAATTATCCGCATTATTATCATGTAAAATAGTTACAAGAAGTTTCAAAGCTATAAAACTTTCATTATCCAGATAACTGATAAAATAAAACCTAAAAATCAATCTAGTTTTTCGTAAGTAAAATAAAAGACGATTGCTATCGCGTCTGCTGATAGGCATAAAATGCAAAGTTAATTCATGTAAGCAGTTTGCTAATAGTTATGCAATACCTGATTTAAAAAAAAAAAAAAAGATAAGGAAATTGTATCTACTTTTGTTTGATATCTTCCAGAAAAATCAGCTCATATGCATAAACTTAAGGACGCAGAAGGAAACGCTGATGTAGGAAAAATAGAAAAATATACAAGTTCAAAGAAATTTTTTATTTAAAGAATAACATGCTCATGATTTTAAATACCCATTTATCTTTAAATCATCAAATCGATGCATTATTGAAAAATCTATTTCAATTTAAAAGTGTAGTTGAATGTGTTTATTCTACTATATAAATTTGATCTATTTTTACTTCCTCTTACCCATATATATGGTAGAGAAAGTATTGCTTTTTGGCCAATTTTCTGAAATTCATTTTTTTTTATATTTGCACGTTTTGAGGTACCCTGAATCCGTAAAACATATTTTTAGCGGTGGCTCTGTGTGTGTGTGTGTGCTTCTGTGTGTGTCTGTGTGTGTGTGTGTCTGTTATAAGCATATCTCAAGAACAAATAGTAGTAGAAAGCCCAAACTCGGTATTCTAAATGTATATCATATAAGGATGCTACACTAAACTTTCGTTGAGGTCAAGCAAATGGCTCGTGTACAGAGCCACCCAGAAGAATTGAAATACATTATGTCTATATGGAAATTTCTGGTAATTACAGTGTAACATCTATCGGCTGACTTAAACAAAACGAAAAGAAGAAGATTTTTTATATGCATAAAAGCATGTTTTGTGTACATTGTCTTATGGAAATAATTCATCATTCGTTTACAGGGCTACACAAAGTATTTGGATATATTGGGGATATACTTGGAAATTGTGTGAATTTTGATTCATTTTGTGTTAGATAATTTGGAAGTAAAACTAAATATAAATACATAATATTGTTTACAGTGCATATTGTTTATAGACAATATACAGGGCTACCCAAAACTGAATTTAACGTTCTTTTCTATTGAATACAATTGATGGAAGTGCTTTGCTACATTTTACTGTATCAATGGACACTGTTCAGGATGTAAAATTAATTTTTCGTACACATACTGTAAACGAAGTATTTTTTGAAGTTTTACTTTCAATCTTTTTTTTTGGTATAATATCACGTTTTGAGATGCTCTGATATCGAAAGTCTAATTTTTAGCGGTCTATCTGTATGTGTATCTGGTATCAGCATAACTTAAAAACAAACATCTGCAGGAAGTTTAAATTTGATATTTTGAAGTCTCTATTAGGTTTACCACTTAAAAATTTCATCATGTTTGACAAGTTTGAAAAATAATTAATGAGAGCCTTGGTTAAAAAAAAAAAAAAAAAATAATTGTAGGGACTGTAAACGAATGAGGGGGGGGGGGGGTCGAAGGGGGCTCCCCCTCACACAGAATTATATGTCAAATAAAACTGTTCCTAAACTTATTTTAGATTATTTTTAAGGTACATTGAACTTTATTATCTTGGGTTATTGATCTCAAGACTTAATACGCAATCTATCGTTATAATATTGTAATGCAGGTGTTATACATGGAATTAGTCTTAGTCTATCTGACATAATCTGAGTAAAGTTGTAATATTCAGTGGAAAATCACACCAGAAGCGCCTTGACGAGTGATCTAAATGAAGAATATATAAGTTCGGATTTTTATTATATGCACTTTACATATTAAAATAGTTGAAATTTCATTCCTGTATATAACTGTCATAAAGATTTTTTTAAACTGCAGCATGTAGCAATTTCTGAAGCGCTAATCTGCAAAATCTAATCACTCTCAGTTTATGTCATAGCTCAACTGAATGTAAAGTTATTCCCGTTGAATAAATAATAAATATATATATATATATATATTAAATAATTTAGCTGTAAAAAGAAATAGATTTCGCTAAGGAAAATTTGTTTCTAATCAGTAAACTTGCATATATAACAACATGAAACTATTTAACAAACAGACTAAAAGATATCATTTTTCTTCTTCAATATAAACATAGAATTAGTTTTCTATGCAATTAGTTTTCTTTTTTTTTTAATTCAATTTTTCCCCCCGTAATATTTTGTCGTAAATAAGATCTATGCCTTAAAGCAACTCAATTTTCGAGGAAAATAGATGATAATGTTACAAATTTCTGCTATCTAAATTTATCATTTAAACGGAAGGGAATTCAGGCGAATTCAAAGATTTTTGTTTACCAGGCGCATATAATATAAACTACTTTTTGCATTTAACAATTTTAATATTTCGAATATTGCTTATTCCTTCAATAATATACCTCGCTGTTATTCTGCTTAGTAACAATTGTTGAAATATATTCCGCAAACAATCGCGTAATTTTAGATGGATATATGATAAATTTGATATCCATGATAAGGATATGTGTAATTTTGAAAGACACACACCCAAAAAACTGCAACAGTTTTCAACTTTTCAAAATAATATTAAAATAATTATTTACTTTTATGGATTTATTTCAATAGTAATGAAAAATTGTGTCATAAGTGATTAAAAACTGGACTGTGTAAAAGACAGTGGAACCGTTAAAATTTTATAATAAAATGATATTTATTATTGTTATTATTTTGAAAAAAATATCGTAACAAAATATGATCACATTTAAACAAAATGAAAACTTTCCTCAAAGTATTTTGGTAGAACTTTAATTAAAAAACTAACATGCTTGGTTCATAAACTATTAATAAGCGAAATAAATAAACAAAACACAAATGCACATTACAGTCGTTGGAACACAATAATGACCCAGATAAAGGAATTTACAAATTCAATTAATGTATCTGTTTAACAATATTTAAAATAAACAAATAAAAAGATATTTTTATTACAAAAACCCATTTTAAAACATTAACATAATGTACAATGTATATAATTATTCGATATATATATAAACAATATATAATGTTGCCATTTACGTTGAAATAAAGCTTTTATTAATATTAAGAAATAATTGAGATATATGGGTAAAATGTATTCTGAATATCAATTAATTCTTATGTTCTACATCATGTTATATATTAAAATTATTACTATTGAATTTGTTTGGTTTCTTAAAACTGTAAATCGAGGTAACCCATATTCATTCTATACGACAGTGGTTACCTTTAAAATATCAAGAAACGCTGTGTGAAATCTACAACTCTGGATGGTGACATTTTAGAAAAATTTTAAAAGTCTTCTTGATAATAAAAGCTGAAATTTGTCGGGGATAAGCTGAAAACTGATGCCATAGCTACAATAATGTATTGGAATAAAGAAAGTAAAATTTGTCCAATAATTTCCATGCATGCATTTCAGAAGAAAAAAAATAATGAAAAAAGGACAATTTAAAATAAAAATTTAGATCCCAATTAGCAACAATGTACCGTGAAATAATAATAATAATAATAAAATTAAAGCCTAAAAAAAAAAGCTGACAGTTAAAGTATAATAATAGAAAGAAATAAATATCACGCAGTTGGCATACATTATAAATCTTTCTATTCACACTAACATATTAAACCATTTAATCGTCATTGTATTTTACCTCTGTGATGACGACACAATTTGTTTAGAGGATTGAAACTTACTCTATACAATAATAAAGTTACGTACAAAATTTCAGCAATCTAACCATAATAATAATAATAATCAAAAGCCACGGAGATGTAAGATAAAGCTAATTTAAACAGCTTTCCTAAGCCTCAACGCAAACTTTCAAATGGTAGGAAGTATTATGGCAAATAGCATTGCAAGGGTTATATACAAATTCACGAATGAAATCATTGATAACGTAAATAAGCACAATTAAATTTCAATTTCCAACTAAGCTGTCAAATCATTTTTTTAAACATATTTCTAGAGCATTTTAAATTAAAATGCTGAAATTGTAGAAATTATCTAACTAGAGTATTGAGTGTATCTTTGAAATTTAATTTGTATGTATAGAATGAAAACTTAGGAAGATGGTGGACATTGTAACGCTCTTTTGTAAATTATCGTTTTAAAATTAAGAAAAATTGCATGCATGTGATTTGATATGTGTTATGTTGTTACTTATGCCACTCTGAAACTTTACCCGACGGGTAGTGACACTACCTGTTATTTAATGCAAGAAGGGAGCGCCTTAAATTTAATGAGTATCACAGATGTACAGGCCGACTTCAGCTCTAAAAACACACTACATATGGCACCCAGATATCGACAGGTCGTAATTTTGATCCAAATCAAGGTTGAGTAACCCCTGATCTAGTACTCTCAGAGGTATAAATTTAATGAAAACATGGAAGATTTTGTGACCACTTCAGATTTAACGTGCACCAGTCGCAATTAGCGTACATGGTGTTTTTCGACTGGCTCGAGTATAGAACCCATAATCTTCCAATTACGAGCCCGATACTCTATTAACCAAGCTACCGCGGCCCTATGATATATAAAACATTAAGTATATTAAAGTTTTCTCAAAATTAGTTAAATTCAAAAATTAAATTCAAAATTTTATTTTATTTGTTTATTTATTGTAAAAAATTAGAATTTTCTAGCTCTTACAATCATTGGAATTTTATAAAAGTCATGCAGAAGGTAGCTTCAGTTATATCCATCTTAGCTTTCCGTCTTTATTTAAACTTTAAAATATAATTTTAAGTTTTGAAATAAACTGAAATTCCCCTTAAATTTCCCGATTCAAACTTAAAAATATTAATTATTTTTTATAATACATTTTAAAATATTATTAATCATACTACATTTTAATACTTATGTATATTAATTATATTATGTTGATTATTTTGTATCGATTTCTAATATATTTCTAAATATATTGAAGCAAAAGAAAACTATTATTTCATCTAGAAATTTACTTTTAGATAATATTAAACGAAGTAATTAAGTTCTTTACTTTTTTTATCTTTCGCTATAATAATTTAGATGAAAACAAAATACAGAAACTCAGGAAGCTATCAGGAAGTTGAATTTAACATACTATTTTTAATCTAATCGTGCTGATTTTGCAGGGTGTTGTGTCTAATAAAATTATGTCTTTGAGTAATCAGCAATATGTAATCAAAAAGGTTGGAAAAATAACAAAATTTGTAAAATGATATCTAAAACAGCAAAATGCTCATTTTTAGAACTTTTACATAAATATATAAACTGCGACCTGGGCTTTAGCTTTTACGCCACATCGGTAGTTATCAACGTGGCAGGTATGAAGTTCCTGGTGGCGATAGCCTTATTAGTTCTTTCAGTGGCAGGTACATACGTTTTTGTTTAATATATGCGATATTTTACATATTTTTAAACATTAATATTTTCTGGTTTTAAAACATTTATATGTGAGATTTTAAATATTTAAAAATTGATTTAGATAATTGACTTATAATATGGCATTTATTTGTCTTATATAATTTTGATTTTGTTGATTTTTATAATTCTGTATTTTTTGTTATATATATATATATTTCCTCTTCCCATTTTCTAAACTTGAGCATTGTTATACTAACATGAGAAGTTTTTATAATTATATTAGAAGAGTTTGGAGTCTGATTATTGGAAACTTATTTCGGCTAATGACACTGAATTTGGTTGATATATGTTTCAAATTACCCGAAATTTATTTCCGAAAAAAAAAAAAAAAAAAGTAAGCTTTCAAAATGTACATTAGAAGTAAAATTGATGCTGCAATCATAATGATATTTAGTTAGTAGATGAAACAGAAGCCTGCAGATTAAAGGTTTATCCACACTCAATTACAAATGGTATTACATGTATTCAGTAATTTGACATTTACTTTCTTTCAGAATGTTAATTTATTAACAGCACGTTCCATTTCTGAACGTAGCAATTCTCCACTATTTTTTCTCTCATGAAATGTTATTCCGTCTTTCAAAATTGACAGACTTTCAATGTGTCTTTGACACGACAATTTCTTTTAAATAATGGCACTTTTTCGTTGATTTTCAGATCTAGATAGCATCGGTTTTAATGTAATATAGTTTTTATGGCCATCACAATAGATGGCGCCAGCAAATGTCTGCTGAATAGCCACCATTTGATGGAATACCTACTGGCTTTAAATTCTTCTAAATATACTTAAGTATGAGAGGTTGAGCATATGTTTTAACAAAAAAAGGTTATTATTTTTTTTCAATTTCTGTAAGATAAAGCGCATTTCAAGTGTATTAGATTAAATTTTTGTAGCCGAGATCTCTAGCCAAAGCGCTTATAAATGCCTAAAAATGCTAACGCTATGCTAAAAATATAAAACGCTTAAACTCTAAAAAATGTTCAGTCAATAATTCTATTGGTTCATTCCGTATAAATTCAAGGCTCACCAGCAACCGAGCGGTTCTGCGCTCAAAGCTGGTAGATGTAAGGTGCCGGGTTCGATCCCAGGTCGCGCTCGTCAGCCCAGCCGTTCGGAGTTTTCCGTGGTTTTCTCCGAAATTTGCATAAATATGGGCTAGGAACCCTTAGAAAAACCCCCACGGAGGGCAATCCCCCTTACACTCAGAACGCTAGAGCAGTCAATCGGCCTTACTCCCAAATCCAATCCGTTTAAATTCAAGGAAGTGTGTTGCTCGACTATATTTGTTTCTTTTGGTACTTGTGTCCTTTACAGGCATACATGAGAGATATCCAAAACAACCTTTTGCTTCTCTACTGTTAATCTGGGATTTTATACAGGTCATCTAAAGTCTTCTGGTCAAAAATGGGATTATCAGATCTCTATATTTTGGCACAAATCTCTTTGAATTAAATTTATGAGTGCTAATTTTAAATATCACATGCTTAGTTATACTGCTGTAACTCAATAACTAAAATAATAACAATAGGTCAAAGTTCAAGGTCAAAATCAAATTTTTGTCAATTTCGACAGTGAATAACTCTTCTAGAAAACAAAACCACAGAATAAAATATCGCAAAAATTAATCTCTGGAATAACACTAATGAGAAAAATTAACTGTAATTGTGTAGTTTTTAACACTTTACAACTTACAGGTCTCCGAAATGTCACAAAAATGACATTTTAAGACCTTCATAAACCAATAGGGAAAAAAAAAAATCTTTGCCAATTTATTAATCTATTAAAATATTATATGTATATTGTGTGCATTGTTTTGTGGTTTTGATTTTTAAAAAACTGTATAGTTTTTGAATTGCGTAATTCGGCTAATTGACGCACACTAAAGTAGAAAATTAAAAATTGAATCAAATAATTGCAGATTAATTTTGTTTTATTAAAATATGCTTTATAAAAATGCAAAAAAAAAAAAATGGAATTATTATGAAATATTAAAAAGTTTTGTTTTTTTGGTGAATATTTAAGCATTATAAGCATTTTTTTAAAAGTGAAAACCACAAAACAATACACACAATATACATAATATTCTGACAGATTAATAAATTGACAAAGATTTTTTTTTTTTTTTTTAATCCCCTTTTCGTTTATGGGGGTCTTAAAATGTCGTTTTTATCATTTTTCTGACATTTCGGGGAACTGTAAACTGTAAAGGGTTACAAACTACACAAGTACAACTAAATTTTCTCATTAGTGTGATTCCAGAGAACAATTTTTGTAATATTTTATTTTGTGGTTTATTTCCCTAGAAGAGTTCACTATCGAAATTAACAAAAAATTCTACATTTGACCTTGAACTTTGACCTATTATTTTAGTTATTAAGTTACAGCAGTACAACTAAGCACGTGACACCTTTACCTTGGCAAAGAATTGGCAAAGATATTTTTTTATTTTATTTTATTTTATTTTATTTTTTTGTTTATTTCCCCTACTGGTTTATGAAGGTCTTAAAATGTCATTTTTGTGACATTTCGGAGACCTGTAAACTGTAAAGGGTTAAAGACCACACAATTACAGTTAAATTTTCTCATTAGTGTTACTCCAGATATTCATTTTTGTGATATTTTATTTTGTGGTTTTGTTCCCTAGAAAAGTTATTCACTATCGGAATTGACAAAAAAAATTTTTTGACCTTGAACTTTGACTTATTGTTATTGTTTTAGTTATTAAGTTACAGCAGTATAACTAAGCATGTGACACCTTAACCTTATGTACTTTGATACTAAAATTTAAAATTATCACACATAAATTTAATTCAAAGAGATTTGCGCCAAAATATAAAGGTCTAACAATCCCATTTTTAACCAGGAGAACGACTTTTGATGACATGTGTAAAATCCCAGATTCATAGTAGAGAAAAAATAAAAGATTTGAACATCTTTTACATGTGCCTATAAGAAACACAAGTATCAAAAGAAACAAAAATAGTCAATCAGCACACTTCCTCGAATTTATATGGAATGACATTTTGAAGTTGTATGCAAAATTTCAATAAGTTCGGAGAATTAGTTTTTAAGAAATGATATCCCCATCGATTTCAAAAATAGTGTTTTTAGAAGTAAGCCACTAAAGTTTTAAGAAGGAATAAAACAAACCTAATGAGGAGATTTTTCCAAAAGCTGTCTTACCTACACTTTTATTCTGATTTAGTTTAAATTTTGGAAAAAAAATCCTAGAAATACTGTACTATATTAGATAAAAAATAAAAATAAAATAAAATAAATAATTGTTTCAAATTTTGAAAACCATGTATCCCGTCAAAAGTGAAGAAATGGTAGTAAGAAAATTTTTGTGCAGAGCCTGATTAAGGGGGAAGCACACATTATTTATACGTACACCGTTATTTTTTAACAAATACTTTCCTCCTATAATAAACAGAAAATTCTCATTAAAAATTATTTTAAAAGAATTCTGGTGTCTAATAACGATGAGTAAATTGGATTGTTTTACACCGTTTATTTTTTATAAAAAATATCTCCTCGTCAAAGCGTGGAATTTCTATGACATGAAGTAAAAAATAATTGTAAAAATATTCCGGTGAGAGCGGAGATAATGTGTGCTTCCTCCTTAACCAGGCTCTGTTTTTGTGAAAATGTTATAGTAAAATTTACCGATAAGGAAAGAAGAATAGACTTCATGTTCAATTACATTTTTCAGTTTATGTATTAAAAAATGTTACACACGTTTCTCATCTGCTTAGACTAGTAAGCTTCATATGAATAAGAAATTTAATTTTCATCATTCTAAAAATTAACCAAGAAGTTTTAATGCATTATATGCCAGAAAAATTGTTTTATTTATTTTAATTTAAGATTTTTTTCTTTTTAATGAGCAATTACAAAATTGTTTTTATTACAAGTACAAGGAACTCCAAATTTAAAATATTTTCTATGAAAAACGAGAAATACTACATAAACAAAATTATTAACTGAAATTTAATAAAATGAAACATATAGATAAAAGAAATTGCTTTCTTACTTTATACATTAACTAGCAGAACTTGTTTTGGCTTTTCCATCCGCAACAACATCTGTTGGAAGGTTCCCTAATAACATATCTTTAAAGCAGCTACATATCTAATTTGAAATGTTTTAGCTATAAAAATTCTGTCCGACTATGTTCTTGAAAGTTGTTTAACCACCACTTGTAAACACTCAAAACAAAATTCTAGCAAAAATACCCCCAAAACCTTTACCTTTTCATAGCTGTTTTAAGGTAAAAACTTGATTTAATAAAAGAGCTATCATAAATTTTCAATAAACTGCTAAATACAACTTTTGAGCTTTTCTTGCCAAATTTATATTTAAATCATTATAATTATTTTGTATTAATTAAAAATAGTTAAAAAGTATATAATTAAACATACATATAAAATAAAAATGCATCTTTAAAAATGAATAGCTAAATGTGATAGCATTAATTTGTATAAGTACAGTAATTTTCTCACGTAAATGATCTTTGTGTTTATATATTGATTTAGTGTAGTCTTAAATCTTTCACACTTATTTTAATATGAAAATTCTTTGTTTTTATGGAGCAAATATCGATTATGCGTCCTTTTGCTCTTTCTAAATTTCGCAAATTTTCTAACCCAGTCTGTGTTTATCATTTTCTCCGTAATCATTTTTCTTAAATTTCGTTACAAAATTCATTTTATTTTTCTTGGCATGCTAATGAAAAAACATCTTTACTTTTTAGTTCATAATGTCTTACTTAATATTCACAGACGATCTATATTTCAAGCAATTATTAAATATTAATTACATATCTATGCACATAATTAGTACTCAATACAGGCAATATATATTATATTAGTACTGAACATACAGAGTGTACAAAAATACGAAAACACTTAAAAATGTAGTATATTTTTTAATTACTTATTTTAATTCGTTATCATACCTGCCAATATTTTAATTTATTCCGGAGTACATTTAGCTCCGCCTTTAATCCATACCACTTTTTTTTAAAGAGTAAATTTTTGTTATTTTATCATAGTTATATATTGGAGAAAAATATCCTAAAAATAAAGTGGTGCAAAATAAAGGCGGAGCTAAAAATACTCCGGAATAAATTAAAATATTGGCAGCTATGCGTTATTATGGAATGACCCTGATAACTTTGTGCTTCAGTCAGATACGGCCACACCACATCTCCACCTACATGTTAGGTTATTACATAACTTAGTGATTCTCAAACTTTTAAAAGCCTAAGCGTATTTATAATCGTCGAAGTAATTGCAGCACACTATCCAAATTTCTGAGAAGAATGTGTTCTAATAATTAAGTTAAATATTCAAAAAGCAAACACTCATTTTCTCGGGACTGTGTTAATACATAGATAAGCCCCTCCCTTTTATCAGTTCATTTTGGTGAAGATAGAAAATCCTATTTCACAGAAATATGACTTTGAAAACAATTTTCATTATATTTACGAGTAGGCTGAGTTTTCTTTTTTCTGGCCTTTAATTTTTGTCATTTCCGGAATAGGAGTGTTTAATATAACGCTATTTCTTAAGAAGTCTTTAGATTTCATTTGTATATTTATCTGAAAATAAGAATTGTGAACTTTCCCTTTTGAAACGTTCAAAATAATTTACGTAAACAAAAAGAATAATTTATTTTTTTCTTTTCAAGATAAACAGCTGTTAATTAACATAATAATGATCTATCCCCTCCCCCGCCCCTGAAAAAAAGGGGGCGGGGTACATCCATAACGAAATCATGTAATAAAGTACTTATATTTATTTTTTATATCTACACATATTTCTCTGGAAACAAACCGGACACACCTGAAAATCTCTCAGGGCGCACTAGTATGCCATGGCGTGGTACACATCCTAGATTGGTCGAGGTGGAATAACCGGCTAATGTGTCCTAAAATGATTTCCTAGGCCTTACATGATATTAACTATTTTGAACTTTTCCTGCGGGGTCATGTGAAGAGATATTAAATAATTGATATGTTAAAATGTAAAATGATTAGTATGCAAAAAAACTTTTACATCTTTACTCTTTGAAATTACATACATTCTTACTTTCTATTGCTAATATTCTATTTACCACAAATTGTCAAACGTATTTCCGTACTACTGCTGTTTGTACAATTGTTTTCTAAACCCTGTTCATAATATCCGTGCACTTTATACAATTTCTGTAAAGTTACTGAAAAATTTATCCAAAGTCTCTGTAAATTTGCAACATTTCCCAGTTAAAAATAAATAATCGAGATTCTCTGCCTAGATTCTCTGTTTTTATTTATTTAATTGTTTTAATTTGCAATAAAAATATTTAAAGAAATATTTCTACTCCAGAAAAAGTGTTAGAAATCAATAATATATTCCAGCGAATAGTGAATTAAAATAATATTAACTATTAAAATGTATACATAAAATAGATTTTTTAACATCTCCGTTTTATATTTCGCTGTGATTCTACATAACACTTAAATGATTTAAAGTATTTTTCTCTTAGTGTACTCAGTTTAGCAGTTAGCAACTAGTTTAGCAACTCAGTTTAGCATTTTGCGAAAAACTTTAGCAAAAAGTTTTTAGCAGTGTACTCAAGCTAAGCAATCTTAATTAGTACATATGGTATGCAATTACAGTGTAGTTTTCTGTTTTCACTAAGTTTATTTTTATACTAAATGTATATGTATAAATATGAGATAATAAAAAACTATCTTATAATCCACCCTCTTTTTTTTTTTTTAACTTTTCCATAAAATTGTCTTCATATAGAAATTTGTGAGAATTAAAACTGTTTATGAACCCTTTGCCGGTTCCATTTAATTTCAATCCTCTGGGCAGTGTTACCAAATTTAGAGACTTTTTAATTCAATATCTAACATTAAATTTTAACTGTAACGGTTGCCTAATAACTTCGATGGTTATTCGTTCATTATGTATATGAAATATCACTTCTCAAAATTACTGGAGGTAGTTGAATAAAAAAGTCATTAAATTTCGCAGTACTGTTTAGAGCGCTTTAATGTGTTAAGTATTTTTATTATACGTTCTTAAAAATTTTATTACATGGCATAGTCTTAGGAGACGGATGATTTCTTTTGGTTTCGTTTCATAAAAAAAAAAAAAAAAAAAAAAAAAAAAAAAAACTTAAGATATTAAAAGACTCAATTTGAAATGAATTTAAATTTCTAATAAATTTTTCATTACTTCAATTATAACAGAGCTTAAAAGTAAATGCGTAAAAAATGCAAATTTTTTTGTCACGGGTCTGCATTTGAGAGCTCATAATAAGAGTAGTAATTTCTGATTCTAAAATGGATGCCCAGTTTTGTGAGTAACAAATTGATTAAAATTCAAACGAAGTTTTAAAAAGAATGAATCAGAAGAAATGACTCGATTAGCACTATCAGTAATTAATTAATCGTAAACATTCAAATCTAAAAAAAAAATAAATAAATAAATAAATAAAATAAAATAAATTGTAAAGAAAATTTGTAAATATAATTTCAGAAACTACAAAATAATGTTATATTAAAATGCCTGTAAAATTTAAAATTATATAACTATAGTTGCATATTTATAATTACATCGTTGTTGATCATTTGCATTATCCCTTGACTCTTTTAAAAGCAATAGCATTTTATGAACATTTTTGTTTAACACTTAAAATTTTAAATATATTCATTCTTTTTCTTTTCTTATTTCAGAAGCTCATCATACCCTTCGTGAACATCGTAAGTACTTCTTGTTCTTTCTCTTTCGATCTTTTCCCCTCCTCTCTATCATACTCCTCTCTATCATACTCCTCCGTCTTTCAATTATTTCAAATCATTATACAAAATTGTAATCTGATGTGACACTCACACGTCTTTCTCTTACCTTGAAATACTATAGATATACTATATAATGGTACTATATAACGAAATACTATAGATACAATGAACACTATAGATATAAATTGGAGATTAAGTGGTAAGATAACGAGTACTGTTATACCGTACGTTAAAAACAATTCAAATGAGGCATCAGATCAGCTTTATTTGACAAATACTTTTGTGCGAGGAGTAACTACCTTCCCCATAAACCGCCCGTTGATTATTTTACTTTCATTTTTATAGAATTCATATCTGTTTTTAAATTTAAAAATTCATTTAAAACTATTCAGACAACTTTCACACGCACCATTCCTTACAACTTATCAATCTTGATCAAAAATTTCAAGTAACAAATTTATATTACTTCAAAATATAACATTTGAATTGCCTTAAATTATTTATTTTTAATTATAAATAATCTCTTAAAAAAAAAAGAGTTAAATTGAACACGTGTCATTTGTTAATTATATTAAAAACACTTTAAACACACGTAATTATATTTATTTTTAAGTTAATCTGATAAGAGAGAGAGGGAGAACAGCCCTTCACTAAATGAACAGCCACAATAAACTCCAAATTATAAACATAAGATAATTTTTTTTTTTTTTCGATATAAAAGAAATAAATTTATTTACTTATTCTCGAATGATGAAACTGAGATATAATTTTATTAATAAGGTTAAAAATTTTAAAGTGGTTTTGTTAGATATATGATGAAATTTAATTTTGAAAATTTTTATTATTTATGCGTAAATAAATATATTTCTTTTTATGTTGGGGGAAAAAAATGAGCAAGTAAACGTTTCTTGGAATCAGTTTAATATGCTTTAGAGCTAATTTTATGGCTAATATACGGATTTTACTTTAAAGAGATAATTATTTAAATAATAATAATAAAACTAATTAAAAATTCGAAAATATTGCTTCGAGGTGCATCAGGAAAGGTCAAAACGAACTTCCGTGCAAAATTCTATTATTCTGTTTCTGTGGACAGCCGTTTGCTTACAAAGCGGCCAACATACGCACAGCACACATGCATAAAAACGCCAATTTATTCTTTTATTACGTGTAAAAATTTTAGTTAAAAAATAAATAAATAAATAAATAAATGATAAAAATAAATAAATAAATCAAAAGTTCGAAAATCGGGCTTTGAGGTACGTCAGGTGAGATCAGAATGGTTCTCCATACGAAATTCTGTAATTCTGCGGTCAGCAGTTCGCCTACAAAGCGAGCAATACACACACATATATCTTTTATTACATATAGAGATCGCAGTACTTCACTAATATCTCTTAAAAATCTTTCAAAGATAGATAGGTAGATTTTTGTTGAATGTGGCAAAAAATTTGATACGAATGTAGTTACAGAATGATTTATATTTATGGTTATTTTGCTAAGACATTATATTTAATTAGTTTTGTTATATTTATTTCTGCAATTAGGACTCATTCGATATATATTTAAAATATAGAAAAATAGAATTTTGTTTCTGAAAATATGGCGATTGAAATATAAGAAGCTGGAAAAGTAACTCTCTTTCTCCCCATTTAAAAAAATAATTAACATAAATTTTTATTAATTTCCACATGAAAACCTTTTTTTTTTTAAATAATAATACATGCTGTTGCCTTATTAAAACTTCCTTTATTGTTTATGTTATGCAAAAATTACGCACGTCAGCTTAGCCGTTCGGAATTTTCAATGTTTTTCTCAGAAGTTTGCATAAATACTGGCTGGGACCATTTTAAGGATTCCTCACGGAAGGCACTCGGCCCAAGTTTAGGAATTTCGAATAGTCAATCGACCTTAACACCTATACCACCACCCTATACAATACAGCCAAATTCTCCACAGCGATTATAAAATAATTTTGCATCAAAGATCAAATTAATTTAAAAAAAAATCAACTAATTAGTAAATTATTTGCATTTAGAATTTTTATTCCACAACACACTGAAACAATTAAAAAACTTTAATATTTGTTCTAGCATTAAGACCGGCACATAAATTTCCCTTCCTCATTGCAGGCTTTGTGGAAGGAAATCTTTACAAATATGACGCCTTCATCAACGTGACAGCCGGTGTTCTTGGATTGAGTAGCCAGGTGTCTGCTTCAGTTCTCAAAGCAGATGTGTTAATATACGCCAAAACCAATACTGAACTAGTTCTCAAAGTAAGTAATGTTAAGAAAGGAGATAATAAGGTAACATAAATATGTCAGTGGCATTTTAGCGTTAATGAATTTTTGATTGAAGTCTTTCTCATATAGTATATCTTTGTTTCTATACCTTGCTTTAATGAGCTATGTAACATTATTTGGAAAAGAATTGCCAGGAAAAATAATTATTTACGTAGTATTGGCAGTTTTAAAAAAATTATCAATGTTGAGTTAAACATAAAAGTCAGTTTAAGATTAGATCCAATCAACATTAACAACTCATAAGTAAAATTATTTTTGTGCTTTTTTCCTAATTGCCAATAATTGTAGTAAACGGCAATAATGAATACTGGGATAAATGCAAATACTTTGAAAATGATTTATTCAGACGTAATACAGAAGAATAATCTTACAGTAGACTATTAAAATATTTCACAATTTCATTGTTATATATCATTTATATATACATAATAAGAAAATCATTGTTTAGATACTATAGTTAACACATGTATATAATACAAAAAAAAAAAAAAAAAAAAAAAAAATGAATATTTCTTAAACCTTTTTGAAGTTAATGTCAAAATTATTTAAAAAATCTGGTGTGAAACAACCACACGACTTCCATTACCCACTAGTACACGTATTATATGCATTTTTGAGAGATAATGTGATCAGAAAACATAAAAGTGACCTAAAGTGAAAATCGTTAGAGCCATTTTTGAGATACCAACATTTATAAAAAATCAATTATTGACAGGAAAACAATAATTACATACAAAAGCATATTTAAACGTGAGTTAAAATGGCGAGTTTGAAAAAAATCCGTACAGCTGTTTTTAATGGAATGCCCTTGGGAGACCTGAAATTGAGCTATTTATACAGGACGCGTATCAATTTTCCTGAACTAACCAACTATATCATTCGAAAGGACATCTAATAGAGTGCTTATATAGCAAATTTGAAGAAAATCGTTAGAGCCGTTTTTGAGATACGGACTTACGGCCCCACTTCCGGTTTCCGATGTCCCACTTCCGGTTAAACTCAATTATTGACAGGAAAACAATAATTACATACAAAAGCATATTTAAAAGTGAGTTAAAATGGCGAGTTTGAAAAAAATCCGTACAACCGTTTTTAAAGGAACGCCTTTGCGAGGACTGAAATTGAGCTATTTATACAGGACGCCTATCAATTTTCCTGAACTAACCAACTATATCATTCGAAAGGACATCTAACAGAGTGTTTATATAGCAAGTTTGAAGAAAATCGTTAGAGCCGTTTTTGAGATACGGACTTCCGATCCCACTTCCGGTTTCCGATGTCCCACTTCCGGTTTTTCAATTTTCACCAAAATTTGGAAATTTCATCTGTACACCAGACGTATTTCAATTCTAAAATTTCGTAGCTCTATCTTTATTAGTTTCTGAGCTATAGTAGCCAGAAGATTCTCCACATACATACATACACACACACACACACACACACACACACACACACATACACACTGACCAATTGCCAAAAAACACTTTTTCGGACTCAGGGGACCTTAAAACGTGTAAATCAGGTGAAAACCCGATATCGAATTTTCAGACCGAATACAATACTTCCATTACCTACGGTAGTAGGGTAATGGAAGTAACTAGAATATTCAATATCTGAGTCTTTCAATTCTATTAAAAAATGAGAAAACTTGAACTTCCGAGCCACAAAATAGCAATAGTTAAACCATTGTTAAAATTGTGTTATTATTATCATTATTTACATGTCTTGCATAATTTAAATAGTTTAATTAATTGCTGAAATAAAATTTTTCTAACTTTGCATAATGTAGGAATTTGTATTAATAAAGCAAGAATACATATAGTTTATACTTAGAGAAGCTTAAAAAAATATATGGTGTTTTAGCATAAAAGCATTGATTTAAAAATATGTGAAAGTGAAATATGCTATTTTAGAATAAAAGCATTGCAGTAAAAATACGTATAAAATGTGTGCATTTGCATATGTTTTATATTTCGGTCTGTTTGTATTGCTAAATATAATCACTGGCATGGACAATAATCGTTAATATATTTATACTATAAGCTGTTATTAAAATTTCTTAAAGGCTTGAAATTTGAAAACTTATGTTGTCAAGTTGCAAGTTTTCTGTAAAAGGACCCATTTATTCCTTTTTTATTTTCCGAACATGCATTATGTAAATAAAGTATTGTATTCATGGCAAATTTCAACTATGAGATTTGGTGTGTGTCTATACGTTTTGAAGTCTCCTGAGTTCATTTTTGCTATTGTTACAGTGATGTATGGGTCTGAGCGAACACGATAACGTCTAAACTTTTATTTAATTAAGCTGAGTGTTGGTAGGTGTATTATGAAACAGTTAAACGAGCTGTGTAGATTTTCATTTGTGTACGACTTACAATTCTTTTACAGGGACACAAAGAAAAATTATTTAACATTATAGCCTGTGGACTCAAATTATTTACAATGTGAACGCATTTGAATACTTGTTCGACAGAACTGAAAGTTGGTAGGTATATTGTAGGTCAAAGTCGCATGAACTGTATAGATTTTCATGAGTGGACGATGTATAGTATTTTACTGGGACACAAAGAAACATTCTTTATCATTATGGCCTACAGAACCAAAATTTTTAAAGTACGATAGCGCCTAAACGCCTTATTCGATTGAGGTAAGTGCTGTTAGGTACTTTATAGGTCACCGTCACAAAATTTGCTCACATGAATCACGCATGTTTACATACGTGTATAAATTTACATTTATTTAATTTTATCATTATCATTATTATTATTGTTATTATTTTAATCGGTATCCAATGTAAAATTTTTATACATTGTGATTTATGAGCACAAAACTATTTAACGCTCACTTCAGTACTGTTAAATTAATTAAAACATATAAAATCAGTTAAATATTTGTTACTGCTAAACTGCCATCTATAGTTCTTTTACTGGAGCGCACGGAATAATTTGGATATAGTACGACCCATTAAAAGATGTAAGGAGAAATACTCAAATACTCTATTATGATTTGCGTTTTTTTTTTTTTTTTTTTTTTTTGGTTTAACGATTTTTTATTTAAAGTTTTTCCAACAACCTTTAAAGACTAACTGTTCAAAAAGGTGAATGGGGTCAATCAAAATTTTTTATTATACACAAAGGATTAATTCTTCTAATAACCTTTAAAATTTATGATTATCCGTTATCGTAAAATAAACTAATTTTTATACATCATTGGTTGATTCATTTTCATCATTTTTGTTTATTTAATGATTTCTCATTTAAGTTTTTTTCAACAACCTTTAATAACTAAATGTTCGAAAAGTTGAATGGAGTCACTCAAATTTTTTTTTATTGTATTCAAAAGATTAATTCTTCTAGTGACCGTTAAAATTTATGTACGACTTATAAAATCTGTAACTGTAAATTGCCATTTATAGATCTTTTACTGGAGCGCACGAAATAATTCGGATACAGTACGAACCATTAAAAGATATAAGGAAAAACATCACTCTATTATGATTTGCGTTTTTGTTTATTTAATGATTTCTCCTTTAAAAATTTTTCAACAATCTTTAATGACTAAATGTTCAAAAAGTTGAATAAAATCCCTCAAACATTTTTTTTATTGTGTTCAAAAGATTAATTCTTCTAGTGACTTTTAAAATTTATGTACGACTTATAAAATCCGTAACTTGTCCGTTATTGTAAAATAAATTAATTTATATAAGAATAATGTACATCATTGGTTAAATATATCAATCCCTTTAGTTAAACCCATTATTGTATTTATTTAACGAACGACTAAAGCAGTCAAAATGTCTGCTTTGTTCATTAGCTTTAAACTGAAAATGGCTAATTTTAATTATTATTATTATTTATTTTGGCAACTTTTTTGTATCAATTTTCATCCTGCTTTTTTTTTTTTATTTATCCTGATTTTAATATAAACTATCCGCGATTGTAATGAAATGCTCGCCCTCTGGTGGGCTAAGGTGAAATTACAATTAACATGCTTTAATTCGGCTTTCATTAAGCCGCCATTGCTTGCCAATGTTCAGTTTCACATATATTTATTGAATAAAAATGAATAAATACGGTAAAAAAGATAACACATACTGTTGTGAGCTACAGTGTAACTCCAAAGGATCAAGAAATCCAGAATTAAGCTTCCATTTATTTTCAAATGACAAATTTAAAATTTCAGTTGCTTCGGCTAATGGAAGTAAAGAATTAATCAGATGATTTGAAACTAATATTTGTTCAACTTCAGTTAAAAATCTACTTCCGACTGAACTTTGAATAAACTGAAATATTTTTTTCCAAAAGCAATCAATTTTCCATGATGTAATGGCGGAGAAATTATAGTACGAATAATAAGTAGAATAACAAAAAGAACAATAATAAATGCACGTGGCTATTATATTTACTAAAAACAAAAGCTGAAAAAGCGCCACCTATCGATCATTACAAACGCGGATTCGAAATGATAAAATTTACAATTATTGTAAATTACAATACTCACTAAATATAAAATTTGATGTTTTAAATTCACACGTGATGAAAGTTGCATATTAATAACAAGTATTTTTCTTTTTGTGCCCAGATTGAGAATGCTGCGGTCAGTTATTCTGTACCTGCCATTGAAAACAAGTATGCATTTGTTAAGTTGAATGCGGATGGCTTGCTTAGCGATAGGCTATCCTCACCCATCAAATTCACGTTGTTGAATGGAACGGTAAGGCTAAGTAAACTTTAGTTATTTTTATACAAAATAAATTAATTACACATTTAAATAATAATATTTTAAAAACCTATGTATCTTTTACGATGCTGCTATATTAAAGACATTTAACACGAATACCTAAATTAATTACTTATTAAGTATTATTATATTTAAAATAGTAAAATAAATAACTTAATAAATATAATTGGAACTTTAATGAGTATTTCAGTCTGAATTTTTTCTAACTTTATCCCAAAATATCTTATGGATTTTAAAGAAATACCATTCCATAAAAATGAAATTTCCTAATACTTTTTAAATTGAAATTAAATTATTAAAGTTATGGGGTATTAACCCTCAATTTTAACTTATATACTCAAATGTATGAATGTAATATTAGTAGTTGGTAGTTCTTGTACAGTCGGTAACAAAAGTGTCCGAACACTAGCAAAAGTTCCTATGTAAAACAAGTAAACTTCGTACGGTTTTGTTAAATAAATCCTTGTCGTATCCTGTTCTTAGTCAGTGTAAGAACATGATTCAATAAGGATTTATTAAACAAAAACGTATGAAGTGTATTTTGTTTACATAGGAATTTTCGCTAGTGTTCGGACACTTTTGTTATCGACTGTAGCTATATTATAAAATATTTTTTGACAATATTTTCAACATTTCTTTGCATATTACCGACACTAAATCCAGCTATGTTAATTATTGATAATGTTTTAAGTCGTTCAAGACAAACATAATCACTTTTAAGTACCATTAAAATTAAGAATAAAACGTATACATTTTTTTTTTATTTAAGGTCACCGAATACACCCTTTCTAGCAAGGATAACCTAGAAAGTGCCAAAATCAAGAGGAGCATTTTGAGGAGCCTGGAAATGACTGTCCCAGATTATGTTATCGAGAGAATGGAAGACCCTAAGTATGCCAGTCAACCTGTCACGTACAACACCACTAAGGTATATTTGTTTCAGTTCTAAATTTTACATAATTAAACGCTGATAGTTTAAATTAATATTAGACGAATTTATGTATTTAAAACGTTATATTGTTTTAGGAGAAAAATTGTATTTTTTTGCGTATTTTGCAGCATATAATGAAATGAAACCCCATGTGTATAGCCTGTAATTGTAACAATTAAAAAAAAAAAAAAAGTTAAAGCAATAGCAGTAATAATTATAATTTTTTACATTTTCTGGAAATGGATTTTCCAATATTATCATTAAAACAATGGTTATATATACATGTATGCATTCGCATTTATCTGAAAATATCATCATTCATTTCTGTGATTTTGTAAAAATTATACATTAATCAGTAAATCATAAAACTGAAATCAGTAATTTCATAAACATTTACTCGTATATTCAGTTTTATTTATTTATTTATTTATTTATTCACTTCCACAGACTTATTGGAAAGTGACGTCATAAATAAATTTATTGTGTATTATTAAAGAAAAACGTATAATAATTTACTGTTTCAATTATTAAGAATGGCATTAAATTAAATTTTACACGTCATCCGTTTTTTTTTATTTTAGAATACAGATTATGGCGTTCACATATCCAACTACATAATAACTTCCAGCCCTAATATCGAATTCCCATCTGAAACTGCAGTTTATAACATCAGCCGTATCGATAACTGTGAGGAAGAATGGTATCCTGCATACAAATTACACCACAACTTTGAGAAACAAGGCTGCCCAGAAGTCTGCAGACCACCTAAAGAATGGAAAGACAATTTATATAAGGCTGGATGCCCCAACGGATTTGAACCTGTAAGTTTCTAAACAATTTTCCTACACAGAAATCAAACCGGGAAGAATCGAATAATTTAAAAAAAAGTCATGTTAATTATTATTAATTAAGAAATCTGATTTATTTTGAGTGTTTTATGCAAAATTTACTCACAAAAATAGAAATAAAAATAAAAGTGATCTAGAAAAATAGTGTCAATGTTTAACTTTTAAAAAGTTATTTTATAATATTAAATCAATTCAAGACAATTCAGTGGTTTTATTTGAAATTATTCGATTATTTGATACATTTATTTAATCATTTCTATGCTTTAAAATGTTGATTAAATGGAGATAATTATACCTAAAATTTTAGAGGGACTGAAATAAATTGATATCTGATAGATAGTTCTATAATAATGCGTTTTCTAAAAATGAAATATGCTGGTAGAAGTGTAAATTAAAAAATTGTTACATTGAGTTTAATAATAATTTTATTGTCAACAAAATTTGCATTTTTTTTTAATTTATTGATTTATTAAAATTTTAATACTTATTAAGAACGAGAAGAAATAGTTAAATTCTCTAAACATAAAAATGTAGCTTGAATACCCATACTCTATATAGTATATTCATATTGCTATCTATATCTATTGTGTGTTCCATGAAGACCTTTCAAACTTTGCGCCTTCAGATTCTTTACTTGGTAAACACAGAAAAAGCCCAAAGAGCTGTACCATTGGGATCTATAATTTTTGAGAAAAACTATGACATCGTTTTTGCTTCAACGAAAAAAAAAAAAAGTAAAATAATAAAAATAATAATAATAATTTTATTGAAAGCATGAACATCGGTATTTGCATTTGTTTAAATAGGAACATGTTCAAAATGTCCACCGCGCATATCGAGCCATGGCTATACACACTGTGGAAAGGCTGACTACATATGTTACAGCAACGTTGTGTCCACCAAAGTACATGCAGCATGAACACAAGAAACTAAGTCCCTTTTTATAGTAGCTAGATCTCGGCAGACTACAAATCCAAAGTTTTCAGATCTGACGATCATGGAGGCTATAAAAC
Source organism: Salticus scenicus (assembly GCA_963930645.1). Lineage (NCBI taxonomy): Eukaryota > Metazoa > Arthropoda > Arachnida > Araneae > Salticidae > Salticus > Salticus scenicus. The sequence continues at coordinate 71,571,573 of OZ005648.1, forward strand.
TGGACCCGCACGTCCAATACTGCAGCTTGAATATTCCATATGCAACAATTTTTCTCGAAAATTATGGTATTTTGTAAATCGGTATCTTGAGAATATCTACGTATACAAATTCATAACTTTTAAAACGACAGGTACACGAATCTACGATGTATTGGTACTATAGTGATGAATTCGCTCAAATGCAAACATAATTTTGAATACTGAAGAATATCTTAAATTACATTTACATAAATTAATGTTAGTATTATAACTGCTCATAATAACTTATGTTTTGATTTTTTTTTTGTTAGCAATAGCTGGGTTGTTTCACATTCTAAGAAAAAGTTACATTTAAAAATCGGTTTTAATCTTAAAACATCGTCCCAAGTCGGTTTGTATCACATATTTATAAGCTGCATTTTTTTTTTTTTTCTAATATATATATTTTTTTTTTTTTTTTTTTTCCCCCCCGGTACGCATTTTTTTTTTTTTTTTTTGTCCATTTTTGAGAACTACAGTATAAAGATAGAAATTATATATCTATATCTATCTAACAGCGATCTATCTATTTATGTTAATTAAAAAAAAATCCCAAAGCTCTTTTTTTTTTTTTTAAATAGACTTTTTACATTATGCAAAATGAAACAATAAAATGTTTCAAAATCATATATACTATATATATATTATATCACTGAAAATGGAGGCATTTATTTTATTTTTCTTACCTATTTGAAAGCTTAAGCTTGCTTCCAATATTTTTTACTTTAACAATAGATATTAATATTCTTTTTTTTTTTTTCTTTTTTTTAAGTACAGTTATGAATGATTAATAATATTGTTGCATTTGTAGTCTTCATAATTCTCTTGAAACCTCATATTAGCTTTATGCATATAATCCAATAAGCTTCCTAAATATTACTTTCAATTTCAGCACCACAGTCCAATCAAGAGATCTTTTAGTCATCAACATTCTCTTAGCCTTGTCGATGGAGTACTCAACCCTGAAATGATCACCACTATTGAAACACACTTTGCAAAAATGTATGACCAGGATATGGAAGTACTCATCAGGTTAGTACTTAGTTTCTTACTATGGTGAAAAACGAAAACAAAGCAGTTCTGTTTATGCATTTTTACTTTCTTTTAAATAAAGTAAAAACACATAAACAGAACTGTTTCCGTATACATAAAAAAAAAAAAAAAAAAAATTGAATTCATGAAAATTTTTGACTTTCGGTTTTTCAATATATTTGGAAATTTTGAGATAGACATCTGAATATTTTTCCCGAAATATAAAATTTGTGTACTTGAACACTATTTGACTATTTTTTTTTTTTTAATCTCTGCCTGTGTGTGTGTATCCAAAATTTTGTGCACGATGTTTTCCACAAATCAGTGAACAGAATTCAGTATAACTTTATATTTGTTTGAACCTTAAGTTGGGTGCTGATTAGCTTTTGGAGCATGTTGCTCAATAGGTGGCTCTGTCATGTCGTTTCTTCAAAATTTTTAATAGGGCAGCGCACAATAAAATTTCGCATAAATGTATACAATGAAGATTATTTTTAATAAAACATTATGAAAATTGAAAAAAATATGTATAATAGTGGTAATGAATTAGAACAGAATTTTTGTATATGTCAGTGCATCCTGTCTCCTCTCATGAGGAAAAACCGCCCTACAATGTGAAAATTTCCAGTATGAGTATTTTTCAAGAAAGCTCCTCAGAAACTTTAAAACGGATGGTTGAACTATATATCTCTATATATTGAAAAATTGGATAGTTGAACCATAGATGATCAAAGATAATGTATATTCATTATTAAAAAAAAAAAAAAAAAAAAAAGAAAAAAAGAAAAGAAAAGAGAACAAAATGCATTTCCTAAGATATCGCCTTTAGGGCACAAAATTGTCTTTCTTTCGACATTTAGTGTTATATTTTTCTAAGATGAAGATAAAACAATTTTGTTAAACAATTTTGTAGAAATTCATAGAAAACAATTTTGTTAAATTATTTTAATAAATTATTTGCAATGCGATAATTTGTATAAAAATATATAGAAGAAAGTATAGTAATGGCCACATCTAATTAATTTTCCTTTTTGTTTTAATCAAGAGCATTGAGAAAAATGCTTAAATCGCAATCGTATTTTGTAATATCAAATTTTATGCTCGTTCTATCTGTTATTTTTAGCAACCATCACTTCACTGTTAAAAATAAAAAGGCATGTTTTACCAGAAAAAATATTCCAATTTAGCTGCAACCAATGTTCTCTTACTATGTTTGACCATTTCAGAAACTCTATTCTAAGCGTAAGTACTATAAAAATAGAGAAAGACGGCACCTAAGTATTAGTTGCAGTTAAATTGGAATAATTGTTTTGGTGAAACATGCCTCTCTCTTTTTTTTTAACAGTGTGAAATTCTTGTTTATAACACATTCTTAAGGTCTTGTAAATATCTCAGATATTTCAATTATTTAGAAATCTCATTTATTTATATTTTACAAGCCAGTATGTAGTATATGTGTATTTTATTAATATATTTGTATAAGAAGACAAAAATGTTAATTAATTTCGTAATGTTTATGATATCATTCTTTTAAGTAAATTATTATATTAAATATTTTGGACCACTATATTCTCTTGAAAAATCAATATTCAGAATAGACCTAAATTCCCGGACACATTTTAAACTTTAATATAAAATTTGTTAAGTGTTGTACGAAAGCACGGTTTGCACTACAACACTTTTCAAGGTAAAAGTTTTGTTTAAAAAAAAAAAAAAAAAAAGTTTCAAATTACGCTCATAGATAGCGCTATAACTTATAAAACATCAGCAAACACACACAAAAAAAAAAAAAAAAAAAAAAAAAAATTGTACACAAGACAATTAATTAAAAAGCAATTATTGTGAGAAATTCACTATAATATTTTAATATAGTATTTTATATGAGTGATCTGAGACAAACCTTACCCAAACGGTAAACTAATTCAGTAGACACATTTAAAAAAAAAAAAAAAAAAAAAATACAGGGAAGTTAATTTTATATATATTTTTATTTTTTTAGTGGGGGCGAGGGGTTGTTTTTAAAGTATATAGCGTTATCTGTGATCTAAATTTCATATTACATCTTTTATTTCCTTAAAACTTTTACTACCATAGACACTTTGTTCAGCAGGCAGTTTCAAATAAACCTGTGAAATATATCTTCTTTGTATTAATATAAGTGCGTATTCTACAGATATCCAGTAGTAACTCTGACAGGTGATTTTGTTTTTAACATATTATCGTCAATTTAGTGTTGTACTAGATGCATTTAAACTTTATTATTAGGACTGAGGACTATTAGTCTCAATCTGGATTTTTTGCGGTGTCATTTTTCGATAGTTGGACATTTATCGAAAATTGAATAATTTGAAAGCGTAGTTATAATTTGAAAAAAAAATCCTAATAATCCTCCGTCCTAAATTCTGCTTTTGCCAGAATTTTATCAAAATCATTTTTTTTTTTTTTTTTTTTTTTTGGGGGGGGGGGGGGGGGGAAGGAGAGAAAAAGAAAATTAATAATAATCAGTATCGAAAAAACACTATCGAGAATGTGTTTTTTAATAATTTTGAATTAGAAAATAAAATGTGCGCGTACAAAGTGAAATAAAAATAAGTAAAAAAATGAATTTAATAATTTAATTTTTACATAAAACATGATCGCGTGCTATCTTAAAAGTAGATGTAAAATTTAAAGTTTATGTGGTGCGTGTGACACCTACAAAAATTGTTTTAAGAAATAGAATAGAATAAAGAAAGCAACGATGCTGGTTGCATTTTGTTATATAGTTTGAATTTTTGAATTTTATAGAAGTAATATCATACCGCAGGAATAATTTCTTATGTTAAAACGGAATTGTTATGTGAGCACAAGCGATGCTACTTTTATTATTATTATTATTATTATAATTTTAATCAGAAAAAAATTGGGAGTGAAATAGTTAAACAAAACCAAAGCAGCAATACAAGTCGCACTCTCGAAAACTATATACTTTTATACTGATTATACTTTTATACTGATGTGTATAAAACTATATACTTTTATACACATTTTATACTGAAGTATAAAACGTGTCAGAGCTCACTTTATATTCCTTTTTAAAAGAGATACAATAAATATAACAATAGATATATTTTTCTGCCGTGAGTACGTATGTACCTTACAAATTGCTAGAAAGAAGTATATATATATATATATATATATATATATATACATTTTTTTTTTTTTCAAAATACACCCGAAAGTTGTCGAAAATATAGTTTAAAATTTCGTATAAAAGTGCATAATGGGAATTATTTTTTACGAATGATTGTGAAATTAATAAGAATTATTAAGAGTAGTAATAATAAAAAAAAAAAAAAAAAAAAAAAAAAAATGTGTATGTAAGAAAATCGCCCCCCTCCCTTCACCCCTTGGAGGTGTAAAGTTCCAGTATGTGTATCTTACAAAGGAAGTCGTCAATATGTTTAAAATGAATGATTGAACAATAGATCTGTGATAATTTAAAAGAATTTTACCGATACTTCATTAAAAAAAAAAAAAAAAAAAAAACTTTGATGTTAGCACAAAATTCATTGCCCATTGAGTGTTTTACTTGTGTAAGATGAAAATCGACTGCATTCATCATGGAATGTAATTTTAAAAAATAATTTGTGCTGCGTGAATTTGTATAGGATAATATAGTCTTATGTGACCACAACCGTTTTTGCTGACATTATCAAGTTATGTAAATTTATATCTAATCTTTTACTGCGATATTATAGTTAATTCTTCGAAGTAATTGTTTAATTAAACATTTTCAGATATTTTCAACATTTATAACAATATATTAAACAATAAATGAAACCTTAAATAGTTAATTTATTTAAAAATGTATAATTATTATTAATTTTTTTTTTTTTTTTTTTTTTTGTAGATAATGTTTCTTTTCATATTTCTGCTATTTATACCCTTAGATACCACCTGAAAAGAACGGAAGTTAATAAGAAGAAAATAGTTGAAGATTCTAAACAGGTTACGCACAACGATCTCCATAAAGAAGACCTAGAAATTAATGAAGATGGTAAGCATACTTGAAGATCAATATAAAAAGAAAGATACAATGATTACGTAACAAAATATATCAGAAAAAATATATGAATGATTTTAATTAATAACATTTTTGTTAATTTACACTTTCTTTTATTTTTATTATTATTTTTTTTATTTAAGGTAAACGCACCAGTAGTGGACCCTGTACCAGTAGTGGACACTTTTAATTTTAAACTCTGAAAATAAGCTACCTAATAATTCTGAAGATTCGAGCAATGTTCAGGAAGGAAGTTATAGTCCTCTACTCTTAAACCCTTTAATTGAAAATAATTCCGGCTATTAGTTTCAAAATAATGTTAGTTTAACTAAAAAAGTTTGCACTTTTTGTGATTTTGCCGTTTTCTTCTTATCACTTTCAGTAAGGAAATGATATTTTATTTAATCTCTCTCTCAACTTATTCTTAACTGATTTCTTCTACCTTTAGCTTTCATATGACTAAAATAAGTATGCAGAATTCTTTTATTTTGCTGTTTTTTAAATCTTGTATTAACACATAGTATTTTTATGGGTATCCACTACTAGTACCAAAAAATGTCATCATGACCAATAGTAGACAGCCCTGTCCACTACTGGCTCATGTGACTTTTAAGGTCAGATCCAGTAGTGGACACAATTCTGTAATCTCGCAATTTTAGAGTTGAATTCAGTGTTTTTAAACGTCACTCTAAAGCAACGCATTTAGCAATTGGCGCCGGTCTGGGATTCACTCCTAAGAGGGTAAGGAGAAATACTATCACAGTTTTGATCTTCTGCGGAGAAAGTGGATTGGAGGCTTTCACAAATTTAGAAAACTGAACAAAATGGAAAATCGCTTGATTCTTGAGATAATCTTGGGACATTTTAATATTTTTATTCGCATTTCTTTTTTTTTATTTTTTGAGTTCAATATTGGACTTGTTGGTTAAGTTCGATTCCCATTGAAACATCGACATTGAAATAGCATGTCTGTGGTAGGTATTTAGAGGGTTGAGCATGAGTGAATTTTTTTGTCGCACTAGTGCTACACTATGGGCAGTTAACGACGGTCTGAAACTCACCCCTATTTGATAACCCTCAAAAGTTTAACTTTGATGGGAACAAGGAGGACATTCCGGCCACGAGGAGAAAATTGTGATGGGATGTCTCCTGACTTGCCTTATTAGTGATTCTCAGACTGTCTTCAATAACCAATAGTGTAGTACTAGTGCGAGCTAAATTTCACTCAAATTTCAGCCTTAAATGTTTGCCATAACGGGGAATCATGTATGTTAGGAAAACTGCTAAAACGGGTCTGTCCCCAAGACATAAAAACGTTTGGTCACCTTAATTTTAAAGCAAAAATTCAAAGGGGGTCCACAACCGGAACAAAAAAGGGTTCACAACTGGGTTTTTAGTGTGTCCAGTGCTGGCTCATGTTAAGCTCTCCGGATTTTCGATTTTTTACGTATATAAAAGCTACAATTAGCAATTTTCATAATACAGTCGGGTTAAGAAAGAGTTAGTAAAGGTGTGAAATATTATTTATTTTTTTGAAACTCTAAAATTTAGGAAATTACACAAAAAATAGCCGGAAAATGTCCTTAAAATGTCCACTACTGGTGCGTTTACCTTAAAGCATTTCTCTGCAAGGATATTTTTAAACACTATTCCGGCAAAGTTTCAAATAGTTTATGACTTCTGTTATATATATATCTGCCCTTTTGCTTATCTTCGTTTTGATATTCGTAAATATTTTTAGTATTATTTTAATATTTTCCCATTTTGTTTATGTATATACTTAAGAAAGAAATCGACCTAATTTCCGATTTATTCGAACTTTTAATTATTACAAATTAGTTTTAAATATATTGAATATCAAGGAAATATTTTGGTACGAAGAGCACATATGTTGCTGGTGTTTTTTAACACTTTCCAACAAGGTTGAAAAGTATTAATGACTTCGATTTGTCTGTCTGCCTGTCTATCTGTCTGTTTGCTCGCGCTCTAACTCCTGTAAATCTTCATGGAATTTCTTGTAACTGATATATGTTATTCAGTTTTACTATCGGATGTTCGCTATTGAAAATGGAGTGAAACCTCTACTTCTGTGTATACAGGGACACACGAAATTAATCCAAACCATTGTGTTCAATGAGAGGCATTTCTAAAAGCCATATTTTAATATCTTTAATTTATACAAATCTTAATGAAATTTAAATATGTAATTCAAGTTTACTGTCGGATGTTCCTCATTGAAAGTGAAATGAATATCTCTTCTGCTGTGTGTACAGGGACTCCCGAAAGTATTCCAATGCATTGTGTTCTATGAGAAATATTTCTACAAACCACAGTTTAGTATCTTTACTTTACACAAATCTTAATGAAATTGAAATATATTATTCAAATTCATTATCGGATGATCCTCATTGAAAATGGAGTAAATACCAGCAGAAATTTATATACATAGGGGAACCCGAAATTATTCCAAATCGTTGCGTTCTATGCGAGGTATTTTTATAAATCAAACTTTAATGACTTTACCTTGCTCAAATCTTAATGAAATTTAAATATGTTATTCATATGCACACACACACGCACACACACAAAAAAAAAAAAAAAAAAAAAAAAAAAAAAAAAAAAAATGCTTTCTTTAGAATATAGTATGATTGTATTAGATTAACAAGATCACGGTTACATTAAGTGCTGCTACTGGAAATTTGCTGGAATTGCATTTTCGTTTGTATTAAACGGTTTTAACACTTTCTAACAATTTTTGACTGTGAATTATGGATTTAACTTGTGTATTTCACTTAATTTTGTAAATGATGCTGACATCCAAAGCTTATCTTGCTCTGACATCTAGAACGATTTTATATCTTAATTAAACGTTGATGAAATGTTGGTGAGAAGGTTTTTTACCTTCTCACCAACATTAATATATTTGTGGCATCGTTAATTGCCTTATCCTTGCCCTTTTTGAAATACTTTTTAAAATTACAATTTTCCTGGAAATTGTAATTTGTTTTTAACACTGAGCTCAATCCTAAAGTGTACAGGGAGGACAACGTAATAAGATCTGCACTAAAATTTGCTTTTTAAACGATAAAATTTGTGCTACAAAAAGAGAAAATAAAATATCCAAGTGCGGCTTTTCTTTGTCTCTTAGTGCACTATGTACCAATGGGGTTGAGAGGATTGTTTCCCGCCTTACACAGAAATATGTAACAGATAAAACTGTTTAAAAATCTATTTTTAACTGATCTTAAACTAAGTTCATGTACAGTATCTACTATCGTACACTATAATTTATCTTTAAACTATTTAAATGCAGGGCACGACAAAGTCGTGCGAGTGACACACACACATATATACAGGGTGTCTCAAAAAGACGTGCTTTATTTCTTTATCCGTTACAGATGAATGGGCAATGTAAATTGAAAAAAACGTCCAAATTAAGTTAGGAAAGACGACTACATTAAGAAAAAAAAAAACCTCCCATTAATTTTTAAAAAGTTACATTTTTTAAATTTTTATACAGTCCCTCTACGCAAATTTTGTCAATTACAAAGTTTTTATGTTTCATTCAAGAAGACCTTTAGAAAAAACCGCATAACTATACCTTTAAAACCAACCGAACTAGGATACAGAAAAAAAAGTAACTTATGCCATATTCCCGTATCATTTAAAAGGCTGGCTTTTTGGTGAAAATAAGAATAATTTAAAAATTGATAACGGAAATGTTTAGATAAAAATCATAATGTGTCGAAAAATCCTCAATCGCGAAATCTTGATCGCGAATCTATCCAACATACTCAAGGAATAGTTTTAATGCAAATGCTATGAAACATTTTATCTTTTTATAATATGTCACAAATTTACATTTCTATTTTGATATGTGGTCCCTATAATCAGAGTTCAGTTTTCAATTAAGTACAATTCATTCAGTTTTAAAGATACAAGAATACGGTTTTTTTGCAATGATGTCGTTGCATTGAAAATAAAAACTTTCTAATTGACCAAATTTGTCTAGAGCTGTCGTATAAAAATTTAAAAAAGGTAATTTTTTGAAAATTAACAGGAAGACATTTTTATTAGCGTAGTTTTATTTCCTATCTTATTTTGTACACTTTCTCAATTTACATTACCCTCTCATCTTTCACAGGTAAAGAATTAAACCGCATTTCAATCTTTTTGGGACACCCTGTATATATATATATTACATTGATGATTGACAGGAATTCGATTTGTAATATTAGTTCCCCATCATACTATAGGTATGGGGAACTTAGGTAATCGTGAAAATTTCGACCTCGGTTTTTTGACTTTTTTATACGTTTTCAGGTGTGAGGAATACGAAAATGACAAAATTTGTATGCTGTCTGTCTGTAGGGTGTCTGTTAGTGTGTTAGTGTGTCAGTCCGTTAGTTTGTTAGTCTGTTAACGATATCTCACGAACAAATTGTCGCAGAGAGGTCAAATCAGTTTTAAAATATTACTTTCGACACTGGCAAGAACCCTATTCATTTGCAACATTCGAATTTAAAAACTTCAGCAGTTATTAGAAATTTACGATTTTCTTAACATGGGAGAATAGGACAAAAATTCACTTAAACGAGCATTAAATGGAAACATTTTACTGTAAAAATGTCAGACCAGATTTAAAATATCAGTTTTGATGCCGGAATGAACATCAGTAACTATAAATATGCTACTTTGAAAATTTCGCAAATTATTAGAAATTTCCGGTTTTCTTAATATGGCAGTATAGGGCAAAATTTCACATAAATGTCAATTTTGAGCGATATTTTCATCGTAAAGATGTCAGACTACTTTTGAAATATTATTTAGGACACTGGCATGAATATTAATGATTATGAATTTTCCAATATAAAAATTTCGTAAGTTACTGGAAATTTACGAATTTCTTAACATGGCAGAATAGAGCAAAATTTCACATAAACGTCAATCTTGAGGGATATTTTCATCGTAAAGATGTCAAACCACTTTCAAAATATTATTTAGGATACTGACATGAATATCATAGACTATGATTTTGCCATTTTAAAAAATTCGTAAGTTATTTGGAATTTACGATTTACTTAACATGTCAGAATAAGACAAAATTGAGCATAAACTTCCATTTTGAGGATCATAAATACATTAGACAACTTCAAAATTACATTTATGATATTTGTTTGAACATGATTGAATACAAATATTATAACAGGAAAATTTCGTAAATTATTCGTAATTTACGATTTTATCAACATAGCGAAATTGTAAATTTTTCATATAAATATGAATTTTGAGTATTATTGCATTGAAAATAGTAGCATGAAAACTAAACAACGGAATTGACCCTGATAAAATAAATTAATCGATTAGAATAAGATAAATATATCGAAGTGAACGGTGGATAGCCTATTAGGCGGGGATTTCATTCTGTCACCGTATCAAGCTTTGGTCAAATTCATTTCTTTTAATATGATTATAATATGTCTCGCACTAGAAATTTATGAGAACATATATATGATGGGGAACTGAGCAGAGTCCACCTGTGCCAACTAGTTTTTTTAAGCGCAGCACTTTCCAGTAATTAATTTTTTCTTAAAATTTGAGGAAAAACTGTTCGAATTCATAACAGTATTTTTAAAATTATTATTTTAGAAATTGATCGACATTGCAGCTACAAAAAGTCGATTCAAGCTCGTGCATCAGCAAGAATCCTTCTGAGGGATGCAGCCGAGCTCATTGTTGAAGCTACACCAGGTTCTGCTGTTGGTGAAAAAGTTATTTTATTCAAGGATGCTTTATCAACCTTTAGAGTATCTGATTTTGAAGAAATGTCTGAATCTATAGGGAGCTTGAGGCATTTAGTGCATGATACTGAAGATAATAACAGTATTCAAAGGTAAAACTATAAACTTTTATTTTTAACTATGACAATAAATTTTAAGGAATTTAAATAAATTTTATTCTATGATTTCAGTGAAACGTGCGATTTTTGGAAAATGTATTCATTAAAATTTGATATTGCTATAATATTTTTCGCACATGTTTTTGTATAGCTTTGAGCATTTAAAATATTTTCTTGTGTGAATTCTTTGCCGTCCAGAAACAGGCCTCGATGCGTTTCTGAAATTTTACTCTCATTTTATTATACCGTCACCAGCATTTTAAAATAATACTTTTTCACAAAAAGTTTAAACATGTTTTACCATTAAAACATTTAAGAAAATTTTCTTAATAACAAAAATTGTGACAATATACGCTGTGAGGCTTGCACAGAGGATCTCCTTGTAATTCTAATTGTTGAATTATTCATATGACTATATTAATCGAATTACATAATATTTACTAGGTTGGATTCGGCATTTAGACCAGAAAATCATTTTAATACATAAAATAGAGAAGTAGAGTCCGAAACAGCTTTTGAATCGACGACAGCGAAATTTCTAAATAAATGCGAAAAATTGTAAGGCTTCAAAAATTGTAAGGCTTAATCTAAAATTCCCTTTTCAAAGTTGAAAAATGGGGTGAAAATCTGAAATATTTAGTGCATAATTCGTTAAAAAAATCCTATTAGGGAAGTTTATCTTAAGTTTTACCCAGGGTTACTTTCCCTAAATCTTCGCCTTTCTCACTGTCTCTTACCCGAGTTACAAGAAATTACAATGTTCTAGTGCGACATAAAACCCACACAGCCACACAGCAGACTAACCTGAGTTGCAATGACCAACTTCATTTTTCCACACATCCAAACAACCGAAGTTTCAAAACATGCTGTTACTCGAGTAAAACATTTCATTTTCTTGCCCCACTTTGACAATTCTTTAGTTTTATTTCGCAGGAAAATTTGCAGATTTCGAAAACTGAATAGTCTTTTCACATTTCTTACAACTTTTAAGTAAAATCACCTCCAATTTGAAAATTAAAGTTCTTTTTTTTTTTTTCTTTTCTTGAAAATCAAATTGAAAATCAAATCTCGAGTTTTTATGATTTTCGATTGCTTAAATATGAAGTGTCAAAAAGATAAGGATACTTCTAGAATGTATAAAAAGCTATCTAAACGATGACGTAATTATCAAATTATCTGTAAAACACCTTACTTCCGAAATGCAAAAATGTAAATATCTTTCAAAAAAACCTCGCATTCTGGTATTTCTAAAACAACATTAAAAAAAAAAAAAAAAAAAAAAAAAAATCTGGTGTGAAACAACCACACGATTTCTATTACTTACTTATTACATGTATTATATGCTTTTTTTTGGAGATAATATGATCAGAAGACATAAAATTGACCTAACAAATTAGACACTTCAAAATTTTCTGGTAAGAGAAAGCTTATACGCATGTAAAGATAGGTAAAGTAGATTTACATAGCGAATTTAAAAATAGTAAGAAGAAAAAAAATCAGTTTAACCATTTTTCGAAACATTAATTTCCGACATCTAAAACTGATTTACCTAATCAGGATGACTGTTAATTTCCTTTTAATAACCACGTAATACATAAGAAAGGATATCTAATTCAAGAAAATTATTAGAGCCGTTTTTGAGACACCGACTTTTATTTAATTATTGACAGAAAGCAATAATTACATACAAAAGGATATTTAAAAGGCAGTTAATAGGGCAAGTTTGAAAAAAATCCGTGTAGCCGTTTTTAAAGGAACGCACTTACGAGGCCTGAAATTGAGCTATTTATACAGGACGCCTATCAATTTTCTTGAACTAATTAACTACATCATTCGAAAGGACATCTAATAGAATGTTTATATAGAAACTTAGAAAAAAATCGTTAGAGCCGTTTTTGAGATACAAACTTACAATACCACTTCCGGTTTCCGATGTCCCACTTCCGGTTTTCCAATTTTCACCAAAATTTAGAAGATTCATCTGTACACCAGACTTGTTTCAATTCTAAAGTTTCGTAGTTCTATCTTTGTTAGCGTTCGCGATATAATAGCCAGAAGATTCCCCACATACACACGCACACTGACCAGTTGCCAAAAACTACTTTTTTGGACTCCGGAGACCTTAAAACATGTAAATCAGGTGAAAACTCGATATCGAATTTTTGGACCGAATACAATAATACTTCAATTACCTTCGGTAGTCGGGTAATGGAAGTAATAATTTTGTATATTCGTGTTTCACATTTTATGTGATTACAGTATATGTAAAAGACAATGGCATTTAGCGTATCGATTACTGGGGATAAAAATGAAACGATTTAATCCCGAATATCAAATGTGTAAAATCGTTTTATTTTTTAATGAAACTTATTAGAGAAAGTTATAAAAGCAGTAAATACTGTTCGAATAAGAATATACATGATCTGAATGTGTCAAGACTTTCTCCATAAATAATAGCTTTTCCATTTTTTTTTTTTTTCTTTTGGTAATATTTTGTTTTAATGTTCTTGTCCATATTTCTGTATTTGAATATTGTAAGGTTCGTACGTTTCTAGTCAGATGTAACGTTTTAGAGATACATAATACGGCGGGGTTTAATATTCAAAATAGCAATAAACTTTAAGGCAGATTATAACTTGATTAACACTTTTTTCTTTTTTCTTTCTTTTTTCTTTCTTTTTTCTTTTATTTTTTTTAATTGTAAAATAACTTTTCTAAGTTTTATTTTACCGCTAATTTCTTGTTTTAATCTTGCTGTCCATATTTTTGTATTTGAATATTCTATTGTTCTACGAGGGGATGTCTCCCCTGCTTTGGTGATCACCATAGTACAGTCGGTAACAAAAGTGTCCGAACACTAGCAAAAATTCCTATGCAAAAAAAGCACACTTCATACGGTTTTGTTAAATAAATCCTTATCGAATCATGTTATTAGACTGACTAAGAACAGGATTCGACAAGGATTTATTTAACAAAACCATATGAAGTGTACTTTTTTTTACATAGGAATTTTTGCTAGTGTTCGGACACTTTTGTTACCGACTGTACAGCGCATAGAATATACAGTGTCGCAAGCGCTTGTGAACGAATGTTTAAAATACTGCTTAAAAAATTAAGAGGGGCATACTACTGTAACAATCGCAGCTATCGTAGATCACAAGTCGGATCGTACACTCCGCAACAAAAGTACCGGAGCACTAGCAATAATCCCTGTCTAAAAAAAGTTCACTTAATACTGTTTTGTTATAAATCCTTGTCGAATTATGTTCTTGGTCAGACTAAGAACATGACTCGACAAGGATATATTTAACAAAGCAGTATTAAGTGTACTCTTTTTAGACGGTGATTATTGGTAGTGCTCGGATACATTTGCTACGGAGTGTACGATCCGACTTGTGATCTACGATAGCTGCGATTGTTACAACATTATGCCCCTCTAAGCTTCCCCGATGGATCGAATGTGATCGCTGTGATCGATTTTTTTGCTCAAATCGAAGAGCTGATTAGCTTTCCTAGTTTCGTCTGCTCAATCACGTGATTTAAGCACATAATTAACCAATAGAGAGTTTTTCAAGCAATAAACGCGATCGCACTAACCTCTGGTGAGACGTTTAATTTTTAAGGCACTGATTTGCAGGTCGCTTTTCACACAATGAAATCTAGGCGCTGTACCCATAGGTGTAATTTGGGTGGGAACATGGTGGACATTGCGACTCCGACGGATTTTACGTGCACCAGCCACCATCAGTGCACACAAGGGACTTTTGACTTCTCGAATATGGAACCCGTGATCTTCCAATTACGAGCTCAGAGCTCTACCTACGGGTTACATTACGGAAAAATACTTAAAAACAAAATCACACGACTTAACGGCTCTAAGGATTTAGATAATGATCTTACATTTTGCGTATATACGAATTAAAATAATTATGTAAGTGAGTTTAGATAAAGTCACCATACCATTAAAAAGCATAAATTTAGTTTATTTCATTGATAACATTTTCATACTTTCTTCCGGGCATTACCTTAATGAATATATTACTTTTCTGTGATGAATCTTAATTTAACTTTTCTAAACTTATGGATGAATACGTAATACATTTTTACTAGTAATTCTATCAAGATTTAATTAAATGTATATAAAACTTTTTGAGAACTGCTTTGATCTCAGAAATTTGAATATGAAATCAAAATGGATGCTATGATTCGAAAAAATGAAACTGATGCAATATTTAATATGTGAACGACCTCTTAAGCAAAATTTAACTATAGCATTAATATCTAGACGTTATTGTCAGTGAATCGCCAACAGCCGCATACTTATATGATGATTGGCCGAAAAATTAGTCGAGTGGTAGCGTTTATTATTATTATTATTATTATTATTATTTATTTATTTATTTATTTATTTATTATTATTATTATTTTGACTGTACATAATTTCTGACAATCAGTATGATACATTTTAGAATTTCACTGTAACTTATCTTTGATATTTATATAAAAAGCCACGGATTTCAAACATAGTTTCATATTTGTTTACAGACAATTATGGTTGGAAATTCTGCCATTAGTTGGAACACCAGCATCAGTGAAGTTTATTGTAAAATACATCGAGCATCAAGTAAGACGTGACAATATGTTGGTCTGGGAAGCGAAAGAAATGTTGGAGTCTTTGCCTAAAAACATTGAAAGACCAGATGAAGAAACCATTACAGAAATTTCGGTAATAAAAAAAAAAAAAAAAAAAAAAAAGAAATTTTAGTTAAATAAAACTTTATCTAATTATGAAAGAAAAAGATAAGTGTTTATATATGCATATATAAATGTAAATTTTCATTTCAGGTTCTTCTGGACAATGGTGGTCTGCTAAGAAAGAGCACTCTGCTACACTCAGCTGTTCATATAACCATGGGCAGGATAATTGGTGAAGTCTGTGGCAATGCTCCTCTCCTTCGACAATCAACTGAAGAAAAACCACCTTCGTTACTAAAGCATTTCCAAAAATCATCTAATGCTACCAGAGGATTGTCAGTATGCCCAGATAAAACAGTTCTGAGGATAATAGAGGTAAATAAAAGAAAATTAAATATCTACATATAGAGTGAATTCACCAGTAATTGACAAGTTTGTCAAAACACCTTAAAATTTTATCTTATTTTCTAATGTAATCATTGACAAAAATTTTTGGAAATTTTTCTATAATACGTAGTAATCAATAAAAAAGGATTAATATTTGAGAATCATTTATTTATTTTCTTTTCTATAATTTATGGTATTTACAGTAATAGTTTCAAAATGGGACTTTACTATTAGACTTGTTGCATCTAGAAAATGGACACAGTCATGTTAGTCACTGAGCATTTAAATTTTCCAATTAAAAATGCTTAAATTAAAAGTTATTAGTAAAAATATGTATTTAAATTACCTTTTAAAGTAAATATATAAAATATATGTTTATAAGTAATTAACACCATTTGATATACAGTGTGGTTATAATTAAAGTTACATTTCAAAACGCTATAATTTTAAAACTATCCATCAGAACGATTTGACATTTTACCAGAGCAATCGCGAGGCAATGAAATTTTGTTTGAAAAAAAAAAAAAAAAAAAAAAAAAACAGTTCCAAAATGTGCCGTTAATTATCCGTAAAGTATTTGTTTAATGAAGCTCCTCTTTTTCTCTTTTCACTATGACTGTTTCTGCTGTAAACATGTATTCTTGCATTTTTGCTAAAAAAAATTGTAGTAAACACTTGAAGTCTATTGTTTCCTGCTATTCCATTGTGTTGCTAACAAAATTCCGGTGTTTAATGAGTCCATTTAGGCGTTTCCCCTGACATTACTCTGACAGTGCCATCTATAGAAACATGTTGGAACTATTTTTTTTTCTTCTTCCAAACAAAATTTCATTGCCTCACGTTTGCTCTGGTAAAATATCGAATCGCTCTGATGGGTAGTTTTAAAATTATAGCGTTTTGAAATAGTAACTTTAATTATAATCACCCTGCATTAATTAACACCTTCTATGCAGCCGTAGCCGCAAATCCCAGATCGTCGAAAACTGCCCATTGCGTAAGCCGTAGTTGTAACCTGAAACTCAATTACCCTCCTTTCAGAGCCTGATTAAGGGGGAAGCACACATTATTTATACTTACACCGTTATTTTTTAACAAATACTTTCCTCCTATAATAAACAGAAAATTCTCATAAAAAATTATTTTAAAAGAATTCTGGTGTCTAATAACGGCGAGTAAATTGGATTGTTTTACACCGTTCATTTTTTATAAAAAATATCTCCTTGTCAAAGCGTGGAATTTCTATGACATGAAGTAAAAAATAATTGTAAAAATATTCCGGTGACAGCGGAGATAATGTGTGCTTCCCCCTTAATCAGGCTCTGCCTCCTTTCCTGCAGCAAACTAGCTCTTCATTCGACGATTTTTTCCAAAGTTATTCTACTTCTTTCCTACGCAGTGTTGCCAGATCCGGTGGAATTTTTATTCAATAGTTACGAATAATTTTGAGAAGTGATATTTGATATACATAATAGGCTATCAATCTTCGAGGTAATTAACCGAACGTTGCAACTTAAAATTATTCGTGATTATGGAATAAAAATCTGCCGGATCTGGCAACACTGTTTCTAAGTTACTTAATCTGTTGGATCCAACTCACGATTAAAGTGGAATGCTAGAAACTTTCGCAAGTTGAGAAAACCGCTGCAAGTGAGGCATCTCACATATTTTGTAATTGACCCCATAGATTAATTACTGGAAAATCTGAAAATAAACAGAAATTCAACAGTTGACTAGTTTTATCTTTTATTAGATTATATTATAGTTTAGATACCTAGTAAGTGACCACCCCTTAATCGCAAAAAAAAAAAAAAGATTTATTTTATTAATAAAAACATACGTATTTGTCTTTATATTTTTTAAAAACAAATATAATTCACCTACATATCGTAATAAATAAACTTTTGGAATCGTATTCAGCCAGGTGCTCTAAGATTGAATTAAACGTCTCACAGCAACTAATACTAAAACCTACTTATTTAAAGTTTTGTGGATAACTTTGTAATTGTTCCATGTTAAGATTGAATCAAAACGTCAGTTGCTGTAAAAAATTGTACAGTCGGTAACAAAAGTATCCGAACACTAGCAAAAATTCTTATGTAAAAAAAGTACACTTCATACGGTTTTGTTAAATAAATCCTTATCTAATCACGTTCTTACACTGACTAAGAACAGGATTCGACAAGGATTTATTTAACAAAACCGGATGCAGTGTACTTTTTTTACATAGGAATTTTTCCTAGTGTTCGGACACTTTTGTTACCGACTGTACCAGAGAATTTATTTGATGTTAATTACCTATTCTTCCGATTAGATTCAGAACTTTCAGACATTAATTCTTGTTTTTTAGAATTTTGTGCTTCAGTGATTAATTAATGGCAGATCACTTTAATTTGCACCAAATAAAAGTGGTTTTTATAATTTGTTGGTAAATATATTAGAAGATGTTTTTGCCAAATTTGGACTATAATTTGCTAGTTGTGGTAACCCTTTCACTTTAATCTCTGTTTTCAATATTAATTTAAAGTCATTATTATAAACCTTTTTTTTAAGGCAGCGGAAAAGAGACACATTTAATACATATAACATACACACATAAATTTGAAATTACACCTTTAAAGGAAATATAAATTACTTTTATCATACTTTTTCAAATGCAGTGTTTTAAAGTACGTGTCTCAATGTACGTGTCACTTTAATCTCTGTTTTCAATATTTAATTTAAAGTCATTATTATAAACCTTTTTTTTAAGGCAGCGGAAAAGAGACACATTTAATACATATAACATACACACATAAATTTGAAATTACACCTTTAAAGGAAATATAAATTACTTTTATCATATTTTTTCAAATGCAGTGTTTTAAAGTACGTGTCTCAATTTCCATAATCAAACAAATACATGCGGAAGGATATTTAAAAGGGTGTTTATACAGAAGTTTGAAGAAAATTGTAAGAGCCTGTGATGTTGAAAAACATCACATATCCCTTTTTAAAATAAAATAATAATAATAATAATATAAATTACATTTTATTTATTTATTTATAATACAAGCAAACATTATATTTCTTATCCTAAAAGAATTTAATACAATTTTGTTTATTTCGCTTATGCTATTTTATTTTTATTTCTATTTCATTAATCTGTAATTTCATATAATTTATTGTTCTTTTTCCTGCTCTAAATCTCATCAAGTAATAATTAAATAAAATATCAAAGAAAGAGAAACCCATTCATTTTATGCTTTAAAACCGCAGACGATTTTTTTTTATTGTAGCTTCCTGTCTCCTGTCGAACGTTAAAAGATTCCGTTGAATCATAATAGCTGAAAACCATCTGTAATATTTTTATCAATTGATTTTGCACTTTTAGTCAAATTCTGGATGCCTGACAAAATTTAATCACATCCTATGACGTAATTTAATTTTTAGCCAATCCTTTAATTATTATTTAGGTTTACCATATATAAAATTTAAAATGTGTTCAGCCAACTTGATTTTTGATGCCAAGGAGATTTGGCGAAATAAATTAATTAGCTTGCTGTCTGTCTTTCTGAAAAGATGTTATTTTTTTTATCATTGACTGGTAATGTCGAAATGTGTTCTGTTTAGAAAAGGATATCATAATGGCTTCCATTCTTCTTTTGGATGTCTGTCTTGAAATAATAAACAGGAATTCTCCATCGTGAATGTTTTCGAATATACTTATTCCACTTTGTCCAAGAATATCATTAATATATGTCTTATAAGATAAGAGCAATTAAAACATCTCATTTACTAAATGGAAAATGACTCAATGCTATGTTTTGTTTTACGGAGCTGTTTGAACCTGTGTTTTGCTATAACGTTCATGGCCGCTTCATACTTTAGATATCTCCATCCCAGCTTCTTCATTAAATATATGTGGTGCCAGACTCAGGCCGGATAATATATCCGGATATCCAAAATTTTTTCGTCTTGAAAAATTTGTGCATCGAAATTGAACTACTATATAACGAATATAAGCTCGAATTTCTGTTTAACGGATCTCTGCTTAGTCACCTAATATCGGCGTGATATCGACTACGTTAATCATTCTACACATCCTGATTAATTCATGAATGTGACGTTTTGCGTTGTTGAAGACTGTTATGTTTTTAAAACAGCTGCCCCGGTGATGATCCAAAAAGAGATTAACTACGTTACGGTGAACAGCACCGAATTTACCGATTTGTTCTTCATCTTTACTAAAGGCTAGTGTGCTGCAGGATGTCATCTGTGATTTTTTTTAAAAAAGAGATTACTTGGTGTCTACGGTACCGATTCTTATCGCCGATATTGTGTGATGCCATGCCGGTGGACTTTCTACGGTTTCATTGAATAACATCCTCTCTACAGTCTGCAATGTTCGCAATTTGTGACCGTCTTATGCACTTACCGTTCGGTATTAAATGATCGTTGATTCATCGGTGCAAGGAGAATTGCCAAATATGGGTCGTCTTTCTAGAATGTATGCAATTAAATTTCTACGTTGATTTTTTTTTCTCGCGCACTCATACAGGAGAAGAGCCTTACAGTTTTAAATAAAAGAATAAATAAAATACCGTAAATAAATAAATATATCTATATATATTTTTGTTTTAGCTAAAAGAAGATTCGAAAAAGAGGTAAGTTTCCTTTGGAATCAATTTATTGTGCCAATAAAAAGAAACATTTCTCACATTTTTTTTTTCTTAAATATTGACAATAAGAACTTTTCGTACATTTTTCTTAAATATTGACATTTATTTAAACTTTATATATAAATTTTTACTTATAGGTAAAATCTTTTATTCTTCATATGAGTATTATATTCTACTTTAACTTTTCATTTCAATTTTTAAGAACAGTTAAAAAGGTATATAAATGATCAAAATTTGCTTATATTATTTTTGAAATATCTGGTTTTTGGATAATTCAAGTAAAGATATATTTCATTTGTGAAATTTAATACCAGATCATATTGATATTTTTTTTTCTTTTCATCATACTGCATAAAATATTTTATAATTTTTTC
The DNA here is from genome assembly GCA_963930645.1 of Salticus scenicus. Classification (NCBI taxonomy): domain Eukaryota; kingdom Metazoa; phylum Arthropoda; class Arachnida; order Araneae; family Salticidae; genus Salticus; species Salticus scenicus. The sequence continues at coordinate 71,592,681 of OZ005648.1, forward strand.
ATAATTTGATCTTTTGGTTTGCAATATAATATATGTTGACATTATAATTTTCATATATTCATTCGTTTTTGGTTATTATTCATTGTTATTTTTTTTTGAAATATATCTATAATATATATCAAGACTTATATATGCCAATTTCATGATTGCAAAATATAATGATATATACATATAAAAATATTAGGAATAATTTCTATATTTTCGTTAATCTTGAAACTTTATCATCCAACTTTTGCAGGCTTAATTAAAAAAAGAAAGTATTTAACAATTTTATTCATTTTTAAGTGTCTTGGTAACTTATTTGTTTATATGATATTCAATTGAATTCTTATGCATATTATTTTTATTTAACTTGGTTAACATTTTTATATTTGAAAAACATGGCACAGAATCGAAACGCGTTTTGCTCCGTTCCTAATTTCGATGGGGACGCGAGATTTGTCAAATTTTTCTTCGATCAATTAAGATCCTTTGCCATGTTAAATAAACTAACAAATGACGCGACATTACATGTAATGAAAGAAAAACTTCGTGATGCTGCGTTGGCATACTTTATTGAAAATGAAACTTTATACAAGTCGACAGATCTTGAATATATCGAGGAAAATTTCTGTAAGTTTTTCAAGGAATCGTCATATAACACTGGAATATCAGAATTTCATAATTTAAAAATTTTGCCGGGAGAGTCTATTAAAAACTTCGCCCATCGTGTAAATGTTGCTGTACCTAAGGCTTTCCCTGACCTTAAAGACAAACAATCCCTTGATAACATTAAACTTCCAAAATTTTTAGAGTGTGTACCCCCAAATATTAAAATTAAATTAATGGAGGAAAACATAAGAGACTATAATAAGGCAGTTGAACGAGCTCAAACATTATCCGAAATATATGATTCATTCAACAACACTACCAATACTAAGACTGTTCTTTCTTGTGATAATAAAAATGACTCTGTAATATTAAACACATTGAAAGATTTATCTGAGAAAATTAATAGCATTTCACTTACAAACAACAATCCATCCTCCCATAATGAATCCTTGCACGTAATTCAGTCAAGCAGACCCAAATTTGATCAAGGAAATTATAGAAATAATTACAAAACTAGACAGACCAATTTTCGTTCTCCCTCTAGAAGAAACTTTTCTAGAAATAATCCGATTTGTCAACTTTGTTCCAAACATGGCCACGTTGCTTTAAACTGTTACAAATGGAGAAATAGAGATAATTTAACTTATAAAACACGTAATTATGAAAACCGTAATTTAAACTAGAAAAGAGGTATGGAGATGCTGATGCTGCCATATCTCTAAAACTAAGGGTCTCATCAGCAAATGAACATAAATTCACAAATGAGTCACCTTCAAATTCTCTACCGAAAATTTCACATACTAGACTTGTAAATTCAGTTGGATCTCAAACTGTTGCTAATATTACTGTAGCAGATAATAAAGCTACCCAAACATTTCAAAACTTTAGTCATATTTCTAATACAGGGTATATTCCAAGTGACAGCAATGAGAGTTGCACGGATAATATTGAAGATCATATTTTATTTAATGTAAACAAAAATTCACATACACTTCCTATAATAAAAGCTAAATTAGCCAATAATGATATAAAGTTTCTTATTGATACCGGAAGTAGTTGTTCACTTTTAGCCCAATCAACATTTGATAAGTTAAAAGCAAATTTAAAATATAAAAGACTAGGTTCGTCTATTACTCTTAAAACGGTCAATTCTTATGTTGAATTTTCTTCATGTATTCGTGCAGCTTTCAAAATTGAAAAAAAGTTTTTCCAACACAATTTCTATATTATTGACATACCACATAGCTCTAATTTTCATGGAATACTTGGCATGGATTTCATTAAAGAAAATCATGTCACTATTGACTTTTCGAAAAATTCCATGAGAATTGGAAAATTAGACTTTACTTGTTCCTTATTTGATTCGCAAAATGAAAAATTAGATGTATATAATGTTAACTCTGACGATAATAATATGAATGTTTACCTTCTAAAGAAAGTTATAATACAAACTGGTGAAAATATCTACATTACTGCAAAAACAAATAATAAGTTACAAGAAACGAATTACATATTTTGTACTGACTTAAAGGATCCTGATATAGAAATTTTAGATTCTATTGTATCACCGAATTACAAAAATGAAATTCATTCTGAAAATAATAATTCTCTTTTTACGTTACTTATCTCAAATAAGGGTAAAAATTCAATCCATCTAAATAAAAATATGCATATTGGTAAATTATTTTTAATTGATGAAATTAAAGAACCACATTTAGATAAAATTGAAGACTCTTGCTCTAATAATAATAATATACAAAATATTGAGGACCATATCCACTTAATTCAAGCTTCAGAGGATATATTACTAAAACGTAAAAATGATTTATCAAGTAAAGATTTTTGTTTGAATCATTTAACACTTGATCAACGTAACACACTTGGAAATTTATTTTTAAGCAAATTTGCTGCTTTTTCCAAATCTCTCAGTACTCTAGGACATACTGATAAAATAATTCCTAATCTTAAATTAATTAATGATTTCCCTATTAAAACACTTCCATTTCCGATTCCACAAGCTTTACAAAAAGAAGCCCAAGAACAGATCAATGAATTAGTAAACGCCGGCATAATTGAGCGTAATTGCTCCGAGTGGGCTTGTCCCATATTGCTGGTAAAGAAAAAATCTGATGGTTCAAAGAAACAACGTTACAGACTTGCTTTAGACCTTAGAATGGTCAATACAGTCATACAAGGTTCCTCATATCCACTTCCTAAGATTCAAAATATTATTTCAAATCTTTCGTCATTCAAATACTTTACTTCGTTAGATTTCATGCAAGCGTACCACCAAATTGACCTTCCTAAAAAATATCAAGATATGTTAACATTTACATCTATTTTCGGCAGTTATCGATACAAACGTGTTTGTTTTGGTTTAAAGAACGCCAGTTCTATATTTCAGTCTCTAATGGACACAATACTCGACGAGATAAACATTAATGGCATATATGCTTATCAGGATGATCTGATTATTGGATCAAATTCATTTGAAGAGACTTGTGAAAAAGTAAATAAAGTGTTAGAAATTCTTATCAAATATAATTTAACATTATCCCCATCTAAGTGTGAATTCCATAAATCAGCAGTTAATTATTTAGGTTTCCATATTGAAAACCATACTATTTCACCCATCACCGCTAACATCGTAAAAATCAATTCTTTTCCACCACCAACGACAAAACGACAATTAAAAAAAATTCTTGGACTTGCTAATTTTTACAAATGGATTTTACCATCTTTCTCAGAACTTGCGCAACCCCTTGTGGAACTCACAAAACCCAAAACAACATTCAAATGGACAGAAAAACATCAGAGTATTTTTCAAAAAATTCAAAAATTATTCTTTCTTCCCCCAATGGTTCGACTTCCAGATTGGGAGAAAACATTCTATGTCAACACGGATGCATCAAAAACAGCCATTTCAGGAGCACTTATGCAAAAATTTAATGGTAAATTACTTCCTATAGCATACTTTTCCAAATCTTTAAAACTTTCTGAAAAGAAATATCCTGCGTTAAAATTGGAACTTATGGCAATTCATAAAACTGTCACCGCCTTTAAATACTATTTATATAATCGTGAGTTCGTAATTTTGTCAGATAGTGCTCCCCTTGAAAAATATAAGAAAACTACCAATCCCGCTGACGTTACCACTCGATGGTTAATGGACTTATCTGAATATACTTACGTTTTCAAACATATTCCTGGAAATTTGAACATCTTAGCGGATTATTTATCACGTTGCAATTTTGAAAACAATCAAGAGGATCTCAAAGATAATCCAAACTTAATTCATGACATACAACCACTACCAATAGTTGATGTTGATGAAAATGAAAACAGACTCGAAATTAACAGTAATGATAAAATTAGTAATGATAATCAAAACAAATACTCAGAATATGTTAATTATATGATTTCAGGAAATTCAAACTCTAAAGACCCCTTGCTAGAAATTTCAGACCAAACATTTGTGTCCGAACAAATTAAGGATGCTGAATTAAAAGCAATTTACGAAGAAATCTTGAAAAACGGAAAGTCAGAAAAATTTCCCAATTACTTTATAAATCCTGATTCTAAAGTATTAATGCTCAAGAAAGAGAATATCCATAACAATTCATTCAGTTATTTAATTATTGTCCCAAATTCTTTAAAAGCGAAAGCATTGTCCATTGCGCATTTATCTCACTTCGGTTTGGCTAAAACCTATGAATTTCTTTCTAGAAGATACTTTTGGAGGGGCATTTATACTGATACCCTCAATTTCGTCTCTTCATGCATTAAATGCTTACAAGCGAAACATCACAAGACACCTCCTGCTCCATTACAGAAAACATATACACCCACTCATCCAAATCATACAATCTCCACAGACTTGGTAGGTCCTTTTAGTAATGGTCAGTACGTCTTGACAATAATTGATCATTTCAGTAGACACTTAGAACTTTACCCGTTATCTAATATTACTTCTCCAAAAATAGTTCAATGTTTGTTTTCATACATTACAACCTTTGGTCGCCCTGCATGTATTCTATCAGATTTAGGTCGACAATATACATCTCAAGTTTACAATACATTTAATGACACTCTAGGCATAAAAATAATACATTCGTCTGCTTTTCATCCTCAATCGAACTCTATTAGCGAACGTGTAAACACTTCAATTAAGTATTCAATTAATATATTATTAGAAGAAGGTCATTCATTTCAAAATGCACTATATATACACAAATCTCTCTACAATGGATCTACGCATTCTTCCACTCAATTCTCGCCTAATCTTCTACATTTTGGTAGAGAACTGGCACTAATTTTTGACACTTATAATTCAAATTATAATTACACTTACCTGGACTCTAATGTAAACATCTATAAATTAATGCAAGACCTTCAGGAAATTTATAAAAAAGCGTACAATAACATTCAAGATTCCCAATCAAAAAGAAATAAATATTTTCAAAGAAAAGCTAAACTAAGAAGCATCTGCACAAAAGATATTGTGTATCTGAAATCTATGGATAAATTTAAACCTAAATATACAGGTCCTTTCATTGTCACAGTTAAACATTCCCCTGTTTCATTTTCAATTAAACGGTTACATGCTAGTGATGATAAGGCATTTCGTGTGCATATAGATAGAATTTTGTTGGCACCTCCACGTAATAATCACTTATTTGACATTTATAATAATTCTAATTTTAATAAGAATCTCATTATTTCCAATGATACACATCAATATAATTTACGAAACAGAAAGTAATTTTTCATCATTTTTTTTTCCTTAGGTTAAAAGTTACGCAGTGTAAATTTTTAAATATTTATAAAGATTAAAGATAAATTAAATAAATTTGATGTATACTTTCATTGCAACAGACCTGATCAACCTGTTGCGATTTTTATTTGTTGTGAAATTTCGCAGCTTGGATAATCAATGGCTGGTCCAGGAAATTATATTCTAAGCTGCATTGTCTTACAACAGCAGTGTATATCACTTTTATCACTATTTCTTTAACTTACGTGTTATTTATAATTGCATATTAATAATAGTTAACATACTAGAATAATATTGTTTATTTCAAAAAAGTGTTAATGGAATTTTTAAAAAAAAAAAATGTTTACATAGACTTTTGGTGCAGGTAATATTTTTGTCATACACATATGCATATGTCTCATATATTCCAATTACAATTACCTATAAAAAAAAAAATGAATAAATAAAAACATGTGTTATTATTACTTTCTTTCAACATGTATTATTTGTTTAAACCTTTTAATGAATATAAAAGGCTCACTATATATATTTGATAACATATAAATATACTTGGTTTTTATTTTGTCAAAGTTTCATATTAAAATTGCTTATACATTTGAACTATATATTTATTACAACGAATTCTTGTCCTCTCTGAACTGAAATGGACTCGTCAAAGTTTCTCGCCATGCATGGTTGCATAAAAATTTACTGATTTCAGCATCTTACCACGAACTGATAAAATATATGATGACTGAATTATTATGATTTTAAATCAAAGGACTAGAGCTCATTTTGTTTATGGATATATATTCTAAAGACTTGTGTACACAGATTTATGGCCATACCACATTATATCTCATCACCATATAATATCCTTATTTTCTGTATTTGAATTTTATTATTGCATAATATTTTTTTTTAAGTATGCATACTAGATTTTCTATTGATAATATGACAATGTACGTATTTTATTTGTATTGGAAGCCATTCGTTTTTTGTTTTTGTTTTGTAATCAATCTATTTTACAAGATTGGAGATAATTTGATTTAATTTAAATTTTTGCTGAGCTGTCATATCATAGACGATGTAATGGCTGAACCCATTTTTTTTCGGTCGACGGGGAGAAATATGTGATGTTGAAAAACATCACATATCCCTTTTTAAAATAAAATAATAATAATAATAATATAAATTACATTTTATTTATTTATTTATAATACAAGCAAACATTATATTTCTTATCCTAAAAGAATTTAATACAATTTTGTTTATTTCGCTTATGCTATTTTATTTTTATTTCTATTTCATTAATCTGTAATTTCATATAATTTATTGTTCTTTTTCCTGCTCTAAATCTCATCAAGTAATAATTAAATAAAATATCAAAGAAAGAGAAACCCATTCATTTTATGCTTTAAAACCGCAGACGATTTTTTTTTATTGTAGCTTCCTGTCTCCTGTCGAACGTTAAAAGATTCCGTTGAATCATAATAGCTGAAAACCATCTGTAATATTTTTATCAATTGATTTTGCACTTTTAGTCAAATTCTGGATGCCTGACAAAATTTAATCACATCCTATGACGTAATTTAATTTTTAGCCAATCCTTTAATTATTATTTAGGTTTACCATATATAAAATTTAAAATGTGTTCAGCCAACTTGATTTTTGATGCCAAGGAGATTTGGCGAAATAAATTAATTAGCTTGCTGTCTGTCTTTCTGAAAAGATGTTATTTTTTTTATCATTGACTGGTAATGTCGAAATGTGTTCTGTTTAGAAAAGGATATCATAATGGCTTCCATTCTTCTTTTGGATGTCTGTCTTGAAATAATAAACAGGAATTCTCCATCGTGAATGTTTTCGAATATACTTATTCCACTTTGTCCAAGAATATCATTAATATATGTCTTATAAGATAAGAGCAATTAAAACATCTCATTTACTAAATGGAAAATGACTCAATGCTATGTTTTGTTTTACGGAGCTGTTTGAACCTGTGTTTTGCTATAACGTTCATGGCCGCTTCATACTTTAGATATCTCCATCCCAGCTTCTTCATTAAAGAGCCATTTTCAAGAAACGGACTACTTGATCCCACTTCTGGTCCTCAACATCCTCATAGTACCAGTTTTCGAATTTTCATTAAAAGTTGGCAAAATCATTTGTACACTAGATCTGTTTTAATTCTGAAGTTTTGCTAGGCTATTATTATTAGTTTCGGAGACATGATAGTCAGAAGATTTCCCCCACACAAACATACATATTTACACACACACTGACCAGTTGCTGAAAACTAATTTTTTGAACTCGAGAGACCTTAAAACATATAAATCAGGTGAAAACTCGATATCGAATTTTTTGACCGAATACAGTACTTTCTTTACATACGGTAGTCTGGTAATTGAAATAACAATACTCCCATTACCTACAGTAGTCTGATAATGGAAGTAAAAGAAATATGGCATTAAATGTTTTTTTTAGTATAAGTTTCAATTATTTTCTAAAGTATGATATAATTATATTTTTATAACTTAACGTAAGATCTTTTATATATATATATATATATATATATATACTTATTAATAGCCTTTTTTCCTCTCCAGAAAATTGGTCAGAAATTGAAAGACACCCGCCGTCCAGAAGAAATGGCAGTTTACGTTACAACTTTGACTTACACTGGAATGCAGAGCGCTCTGAGGATCGTCACTGATTATGCTCATGGAACAGCACAGAACATGAAACAATTCACTCCAAGGCACTTAACCTTCATGAGATCTGCAGTTGTACATGCTCTGCACAACATGGTCGGAAGATATCCACAAGATGTAAGTGCATAATACTTTTAGTAATGAGCATTTAATCAAGAAAAACTTTTATATTTGAACCTATGATGTTGATTTATGATTTGAACATTTCATATTTAAACCTATGTAAGCAAATTTTCTGTAATCAACAGGTTATGGAAATTGTCCTTCCAATATTCTTCAACGATACTGAAACACCAAAACTTAGGAATGCTGCATTTGGTGTCTTGATCAGATGTCAACCCTCTCTCTCTATTCTGGAAAGGATCGCTTCTCATTCCTGGTTTGAAAAGAGCCGAGAAGTTGGCAGTTTCGTTACTTCTACCCTGGAGAGTTTTGGAAATTCTACATTGCCATGCATGCAACTTTTGTAAGATACATTTTCTATTCCCTTAATATCTTTCCTTGGTGTTTGAACACTATCACGAAAGTTTGGAAAAATATTTTCTCAGAATATTGCCTATAAAAACAGAGCATAACTCTCTGCTATGTAAAAAATATTATAGTGTCAGGTGAACAATTGCTTCTCATTATATTTAGAAATTCTAATGCACAATTGCGGCCTAAAAGTTTGACGAAATAAATGAATTTGCATATATGCAAAGAAAAAAGGTTCAATTTACGATATATTTTTTTAGATGTTATTCTGTAAGTCATTCCTCGAATACATGTGAATAAACTAAGTTCATGGTCTAAACTATTACATATCATGCGTGCCGCCCATACAGTGTCGTGGTTAGCGTCTCTGACTCCCACACAACGAGGCCCAGGTTCAAATTGGCATGAAAGTTTTCTTGCCAAACGCGTTTCCTAACTGGAATTTTTTGGAAAATATAGCTATTTACCTTAATCGTGATAAAATTGTCAATGTAAAATTTGATTCCACTTTGCTGTCTACAGCCTGGAAAAATTTGTTTAATTCAATTAAATAATTTCCTTCATTATGTTCATAACATAATAATAGTTATAATAAAATAATTCTAATTAAAAAAAAATGAATAAATTTTATCAAATTTACTTATTAGTATAATATTAATTAAATAAATAAAACAAAAAATTTAATTGATTATTCCTTCCCTCCCTCTTTTTTTTTTTTTTTGTGTGTGTGTGTGAGTGTGTTCCTCTCTGATTGGTCCTGCATGATGCTTCCTATTGGCTGTTTGTGTTGCTCTTCCCCCTCTGGATTTTGCCCTGCTTTGGGTCTTGCTTTTGCCTCCAAGGCAGTAGCACGTGTTTTTTTGCACCTGATGAAGAAAGGCTATGTCCTTTCGAAACCGGTTGTGCTGGCTTAAAATTTATGGTGTGTAAAGAAGTTTTAAAATCTATACATTTGAAGATATCTGAAAAGAAAAAAATAGTTTATAATTAATATTATTATTTTAATGGGGAAAAATCTTCTACAGCTTAAATTTTTAATTCTTTCTTAACTACTTCTTAAAATAACGAAAGATAAAATGTATTCAATTCTCTATAAGAATTTCAGATGATGAATTTTTTTCTTGCCGTAATTAGAAATATCAAATGTACCATAGAAATGTCTAATTCTGTAATGTTAAAAAATTATCAGTGCGAAATGAGAAGATTTATAAATGGGTTTGAAATTCACTCTATTTTTTTTTCTACCAAAATATATCCAAAATATTTTAAAATGTGGTTAAAAAAAAAATATATATATATATATATATATTATATACACTTTAAAGACAAGAAGAAGTGCAGTCATACAGATACGACATTATTTCATTATTCAGACACACACACACACAAAAAAAAAAAAAAAAAAAAAAAAAACTTTGTTTTATTTTATCTTATTTTTTGCACCATTTTAATTTTCTGGGGAAATTGACGTCATGACTAAAAACAATGTCATAAGAGAAACTTTTTGATAAATGGCAAATCGAGTACCTTTACATGACGTTTTTAATGATACTTATAAGAAAATAAAGTAATAGTAGTTAAAACTGATTTATAAACTAAACGATTTAAATTGTTTTATAACTAATAAAAATAGGTTTTATTCGTCTAAATAGGTTTGTTTTAGGAAAGTGATATGTCTCACACAGAGAACTGAAAATGGTATCTTAATATCAGAAAAGCTTAAAAGCTATTTATAGGAAATCCAAAATTTGATTTTTATTATTTTACTTGGTTGGTTTTTGTTTTATATTTTAAAATTAATTTAGTTGTGCTTTTTGTATACTTCTCAAGTGCAGACATTTGATATAACTTAATTTTTTTTCAAAGTTCTAAGCAAACTAATAAAATTACACAATTCAATTTATAAAAATAAATATACGTCCACAGGAGTAGTAGTCTCCGCCTTTCAAGGATGACAAACATTCGCCTTATTTGCCACAATTTTTTTTTTTTTATTGAAATATATATTTACCGTATTTTTAAAGATATATGTCGCGATTAAATAGCTTAGAAATTATTGTTTAAACATAGTGGTAGCAAAAAAGGCTTATATTTCTCATTTCTCAAAGTATCCTGAAAAAAAAAAAGGCAGAGACAACGACCCCTGATGACCATAACTGTAAATGCTATAAATATTAAAGCAATTTGAAAGCATTTATGAAAACTGTAGAAAAAGGAATATGTTGTCTTAAAATGCGTTATAATTTTTTTTTTTTTTTTTCTTTTTACATTTAATTTTTAGGTCACACCGAATTAGAGAAATATTTCCGCAAATGAAGAGATTTAATATTGGAATGCAGCATGCTAAAAATAACATATGGACATATTACGATGGTAATAATAAAATAATAGTATTTTTGTAAAACTGTGAGAAACAAATATTTTATATGCATTTTTTTGTCAATTGTCAGAGCTCAAAGTATCCGTCTTTTCTTCATAACACTCTCATTCAGAGTTTCCAACTTTTATAACTTATTCACGAGTATTTTTAGCCCCGCCTTCTTTTCGCACCAATATTTTTGTAGATTATTTGTGACAACGATTAAATAAGAAGAAAATCATTTTTCAAAATTTCCGGTATGAAAAAGAGAGCGGAGCTAAAAATGCTCATGAATAAATTATAAAAGTTGGGAACTCTGCTCTCATTGATGATATATTTCTGCTTTTTTTGCAATCACTAGTTTTATGCAATAACCTTCAACGTAACTAATCACGACACTTTCATATAAAAACATAGTAAATATTTCTGTATAAATATAATAGTGGCAAGAAACCGGAAATATTTACTTTTCTGAAAGTGTTCTAGAAAAAGGGCGGAGAATTCGATCTCTGTCTATTATATATGTACTTCATAATTTAACGAATGAGTTATTGTATATATTCGAATTAACAGAAAAATAGGGAGGAAAAACAGTAATTTTCATAAATGTATTTTAATTAATCGTACATACAGTCCTTAAGAAAAGTGTCCGAACACTAGCAAAAATTCCTATAACCCCTTAACGCGCGGTGTCCTCGCCACGAGGACGCAAAATTTAAGATCCAGCTGCAAAAATTCATCCCGGAAATATTTTAGCAAAAATTCACGTTTATAACATATCAGAAAAGGCCGGTTTTTTAAACCTCAAAATTTAAAATTTCTTTTAGTTTAATTTAGTTCATGAATTCCAGTGGCAGTATAATTTAAATGTTTCAAATTGTCTTGCGCCGGAAAGGGTTAAGAGCATGATTCGATAAGAATTTATTTAACAAAACCGTATGAAGTGTACTTTTTTTTACATAGGAGTTTTTGCTAGTGTTTGGACACTTTTGTTACCGACTGTCAGCAATTAAAAATATATATATTCTTTAATTTTTACATTATTCATGTCTTCTAAAAATATATAAAGCATAGAATATATGCTTTATGCTTAGAATATATGCAAGCATTAGCTTAAAGCATAGAATATATGCTTTCATGCTTAGAATATATGCAAGCATTAGCTTAAAGCATAGAATATATGCTTTCATGCATCTTATGCTTTTAAAAATGCTTCAAAATTTCACCATAAATATTTATCATAATTTGAATACGTTTTCTAATATAAAAAATATATGCTAGTATTTCAAGATAAATTAATGTATACATTAATATACATATCTTAATAACGGAATAATTTTTAAAAGAAATTCACTTTTCAAAAATACTGGACATAGGATATTCAGGAATTTTTAAGATAATTTTTTTTTTTTAAATTAAGGGTAATATACAAAATATTTTATATCTCGAAATATACTTTAGATAGTTTTTTTTTTTTTTTTTGTGTTTTAGTATATAAATATTTAAATTTTTCATTAACAATATTTTCTAAATGATCTTAAAAACTGATTTTTTTTGTTATATTTTTGTAGCTTTGAGGCAATTTGGTTTGGAAGGACGCTTCGAGTACACGTCAAACAATGAATCTATTGTTCCTAGCACTTTCTATAACTCTCTTTCTTATACTATAGACAGTTTAAAAGAAGTTGTATTTCAAGTACGTTCACTTTTACCTGATTTTGACTGTATAAGTTTTTGGCCCTTTTCAGTTGATTTATTAGATTTACAAAAAATTAAAATTTTGAGCAAAACTTTTATTTATTTATTTATTTGTTGTATAACAATTTTCAATATATATACATAATTTAAAATAGAAGGTGATACATACGCGTAGCAATTTAAAAAGAGTGGGCGTGATTAACAAAATGAATTTAGAAATGTTAATTAATATAAAAAAGAGCAAATTATTGTAATAAAAAGCATTTGTAAAACAATACTTTGTGCGCAAACACCTATTTCCTCTTCAGTGGGTCGGAGCAGCAAAGGAAACTAATTTTTAATAAAATCAGAAAGTTCTAACAGGTCGCAGAAATATGGCAAAACCAGCATATTCTAAAAAAGAAAAGCAAATTTAAGAAGCTTTAACGAGATTGAAAAGCAGAATTAAATTAATAGGCAAAATAAGGACATCACAAGGATAAAAGTAACTTAATAAAGGACATAATAAAAGTATCTTGATAAAGGACATGCTAGCTCGCCATATTCCCACCCAGACCTGAAAGGCAAAAAGGCATTTAATAATAATAATAATAATAAATAAATAAATAAACTTACTGCACAGTTGGATTATAGGTGCAAAGCTAACGTCGAATTTCGACAGGCGCACAAAGCAGATGCGATGCAGGCCATCGCCCACTGGATCTGATCCAGTGGTAATGTGCAGACACGCTCAGCAGCTAATAACTGGCATTGTCTTTTCTGGCGCTCTTTATGCATAATGGACAACCTGTCCAAGTCATTCGATATCTTGCAGCTGCTTATCTGACAAGAGGCGTTCCACACATAATATTTTAGCCAGGAATCTTCATCAGCGAACGCCACAAGTCACCAAGCACTACAAAGTGAAGAAAGAAGGTGATACATAGGTGTAACAATTTAAAAAGAGTGGGCGTGATTAACAAAATGAATTTACAGATGTTAATAAATATAAAAAGGAAGAAATAAGTGTAACAAAAAACATTTGTAAAACAACACTTTGTGTGCAAGCACCTATCTGCTTCCTCTTCAGTGAGTGGGAGCAGCAGAAAAACTAATTTTTGATAAAATCAGAAAGACCTAACAGGTTTTGAAAATATCAGAAATTAATTTTTGTCCACAGAAATTTAAAATTACATCCAGAATTTTTTTTTTTTTTTTTTTTTTTTTTTTTGTATAATTTCTAGTGCTTTGGCGCCTATTTTACACAAATATTTAAAAATTATTATTTGAAGAATATATATATACACAGAGAGTGAGCATAAGTCTAGGATAGATGGCCATAGTTTTCAAAAATCGAAATAAAAATTCTTAGAATGAAAATAGAAATATTTATGCATATTTAAAATTCTTATATATATGCTCATCATATTTTAAGCAAAAAATAATTAAATATTAAGAAGAAAAAGCGGTAAACATAGTTTGAAATGAGAATGACAGATTGCCATTGAATTCAAGAAAGAAAAAGCGAAATTAAACTAGCAAAAAAAATAACACATTTTATACAGTTAATCATGAAAAAACATACAGGAATTTGTAAAGAATCAATTATATCGCGAAAAATGAATGAGTAAAATTCGAATAAATGGAATTTGAAATATGATTTCAATAGTTTTCGTAAAATTTTATCCTTTTCGAAATTTTTTTTTAATTTTTGTAAAATTTTACCCCATTTTTGACAAAGGTCTTGAGAGTTCGTACACGTTTCATGGAACCACTTCAGGCACCTTATGCATTTTTCCCAAGAATTTGTTTTAGTTGGAATCGCAACCAATACAGTGATCCTTATCAAGTTCTATTCCCTCGGAATCTGCAGAATATGATAATTTTAAATGTATTTCATCTTCGTGTCTTCTGGAAAAGTCGTGTTTTTTGTTTTCTCTGCCATTTATTTTAGATTTTTTTTAAGGGTTTTAAGCTTTATTATCAACTTTGTGTGTTTCTGAGATTTGTTTCAATACCGACGTTTTTCAATATTTTCTGGTGATGTCAAATCATAACTACCTATTTGCCATTAAACGTGCTATAAATTCCAATCGTAAGTTTTCTAACTGTTTTTGCCATGGATACATCAGGAACTTGTGCAATATCATGAAATACTTTTGTTGGTAATGGTACATTATTAGGTTTTGATGTTTTAAAGGTGATCATGAAAATTTATAAAATCTTGTATAAATATTGCTTTTTTGTATGATCGAAATTTTGAATAAAAATTTTATTTATTATATTAAAAAAAAAAAAAATAGAGAAAACATTTTATTTTGTGGCTTTTGAAACACACATCTAACTCCTTAAAGCAACATGTTTTTAAAACCATACATTTAAAAAACGAATTAAATTTGTTATTTTAAATAGTAAGGTATAAATATTATTAATGAGCACTTAGAGGACAGTTTTTGGCTATTTTTCGTGCTGTTTTTAATGTTAGAGGATGTTATTATATATAATCATGTTTAAGACCTCAATTATCTATTTTTGTACATGAATGCACTGAAAAAAAAAAAAAAAAAAAAAAAAAAAAAAGCAAAATTAAGTATTTTTATACCAAAAAAAAAAAAAAAAAAAAAAGTCGAAGAGCTTAAAATGTACCAATATAGTCTATAAAAACCCAGTACTGAATAGAATTCTATTCCTATAACAGACACCTTTAAAATCAAATGACTGAAAAATAAAAGATAGAGGTATCCACTATTAGCAATGGTCACAAATTCTGATACCAGTAGTGGACACACATAAAAATGTTATATTCTCTGACAAAATAAAACAATAAATACTGTAAGTAAATTATAAATTTTTGTTTCAGTCATATTAAAGCAGATTGTAGAAGAAATAGCTCAAAATAAGCACAGGTAAAGCAAACAAAATTTGGCATGTCTCATTCAAAACAGTAAGAAATATCGACAAAAAGTTCGAACTGTTTCAATTAAAGTGATTTCATTTTACAACTGATCATTGAAATCTTTACATTTCACGACACTAATAATTAAAATACCACCTTTACTTCAAAGCAAACCTTTGAATGGCTTAAAAGTATTATCATTAGAATTTACAATTAGAAGTGTATACTACAGCTATACTGTCCAAAACTGGTGTAGTTACCTCGAATAATAACGCAGGTCTTCAAAAATGATGTTCAAAATTTTTGATTTGATTAATTTAGCTGATCTTTATGTTTTTTGATGTGCTGAAACTGAAAATTCAGTCAATTTTTCTCTATCGCGTATAGATTTTTATCAATATAGGGTGTTTACCGACACAGTTTCTTACGTATACCATCATAATTATAGGCTGGTTGGTATTCTTTTACGTCGCACTAGTGCTGCTCAATCACGACAATAGGTATCCATGTTTAAATAATCATGGAAAAGTACTATAAAACTTATCATATAATTATATTGGTGGAAAAGTAATGAAAGAAATTGTATAGGTAAGTACCCTATGTTGACAAAAATCTGTACGTGATAGAGAAAAACTGGCTTCATTTTCGGTTTCAACTCACCAAAAAACATAAAGATCAGCTTGAATTATCAAATCAAAATTTTTGGTGTAGGCCTGTAATTAATTCTTGTTATTTCATAGTAATAACCCTTTATGCGGGAAACTGAAGTCACTATTTCATAAGTTTACATACGAAATATTCATTTATACATAATAAAAATATTTTTCTGTAAAATATATATATATATATATATATATATAATATTAATAATAAATAAATAAATAAAAATAGTGAATGTAAATATTAGAGAATGTAAATTCAGATGCCTATTTATTATAGTTTAACTTATATTTTTCGGTAAATAAATTTATAGTATAAAATTATATTATAAACTATCCATTTAATTTTCGTAAAAGAGTAAAAGAGGAAAAATTAATATGCATTAGAATAAAACTTTCAAATTAAAGTTTTAAAATATCCGATTAAATTAGTTAACAAATATTATTTTATCTTTTATAGAATTCTCTTAACATCGAAGGCTTGTCTCAAGAAATGGTTGTAAAGATGCTTACTGAATATATGGATAAGTATAATATTGAAACAATTGCAAAAGAAGACAACATTTTTGGTCAGGTATTATATTATAAATATATTTATATTATAAATATAGTAGAGTAACTGTTTCGTTGCGGCAGTCATTTCTTTGACACATTGCAGAGGATATAATTATATTTCTTGGCCGGACCCTCTCTTATTATCTGGAGGTCCCCATTTGACGTAATTTTGGAAAAATGTTTTGCTTTCTTATAAATCGAAAAACACATATTTTTAAATATATAGATAATTGTTACTAATTCTGCTTTCATAGTTTAGCCATAAGGTTTTTTGCCTCAATTATATAAAAGAATTGATATAATATGAATTTTACTGTAGAATTTTCATTAAAAATTAAAACAATATTAATGTAATACATATTAATTTAAATTTTTAAACTTTGATCACGAATACAGCGAGAAATAAATTTTTTAGGAGGCGATTACTTTTCAAATTGAAAAAAATATCATGGTATCAGAAACTTCTCCTTACTGAATGATTAAAAACTAAAAAGAAGCAATTGGAAATCAAAATGTAAATCTGCCTCCAACAGAGTTTATTAATTTCACTCACAACGTGTTGGAATTGAGATTCCTATTTACGATCAATGCACACTAAATGTCAATAGACCGGCATCTACAGCTTAAAGTGGATTCTGAATTGCTACAAATATCCATGTTTGAAGCGGGTGCGAACTTTGCATATGACATGCTCACAATAGCTGCTGTTTTTTTTAATATAGATATAGGAATGTGTTACACACACACATGATTTATGAGAAGCTCACGAATTACTGCGTACGAACGTGTGTATGTGCATGCTTTTATGCATTCGCTTGTGTACGTACATTTATGTGTGTGTGTGAACATGTGCGTGATGTACGTGATTGTGTACGTGATACGTGCGTGCATGCGAGTTTAAGAAGAGCATGAAAGTGAGTGTGCTTGCATTTGTGAGTGAACGTGTGTATGCATATGTGTGGACAAGTGTGCGGGAATGTACGGGTGCGGATGTGTGGTCGAATAAGTGTGCATTGTCTCTATTGAGAACTCGTGTGAGTTTTTTGTAGGCGCATGTGTGCGCATATGAGATAGTAACTATAATTATAACAGGTAATACGGGAAAACGTCTCATCCTAAAAATGCCTTTTTATACTACGCCCCTTTCAGGTATTTTCCGGGGGGCAACGCTTATTCTTTCTATGATTGAAAGCACTTGTGGATTAAAAATTATCATAATAATATTATCTGTGTATTTTTCAAAATTCAAAATTCAAATTAAAGTATGTACTTTCCTTGATAAACTTAATTATTTAATACGATTATTCTCTACGACCCTATTGTCCATAACAGAAAGTTTTATTTTTTCTAAAACAAATCAAAAATTTGTATTACAATATTAATCATGATAACACTAATTATAGATTACAAATGTATTGAAAAATTTACTTTCAATTAAAGCCTCATGAACATCCGTATCATTCCGAAGTAATTAACTTTTTCAAAAGTAATTAACATATAAAACTAAAGTAGAATTTATACTAAATAAATTTTATATTTCTTTATTATGTTATTTATATATGTAACTGTGTTTTTCCATTTTAATCTAATAATAATTACTATGTATTATGATAGGGAAAAGATGGTATGGATTTCCTCGAACCACGTACTGTTGAAGATTTTCGACTTGTTACATACCACAAATTATTCTACAAGAGCTAATATAACTACTTAGATATTTCAACAATTAAATCTGTAAGCGAAGAATGTAAGTAAAATTACTTTTTGATTAAGTTTCTATAATTAAATTGCAATATTTAAATTATCACACAAAATCAATTAAATAAAAAACAAGAACGGAAATTCATGTGGTATGTATTGATTATTAACACTTTCCAACTGTACGTACTTGTTGTATCGTATGTTTTTCAATGTTCTTTGCCTACATTATCATACAATGGATAGACAGAAGGACTGAAATATATACAGACAGACTAATTGAAATCTTTATCTCTCTTTAATATTCTTGGAAATTGCTGAATATTTTAGTGTAGCCCTGTAAATCTGAAAGTTAACAATAACATATTCTATACAAACCATTATTTTATCATATTAACAATAAAAGTCAATTTCTTTATGAATTTTATAATAGAAATATATTTAAATACGATTTATTTAAATGTCTGTCCTAAAACGCGATACGTTGGCATTTCTTTTGTTTGGATGTCCCGATACATATACCAGTTATACAGGACCTATTAATGCCATTTTAAAAAGGGAACATTTCAAAGTGAGCTGGAATAACATATATATATATACATATTCTTTTTTAATTTTAAAAATATTTACGGACGCTGGAGGAGGTCAGAATTACAGGTAGACAGTCGGACATACAGATACACAAATTAAAAATATATTCACAATTAAAAATTTTTAGAAAGTGTTAAAAACACATAAGGTAAAAGAAATTGCATTTCTAGCAAATTTCTAATTATATCTTTTAATGTAATTGAATATTTTTGTTGGCCTTGTAAATCTAATGCTAATCATACTATATTATACAGAAAACATTCTTTTATGCATATGAATAATATATTTTATTTTTATTAAGGTTTGTGGAAAGTAAAATTATTAAAATTTAACTTATGGAAATACCTCACGCAGAACACAATGATTTGAAACACTTACGGGTGTCCAGTACAAAAATCAGTGGTGCTATTTACCTCATTTAAAAAAACAAACAAACAAACAAACAAAAAAAACTATAATGAAATTGAATAACATATTTCAATTTCATTAAGATTTGTGTAAAGTAAAAAGGTATTAAAGTATGGTTTATAGCAATACCTCTCATGGAAAACAATGCCTTTAGCATACTTTCGGGTGTCCTATGTACACACATACCAGAAGAGATATTAACTCCATTTTCAATAGATTACATCCGATAGTGAACTTGAATAATATATATCAGTTTCCAGAAGTTCAATGCATATTTACGGAAGTTTCAGCGCGGGCAGACAGGCAGATAAACCGAAATCATTAATACTTTTTAACCTTCTTGGAAAGTGTTAAAAAGAGATTTAATAGTTTATAATCTAAATAATCTGGTGTGTCACTTACACGACCCTGAAATTTAATACTATAAGTACAGGTTAAAAATTAAGAGGTAACATAACGAGTACTGTTATGTAAACCTATGTTAAAATAATTCAAATTAGGCTTCGAAAGAGTTTTATACGACAATTAGTTCTGTGTGAGGGGGGCTACCACCCCTTCAACCCCCCCCTTCGGTTCATTACTGCACGTACATTTATATAGAATTTCAATCTGTTATTAAAATTAAAAGTTCATTTAAAATTATTCAGACAACTTTCACATGCAACATTCCTTGAAATTTATCAGTCCAGATCAAACTTTTCCAGCAACAAATTTATATTAATTTGAAAATACAACTTTTGGATCTCCTGAAATTATTCGTTTTTAAGTTACTCTAAGAGACGCAGACAATAATCAAACTTTTAAAAACTTGATTTTGGTAATCAGGAAACCTCAAAACGTGTGAATACACAAAAAACAAACGAAGAGTATTTAGCTTAAAAACATACATTATTTATCATATGTCTATTAGAATTCATTTCCATTCCTGAGCAGCTTCCGTGGACATTGTAAAATATTATAGTAAAGCACTTCCACTAACAATAAAAAAGAATGTTGTCGCTTATATATTTGCAAACCTGTATATCTTTTGAAGAATATGTACACACCACATAGTGCACCTAATTACAATCCTATAGTAATAATATACGCCACAACCTGAAATGCACTTCCATCAATTTTCAGCTATTGTCGTACTATAATCTAGTTATTTTGTGTAGCCCTGTAAATGAACAGTGAATGATATCGCTGCCATATTCTACATGAGGCATGTTTTTATGCATATAAAAAATATATATTCGTTTCATTTGGTTTAGTGCAGTTTACACTCTACTTACCTGCAATTTCCCCCATAGACGTAATGTATTTAAATACTCCAGAGTGTCCCTGTACACGAACCATTGGCTTCATCTCAATGAAAAGCTCAGCGTGGCATCCCTATATGATACACATTTAGAATACCGAGATTGGAATTTCTGCTACTATTTGTTCTTGAGATATGCTGACAATACACACACACAGAGACAGACACACAGCGAGACAGACACACACACACAGACCAACTGCTAAAAACATGATTTTCGGATTCAGGGGACTTCAAAACGTGCAAATATAACAAAAACTCACGTTCGAAAATTTGATCCTAAAACAATACTTTCTCTACCTTACGGGTAAGAGAAAGTAAAAAGGTAGCTTAACCTTTCAGAAAGTGAACGCATGCGAGAGATACACTAGAGGTAAATTTATTTTGTGTCTTTAAATCAGACAGCACTTGGGACATTTAACTTTGGCTATTCTCTCAGTGCATATTGATCTGTTTTCAGTTATCTTTTGAACTTCATGACATTAATATGAAGCTGCATAATTATTAGGGGGACCGGAAAATAATGTCGTTTTGAATTAATAAAATGAAACCGGAAATTTTTGTTTAACAGTGTTTACATGGTACTTTACAAATAACCATCTTATAAGTTACCTAAGAATATCTTAAATTTTATCCAGGATAAATTTCCGATGTCAGTATTTTAATTCTAAACGACATTATTTTCCTGTCCCCCTAATACTATTTGTATTTGAGAAATACGCGCGACCGTTCAAGTGACTTTTTGTTATATACACTGAAGGGGGGGAAAAAAAGACGCATCAGGTAAGGAGTAATTCAAATTGGACACAAACTGATAACCATTAAGGTTTCGATCGAAAATGCTAAATTTTAAAGTTTGGCTGCCTTTGAATGAACATGGGACGCTGCAGCGCATATTAAGTGCGCAACTGTCAGAATATTAAAGAGGAGAAATTTCAATTTTAAATCATAAAATTTTGAGAATTTTATTCTGTCTACTCAGATAGGCAGTAACTGAGTTTTGCAAACAGGTTCGGGAACGATATGCGCAGATGCCAGTATTTCAGAGAGGAGTGTATTTGGGTTCAAAGAAGCCGGTTGGTTTAATCGGCGAATTGTTTGACTTTTGGATAAGAGCGATGCTACTATAAGACGATGTTGGTAGGAATATGGAAACCATGGCCGAACACATCGTCAAGAAGAAAGCGGGCGGCCTAGACAGAGGACAGAACGTTTAGAACCGATCAACAGTCAGGCCCACCAGCGGTCGAGCGGTTCTGCGCTCAAAGCTGGTAGACGTGAGGTGCCGGGTTCGATCCCTGGTCGCGCTCGTCGGCCTAGCCGTTCGGAGTTTTCCGTGGTTTCCTCCGAAACTTGCGTAAATACGGGCTAGGATCCCTTAGAAAGACCTCCACGGAAGGCACTCCCCCTCAGGCCTAGGACCCCAGTGTTGTCAATCGGCCTTAATTCCTAACACCAACACCTAACACCGATCAACAGTCAGAGTGACACTCACAGTCCCAGATTCATCATTATCATCGATCCTAAGTGTAACTAGTGCTTAAGTGACTTTAAGGACCATTAATAGGTGGCTCAGAAAAGGGGGGATTGAGCTCACGAAGTCCGTTGTGTGGAGTACTATTAAACTCGGTACGCTGACAAGTCCGTTTGTAGTGGTGTCGGGCACGCTGGAACTGGAATGCCACTGAATGAAGTAGAATAATCTTCAGTAATAAGTCTCGCTTCAAAATAAGCTCCGATAACCAGTAAAGACTTTTCTGGAGACTACCCAGACAATGGGGGGATATCAATAATCTATCATATGGCCCGATAACCAGAAGTGATGACCCAGAGTATCATTTCATTTCATAGCAGGGCCTTGCTGGTAGTCACCCGCGGCATTCTCACAGCACAGTAGTACGTCGACGATATTCTATACCCCGTTGTATTGCTTTTAATATTACGACATCCTAGATTTACATTTCAGCATGATAATGCTCGTCCGCACGCTGTGAGTGCTTCTACTGCTTGTCTTTGTGATTTCTCACCATTATCTTGACCAGAAGATCACTGGATGTCTCCCCATTGAGAAATTTTTGAATATTGGGAAAAGAGCCCAACAATCAGCTCAAGATTTTGCCGATCTAATGCGCCAATTGGACAGAATTCGGCACAATATCTCCCAGGAGAACATCAACCAACTCTATCAACCAATGATGAGCAGTATAACTGCTTGCATAAGAGCTAGCGGGAGACCAATTCGTTATTGAATTGCTCATTTTGTGAGGCTCGTTCTCTTGAAAAATTCATTTTCAATTTTTCCGAAATTGCAATCATTTGTTTTTCTCTATATGTACATCACATCCACCAATTTTCATCCTATTCGAATAACTCCTTCTTGGTGCGTCGTTTTTTATGTCATAGAACGTATTTGGATTATTTTTACTGTTAAAGATATCGTTATTGCTTTTGTTTTAAACATTATTATTTTAAAAGTTTTTTAATTAATTAAATTTTAACTTTACGTTTTTTCTCAAAAGTGACTAAATATCAACTATATGCTTTATTTTATTTTCAGATAATTCAGATTTTTCTTGTTACATTATATTCTCATTTTGTGCTTTATGTTTCCTTGTTTCAGATTTTATTTAACGAACAAAAGTTGCAATTAAATAGTCTTATCAATCGTCAAATGATTATAGTATAAATAAAATATTCATATACTTGAAAATACATATTTTACGACAATGTATGAGAAAAATACACGTAACCTTTCATGTTCGTATAAGAAGCGCGCCCGGTAAATATATTGGAAAGTATATAGGTAATTTTTTAATTTTACTGAAATTACCATGTTAATGTACAGGGTGATTATAATTAAAGTGACTTTGTTCAGACCTCTCTAGAATCTGTTCTTGCTATTGGATTTTGATGAAATTTGGTATATACCTTACATGGACTACGGGAATACGATTTCTGCAATTGAATAAAAATAGTTCAAATTCTGACCACAAGATGGCGCTTCTCAAAGATTCCTTATGCAAATTATCAAAGCTAAAAAGAAAGTTACAGTCAGAGCCAGAAAATCATTCTGTGTGAGTTTGTCATCGTTAAACCTGCCCGCACAGAAGAAAGATCAAGCATTACTGATAAACTATTTTATCAGAACGGCAGCAATAGCTTAGCTGAACTGCGTGAATATCGCCCTTTAAAGGGATTATGAAAAAAGGCCCATGTCGAAGAATGATTTATAGAAGATGATTTGGAAATTTGAAGAGAATGGAGACTTGGGTGTGTTGACAGGAAGAGGACGAAAACCTGTTGCGAATGTAACTGTCGAAGAAGTCATTATTGCTGTGCTTTAGCAAGTGCTCAATAAGTGGCACCTGAGTTTGCGATTCCTTGGTCGACAGTACGAAAAATTCTGCGATCCATTTTAAAATAGTATCCTTATAAGATCCACATGATGCAAATGCTACAACCTCAAGACCACCAAACACGCTCAGAATTTGCTTGCTGATTTTTGTTTAGAATGGATACTGATGACACGTGGCCTTGAAAAATTCTGGTCAAATGAAGCGTACTTTTCTTTAGATGGAGCTGTGAATAACAAAAATTGCCTTGTATGGGATGCTTCAGCTTCTTATGTCCAGCATCAACAACCTTTGCATTCTGATTACGTGTCTGAATGGTATGAATTTACTGTAGCTTTTATCCTCAGACCGTCTTTCTTTGATACTCTCCCTCCTCAAAGTCGTAAAAGGTGTTCTGTCACGAGTGCACGGCAAAGTGAACTCCTTCGACAGCAAGTCATTCCTGCTTTACAGGAACGTTAATGTTTGCATACCGCTGTCTTCATGCAAGATGAAACAATTCACCACACTGGGCGCCAAGTCAAAGAACTGCTTCGTACTAACTTCGGAGAGAATCGTATAATATTCAGAGGCTTCCCGGATGCCTGGCGTCCATGTTAACGCAGCTTAAATCCCTGTGATTTCTGGTTACGGGGATTTCTAAAAGACCCTATTTATGTAGGAGGAATTAGGACTTTACCTGAGTTGAAAGCCAGTATTACACGACATGTTGCTGAAATCACCCGACAGTTTCTTCGCGCTACCATTGAACACGCTATAATGCGTTTTCAATGTGTAATTGATGTCAATAAAGCACACCTTGTGCGCATTCTGTAATTGAATAAATTTTAATAATTCTTACAGATTTTTCTTCCTTTTTAGGCGCCCAGTTCCCCCTTGTGGTCAAAATTTGAATTACTTTTTTATTGCAGAAATCATTTCCCAATGGTCCATATAACATATATACCAATTTTCATCAAAATCCGAAAGGCAGAACGGGCTCTAGAGGGGCCTGAATAGGATATTTTTAATTATAACCACCCTGTATTTTATTGAACTTGTTGTCATTAAACCAGTAAATAATTACAATGGATATATTTACAGTCTATAAAGTGTTCGAGAAATATCTGAAGAAAACAAGAAACACGTATTCTGGTTGTCTGGTAAAAGTGTTCCTTCCAGCAACTTATCACACTGTTTCCATTGCTAAAACTCTTCCATATCCTGTGGAATTGCAAATGAGACAACCCATTGTGTTTTCACTACAAGTCAAAAGTAGAATAAAACCAACTCAACATAAGTTTGACTTGTATTTGAAACCTAGGTAAGGAATAACGTTCTTATTTATTACTTTACATCCGATTGTTTTTATCACCCTCCCCCCCCCCCCCCCCACACACACAGATTTATAGAGTGTTTACATAAAATAAACAAAAACTCTTCTTAAGTCCTGAATAGCTATAATGTTTCCCCTTAATTTTCCAACTATTAGTTTTAAATTTGGTCTGTTTTTTAAATATTTTACTGTATTGTAAAACCCATTGTATTTCATTTCTAACCACATGTAATTAAATACACTTGTGTTGTATAATATATATATTAACACACATATACACACGCATACACATATATATATATAAATTCTTTTTAAATATATCTCTGAAAGTAATAAAAAATCCTATAGTATTATCTTGTAAGAAGTGTAAGTCCCATTAAGAAAGAAAATTTAAATAAAATAAATAAAATAATTACATGAATAAATAAAATTAATTGATTAAAGAATAACAACAGTGAACACTTTATCAAGGGTATATAACGTGCGTGTCAAAATGGTAGTGCCATTCAAATAGTCCGGTTTTTCCAAAGAAAAAGGTCATAAATGAAGAATTGCGGATATATAATTCAAATTAGATACGTTTCCTTACTACGTATAAAACATTTGCTATAAGTCAGCACATAAAAAATAATATATTTTATTTTAGTATTTTGTAGATAAAAAAGCCGCTCATAATTATAGAGCCACGTGCATAAAGTTACTGGATATGTAAATTTTATCATGCTTGCGCTGTTAAGATGCGCTGAAACCAAGAGTAAAATGAGAATTTCATCTAATTTTACCATCTAACATCATTAGTTTGCCATTCTTTCTCAAATTTAATGTTAACCTCTTAACTGGTTTGCCCGTGGGCATTATTGTAAGAGTTTGTAGAAACTGGTAGCAGTATTTTTTCAAAGTATTTCTTTAGATTAATCTTCGACAAAACAACATGTCTATTCAAAGGTTAAGTAACATGAATATTATTATGCAGTAATATTGGTGTGGACTGAAAGATAAAGAGACAGAAAAAGAACCAGTTAAGGGGTTAATGGGGTTAGAGGGCGTGCAAAATCATTATCTGAGTTAAAAAAGACGAAATATTGACGAATTATATAGGAATAAACTGTCTTTTAGAACAATTAGAAGAGCATTCAAAGGTTCTCATTATGTGGTAGGGTACATATATTTTATTTACAAGAAAATTTCTTGAAACAATTTCACATTTATTACGTTTCTTTCCTGCATGAATACGAGGATAATTTCTTAGTATTTAGTTTTGAGAAAATCTTTTAGAGAACAGTTCATAGTTGAAAGTTTTCTCTTGTGTGTGAATAGAAGGATGACTTTTCAAATTTCAAGGTAATTTTCCACGTAACTTTATACTTGTGATATTCTAGCATCATTAACACATTGATCTTATTTCGCTTATATCTCCGTCAGTGTTGCCAGATTTGGGGACTTTTTTATTCAACATCCCCCACTAAATTTTTATTGTTACAGTTGCTTAATCACTTCGAAGAATAATCGACTATTATGTATGTCAAAGTTCACTTCTCAAAATTGTTGGTGATAGTTGAATAAAAAGGTCCCCAAGTCAGGCAACACTGATCTCCGTATATGTATATATATATATATATATATATATACAGGGTGATTCAGAAAACGTGGACAAAATGACATGGTAGATCAGTCATACAACAAGGATCAGAAATCGCATAGGAACAGAGGGTCGCAACTGCGATTCAGAGCCGCTACAGGGCGTCTAAAATAATACATAACACAAAGAGAAGAAACAAAACCATGACAAATCATTTTATTGATAATTACTCACTCACATACGACTAATGCTAGCCTACAGGAGATGCTCAAAGTTTTTGCCAGATGCATCGAGACAAGCCTGGCATCTACGTTGCATAGAACGCCGCACCTTCTCAAAGATAGCAGGTGTATCTCGAACACATCCTGCTGCCACAACGATTCTTCCTACCAAGTCTTCCGGCATTGCAACAGGTGTTTCATACACAAGTCCTTTTAAAAATCCCCATAAGAAAAATTCCAAAGAAGACAGGTCTGGTGATCGTGGTGGGCATGCGAAGAGAAGAAACAAAACCATGACAAATCATTTTATTGATAATTACTCACTCACATACGACTAATGCTAGCCTACAGGAGATGCTCAAAGTTTTTGCCAGATGCATCGAGACAAGCCTGGCATCTACGTTGCATAGAACGCCGCACCTTCTCAAAGATAGCAGGTGTATCTCGAACACATCCTGCTGCCACAACGATTCTTCCTACCAAGTCTTCCGGCATTGCAACAGGTGTTTCATACACAAGTCCTTTTAAAAATCCCCATAAGAAAAATTCCAAAGAAGACAGGTCTGGTGATCGTGGTGGGCATGCGATTGGTCCACCGCGACCAATCCAGCCGCCAGGAAAAGTAACCTGCAGTTGTGCTCTGATGTCTGTGCTGAAATGTGCAGCAGCTCCATCGTGTTGAAATCGAATGCGTTGACCAATAGGAATCGGGACATCATTTAGCATTTCTGGCAGAACTTCTTGCAAGAATGTTAGATAAATGGGACCGTTAAGTCTTTCTGGAAGAATGTACGGACCAAGTAAACAGTCTCCTACAATGCCAGCCGACACGTTAACGGAATATTTTCGTTGTGCGCCGTGCGGACGTGTAGCATGCGGGTTTTCATCCGCTCACGTATGCAGGCTGTGAAAGTTCATCACACCCTCTACTCAGAACACAGCCTCATCCACGAAGAGAACACTTGCTGCGAAGTTTCGGTCTGCAGCACATTCTTGTAACACGTTGTAAATGATAAAGATGTAGTCCTTCGTCGTGTACGATGCGCCAGACGGTAGCTTGGGGTATATGGGTCTTTCGAGATACAACTCGTGTACTCGCTGAAGGATTACGCTGGAGTTCTTGGAGTTCTTTCTTCAGCATCAACTGTCCGAGTTATTCATTGGCGACCAGCATCCGGCTTGTGCACGTCGAACGAGCCGGTTTCACACAATCGTCGATGCAGAGTAGCAAAGAATGAGCGGCTAGGCACCTTTCTACAAGGATATTTCTCACGATACATTCGTAAGGCTTCTCGTCCACTGCAGTTGGCCATGCAGTAAATTAAATGCATGTCAGCCATGTCACGGTGCTTGTAACTAGCCATGTGGCGCCCAACGCATCCACGGTTCGAATGAAGACAGTCTCCATTTGCTCAGCTCGTGTTTGTATCGCAACGCCCTCTCGAGGCTCTAGCGCGCTTTACAGGCGTTTGCGACCCTCTGTTCCTATGTGATTTTTGATCCTTGTTGTATGACGAATCTGCCATATCATTTTGTCCACGTTTTTTTGAATCACCCTGTATATATATATATAATTTCCCTGTCTATGGCTAGAATATAAGCTAAAAACGATGTTATGTATCACTACGAATTTTATAAAGCCTCAAATATTAATAAACTTTCGCTCTCATATTACGCTTAGTTTTTTTTTTTAATATCATTATTTATTTGTATATTGATTTACCGATTTATCTTTTTTAGCATTTACATGTCCAAAATTTACACTCACCATATGACGAATATCGGTGATTGCAAAGAGGTTGGAGTTTATCATACTCACAAAGTATCCATAGTTTATCCCTTTCAAATTAAATACGATGGAGATAAAATCCCTAATATACTCTTTAAATATAAGCTACCTGAAAGAATGCCAAGCAAAATTTTGTACTACTTTACTGAATCAGGAACATACTCTGGAATGAAAGGACTCCAAAAACTTCCCATGGAAAACAGAGTGCCATTCCGAACTGTTCCAGCACCATTTAAGGTACTAAAAAGATTTAAAAATTTGTTGCACAAAATGTCATGTTATAAACTAGTATGTTGTAACCATCACAAAAGTTTAAATAATTAATAATTTAATTAAATATTTCTTAAAAATTATTTTCTATTACATTTCCAAGAAAAAAGAATGTATTCTAAACAAATTTCGTCTTTCAAATATTGAAGGTTTTATAAATTTAAGAAGTACCCGAAAGTGTTTTGATTATTTAGGAAAAATGTTTGCCTGTGCGCCTACGTATCTGTAGTAAAAATTTTGTGGAAGTTCTAGTTTAAGATTTAAATCAGACAATTTCATAGAAGTTTATATGTAGTTACTGTTGCACACTTGAAAATTTATATTTAATTAAACTTTGACGATTTAATTGGCACTTCTCAATTTTTATTGTATATCGCCCAATAAGTGTCGCTGCTATGCTGCAATTTTACCTGTTTACGAGAAGGCAATATCTCAGTTTCAATAGAGCATAGTAACACAAAACTTAATATGTAAGAGAACCCATTAAAAAAAAAAAATGCCGATTCATTTTGGGTACATATCGACCGACAGGTAGCTCTGCTATGCTCCATTTTTCTCTGTTTACGGAAAGGCTATAGCATATAAGCACACTAAATTTGATATAAGTGATGGTTATTATGGGGGAAAAAAGTACTCACTTAATTTAGAAACATGCTTGCAGACAGGATGCTGTGCTGAAGTTTTTCTCCGTTTATGGGAAGGTTTTGTCTTTAGTTTCTATGGTATACAAATGCACAATACTTTATATTTGAAAATGTTAATATCAAACATTATGCTGATTTAATATGGGTTTATATCGACCAACAGGAAATGCTATGGCTATATCTCAATATATTTTTGTTCAAATTGCATTGAACTGCATATGAAAAATTTTACTATAAGAAGCTATGTTTATTATTTTTTTGTGCATGTTAACCAGTAGGTGGTGCTGTTATAGAGGAGAAAAGTTTTGTGACAGTTACAGCAAACTAGTTTTTATTTGTAATACTGAGCATAATTCTATATGTGCATTATTAAAGTGAAAGGAGATTATATAACTATAGTGTAAATGGTTTAAACACTATATGTGTTTATTATAAATTCGATATACGAAAGAATTTTATATGTATATATATACATATATATATATATATATATATATATATATATAATTTTTCTTTGCCAATTTTCCTATAGTCTATGCTATAAAAACGTACATGTTGTCTTACAGTAAGTTTAAGAATGTGACAAATAAGTCTAAGAATATATATTTTTCAAAAGTTACTTACCGATCAATCAGCATTTTATTAATTTCTCATTCACCCTTCTAGTTTGATAGGAGAGTCAATTTAGTAGGAATTCCACGACTCGGCATAGAAATAGAGACAGAAGACCTCAACCTATTCCACCAAAAGTTGCCAAGAACTCCCACCGAAGTTTTGGATTTGGCAGTCAGAAACATTTTAAATGCTGGTTGGAGATACAAATCTGCAAGCATCACATTTTTAGAAGATAAAATTGTATGGAAAGGAGAGAAAGAAGTAAGATTGGAACAAACTATTGACACTGAAAATTTATTTATCTTAAACTATTTAGTTCATTAGAGTAGAAACGCAATAATAAATACTTTTCTTGTTAGACAGGGGGAAAAAAAATCATGTAAAATCTTATAGCAGGGGTCGCCATCCGATGGTCTGCGGAAAAATGGTGTTCCGCAGAAAATTCTACATATTATTAATTTTTTTTTTTTTTTAAGGCATTACCAGAAACTAGCAGGGTCTGAATGTTTTTCTGTTCTTTTCGTAGGCAATCTATGTATTTAAATACATTCTCAAAGTTTCATGTCACTTATTTATATGAAATCTAAAAAAAAAAAAAAAAAATAAATAAATAAATAAATAAATAAATTTCAAAAAAGAATTTCTTCGAAATCGGTCAAAATTTCGAGTTTGCACCGCCTTTAGCAGCTTCTTTTGTGATCGTTCCATGCTGGGTTCATCCGAGGCTTTCTAGATATTTAAGATTAAGAATTCCCTGGTTCATCGCGCATCTAAATTGCCTGTAGCAGTGCCGTACCCGAACGTTTATTGGGCATGCAGGGTGGATAGCATTAACACACGAACATAAGTTGCGGTCCATAGTGCCTGAGTCAGCGCCATTTTCTATCTCAATTCTTTAATTTTATAGCCACAAAATTAAGTTCAACAGTGACCCAACCTGTGAAAGCTTAGAAAGTCAGTTTTTATGTCCCTTAGATTTATTTTAACTTTTGGAATACTTGCTTCCATTTCCTCCCATAATATTTTCAGCTTCGAAAGTATTCACAATCGATTCCTCACATTAAAAAACCTAGTACCACAGATAGGTTTTCTGGTTTCTCCTCAGTTGTATCTTAAGATTGTTAAATACCTATCCTCCATATTCCCCATATGATTTTACAACTTCGAAAATATGTGCAATCGATTCCTGATCCTTAAAACACTAATAACGCAATTTTTCATGGCTTTAGTAACAATTAAAAACACTAACTTGTCTTCCATCCCCTTATTAATTTTACAGCTTCGAAAGTACATTGCAAAAAAATACACTGCCCCCATTTTCATTTCAATTTTGCAGTGAACCATAAAATTTACGGAGTATTTAAGTTAAATTATTGCAAATAAGGCAAATTAAGATTTAAAAAATGCGGGTTAGCCGTAAAAATTACGGCTAAAGTTTGGAACCAAGGTGTTTTACATTTTATGTACAATTAATTCCTGACTCCAAATGCATAGCTGCCAAATTTTGCGCTTTTTTGACTATCGAAAAAATTTAATCAACATTTTTTATATGTTTTTAGGAGTTTTCACTGATTAAGAAGACTATTTTTTTTTCTTTTTAACTCTTTCAGTGGAAAAAAAAAGCGTAAAATTTGGCAACTATACCATTTTTTGTAGCCCCTAGTTCTACTTTAATTTTTTTAATTACCTCTCTAGATCCCCCTCCTAAAAATTTTGCGGATTTGAAAATATACGCAATCTATTTCTCACCGTTTTAAAAAAACTAGTAACACAGTTTTTCAAAATTCAACCCACAAAATACAGAGAGAAAAAATGTTTATTTTAGTCCTTAGCACTATTTTAAAATTTTATTATTATTATTATTATTATTATTATTATATAAAGTTTTATCGAATTTAAAATTTAATAAATCTAATCTTTTCTTCTATATTACGATATATAATTACTTTCAATATATATATCGGTATATACGGCAACAGTTGGCTCTGCTTTACAATTTTCCCCGTTTGTATCGAATTTGATGGGCGAAATGGGAGTTATGAAAAACTGTACTGTAGGCGTAGGGTGAAAGACAAAAATTAAGTTAATTTTTTGAAAACGTCATGTTATTTTGAAATATTATGATAATTTTGAAAATAAACTTTACATATTTGCAAATAGTTATTTTTTACTTACAGGAATGCTAGAGGCGATTTTTTAAAAAATTATTTTCACACCGCTATTTTCATAACCTAAAATTTATAATAAATTTATACATGCAAATTCTAGATTTACCTGCGAAAATATATTATAAATCTTATTTCTTGGAAATAGTGGTACGAAATGGATATAAAAGAAACTGCCTGCAGCAACACTATAATTATTAAAAAAAAAAAAAAAAAAAAATGGCAGATAATATAAATATCTGCATACATTTTAACTTTTTATAATATATCGCAAATCTGTATTTCTATATACAAAATATTCAATTGGTCCTTATACATAATATTCAATTTTCAATTAAATACAACTCACTCAATTTTAAAGATACAGGTACGCTTTCTTACCCCCCCCCTTTTTTTTTTTTGTGATGATATTGTTGTAATAAAAATTTTCTTATTTAACCATTTTTTTAGAGGGATCGATGAAAATTTAAAAAGATTTTTTTTTTCCAATTAATAGGAAAAAAAGCGGGAATATGGTTTTATTTCGTACTTTATTTCAAACACTTTTTCAATTTATAATACTCACTTATTTGTAATAAGTAAAGAATTTAATTGCGTTTCAATCTTTTCAGAATACCCTTAATTAGGCCTAAATTTTACAGATGCAATGTTTTATTAACCATTTTATTTAAAGACGTATTATTTTTTATTTAATTCCTGTTTACATTAGTTCTAGATGAAATTCCTCTCTTATAATTTAAAAATGCAGCGCTTCTAATAGTTCTAATAATAAAATAAGAATTAACTTATTTATCGTTTCATATACATTTTTAAAATATATCTTATTTAATATATATATATATATTTAAAATATCTTTTAAATTTTCAGGCAACGTTTAAGATTGATTATAGTCGCACCCATGTGCCGCCATTGAGTCGTATAGATCTAGAAAACCAGAGTTCCGCCCCAGAATTCATCAAAAACTTTAAATCGCAAAAACGACAACAAAATACCAGACAGGCTGAAGATGTGACTGAATCGCCCTGGTGGAACAACAATTTGAGGCAATCTGATGATGAAACCTCGAGCACAGGACCAACAATACTTAAGCAGTGGGAAGATAAATACTGGACAACAAATGTACCATCTCGTTTATGGAGCTCAAAATTACCAAGGCAATCTGAAGACGGAGAGTGGAACTCAGACGATCCTGATGACTCGGCAAAATACTTGGAACCAGTAGAGGATGAAAGCATATCCCATTCTGACATCACTCCAGGAATATATTCTTTTAGTTTCCTCCCACACATTAACCATAAGTTAAATATCAGTATATCAGCAGAGCCATTCTCCAGCTCTGCTTACTTATTAATACAATACAATCATACTTATGCTCAGGACAGCCAGTTTCTAAAAGTTACAGCTGTTTCAAAACGAGCAGAAGAATCCAAACCTTTCGAAGTACGTATAAAAGCTCTTTAATACAATTTTGGCTAAATTATTATATATATATGTCTATTTTTTTTTCTATTATATTATTTAACGATAGAAATTAAAACAAAAATTTATTATTTTTAAACATGTTTTATTAACATTTCTGTGTTACATGAAAGGTTTGGTATTTGATAGGACTCCTTTTTGCCAGAATTAAATCTTTGATTCTATGCGGCATTAAATTAATATTACGTCTTGGCAAGCTGGGGGACCACATGACTGAGATGTCTCTCAATGAAATATTGCTTATTCGTACAAGAAATCTAGTTGATGTTTTCTTCTATATGTCTCTAGATATTTTTAATCCAGTTCATATCGGGCTATAAGTGTTCCCACACTTGCTGCACCATCCTGCGTAAATATGGAATTAAGGTGGGAGAAACAATCTTGAAGTTGTTTAAAATCGGAAAATCAGTCTTTTAATTGCTGCTTGTTTCTAATACTTGAAATAAGAAAAAAACTCAATTTGATATAAAAAGACATCCTAACTTGAAAAAAAAAAAAAAATATATATATATATATACATATATATTATAATAATTTCACCAGTGCTATTCGAAAACTATAAATACAGAATTATCTATTTACTATACAAGTAAAAAATTTATTTTTAAACCGTTTTAAGTGGTTCTCACTTAAGTATTTCTTATTTACAATGAGAAATTTCTACAATACTAAAATCTCCTTTTTAAGAAGCTTTCCTCTGCTTATAAGTTTTTTTCTTCCATTACTCTACTACCGTAGGTAATGGAAGTATTGTATTTGGTCCAAAAATTTCATATCGAGTTTTTACATAATTTACAAGTTTTAAGGTCTGCTGAGTCCAAAAAAGTAGTTTTTGGCAATTAGTCAGTGTAAGTGTATATATGTGTGGAATCTTCTGGCTATCATATCTCCGAAACCAATAAAGATAAAACTATGAAACTTCAGAATTAAGAATGGTTTAGTGCACAGATGAATTTTCCAAATTTTAGTGGAAATTGAAAAACCGGATGTGGACCATCTGAAACCGGAAATAGATCCCTAAGTCTGTATCTCAAAAACGTCTTTAACGATTTTCTTCAAATTTGCTATACAAACACTCTATTAGATGTCCTTTCGAATGATATAGTTGGTTAGTTTAGGAAAATTGATAGGCGTCGTGTATAAATAGCTCAATTTCAGATCTCGCAAGTGTGCTCCTTTAAAAACGGCTGTACGGATTTATTTCAAATTCGCCCTATTTACTTCCTTTTAAATACCGTTTTGTATGTAATTATTGTTTTCCAGTCAATAATTGAGTATGCCAAGTTTTGTTAAAAATTGGTATCTGAAAAACGGCTCTAACGGTTTTCAGGAAAATTATGACGTAAATCCATTTTAGATACCCTTTCTCGTGAATTAGATGGTTATTACAGAAAAATTAACTGTCCCCTTTGATTTGTTAGTTCAGTTAGTTTTAGATCCTGGAAATAGGTGTTTAAAAAATAACGATATCCTTTTTTTTTTTTTTTACTTGCTATGTAAACTCTATTTTATATGTCATTACGCGTGTATCAAGCTTCTCGTACTGGAAAATTCCAAAAAATGCATATAATATCTCCAAAAACTGCATATAATACGTGTAATAGTGGATAATGGAAGTCGTGTGGTTGTTTCACACCAGATTTTTTTTTTCTTATTTTTTAACTTGCTATGTAAACTTTGTTTTATATGTCTTTACACGTGTATTAAGTTTCTCTTACTGGAAAAATTTTAAGTTTTTACTTCGTTAGGTCAATTTTATGTCTATTGATTATATTATCTCAAAAAAAAAAAAAAAAAAAAAAAAAAAACACATAATACGTGTAATAGTGGGTAATGGATGTCGCGTGGTTGTTTCACATTAGATTTTTATTTATTTATTTATTTATTTATCATTATTATAATTATTATTATTATTATTATTATTATTATTATTATTTTATTTTTTTAACACTGCCAATTTTCCTTTCGAATTTTTTATTTATTTCTTTTGTCTAATCCATAAAAATATTTCTGAAGGTTAAAAAAGAGGGTAGCGAGGCAGAGTTGTTTTAAAACACATTTAATGAATTTGAATGAACAGAAAATAATAATAATAATAATAACTAGCAGGCTTTGCCCGCTTCTCTGAGCACTATACTTAAATGAATTGTCAAAATTCAATTTCATTATTTTCCTCTGTATTCCGTAGAGGTTTTTTCCGCTCGCAACGTGAGGATTCCGGGTCCACACTGCCTTCGGCAGCAACTTACCCGCTTCTTACTTCCGCTTCCACAGCGGCTAAGTTAGAAGTTTTGCGAAATCTCACCAAAGTACATAATGCGTACACCTAATCAACATCCACACACCGAAACGAATCATTCTAAGATAATGTAAAGAGAATTCAAACAGAATAACGTGTTTATTGAAATTTTTATTTTTCTGACTGAGTGAAAATAATGCCTGGACCGGGAGTCGAACCCCGGAACTTTGACTTACAAGGTCTAGGCTCTACCAATTGAGCTATCCAGGCCGACACCCCGGTCAGCATTACTCACTCAGACAACCTTTAGGCAGAAACATCTCTGGTCTATCATTTAGATAGCTCAACAGAAATAAGCCGCAGGAAATGGAAAAAACCATTAGATAATAGGAGAAAGAAATACAATTATTATTAAAATCACACAATCAACTGTGGAAGAAAATCATATTTATTGAAATTTTTATTTTTCCGACTGAGTGAAAATAATGCCTGGCCCGGGAGTCGAACCCCGGATGTCGGCCTGGATAGTTCAATTGGTAGAGCCTTGACCTTGTAAGTCAAAGTTCCGGGGATCGACTCCCGGTCCAGGCATTATTTTCACTCAGGCGGAAAAATAAAAATTTCAATAAATATGATTTTCTTCCACAGTTGATTGTGTGATTTTAATAAAAATTGTATTTCTTTCTCCCATTATCTAATGGTGTTTTCCATTTCCTGCGGCTTATTTCTGTTGAGCTATCTAAATGATAGACCAGAGATGTTTCTGCCTAAAGGTTGTCTGAGTGAGTAATGCTGACCGGGGTGTCGGCCTGGGTAGCTCAATTGGTAGAGCCTTGACCTTGTAAGTCAAAGTTCCGGGGTTCGTCTCCCGGTCCAGGCATTATTTTCACTCAGTCGGAAAAATAAAAATTTCAATAAATATGATTTTCTTCCACAGTTGTTTGTGTGATTTTAATAAAAATAACGTGTTTTTACGCGTGCTTATTGACCCCCGACCCCAAGGAGGTAAGTGAGTGAATTTCGTTAAATCTCGTTACGATAAGTGTCAGATACATATAAACAATTTGCGCACCGAATTTCGTGACCGTAGATCCCATAACTTTCCCAAGACAAATTTAGCGCTAAAGGCGGGGGGGGGGGGGTCTTGAATTTGCAACTCCCCACACTCAAAAAAAAAAAAAAAAAAAAAATGAAAATCACAAAAAACGAAAATGTGTTTTTGAAAATATTCTAAAGAAGACACGTGGCTATTTTCAGTACCTTTGTAATATCTTTAGTAGAGCTCTACTAAAAAATCCTGAATTTTTTAAACTTCCCCCTCGAAAAACGATCCCCCCCCTCCTTTATGAATCAAGAATTCTAAAATCGTACATAATGTTTCATTTATACTCATGTCTAGTCTCATCATGGGCAATTTTTTCACCGTGATGTAATTTGGGCCTATCTATGCTTATAAACGTTTTCTTTTGCTTCCTGTCCCGCTGGAGGGAAGGTGGTATTTCGATAAATCCCGTTTCTTTAGGTGCCGGTTGCATATAAAAATCGAAGCACCAAACTTCGTGACCGCAGCTCTCATAAATTTTCCAGGACAAATTTAGCTCTAAAAAGGGTGTCTCGAATTTGCCCTTAGTAACACATACCCTTTGTAACACATAAAAAAAATGGCAGATCACAAAAAATCAAAAATGTGTTTTAGGAAATATCCTAAGAAAGTCGCATAGCCTTTTTTCAACATCTTTATTAAATTTTTGGTAGAGTTCGACTCAAATCAGGAATTTTCAAAATTTCCCGCCAAAAATCGATTTTCTCCCTTCCTTCCTTTAAAAATCGAAAATTCCTAAATCGTAGATAGTGTTTTATTTGCACTCATGTCTAGTCTCCCCATGTGAAATTTCTTTATTGCGAAGTAATTGGGAGCCGAGTAATGCTTACAAATGTGTTTTTGTCTTTCTTTCCCGCAGATGGTAACGGGGTGGGGGGAATTTCTGAAAACTTGATAGGTATAATTTTAAGTTGGATAAAGATCTATGTTTCTGCCAAGCGCAGTTGAATTCAGTCCACCCGTTCTCAAGTGATGCCCGGACAAACGTGTTTTTGTCTTTTTCCCCCAGAGGGGAACGGGGGGGAATTTCTGAAAAGTTGATAGATATAATTTTAAGTTGGATAAAGACCTAAGTTTCCGCCAAGCGTTGTTGAATTCAGTCCAGCCGTTCTCAAGTGATGCCCGGACAAACGTGTTTTTGTCCTTTGCCTCCCAAGGGGGAACAGTGGGGGAATTTCTAAAAAGTTGATAGATATAATTTTAAGTTGCATGAAGACCTAAGTTTCTGCCAAGCGCTGTTGAGTTCAGTCCAGCCGTTCTCAAGTGATGCCCGGACAAACGTGTTTTTGTCTTTTGCCTCCCAGGGGGGAACAATGGGGGAATTTCTAAAAAGTTGATAGATATAATTTTAAGTTGGATAAAGATCTATGTTTCCGCCAAGCGCAGTTGAATTCAGTCCAGCCGTTCTCAAGTGATGCCCGGACAAACGTGTTTTTCTCTTTTTCCCCCAGGGGGGAACGGGGGGGAATTTCTGAAAAGTTGATAGATATAATTTTAAGTTGGATAAAGACCTAAGTTTCTTTATCCAACGCTGAAATTCGCGTTGGATAATAAAATCCAACGCTGACTGAATTCAACGCTGGACGCGTTGAATTCAGTCCAGCCGTTCTCAAGTGATGCCCGGACAAAAGTGTTTTTGTCTTTTGCCTCTCAAGGGGGAACAGTGGGAGAATTTCTAAAAAGTTGATAGATATAATTTTAAGTTGCATGAAGACCTAAGTTTCTGCCAAGCGCTATTGAGTTCAGTCCAGCCGTTCTCAAGTGATGCCCGGACAAACGTGTTTTTATCTTTTTCCCCTCTAGGGGGAACGGGGGGGAATTTCTGAAAAGATGATAGATATAATTTTAAGTTGGGTGAGGACCTAAGTTTCTGCCAAGCGCCGCTGAATTCCGTCTAGCCGTTCTCTAGTGATGCCCGGACAAACGTGTTTTAGTCTTTTTCCCCCCAGGAGGGAACGGGGGGAGGAATTTCTGAAAAGTTGATAGATATAATTTTAAGTTGGGTGAAGACCTAAGTTTCTGCAAAGCGCTGTTGAATTCAGTCCAGCCTTTCTCAAGTGATGCCCGGACAAACGTGTTTTTATCTTTTTCCCCTCTAGGGGGAACGGGGGGGGGGAATTTCTGAAAAGTTGATAGATATAATTTTAAGTTGGGTGAAGACCTAAATTCCTGGCAAGTGCCGTTGAATTCCGCCCAGCCGTTCTCAAGTGATGCCCGGACAAAAAAGCGACATACAGACACGATGACACACACACACACACACACACACACACACAGGCAAAATTTTCTGAAGTCATTTTCGGCTTTCACAGGGTTTGAAACGTGAAGATATCGCAAAATTTCTCGATTCCGACAAATTTACAGACAAAACTCTGATTTTATTAATATAGATAGATAATAATAATAATAAGGTGCTAAACAAAGAGAGTTCTTAAAAGTACGACAGAAGAGATGACAAGTATTATCAGAAGAAGTATTTAAATACTTAAGACAGCTGTACTGTTATCAACTAGAGATTGCTAAAAAAAAAAAAAAAAAAACTGGAAAAAAAAAGATTATACATGATATTTTTCTGTGAAATACCAATGAATGATGAAGACAAAAATATTGTTGTCAAACATTAAATTAAATAAATAAATAAAGTGATAGTGTAGCGCTAAATTCAAACTCTTACGAATATATTAAATAGCCTATCGATATTGAGCCATTTTCCCTATCATTTAAAACAATATAGACGGCGCTTTCGCCATTCTCGGCAAAATATCTAATGATATTTTGCCGATCCATAAAGTGCAGTGAAAACACTTTGTTTTCAGAAGTTCGTCAGCTCTCGCTGAAAAATGTAGCTGTTTTTCGTGTAAGACGCCCCTGTGGCCATGGGCCGCAGGCAGCGGCCTGTAAGAAGTTATATTCGTTCTTATGTATCCTAATGTTCTGTTTGCTGCGCGCGTTGTATATAGTTATTGTGATTGTGCTTTATTATATCTAAAATATTTAATAATGGAACTCCTGAGTTCGTTCTTAAATGTTCTGTTGTGGAAGTTCCGTTACTTTGGCGCCCCACGTAAAAATGTAAATACTCGTAAAATTTATATCTAAGTGGAATATCTCTGATAGCGCACATAGGACATTTCCGTGAACTAGTATCATCATATTTTTCGTGGAGAATGTCATGTTCTGTTCTGAATGAATCCTTGCTGCTGTCCTAAAATTGAATCTGTGCCTCCTTTTCATATGCCCGAATAAAAGTGCAATTTTCTTTTTACGGAAAGTCATGACAACGTAAGTCATCGTTTATGCAAGTATTTAGTGAAATCAAGGTGTCATCCTGACACCTTTCGACGAGTTTACTACAGAAATTTTCTAGTGTTCTTATTTATCGTGAAGAAATCAGCTTGCTTAAAAGTAGTATTAGTGTTGTGAAATGTGTTTTCGTTTTGTTTGAGAACAAAATTTCACCTTCTATAAAAATGGCAAACCTGTTTGTTTAAAACTGAAAATCAGTTTGTGTTCTGCGATACATTTGTGTTTTTTTTTTTCTGAGAACAAATTTTGTGCACTGCCAAGAACATTTGACTATAATTATTGTTGTTATTTTTAAGAACATTTTCAAGAATAACATTATTATTAACAAAAATTACAGTTTGTATTCTACAATACAAAAATAGAAATATTCTCAGCCGATCTGAGAAAAAAAGAGATAGTAGTTCTCTTTATTGCATCATTTATGCAAGTTTAGTTCCATTTCCCCCTCCCTTTTTTTCCCCTTCAAAAAGGTAATTACTTTTTTTTTCTTTCTTTGCTGAATATATTAAAGAGAAAATTATGTTTTATTCTTTTTTAAAATGCGTATTTCAGTGGGTTTTTTTTTTTTTTTTTTTTTTTTTTTTAGAAAATAATTTGTGCAAAATAAATGTGTTTTAGTTTTATTTATTATTATTTTTTATATGAATGGTTTTATTAAATATATCTGAGCTCAGAAATATAAAGTATTCATATCAATAATATATTTTTCATTATCATTCTAAATTTTTATTTTTAAATATAGAATTGAATTTTCTTCATATAGGGAATTTTATTGGTGTTTTCTTAGGGAAAAGGGAAATACAGAATATGTCATTAAAATATACACTTTGTATTTTAGGTACTCAGTGACGAAACTAATCTTTAAATAATTACTTCTGTTCTTTAACGAATGCTATTTTATTTGGGTTTCGAAGTGTTTTGTTTTATTTATTAGTTATTCGACCAAGTTTGAATGAATAATTTATTTTTTTTCAAAGGTTGCCACACACTTCCGGAATATGTTTATATTCATTTAAATGCATCTGTTTTTTTTTTTTTTTTTTTTTTTTTAAGAGTTGTTCTGAAAACAACAATGAAACTTTTAATACAAAATTTTTTTAAATTTATATTACATATATATTTTAAATAATATTTTAGTATATTTTATGTATTTACGAAAAAGAATTTTCAAAAGAAATATTTCCCGCCATATTGATATATCAATAATATTTTAATTATTATTCTTAATTTTCTTGGTATTTTGAAAGTTGATTTTAATTATATTTCATTGTAAAGGGAAGATGGACAATTTAACGGTATTATTAACAGTAATTGTGTATTTGTTCTTAAACTATACAATAATAGTATGAGTAGTATTTTTTTAATAAATGGGTTAATTTTGTATTTAAAAAAAAAAGGAAATTTATTTTGCTCAGAGAGAAAAACGGCTTTTCTATCTAAGGGTAAAATGATTGATTTATATAATTTAGCTTTAGAACACGGAGTTCAAGTTAATGCCGTAAATAAATTATATATTTCAGAAATGGAACCGCAATGGTCCAGAGTTTTTTTTTTTTTTTTTTGAAAGAATCACAATGATTCTGAGGTGTTATGGAGCCGCAATGGTCCATAGTTTTTTTTTTTTTTTTTTTTTTTTTTTGAAGAATCACAATGATTCTGATGTATTATGGAGCCGCAATGGTCCATAGTTTTTTTTGGAAGAATCGCAATGATTCTGATGTGTTAGGGAGCCGTAATGGTCCAAGGTAGTTTTCAGAGAATCGTCTTGCATTC
This sequence comes from Salticus scenicus, assembly GCA_963930645.1. NCBI lineage: Eukaryota > Metazoa > Arthropoda > Arachnida > Araneae > Salticidae > Salticus > Salticus scenicus. The sequence continues at coordinate 71,635,207 of OZ005648.1, forward strand.
CGTCGTATCGGAATCCCAATCGATGTCCCAACCTGGTTCAAAGTTGCTTAAATGAATAGCCATATTTCTAGAATAAGTTAACTTGATTTATAAAATTAACTAAATGCATAAGAAATAATCATATCATCCGACTAGGGGGAGAATGTAGTATCTTTGAAATAGTAAACCCTGATTAAATTAAATTTAGGTATATGTTGTGCATTGACCCTCACATTCATGTTAAAATGTTATAGTTACAAAACTTCAATCTCCTGTGGTACCCGCGGAAAGATTTAAGTGCTGTTCCCGCCTCGAGACGTAGGCTCGGGAACAGAGGCGGAGAATGTAGCGCTAAATTCAAACTCTTACGAAAATATTAAATAGCCTATCGATATTGAGCCATCTTCCCTATCATTTAAAATAATATAGACGGCGCTGTCGCCATTCTCGGCAAAATATCTAATGATATTTTGCCGATCCATAAAGTGAAGTGAAACCACTTTGTTTCCAGAAGTTCGTCAGCTCTCGCTGAAAGATGTAGCTGTTTTTCGTGTAAGACGCCCCTGTGGCCATGGTCTGCAGGCAGCGGCCTGTAAGAAGTTATATTCGTTCTTATGTATCCTAATGTTCTGTTTACTGCGCGCGTTGTATATAGTTATTGTGATTGTGCTTTATTATAATTAAAATTAAAATATTTAATAATGGAATTCCTGAGTTCGTTCTTAAATGTTCTATCGTGGAAGTTCCGTTATAATATAAGTATATTGATTTTAATTTATTGACTTTATTTAATTTTAATTTTATTTTATTGCGTGTGTGTGTGTGCACAAATTAAATAGTAAAATTAATCTTTTTTTATATAATACTATATTAGGTATGCTTTTAATAATGTGAAAAACCTCTTGAATAATTTTTACTAAAATTTGTGTCCCCCCCCCCTTTTTTTTTAATTTTTAGTCTTTCCACTTAAGAAATTTTGCCGTAAGTTTTTCTTCCACTCCCTTCGAAAACTTCTTAAGCGAGATTCTCTCTCTCTCTCTCTCTCTATATATATATATATATATATATATAACTTCTCTTTTTTAGGAACCTTATCATAATTAAATATTAAATTTTAAACAATTAATTAGATAGTTAATTTAAAAAAAAATATATTTATTAAGATGTTTACGTTTTAAATTAATACTTATTAGTTTTATTCGGCTATATTTTTTTCAAGTCTAAATTATTATTTGTTATGAACTATAATCAGTAACTGCATAATTCATTATCTTATTTTTAAATTGCAAACTTCCGCCCCACGAAATTTTAAATATTAACCGACAATTTTTATGTCTGCAGTTTTCTTTTCTCTTCTTTCTTTCTTTCTCTTTTTTTTTTTTTTTTTACTTTCTCTCACCCATAAGGTGAAGAAAATATTGTTTTTGGGTCAAATTTTCAAAATTGTGTTTTTGTTACATTTACACGTTTTGAGGTCCCCTGAACCCAAAAATCAAGTTTTTAACGATTGGTCTGTGTGTGTGTGTGTGTGTGTGCCTGTTATCAGCATATGTCAAGAAAAAATAATAGCAGACATCCAAACTTGGTATTATAAATGTGTATCATATAGGGATGTTGCACTAAACTTCTTGTTGAGATGAAGCAAATGGTTCCTGTGCAGGGACACCCAAGAGTATAAATACATTACGTGTATGGGGGAAATTGCAGGTAGAGTTTAACATCTATAGACTGTACTAAATCAAATGAAATTAATATATATTTTCTATATGGGGAAAAATATGTTTCATGTAGAATATGGTTTACTATTTGCTTACAGGGCTACATAAAAGAATTATATTATATTGCGACAATGCTTGAAAATTGATGAAAGTGTATTTCAGGTTGGGCTGTGTGTTATTAATATAGAATTATATTTATGTGCACCATGAAATTTGTACATAAATTTCAGAAGCTATACAAGGCTGCCAATATTTAAGCCACAACATTCTTTTATATTGTTACTGGAAGTGCTTTACTATAATACACTCACGTTTTTGAAAATTACAACACTATGAAGGGATTACACAAACTGAACCAAACTTAAAGGAAATGTAAAGTGAGGTAAGGCATGCAAATGGTTAAAATTACAAAGCGATTGCCCATGCGTGGAACGAGAACTGACTCCTTATCAGTTGCATGTTCCAGGTATATATATGACTGTAAAGGCGCGTTGAAATCTGTTTATTGTCCTCTGTCTGCGATAAAATTTTCATTGGTGGTCAATATGCTTCGTCAAAAGCAGAGATTGCCATACTAACAACTAACGGAGTTCGTACGAGGCCGCATCGTTGGTATGCGAGAGGGTGGATTTTCGTATCGAGAAATCGCATACAGTACGCAGTGTAATGACACAACAGTGATGCGTGTTTGGAAGAAATGGACAGAGGAGAACCAAACAAGCCGGAAACCTGGCAGTGGGGCACGCAATAGAACAACGGGACGAGACGACACTCCGCATGGCTGTGACGGAGCGTGCAGCGTCTTCTCGTGTATTAGCAAAACGTTGGAGCACGGCTACATGTGTTTTGTTGTCGAGCTCCACGGTTCTTCTCCGTTTGTTACAGCATGAACTGCGTGCAAGGGTTCTTCTACGCAGGATTCGCCTCTCACTGAATCACAAACGCCTCCGACTACAATGGGCTCAGCAACATATTACGTGGCGGGTCCAGTGGCAACAAATAGTTTTCTCCGCTGAATCTTGCTACAATCTGGAGTACAATGATGGAAGAATATGCGTCAGACGTTATAGGGGGGAACGTCTGCTGCCACAGTGTGTTATCCAGCGTCATACTGTCCAAACGCCTAGAATCATGGTGTGGGGAGCTATTTGGGTATAATTGTTGATCCCATCTAGTGCACATTGCGGACAACCTCAACAGTGATCGTTACATAAGTGAAATTTTGGAGCCAGAGGTCCTTCCCATTTTTCGACGCATTCTGTGTGCTATATTTTAGCAGGATAATACCCGTGCGCATGTTTCTCAGACTGCACAAGCCTTCTTCTGTGAACAACAGGTTTCGCTTCTTCCATGGCCTGCTTATTCCCCGGATATGTCGATACCGAGCATGTCTTGGATTTCATTGGTCGGCGGCTCGCTCGTACAACTGGTGGGGCGTACATTAAGATTGAACTTTGGCGTCAAGTCGAAGCCATCTGGAATATCTTTCCCAAGGATTACATTCAGAACCTGCATGATTCAATGCCACAACGTGTACATGTACAGACTGTCATCGCTCAGCGTGGCGGACACACGAAGTATTGATTTCAGACGTTCTTTTTGTTTTTTTGTCTTGTACATTCGATCGTTTATTTGTACTACTATCAGTAATATGTGGAATAAATTTCATTAATTTCTGACAATGCCTTCATGATGTTGCAATTTTTACAAACATGAGTGTATTTTACCATGCCCAGGAAATCTGCTCAAAATTCAAATTAATTCCTGATATATGAGGAATTAATTTGAACGCATTATGATAAATAATGTACTTTTTTCAGCTAAATATTCACCTCTTGGTATTTTGTATATTTACACGTTTTGAGGCTTCTTGAATACCGATGTCAAGTTTTTAACGTTTAATCTTTGGTTGTGTCTCTTAAAGTAAATAGGAAACAAATAATTTCAGGCGATACAAATGTTGTATTTTGAAGTTAATACGTTTGTTATTATAAAAGTTTGTTCAAGATTGATAAGTTTCAAGGAATGTTGCTTGTGAACGTTTTCTGAATAATTTTAAATGAACCTTTGAATTTAATAACTGATTTGTATTTTACAGAAATGTGTGTACAATAATGAAACGGGGGTTGAGGGGGGCTGTAGCCCCCCTCACATAGAATTATTTGTCAAATAAAGCTGTTCCAAAGTCTAATTTTAATTGTTTTAACGTATGTTTACGTAACATTATTTCTTATCTTATCCCTTAATTTCCATTCTGTATTTATAGTATTTATTTTCAGGTAAGAATGTCGTGTGAGTGACGCACGAGATTATTTTTTATGATTTTTTATTCTTCAGTTTCATTTCATCTTCTAATGTATTTTTGTTTTAAATGCTGCAACGGTTTTCATTTGTATTTGTATATTAGAGGCTAATGTACTTATCAGATATTCGTTAATATTCTTTATGATTGTTGCATTTTGTACATTTAATGTAATTTTTCTTATGATTTTTTTTATCGTTTTAGTTTTAATTCATTTCATTTGAATTTTATGTTATAAATTTTACTACTGATTTCATTTATAACGTTCTTTTAGGTGTAATTGGGTTTTGCATGCTGTAAATTTTTGGCAAATGCATACTGTGCACCAGAAGTTACATCTATTTGCATACAGTATTTATACAAAACCTCTGAAGACATATTCATTTGTATGCCTTTATCATATTACCAATATTTATTTCAAAAGAAAAAAAAATCTTTTTATTTTTTTCTGTTCTTTATTTGATGTTACTTCCTGTACGTGTACAGCCTTTGAAAAAGTTTGTATGTATACATGAAACTCACACAAAAATATAAAGGATGGTAAAAGACCAAAATAAGACGAAATTAAATAACTTAATGGAAATTACAAAATTCGTAACGTCATCTAGGGTGTTCCAAAAATTGCGAAAAAAAAAATGTGGTTACGACTTAACGCTACTGAATTGACAACTTTTAGTAAGCGAACCACAAATCAAAAGTAAAAACATGAACAATTATGGAAATAAATTTTTAGAAATCTCATGTGGACACCACAAGCCTTCCTTATATACCCGTTGAAATTTGCATATTGTTACGAAAACAATGACATTTTTGTACGAGATTATAGTTAGGTTCGTACACAAACAAACAGGCAGATCATACTCCATAAACTTCCTCAAAACATGCAAAGAAAACTGTTATACCAACCGCAAAAGTTACGATAATAGGATTATGTATACTGCATAGAGCAAATATTGCTAGTTCTGGTGTGATATTCCACAGATTATTACAGAATCCCTAATTAGCAAATTGCATAGCTTAGGCTTAGAGTTCATTAGAATTCACACGAGTGTAGATAGTTTACTATTGTTCTCTTAGCGAAAATTAATGGCGAGATACAACACATTATAGCAAAACATTATACCCATATACACATTGTACTCCTCTAAAATTGAGAAAGAGCTTGCTAATTTTGGCTGCATTGAAATATTTTTCGCTGAATTTCGCTGCTAATCTCGCCATGTCGCCCAGTTATCCATCAACACAGGCTTTTGTCGAGGCGTTGATTTTGGCGTTTTGGTGACCAAATTTGGCGAAAATTTATAATTTAGTTTTGTCAAAGTTTGGAAACATTATCTTCAATAAAAACAGAGTTCTGGAATTTTTCGGAAATATTCATTGGTTTCTACCGCAGACCTATAAAAAGTTCTATAAATAATTATCGAAATGATTATCGAGTTACTATAAATGATACTCGAAAGTAACAAGACTATACACAAAGAAGAATAATTAATGATTATTATAGAAAACTTATTATTATTATTATTTTGCGTGCTATTTTCTATACGGTATTGCAGTAAAAATGGTGATAAAGAGCAGTTTTTTTCTTTTCACGAAGAGGAGCGTTGACTTAGCATTAAATTAGGCAATTTGGCATCCAAATTTAGCAAAAAGATAATAGTTTAGTATTTCCAAAATTTAGAATATCTAATTTCAATAAAAGTTGAGCTCTGGAATTTGCAGGAATAATTCATTGGTTTCTAGCACAGGACCATTTCGAATATTCTATATATCACTGACAATATTCTCAGTGATTTCAAATTGTATTGACTTCGAACTGTGTAGTTGATCCTTGTTCCTGAATTAGCAAAATTCTTGCTTTGTAGTGCATTTAACCCATTTTAATTGACTTATGTAGTACGAATGACTGTTTTATTGAATTTTCTCGGGAATCTTCGTTTATTATCGATTTTTGTGATACACCTTTATTTAACTTTTTTCATAATTTACATTAAATGAAGTGCATTTGTCGACTAGATCCTTCTTATTCCTTTATAAATTACTTTCTACATGCAAAAATGTCGACAAATTTCATAACAACATAATTACGAGCTTCATCTTCAGCTTCTTTTGAAATTTTTATGACGGTAGATCATAATGGTCAAAACCTTCGTACTTTTGGTCATTATGAATATAATATTCGTACATGCCTACAAAACGGAAAGTGACAGAAAGATCAAAAAGGAAGGTGCACAACTAGATATTATAACAAACCTATATAACAACTTGCAATGTTCTGCGTCCAACCATTTTTTAGTTATGACAGATATATACACTTACATATAACTGTCAAGAAAAATTGTGTAAAATCGTACAGTCGTTGACAAAAGTCTCCGAACCCTAGCAAAAATTCCTATATAAAAAAAGTACACTTAATACAGTTTTGTTAAATAAATCCTTGTCGAATCCTGTTTTTAGACTGACTAAGAACAGGATTCGATAAGGATTTATTTAACAAAACTGTATTAAGTGTACTTTTTTTATATAGGAATTTTTGCTAGTGTTCGGAGACTTTTGTTACGGACTGTATACTTACCGCTAAAATGGTAGCTCATGTCAAGTGTATAACTGAACGACATGGGAGTCACAAATATAAATTTACAATATTCTACGATCATTCATTTTTGAGCTATGCTAGATATAAAACCTATTTCGCAAATCGGGATTACAATACCTCTTTATACTTTGTATAAGGAAGTATTAAAAAAAAGAGAGAATATTTTTTTGCAGAAAATACAACGTAAAAGAGAATTTATACTTAAGATGCTTTTATCTTTTACATAACATTTTTCTAGTGAAGCATTTTGATAATGTTTACATTTTGATTATATGTACTATTCAAGGTTTATAAATTTAAATTTTATGCTTTTAGATAGAATTTACTCATGATATGTCATTTACACCAAACGGAGATGATTTAAACTATGACAAGGGTTTTGGTGAACATGTGTCATATTTTATGACAGGGATCAGATGGCGAGAGACAGATAAACCACTATCCCCGTGGAAGAAAATGGGGATTGTTATAAATGCAAGTATTTATTTATTATTTTATTTATTTATTTATTTTAATGAAACGCGACATAGAAATATGAAAATTAATCTAGAATTGTAGAACTATCGATATTCGTTTGGTTCTATTGTACAATTTGATTATAAATGGCCTTTATATTACCAAATACAAAATTTTACTAGTTGTTAAGTAGTATCATAGAGTGAATAGACATGTAAATGGCCAGTTAATGAAAATATCTTAAAGTTTTGTCTCATTTTCTTATAAAATCATTGACAAAAATTTTTATCTAAAAGTACTAATCAATATATGCGGATTAATAAATGAGAATCATTCTTTGTTCTCTTTTTTACGTTTTATTTTATTTACAATAATAGTTTTAAAATGTGATTTTACTACTAGTTATTGACTAGTTACATCTAGAAAATGGCCACAGTCATGTTAATAATTGACCATTTCAGTTTTCCAGTTAAAAATGCTGAAGTTAAAAGCTTTTAGTAAAATATATATTTAAATTACATTTCAGTGTGAATATATAATTTATATGTAATTAACACCAATTGATTTATTAATAACACCTTCCATGCAGCCCCCTAGGCTACTAACTGCCTATTACGTAGTTCTTGTGCGACTTTAAACTAATTATCCATTCTTCACTGTAACTAATTCCTCCTTGGACAATATTTTCCAAAAATGAATCCGGGCCGCGGTAGGCCTGTCGGTAGAGCGCCGTACTCGTAATTGGAAGATTGCGGGTTCGGTACTCGAGCCGGCTAAAGACCGTCGTGTACACTAATGGGGGCTGGTGCACGTAAAATCTGTCGTGGCCGCAATGTCCTCCATGTTCACATCCAAGTTATACCTCTGGGGGTCAACGAAGAGGGAGAGCCATCCCTTCAGCGGAGGATCAAAATTGTGATGGCATGTCTCCTGAACATCTCTAGAGGTGAGTCCCAGACCGCCGTCAATTGCCCATTGCGCAGCATTAGTGTGACGTAAAACCCAACAAACCAACTAAAAATGAGTCCGCCTCCTTTCTAAATATTTAAACTATCGGATCTAAATACACAATCAATGTCGAACTTTAGAAATATTTTCAAGCTCAGGAATACATTGCGAAATCTTCAAGGGTACAAGATTTTCTGTCTCAGGGCAAAACACATATATCACTGTTTTTCATCAAAAATTTATATCGTACGAGATTCAAACTTAAAATATTTACTGTATTGACCATTTCAGTTTTCTAGTTAAAAATGCTGAAGTTAAGAGCTTTTAGTAAAATGTATATTTAACACCAATTGATTTATTAATAACACCTTCCATGCAGCCCCCTAGGCTACTAACTGCCCATTACGTAGTTCTAGTGCAACTTTAAACTCATTTATTTATCCATCCTTCACTGTAGCTTACTAATTCCTCCTTGGACGATATTTTCTAAAAATCCTAGGAATTGTTCATAAAAGATAATGCTTTTCGAAACTCAGAAATCTGCTGCGAAATCTTAAGCGTGGCATCTCTCATATTTAGAAATTAACTATATTAATGGGTAACTACTGAAAAAATTGAAAAAAAAAAAAAAAAAAAAAAAAAAAAAAAAGCAGAAGTTCAATAGTTGACCAACTGGTTATTTAATAGAGTTAATAATGTTTTGTGCCCTTAATTAATTTGCCAAACTTTAATTTTGATAAAAAATGTTTAGTTACACTAAAAATATATTTATTTATTTAAAAGAAACATAAATGACCTCTATACCTCAATAAATAAACTTTCGAAATCATATCTGGCTTGATGCTTTAAAATTGGATTAAACAGATGACAATGACTGATTAATACTAACAATATAAGGTTTTGTGGAAAACTTTGTAAATTGTTCCATGTTAACGTGCAATCAAAGCATCAGTTGCTATCGGGAATTGGAACAGAGAATTTTATTAAATATTAGTTATGTATTCTACCAATCAAATCCAGAATACCACAAAAGTCACGAAATCAGCATTACATCCACTGGAGATCGTGAATAACAGTTGTTCAGGAACATCAAGATCTGTCGCATAGTCTCTCAACGACAAACGTATAGATTAGAAAAGTCCTATCTAAAATGAATTGACGCCTTTATTACTCTTTCGTAAAGATTAGTGGCCTAAAATCAGTAGATTACTACAGAAAAAAAAATAGATTACGTTGTTCAATATTGGAAACATGTAGGGGTTTTATAATTAAAAACCTTAAGCAAGCCAACATCTTTCGTTAAATTTTTCGCTAAATTTGGCAACAAAATTTGCCAAGTATTGAAGAACATAATCAGATTTATTGGCCGACGTAAAAAGATACCAATAAACTTTAATTATTTCCCTTGTGCTGTTACATGCAATTTCCCTGTAACAACAGTTGAAATGAAAAAAAAAAATAGTTTTTAACTTTGTTACAGTTATTATGTTGGTTCTGTTGCAAAATTCTGTTGAAATCTATAATGGAAAATGCTCAAATTTTCTTGAATATTTCTAAAATATAAAATCACATAGTGACAAAAAAAAAAAAAAAAAGAAAAGTATTTGACAAGATAATATAATTCAACATTTCAACTTTCTACAAATAACGACCGTATTTCCGGCGTATAACCCGCAGGTTTGTTAAATGAGTTATATACTGGAAATTTAAATTAGCAGTAAAAGCTGTTTTTGAACAAGCTTTTGTTTCTTACAAATATAGTTTTATTTGTGAAATAAATTTTCTTGTATGTAACTCTTTTATTTAACCTGCGTGTTATACGCCTGAAAATACGGCACTTTTTAGAGCTATGCAAAAAGTATAGATCCATACAGTTCGATCACACATCGTGTAAAAATGTAGACATCCGGTTTGGGGACGGAAGTAGGAAAATCTATTAGCACTTTCGCGACCACTGACGTAAATTCACGTCAATTGAAAATCTGGAACTAGGCCAGTGTGCATTTCTTTTGCAATTTGTATGTTACTATATTTCTTAAGGATATTCCTAATATTCGTATTTGTACAATCAAAATACTACAGATACAAATACTTTAATTAGAAAGAATATGATTATAATGCATATTCATTTGTAACATGAATATGGATACAGAAAACCTTGTTCTGAAATAATGTAGCGTAAAAAAATAACGCCCACAGGCGGAACTTACTACCTGAGAGACAAAAACATGCAGTTGCGAAAGTATTAATTGATAGAGTCTGTAGCAAGACTTTTAAAAAAGCATAAGCATTCAAAATACAGTTGAATACGTGTTTAAAAATAATTAATAATTTTCAAAAATATATTTTAAAATAATTCTGTTATTGTACGATTGCGGTTTAAGGGGAAATTTAACATAATAATCTGGCTTTTTGAAGCATATTAAATAAAATATTTCAATACTTTTTCTTTTCTAGAAATTCGCAAATAAAATAATAATTAGAAAAATAAAATTTGACTTTCATAAGTCTACAATTTACATTAGTTTACAGACGATAAAAGTAAATAATTTACGTTTACTTTAGTTTATAGTTACTAAAAATAAAATGAAAATACATTAGAATATTTGATTGTATAAGATTAGTAATGGATAGTGTATCATAATATAATTATTTAAAATGTTCAATATTCAAAATATAAATATTTAACATTTTCATAAAAATACTACAAAGCACTTCGGATGTGATGAGATTAGGAAAAGAAACTATACATGCATATTTATATAGATATGCAAAATAAATAAATAAATCACATGCGTTTTATTTTTCGTCCTTAGTAATTTTTTTACTGCGACCACACCAAAGGATATAAATATACAGTCGAATTGCTAAAAATTACAGTTGAATTGCTGAAATCCCATTACATTTTTATCTTACCACATAGTAATCACTAATCCGTCTTTATAGTAAATTCAGGATAAAAAAAACTTCCTGTGAATACCATGCCAGAATACTTTACTCATATAATAGACAAACTGTTGTTAGTCTAATTTTTAACGGTTATGTTTAGCTATAATTAAGCGTTTTAAACTAAACTGAATACGGAAATCAAGGTTTTAAAAGTGGTCGATCGGTGTTTCTGTCTGTAATTAGCATAAATAAAAATAATAATAAATCATTGATGAATATTAAATGGGAGTGGGAGGTAGGGGGTGGAAGCTCCGCCCCTGTCATTGAAATAGACCGTATTATCCGGCGTATAACGCGCAGGTTAAATAAATGAGTTACATACCAGGAAATTTAAGTTACAAATAAATCTATATTTGTAAGAAACAAAAGCTTGTTAAAAAATAGCTTTTACTGCAAATTTAAATTTCCGGTGTATAACTCATTTAAAAAACCTGCGAGTTATACTTAAAAAAAAAAAAACTATTTCTAAAACTATTTTAAATTGCTTTTAAATTAAGTTTTCATAGGCTATATTTTTATTACGCTTTAATTTTTCCTCTTTTTCTTTTTCTTTTTTTTCTCTTTCCTTTTTTTATTTCTTTTCTTTTGTTTATTTCTTTTTTGCAGTTTTCAAATGCAGAGTGAGAAAATGGCGTGAGTGTCAAACCATACTACATTAAAACTTAAAAAATCTTAAGGTTTAACATTAGTTATGACTACTTTAGAATTTATATCGGATAAATTGAATGTTGAAAAATTTAAAATCAATATAATCAATATTTTATAATTAATATTATTATGCATTTTTTTTTTAATAAGCAAGAAATTGGTGAGTAAATACGATGTATAATTTTATAAAAGTAAGAAATTTCTCACTTTTTAAAATTTGATTGAAAGGCAATAAATGCATGCTGAAAAATTTCCATTTTCTTTGTAGGGTGAAATGAAGTACTCGTCTAAGACGCATCTTTTATTAGAAGAACTTATGGATTCAAACAGTCTCCCAGAAAAATACTTTTTACCTGAAACTCATGAAGAATGTTTGAGAGATGTTCGAGATGAAAAGCCATTGTCTCCTAATTGCGTGAAAGCTATTCAGGAATATTCTACTTATAATAGAATGGATCTTGATATCCAATGGGACCAGGTAAAGGATTAGTTAAAAAATAAATTCATATTTTTATCCATTAAGATATAAAATAAAAAATATAAAATTATTACTAGCAGACTTTGCCCGCTTCGCAGGCACTATACTTAAATAAGTTGTCAAAATCACATTTAAATATTAATAATCTAACTTAAAGTTCCCGCTGTGTTCGGTAGAGGTTTTTCCTGCTCGCAATGTGAGGAGTCCGGATCCACACAACCTTCGACAACAATTTACCCGCTTCTAACTTCCCCTTCCCCAGCGGTAAATTCGAAGTTTTGTGAAATCCCACCAAAGTACATAAAGCGTACACTTAATCAGCATCCACACACCGAAATTCACCATTCTAAGATAATATAAAGTGAATACAAACGGGAAAACGTGTTTTTACACGTGTTTATTGCCCCCCGACCCCAGGGGGGTGTAAGGGAGAAATGTCGTAAAATCCCGTTACAATAAGTGTCGGATACAAATAAACAATTTACGCACCAAATTTTCTGGCCGCAGATACCATAGATTTCCCAAGACAAATTTAGCGCTAAAAGGGGGGTCACGAATTTACTCCTTTGTACCCCCCCCCCCCCAAAAAAAAAAAAAAAAATGTGTTTTTTTTTGAAATATCCTAAAGAAGACACATGGTTGTTTTCAATACCATTGTGCCATTTTTAGTAGAGTTCTACTCAAAAATCCGGAATTTCTGAAATTTTCTCCCGAAAACCGATTTTCCCCCTCCCTCCTGTAAGAATCAAGAATTCCAAAATTATGCATAATGTTTTATTTATACTCAAGTCTAGTCTCCTCATGTGCAATTTCTTCACCATGAATTAATTTGAGGCCGAGTTATGCTTGCAAACGTTTTTTTTTTTTTTTTTTGCTTCCTGCCCCCCAAGGGAAAGGGGAGGAATTTTTATAAATTCCGTAGCTTTAGGGATCGGATACATATAAACAAACCATGCAACAAACTTTGCGACCGCAGCTCTCATAAATTTCCCAGAACACATTTAGCGCTAAAAGGGGTGCCTCGATTTTGACCCCTCGTAACTCCACCCCACAAAAAGACAAAATTTTTTTAATTTGACAAATTTACAGACAAAAGTCTGATTTTATTGATATAGATTGGAATAATTAAAATTATTATTTTAAAAAGGTTACTAAACTTCATGAGTCGTAAATTTGCACTTAAAAATCATGCTAGAAATAAAATTATTATAATTAAATATTTCATTTTAAACCATTATAACTTTAATCTATGACCTTGAGGAAAGGTCATATGATATCAGTTTGAGCTAAAATAAATATTTTTAACATAACGAGATATTATTTATTTTCACATTCTTTACTAACAGGCTTTGCCCGCTTTGTTGGTATATTTAAATGAGTTCCCAAAATTCCATATCATTATTAATAAAAATTAAAAATATCATTGAAATCAGTCGAAATTTAAGTTCAAAGTTCCCGCTACCATCGGCAATTACTTAGCGTTTTTATCCCCCCCCCCTTACCCCTCTCATGCGAGTAAGTTAGAGGTTTCGTGAAATCCTACTGAAGTGCATATTACGTACACTTAATCAACACCCACACACTAAAATTCGACATTCTAAATTAATTTGAAGCAGATTTAAGCTTGAAACAGTGTTTTTCGCCCCGCCCGCCCCAAGGGATGGAGTAATTTTGCAAAATCCTTTTAGAGTACGTGCTCTATACGCATAACCAACCAATACATCAACGAATCGCCTTCCTGAGATAATTCAAGGATAACTATGCTTGAAAATGTGTTTTTGCCCCCTCCCGCTCTTATAGAGTGAGAAGAGAGAAACAATTTTCAAAAATCTCTTTACTTGTTGGATACACATAATCGACCCATACAAAAAAAACCGCTTTTCCAAGATAATTTAAAGCACATTTAAGCTTGAAAAACGTATGTTTTGTCCCTCAAGTAATTTTGCAAAATCTGTTTGCAGTGGGGGCATTGAGTATGCGTATTAAACCCACACATAAAAATTAATCTTACTGAGATAACTTGGAGCAAGGTTACGCTTGGAAACGTGTGTATTGACCCCCCCCCCCCTCCCAACCTAAAGGGAAGGGGGGGGATTTAATAAAATTCCGTTAGAACAGGTGACGGATGCATATAAATAATTCACGCACCAAAATTCGTGATCGATTTTTCAGTGCAAATTTAGCGTTATGTGAGGGGTTTCGAATGTATCCTCCTCATAACGCCTTCCCGAAATCCAAAGTCACAAAAAAAAAAAAAAAAATGGGTTTTGAAAATATCCTAAAATAGATGCATGGTTGTTTTTAACATTTTTGTACCATTTTTGGTACACACTACTAAAAAATTTGTAGTTTGCGAAATTTCCTCCCGAAATCGATTTCCCCCCTCCGTCCCTAAAAAACCTGAAATTCCTTAATCTCAGTTTTTTTTCTTTTTTTCACTCAATTCTAGTCTTCCCAAATGCAATTTCTTCACCGTGAAGAAATTTGGAGCCGAATTATGCTGATAAACGCGTTTTTGCTTCCTGCCCCCTTCAGCGAACAAGGGGGGGGGGATTTCGTAAAATCTTGTTACTACTATAAGATCCGGATATATATAAACAATACACGCATCAAAATACGTGAGCGCAGCTTCCATAGATTTCCCAGGACAAATTTAGTGGTAAAAGGAGCTCTCGAATTTGCTCCCTCGCAACACCCCCCCCTCTCAAAATCGAAAATCACAAAAAACCAAAAATGGGCTTTTGAAAATATCCTAAAGAAGACGCATGGTTGTTTTTTATATCTTTGTGTCATTTTTGATAGAATTACACTCAGAAATCTGAATTTTGCGAAATTTCCTCCCGAAAATCGATTCTCCTTAAGAATCAAAAATTACAAAATAGGAGAATTTTTTTTCCTAATTAAATCTAGTCTGCCCATGTGCAATTTCTTCACCATGAAGTAATTTGAAACCGAGGTATGCTTACAAACATGTTCTTGACTCCTGCCCCCTCGGAGGGGGAGGGGGGGGGTGCGAACGGGGCAAAAATAGTTGATTCAAATAATTTTAAATTAAGTACAGACCTAAATTCCTGCCAAATGATATTGAATTCCGTCTAGACGTTGTCATATGATACCAGGACAAAAGCGTTACAGATGCACAAATACAATGACCCACACGTAGGCAAACACACACATACACATACACAGAAAGTTTTCTGAAGTCATTTTTGGCTTTCACGATGCGTGAAACGGGAAGATAACGCAAATTTTTGTATTCTGAGAAATTTATAGACAAAAGTCTGATTTTATTAACTCTTTTAATAAATTGGAACTTTATCATGCTTGCACCTTAAAGAGAGATGAAAATGAATATATAGTTTTAAAATAAGAAAAATATTAAGAAGCCTAACATTTCCATCCTTTTTATCCTATGAAATTTTAAAAGAATTTTTGAAATTCATAGGAAATTTGAAGAATTTACCCAATTTTTTCATTATCAAGTGCAGTGATAAATTAAAGAAGTATTTCAAAAATATTTTTATTTAAATTTGAAGGAATATATATATATATACACATAAGCATACACACACATATATATATATATATATATATACATACATAAACATATATATTAGATTAGTTTAGTTTTTTAGTTTACAAGCTTTTCAAGACCCTTTTTTTCTGTAAATTATTAAACTTTGATTTGAGAATGAATCTTGTAGATTCTTAAATTTACAAATTTAAACTGTCGTTGATTATCTATGATATACAGGGTGATTCCGAGATCATGGGACAAACTTGGAGGGGAGGTAGAGAACATCCCAAGGATTCAAAATTGTATAAGAGTTCTTGTCCTCAAATGTCATTTTAACCCTTTAAGAACTGCATATTTTGGGCTGCTATGAACTACTAACTATGCCTACTGTGTAACTTTTAAAATCTTCCATGCTTCATTATTTCGCCAAATCCTACACAGTGTTCGTATTATTGCAATCACTGTGATAAAATACATCGATAAAAACAGAATTGATTTATTTATGTAAACATTTGTATGCAAAAACTCTTAAAAAAAAAAAAAAAAAAAAAAAAAAAAAAAAATGCAACATTGGAGAGCCACGCCCATATCCGTGTGAAATCCCCTGTTCTTAAAGGGCTAAAAAGACGTTTGGAGACATAGGTTTCTACACAATTCTGAATACTTGCGATGTTCTCTCCTCCCCTCCAAGTTTGTCTCATGACCTCGGAATCACCTTGTGTAATATTTTACTTTTCTTTTAATATCAGTTTCAAACTTTCAATTTTAGGTACTTCCGCTTAATTTCAGAAAGATTGCACGAGTGGCAGACATGTATTTGAGCTATTACTTTTTTGAACATTTGGATATTGAAATAGAGGAAAATACACCCAATAAAATAGAAGTTGAGATGGAATACATTGACAAAATCGTTGACGTGCCATTAGCTAACTGGAAAATCAAAAAGCCTTCCGAAACAATTACTCTAAGCCAAATTCCCATAACAAATCCCTTAGCATTTCCTCAATCACTTTCGTCTGTATATCCTATGCACGAAGTTTTACTTATGAAAATGACAAATAACTCATATCCAGGTAAGAGAAATTTAAACTAACTTATAATATGTTTTATAAAATGTAGCTATTCAGCAAAGCTTTTGTATTTGTATCTTCTATTTTCTAATTTTCTTGTGTAAATATATCTAACATTACATTCAAAACTAGTATGTTGTGGCCACCACAAGACTTTCTTCTATATTTTCCTATACATATTCAATCAGTAACAATATTAAAAAAAAAAAAAAAAAAAAAAAAGATTTTTTTTCTTTTTCTTTTTCTTTTTTTTTTGTGAAAATTAATACATATTCAATCACTAACAATAATAAAAAAAAAAAAAAAAAAAAAAAAAAAAAAAAAATCGAATTTTTTTTTTTTTTTTTTTTTTTGTTAAAAGTAAAAAAAATGGATAACTTTGTTTTAAATTATCACAGATTTATGGTTCAACCATTCGTTTTAAAGGTATTGACGAGATCTTTCGAATGATACCCATCTTCAAAATTTAACCCCCCCGGGGGGGTACTTCCCCCCCAGGGGGGGAACCGATGCCCCCCCATGCACAATTTTTTTTTCCTAGTTAACTACTACTATCATCAATAATTCAAATTAATTTTACAATCACAAGTTTAAAATAACTCTCATTATGCTCATTTATACGGAATTTTGTCCTATGCTGCCATGTTAAAAATTTGCATAAAATGCGATTACAGCGCCACCTGTTGAGCTATTGATCCCCAAATCTAATGGGCACCAGTTCATGTCAGGGTGCAACTAAATACCAAGTTTGGTTAAATTTCATTCATATGTTCGTGAGATACAGCGTCCACAAAAAAATGATACAGACACACAGACAGACAGACAGACACACAGACAGACAGACAGACAGACAGACAGACACACAGACAGACATTTTTTAAAAACTATCAATTCGTGTTCAGGACATCCCAAAACGTGTAGATCCGTCAAAAAACGGAGGTCGAAAATTTTCGCGAATCCAATACTTTCTCTATATTACATATAGAAGAAAGTAATAACACTGTTCGGCATGAAAGTTGCCTCTGACGCCATTACAGCATATTCTTATGTAAAATGACCTCCTGAATCCGAATAGGACCACCATTTTGCCCAACCACCCACCGTTTTCTAGATACAACCCCTCCCTCATTTTTATCATTGTTTGGTTATTTTATACTCATCAGTTTGATTTGGAGAGGAAAGATGGTTATTTTAACCGTTAAATGTCTTCTGACCTGAGGAGCTACAGAGGTAGAAAATTCTAAAACACGAACATTTGTAGTAAGGAGGAAATTTGAGGGATTTGTGCCCAGAAAACAAAAGAAAATCAATAAAAACAATCAGTTTCTGTTTTTTTTTTTTTTTTTTTTCCCCGCAATATTTCTCTTATTTTTTACATATTCCAGCTTCCAGTTTGCCATTTTCTTACCAAAACACCCAAAATAATAAAAATTATACAGTGAAATTTTTTTCAAAAGGTTGGTACAGTCTCAAAGCCCTCGCAAGAAAGTTTGACTGATTCATTGTACGACGTTTGCTTTCAATAACTCCCACATTAAATGTTTTGGGCAGTAAAACACAAACAGTAAAATATCCTCCTTTGACACGTGTAAAAGATAACCAAACAAGATCACCACCGTCGAGAACACCATAAAGTTCACATTCTTATCGCAAAACGTGTACTAAAGGTAGATAACGACTGACGACTACAATAAGAGCAATGACTTTTAACGCGTGTCAAAGCAGGAGATTTTACTGTTCATGTTTTACTGCCGAAAACTTTTAATGTGGGAGCTATTGAAAGCAAACGTCGTACAATGAATCAGTCAAACTTTCTTGCAAGAACTTTGAGACTGTACCAACCTTTTGAAAAAAATTTCATTGTATAATTTTTATTATTTGGGGTGTTTTGGTAAGAAAAGGGCAAACTGGAAGCTGGAATATGTAAAAAATAAAAGAAATGTTGTGGAAAAAAAAAAAAAAAAGAAACTGATTGTTTTTATTGATTTTCTTTTGTTTTCTGGGTACAAATCCTCTCAAATTTCTTCCCACCAAATGTTCGTGTTTTAAAACTTTCCACCTCTGTAGCTCCTCAGGTCAGAAAACATTTAACGGTTAAAATAATCAACGTTCCTCTCCAAATCAAACTGATGGGTATAAAATTACCAAACAATGGTAAAAATGAGGGAGGAGTGTATCTACAAAACGGTGGGTGATTGGGCAAAATGGTGGTCATATTCGGATTCAGGAGGTCATTCTACATAAGAAAAGAATCTGCAAGAATGGTATCAGATCTCAATTTTTTTTTTAGTGTAGTGTAATTACAGCTGTAAAAAAAAAGATGTAAAAAAAACTCCTTTTGTTAAAGATGATATATACAGTCGAACCTCGTTAACGTTAACACTGTTAACGCGAATTACCTTTAACATGAACTGTTTCTATAATCCCGTCAAAAGGAAGATTAGTTTCTGAGTTACTGATAGCATGAACTACTGATAACATGAACAAAATTTTTTATCCCCCTTGAGATTCACGTTAGCGAGGTTTGACTGCATATGCAAATGTTTAAAAATTATATAATGCATATCATATAAATTAATATCTCATTACCACAAAGGCATTTAATATTGATATTGTTATCGTTTATAAAATATTTAAATAAAAATAAAGTCAGGTGATTAATGTTGACTCAATTTTACACTCACACATATATATTGCTGTAAAACGTGCAATGTGTGATTGACTCCTATACTTGAAACGTAAACTAAAATAATCATGTGCTTAACAGAATTCACTGGCCATCACTAATAGCGTTATTAAACAGAACAAGTTTATATTGTAAAATGTACAAAAGTTGGTTTTCAGAAAACCAACATTCTTATATGGTTGCTTAATATTCATCAGCATTACAAGCATACACAAATATAAATATATATATATATATATATATATATATATATATATATATAAATTTAAGGATTAAACTTAATTTTAAAAAATCGAACATCAAAGAATACATACCTGCCAACTATTGCATTAAAAATCGGCATATGTTTAGTATCCACCTTTTTTTTTTTTTTTTTTTTTTTTTTTTACACCAGTCTTTTTTTAGAAAAATTAATTCTATACTTAATTTAATTTATACTTATTATCTAAAAATAAAGTGATGTAGAAAATGGGGTGTATACTAAAAATCGTCCGATTCATGATTAGAATGTTCGCAGGTGTGAAAATTAATGCATACATGATCAGATTCCTCTGACATCACTTTAAATGAAATACTTTATATCAATCCATTGCATATTGAGAACTGCATTTTACATTTTATCATGTGCGTCTTACGTTACGAATAATCCTTTTTTACTTTGAAAGAAAATCACAAAATAGTTTATTGTAGGACTATATGAGGGAAAAGTGTGAGTGAATTATTTATTTCTAATGTGCAACAATAAAAAATGCGAAAAATTTTTTATTAAGTTTTTGCACTAAGATATCAATAAAATTTTACTAACTAATGATACTAAAACTATGTTTCTTATTATTATTCCTTAGCTCACTGTGTGCTGTCCGATGGCTATGTACAAACCTACGATCTGGTAGCATATCCATTTGAACCTATGGACTGTCAATATGTTCTCTCTGCCCACTGCACAAAATCCAAAAACTTTGCAATTATACTTAATAAAAAAGGACAATTGAAGGTAAAATTTCAATATATTTAAGTATTTGATAGTGTTTTTTTAACCTTTTGATATTTTGAATGCACTAAGTAAAATTCGCACTCAAAACTTAGAAGACGATAAAAAAAATTAGAAACGTGAAAAAAAAAACAATATATATATATATTAATAAAATAACTTTTAAAAAACACTACGAATTATAAAATAATTTTTCCTAGCCTCATAAAGATTGTTCTAAACTTTTTGATTGAGAATTTTCAATAGCTATGAAAATATTTCCAAGATTTAAAACGAGAAACGGTTTATTAAATCAAATTGCTTTGCGTGCAAATTTTAATGAATATCAGTTCATTTTCTTGCTTTTTTACAATTGTGATTGAACGTTTTTTTATTATTTCTTTTTATTCTTTTTTCAACTTTTTTCTACTATACAAATTGCGACAGTATATTAAATGTGCTATAGATATCCTAATTAATATTCATAATTATTGGCATCCCAATAATTTTCTAATTGCATTTTGTCTAACTTACAGTTAGTTGTGAAGCCGCAGCTTCTGTCCGACGATTCTTATGCCCAACCCAACACTCCCGCTTCTAAATGCATATCATTCCACTATTTTACGTGATTTTTCAGGGGTGTCAATTTTTTTTCACACTTGTAATTGTGATTTCCCCCCTTTGCTTTTATTATATATATATATATGTATACATAAGTAGAAGACCTGTTGCATTTACCTAGTATTAATATGCATTATTTCTTTTTCCTTTAAATGTTCAATTTCTTTATTTGAGTTGTCAACTATTCTTAAAATTATTAATAATACTCTTACACACATAATGAATATCCATGTTGCTATAAAGTTTCATTGTTCTTTGTCAGCTCTGAACCACTAAACCTTGAATTTTGCTTGTTTTATTCCATAAACAAACAAACCCCTCAATTAATGTGCATTTTTTATCAATGTGACTCCATGTGTATCATCCTGTAAGTATTATCTGTTTATTGTGTTTTTTTTTTCAATTATTAAGATTGCTTTCTATTGTTTTCTGTTGGATTCTTTGTTAATTTGTATTTAATAGTCTATTCTATTTTAAATTTCACTTCAATTAATTTTCTGTACGATGGAGGTCCCACTAGTGATTTGCTATTATAGCCACTAGTGAACGAAATCGTACATTGGTGCTCTAGGGAGAAAAAGGTCTCTCCTAACGAATTGTTTTCACCTTTCTGAGCTTCTCCTACTTGAAAAAAATTTATTCTTGTTGGTCTATGTGGTTTCAGTGATATTGTATCTATTGCTTGGCTTTTATTACGTATAATAACTCATTATATATATATATATATATATATATATATATAGATATATATAGATATATATTTCTCCAGTGCAATCTTTAGTAGTGACTGTAATTACCAATTTGCAATAGTGTCAAGACTTCAGGTTAGAATCGAAAATAAAAATACATTTTACATTTTTGGAACTTTAAGTGCACAAATCACTAAAATATTTACCAATTGCCTAGAACATTGATAGTTGATAAATTGAACGTAAACAAACAATAAATACAAAGCTTCAGAATTGTGTTTCTAAGTTCTTCCACATTTGAAAACAGTGTAATTCTAAAATAAAGTTTGCGCACATTCAATAAGCGCTATGACTGCAAAGGATAATTAAGAACAGTTACTGTGTCTCACACTATGGTTCGACGAATATTTTACAGAAAATATTATCTCTCCTCTAAGAAATTTATACCGCTGACATCCCTTTGAACTCCCTTCACTCAGAAAAGTAGTCTTGGACTCTCCCCAGAAAGCGATAAATAAACTAACAATTTCGAGAACAAATAATTCAAGTTACGAATTCGGTCACTAATATATAGTATCGAATGCGGTTAAGGTACTTTTATTTCTTTTGTAGAAAGTCTAAAATTTCTCCTGAAAGTGCAGTCTAAATAATTCAAGAATGTAGTAAAAAGTCTCATCTGAAGCAAGTTTTTTCCCGACGATAATTGATTTTGTACCCCGATGGAGGGGGACAAAGTATGTCCTACGGAAAGCACTGCTCCACCGGACCCCTACTACCACCTCTCTTGTGCCCTGAACTACAATCACATGTTGCACACTGTTTGCCAAACTTAAGAAAGGCTGAAAAACTTTGAGTGAAATGTTCGAAAATGCCTGCCAATATTCAATTTTACCATTTAATTTCTTACTCTATTTTAAAATGTTATTCGTAAAAACTTTTATAAATGTATTTTTCTCACTTCCCATCGGTAAGGATCGAACTCACAACCTTCGGGCTTGTAGTTGTGTACTCTGACCACAGAGCCAATGGGTCTTTGCTGAATATTTCCTGATTATTTAGACTAGTGTTTTTTTTCTTCTCATTTCCCATCGGGGAGGATCGAACTCACAACCTTCGGGTTCATAGTTATGTACTCTGACCACAGAGCCAGCGGGTCCCGGCTGAATTTCTCCCGACTATTTAGACTAGTGTTTTAAAATATATATATATACATACACTATTTTTTATTTTTTTGAAAGGGTGTTAAAATACAAACAAGTAGTCCTGTCGTACTAAATTAAATTCTATCATAGACAGAATTTCATCCATAATTTTAATGCTCGCAAAGCGAGCATACATCGAGATACTCACCACTGCAGTACTGAATCTTTTTTCTTCTTCTTCTTCTTCTTCTTTTTTTTTTTTAATTAAAGGCTCCTTCCGAGGAGTATCAAAATTGTAATGGTATGTCTCCGGACCATTCTTACAGGTGAGTCTCAAACCGGTGCCATTTCTCATAGCGTAGAACCAGTGTTGGGCATAATTGATTAAAAAGTAATTGAATTACAATTGAATTACAATTAAATTACAATTATAATTATTTTACTGTCAATCAATTAACAAGTAATTGATTACAAATAAATTGAATTATTTATTCAATTTATTTGTAATCAATTACTTGTTAATCAATTGACAGTAAAATAGTTATAATTGTAATTTAATTGTAATACAATTGTAATTCAATTACTTTTTAATTAATTACGCCCAACTCTGCGTAGAACTAGTGCGACGTAAAATCCACTGAATCGTCAACCGAAATTGACGGAACACTTATCTGGCACAAGAGCAAAGATATAAACACAGTTATCGAGAACTGCCTCAAAGGCTATAAAGACTTGATTTCTACCCAGCCGGGTTTAAACAAATTAATCCTGTATTGAGATATATACCTTAATTGATTAGGGTTATTATCTGGAAAAAATATCGGCTAATATACTTCTTAATTCCTTTTTGTATTTTCTGTCTATTTTTAATAAATAATTTCATATTTATAATTAATGGACTTTAAAGAAACCTTGGTAAAATATACTAGGGATGTTAAGATATATTTTCAGCAGAAAATTAGAGAATTAATATTTTCTTAATTTTTTGCAAAATTAAGGTTACCAGATCCTTTTAAGACGATTTTACGATCGTCCCAAAACACGGATAGCTGATTTTTCCTGTAGATTTCTTCACCCAACTTTCTTAAGGGTTATGATTTGTTGTGCTTGTCACTTCTTGCTCATCACTTTGATTTCTGGGACTTATTAATAGATCAATAAGTTCCAGTTTTTGTCTTGTTCTAAAACATTAAACTTCTCCCGTGACAGGTCGCATCCTGCTTGCTTCTGAAAAGTAGTCAGTCATTGTGTAATCCAGCATATTTTGAAATATACTCTCTAACGAAAAAAAAAAAAAAAAAAAAAAAAAAAAGACGCACCAAGAAGGAGTAATGTAAACTGGACACAAATTGACATACATGCAGGTTTCGATGGAAAATGCAAAATTTTAAAGTTTGGCTGCTACAGAATGAGCATGCAACGCTGCAGTGCATCTTAACTGCGCAATTGGCAGAATGTTAAGCATGCGCAATTTTGATTCCAGTTCATAAATTCTTTAAGAATTTTATTCCGTCTACCCAAAAAGACAGTAACTATGCCTCGCATACAGATGCACAAACAACATGCGCAGATGTCAGCATTTGAGTGTGGTGTGTAGTTGGGCTCAAAGAAGCCGGTTGGTCTAATCTGCGACTTGTTTTACAACTGGATAGTAGCGGTACCACTATTAGATGATATTGACAGGAATGGGTGAACCATGGCCGAACACAGCGTCAGGGAGGAAGCGGTCGGCCTAAAGAGAGAACAGAATGTGAGAACCAGTCAATCGTCAAAGCAGTACTCAAAGCTCCAATTTATCATTATTGTCTATCCTACGTGCAACTGGTACTTCAGTGACTTCAAAGAAATTTAATAGGCGGTTCAGTGAAATGGGGTTGAACTCAGTCCCCGGGTCTCTCTTCTACTGAGGACGTTTGGAGCATCGTAAAAAGGGTCCTACAACCAGCTCGGGATTTTGCCAATCTAACCCACCGATTAAACAAAATTTGGCACGATATTTCACAGGAGCACATCCGCCAACTCTATCAATTAATACCAAGCCGAATAACTGCGTATATAAGGGCCAGAAGTTGACCAACGCGTTATTGACTTGTTTACTTTTTGGGGCCCTTTCTCTTGATTAAATCATTCAAATTTTCTGAAACTGTAATCAATTGTTTTTCTTCCACATGTACATCACATCTACCAATTTATGTCCCATTCGGATAACTCTTTTTTGGTGCGTCTTTTTTTTTTTTTTTTTTTTTTTTTTTAATACAGTATATTTCGCACGTGAAATTCTTCGTGGAAAATTTTCTACACAAATCTATCTAAGGTCAGTCTCATTTATGACCAATTCGATGGTTGCTCTTTGGTCTAATAGGATACACTCCCCACATTTCCTTTTGTAGCAGCAGCATCTTGAGTGATAGTTTTGTAGTTTTTAAATCCTCAGTGAGGTACATGTGGCCATTTTGAAAATTCAGTTTTTTTTAAAATCTTAAAACAGGATCATATAATGGTCTATCATTTCCACAAACCATCATTGTTTCATCGTGGATCGGCCGCGCAGAATAATCGTTTAAATTAAGGAATTTAGTAATTCCAAGATATTCTATCTTCTTTATATAGTAGTTAATTCAATCTACGCTTCATAAAACCAAAACCATAAATTTGTTAATAACAGCTGTAATTTGCAACATTAAGTACATTAAGGATAAATTAATTGCAGAATAAGTCTTATCTAAATAGCTCAGTTATTTCTTAATAATAATTAAAAATTTACGAAAACCTGCCATATGTTTATTAAAAAATATCATGTAAACTACTAAGTTTTGTTCCATCTATATAGCGCGGGGGGGGGGGGATTATTTTTACAATATTATAAATAAGCAATAAAAATATTGGTGTTATTAGATGTTTTAATAAAATACATTGAAGTATTTTAAAAACGATGATTTTATTAAATTTATTATATTTTTTTAAATTGAAATATTTGAATAAAAATGTATTCTTACACCGTGTCCCAAAAGTTTAGACAATAAAATTTGCATTAACATAAAAAGCAATATGGTACAATTAAAATTCGTGAGATAGGTAATAAATAAAAACAGTTTTGCTGATATACACTTATAAATTATGATCAAAGGTTTGAAATTATAAAATGCAGATTAAATTATACAAAAATGTGCTGTCCCAAAAGTATAGACACAATACAGCATTACATGTTTCCTTTTGCATTTTTGTTCACAGAATAAAATATTTTTATTGTCATCTGCTTCTATAAATGTAGAATAATTTTTCCCTTTAATTGAAATATCATCTGCTATACTTTTAGCATAATAATTTAATAAGTTCAATGTATTGTTTTGTTTGTGATTTGGAAAAGACGTTTCCTGCGTATTCTGATAAAAATGCTACGTTCTAAAGAAATTTCTAAAGATGAAATTATTACGATTTAACAGTTAAAAGCGCAAGGACAAATCCTGTACAAATATCGAGAAGAATAAAGAGATTCTTGAGCAGTATTTATAGAGTTTGAGATCAGGTGAAATATGGAATATTCGAAAGCAAGTCAGAAGACCAAAAAAAAAAAAAAAAAAAAAAAAAAAAACGTTACGTGATGATAGAATGTTATTAAAAAAAAAATCTTCAGTTGATAATTTATGTGTGCGTGCAATTGCATCAACATCCAGAATTTTCAAAAAGTACCTTACACAGAAGAATTAAAGATTCAAAACACATTGTTTACAAGAGAATGAAAGCAAAACCTTGCTTAAAGCAGAGACATAAAGATGCACATCTAAAGCAGGCTAGAAAGCATATGTCATACGGTGAAAAGTGGCTTTCTGTCATCTTTAGTGATGAAAAGAAATAGAATTTGGACGGCCCTGACGGTTATAAATTTTACTTGTATGACTTAAGAAAATAACTGAAGAACTGTTTCAGCAGGCAACAAGGCGGAGGATCCGTAAATGAGCTGGGGAGGGTTTTGTTTCAACGGGCAAACATTTTTAGGATTTACGGACAGAAAAATGAAATCATAGGATTATCAGGATATTTTACGTACCAATTTACTGCCAATTATGGATTTGCAAACAGCACCGTATTGTGCTTTCCAACAAGATGGGGCATCTATTCATATCTATAGATCGACGAAAACGTGGTTTATTCAAAACAATATCACACTATTAGACTGGCTAGCACTTAGTCCGGATTTGAATCCCATGGAGAACATATGAGGTATCTTATCTAGTAAAATATATGAAAATGGAAAGCAATATACTTGTGTAAATGACTTAAAAATTGCAACTGACAAAGCGTGGTATGAAATGTCTCCTTCTGTAATGCAATGCTTAATTAATTCTACGGAACAATGTGTATTTAATGTTATAAAGTGTCGTGAACAATGTGTGGATAAAATGTGTGAACAATTTCGTGGACAATGTGTAAAGTGTCGTGGATAACAATTCATTACTAAAAGCAAGTTTTTAGTTATTTTTATAAATGTAAAACCAAACTCAATTACAGGTGTCTATACTTTTGGGACAGAACATTTTTATGTAATTTAATGTACATTTTATAATTTCAAACCTTTGATCATAATTTATATGTATATATCAGCAAAACTGTTTTTATTTATCACCTATATCACAAATTTTAAATGTACCTTATTACTTTTTATGTTAATGCAAATTTTATTGATTGTCTAAATTTTTGGGACACGGTGTATAACTTATTGAAAATGCCTTTTTATAATTATAGTTTCCATATTCCTTTCAGGAAATTCACATTCATGTGGCATCTACTGAAGTTGTGTTGTTACCACCATTAATCGACAAAGGGGAATTTCCTGTTATACACGACGATACACCTAAGACAGTGACATTTACAGGTGGTCCAGTATTCTTCCACAATGACCATGACATTTATGCTTTTGTCGAACATGTTAATGGAGAAATGCACCCTCATTTGCGATTTATCGCCAAGAAAGCAGGCCTCGATGTGATTTATAATGGAAAGACTGTCAAGATTCAAGTAAAGCAAATATTTTTTGCAAATCTCTAATTTTTGTTTCATTTAAACATAAGACCGCGATTTATATCAAAATGAAAAAAAAAAAAAAAGTGTTGAAAAAAAAAATAAATAAATAAACAATCTAAAATATAATGCATCTTTTCCATATATGTATATTAAATTTATATATTTTTTAAGAATTGAAATGTAAATTACTTATTGATTGCCATTTGTAACTTTATCACTTTTACGATTCTTATTCACAAATTCCAATGAATTCTTTTTTAACTTCAATAACCTTCAAAGTTTTTCAAAACACTATTAAAAATTTCTACAGAAATCTAACAGTGGCTACTACTAATCATTTATATTAAGTCTTATGTAAAATTACAGAGGGGGGGGGGAGGAAATGTTAAAAAAAAAAGTCCATTATTATTTACATTTAACTATGCACTGTTGTAAATTTACATACAGAGGCTCTGAATAAATATTTCAGTAAATTTAAAGAAATTTTTTACAGTATTATTGCTTACATTTTGCATAAAAAGATCATTATCTATCAGTTACCAAATGGGATTCTCATTTAGTTTTTTTGGAAAGTGAACGTAACTTATGAATTTGTTATTAATTCATCTTATAAACCTTCTCTGTGATAAACATTGAATTAATCTGTTAAAATATAAATCAATGAAAAATATCGTATAAAAGAATAAAAAATAATATAAAAATACTTAATTTTTAATCATATTAAAAAGTGTTTTTTCTTTAATATTGGTGCTATAGCCTTAAAAATGAAAAAAAAAAAAATAATTGAAAAATCGACTTTATTTTTTTATTTTTAGTTTGCTTTCTAATATTATTGCTCTTGATATTTTAATAAGTTTATAAAGTACAATTCTCAATCCCTTCTTTTATAATCACTTATTTGTTGCTGTACATATCATAAATTTTGAACTCTAGTCTGGCTACACTCTTTCGATAAGTATAACTAATTACTATTAACTTTCTAAAAAAATTATTTCACTTTAACAGGAATGGAACACTGGAGCAGAATTCATACCACTATAAATGAAGCAAAATTTTCTACTTCTTAAATTAACGATACTAGCTGGAACCCGTCGAATTCGACGGTCACTTTATTGACCGTAATGTTTCAAAAATCGTCGCATCGTTCTTTAAATGTATTTCAATTCACTTTCCTCCACCAGGAGGCGCAGTATGTTGTATACGAATAGAAATCCTTCAGTAAACTAGGATTTCTATATACGAACATCACCAATCGCCTTGAATTTCCAAGACCTTTCAAAAATGGTGTCACATGGTGGTGCCAACTGCAAAATCCTTTAGTTGCACTTTCCATCGCCAGGGGGCACACTGTGTTCTGTACGAACATCACCAACGGTCAGGAAATACCAAGACCTTTAAAATAAGGTGTAACATGATAGAGCCTACTAAAAATCCCATAGTTCTATTTTTCACCACCAGAGGACGCACTATATTGTATACAAACATCACCAATCAACGTGAAATTTCAAGACCTTTAAAATGATGTGCTACATGTGTGGGTCTAGAACGGATTTGCCTCTCAAACTTCACCCCTTTTCATTGTACCCCCCTCCCGTGGGGGGGGGGGGGACCGTTCGATTTTTTTTTTTTCTCTTTTGATGGCTCATCTACAGAGCAAGAGCTTTTTTTAGACACCTCAACCAAATTTTTACACCTAGCCGTTCTCTCAATTTAGTTGACACAGACAAAAACATGTTTCAAATTAATATATAGATTACAGGTAGAGAAATTTCTTAAACGAATACCTGTATGAGTTCTACGCCAGTGTTCCATCACTGCTTTAAATTAGTTATTAGAACGTATTTGATGTATTCAGTTTTGTTATAAGCAGTAAAAGGAATTAAATAATAATAATAATAATAAAACATTCACAAATTTAAATTTTGTGAAATCCTCGTTTATCTTCCTAGGTCAGTCTCAGATACAAAGGCCAGTTATGTGGTCTTTGTAGCGAGTTCGATGGCGAAGAGGTAAGAGAATTTAGAGGAATGGATCAATGCTTGTACACAGACCATGTTGATTTCGCTAACAGTGCATTGGTACAACGCTCAAGTGCAAGTGATACAACAAAAAGTTGTCAAGTGGATTATAACAGAGGTGAAAGAATTTGTGAAAATCCTACCAAATTCAACCCTTCGAAGTCCTATATTTCTCCATCAAGCGGCAGTATGTATTTAGTTCATAATCTTAAAAAAAAAAAAAAAAAAATTGTATGCAAATCAAAGATAAATTGTCGTTTAACGTCACCTTTTACCTATTGTCGACGAAAGCCGAAGCCCATGTTATTCTATGGGGAAATTTGTTACTAGAATTATTCATTATCTATCTTTTTTAATTTATTATTATTATTTTTTTTTTTTCACATTCAGAGAATTCACAATCTATAAACTTATTCTTGTTTTCCGGAAAAAGGTTCTTTTTTTTTTCCTTTCCTTCAATTTTTCGATTTTATTTTGGAGTTAATAATACGAAAAAGAAACTAACTTTTTGAACACTTTATAACTTCAAAATGAAAACTAAAAAACCTTTTGAAAATAAGAACAAATTTAACGGTTGTGAATTTTCTGAATTTGAAAACGGAATTTAAAGAAATACATTAGATTGTGGGTAATTCTTGAAACAAATATCCCCAAATTACATGGGATTTGGTGACCGGGACGGGAAAAAGGTAGAGAGGAAACATAAGTTTTTTCCCCCGTTTGCTTTAAAAGTTTCAACAAATGGAGCAGCATATATTATAAATATATGTACAGTGTATATATTTAAAAAACCTCTATTAAAAAAATAAAAATTTCTACTTTAATATTTTAAATTTTCCACCCTTCTATCATTCTTGTTCTAACACCTCATCGCATCTGAATTTTTTGCAATCATTATATTTATACTTTTATTATTTAAAGAGATCTTTCACTATGAAAATAATACGAAAAAATTAAATGAAAGAGGATCTTTTTAACCGTTAACTTAAACTTTTGTGAGAAAATCAGTCTCTTTTTCTAAACAAAAATTATGCAAATAACTAAAAGCTCTGTCCTAATTAATAGTTTAAACGCATTATTTTACTGATTTTTTTTTTTTTTTTTTTTTTTTTTTTCTTTGGCTGTAACATTTTGAATTTTATAAACAGATTAACGTTGTAATTCAGTTTCCAAATTAAAGTTCCAAAAATGAACCTGTTAAATATTATATAACTGTTATTCAAAAGCATGTTTCGAGGTCTGATTGATATACAATTAATTTATTTTCCAGCACCAACTGTTCAGAGAAATGTTGTAATCTATAGAGGGGAGGAAGTTTGTTTCTCAGTTCGTCCAGTTCCTGCCTGCGACGAAGACGGAGAACCTACTGAAACTGAAACTCAGCTTATTGGTTTTCATTGCTTACCAAAGGACGATCTCACCGCCAAGAAACTGATCGCTGAAGCAAAATGGAGATCACTCGATGAGATAGGAAGGAAGAGTGTTGATCACGTGGAAAACATAGCAATTCCCAGAATGTGCTAAACAGGGACGTTTCCCACTGTTTATCGGAGACATTACTTATGTTTTTAAGTTGTAATTAGGTCACCAACTAATAAAAAATTATGAACCACTGTATTTTTTGTTTTTAATTTCAGTATCCATACGCATGGCATATAACACAGCTACGAACTCTCCCGTTTTTCCAAGAAAACTTTATACCAGAGATTTTCTATATAAATTTTTAATTTATTTAATGGTGGAAAATTAATATGACAGACTTCAAGTGAAAAAAAAGTGGTGATTAATCTGATTTACATATTCGAAATGTTATCAACTATCATATAATATGAAATATATAAACTCATTCAAGGCTAAACAAGAATAAAAATTTTTCAAAGGAAGAAATCTATTTTAAACTATTTTTATAAAAACTGCTCATAGTCTAGTTTAACTTAACATGAATTCATTGGTTGTCTCTTACGGAGATATTCAAAGACTAGTCATCCAGTGTGAATGACAACCTATTTTGCTGTAAATTAATAACAATGTACCTTAATTTTTTTCCCCCTTACGCAAGAAATATGCTTTAAGATTTATATAAAAATGGTGGCACTCAAACTGCCGGCAGATTTTGTCATAGATTTATTCGTTACGTTTCATATCTATTATCCACTAATAATTAAGAAATTTTTAAATAATGAGTCGCAGGTGTACAGTGTCGGAAAAAAAAATCTTTACACTTAAGCGGCAGAAAAAAAAAAAAACGTGTTAATTGCTGTTCCCGCCAGCGTGTCTCCATTATGTTGGCGCGTACAGCCAAACCTGGCGAATTTTCGTAACTAACGCCAAAACCTCTCTCCCACGAATCAACCCTTCTTTCCACTTCATTCACGATTCGTAAAGTATTCAAACAATCTTTTTTTTTTTTTTTTTTTTTTTTTTTTCCAAGAGGATAAACTATTAAAAATGTGTCAATGGAGTCTTAGTATCGTAATTTTTAAATAATTTGCTTAATGCCAAAATTTATTAGAAATCATCCACCTTTTAAATTTAATTTAGCAAGATTAATGAAGAAATAAAATTAAATATTCTAATTTTAAAGCTTTTAAAATTGTTCTTGAAATACATTTATTTATTTATATATTTATTTTAATTTCTTTTACCAATATATATGGAAGAGAAAGTATTGTTTTTTGGGTCAAATTTTCGAAACTGAGTTTTTGTAACATTTACACGCTTTGGGGTTCCTCGAATCAGAACTGTTAAAATTGTGTCTTAGTATCGTTGTTTTTAAATAATAAAATTAATGACTAAATTTATTAGAAAACATTCGCCCTTTAAATTTAATTTATTAAGATTAATGAAGAAATAAAATTCTAATATTCTAATATTAAAACTGATCTTAAAATGCATTTTTTTTTTTTTTTTTTTTTTTTGCTTACCGATATATGTGGTAGAGAATGTATTGTTTTTCGGTCAAATTTTCGAAATTGCGTTTTTGTCATATTTACACGTTTAGAGGTTCCCTTAATCAGAAGTGTTAAAAATGTGTCAATGGAGTCTTAGTATTCTTATTTTTAAATAATATATTTAATGCCTAAATTCATTAGAAAATTCTTTAAATTTATTTTATCAAGATTAATGAAGAAATCAAATTGTAATATTATAGTTTTAATGCTTTTATAATTATCCTTGAAATACATTTATTTTATTTTATTTTATTTATTTTATTATTACTGTTATTTTTTCTCTCTTGCCATTATGTGTGGTAACTGCAAGAAGCTCAAATTTGGCATTTTGAATTTCGTATCAGGTTTCCACTTAAAAATTTACTGGCAAGTTTGAATGCAAATTAATAACAGCCTTGACTTTTTTTTTTTTTTTTTATTTGTATGCACTGTAAGTGAACGAGGAGTTGAGGGAGGCATTAGCCCCCTTCACACACGATTGCATGTCAAATAAAACTGTTCCTAAACCTATTTTAGATTATTTTAAAAGTACATTGAACTTTATTATCTTACGCTATTGATTTTAAGATTTAATGTGCAATCTATCATTATAGTATTGAAATGCAAGGTAAAAAAGAAAGTCGTGTGTGAGTGACACACCAGATTATTATTATTATCATTATTTAGTTTCTTTTACCCATATTTTGTAAGGAAAGATTTATTTTTGATTCAGATTTCCGAAATTGAGTTTTTGCTACATTTGCATGTTTTAGTTTCCTGAAACTAAAAATTAGGTTTTTAGCGGTTGCCTAAATGTGTCTGTGTGTTTGTTATCACCATAACTCAAGAACAGATGTTAGCAAAAAGTCCAGACTCGAATGAAAGATTAAGTAATTCGTGTACAGTAACTAAGAAAATAATTCGAATTTTCTGGTAGATACAATTTAATATCTTTAGATGGAACAAAACAAAATAAATTGAACTTATATTTTTATGTGCAGGAAAGCATGTTTCGTATACAATGTGGAATGTAACTCCTTCATTAGAAGTTTATACAGAACCCCACAAAAGAATTCAGATATATTCATACAATGAAATTGCTGGAAGAGCATTTCAAGTCGTGCTGTGTGTTTTAAATTCTGTGCTAAATTAGTACATTATATTGTGTTTGTATAATGTACTGTAAATATACAGGGCTACCCTAAATTAAATGAAAGCATTTTTGTATAAATAAAAATCAATGTAATAAATGCATTAAAAATTTAATCAATTTAAAATTATTCTCTTTTTCTAATTTACTTTATCTTATCCATAAAAGGTCGAGAAAGTATTGTTTTCGTATCAAGTTTTCAAAATTGAATTTTTGCTACATTTATACGTTTTGAGGTTTCCTGAATCCAAAAATTATATTTTTAGTGGTTGGATTATGTGACTTGTCTGTGTGTACTATAGATATGGGGCACTCAGGTAATTTAAAAAATATTTGACCTCTTTTTTTTCACGTTTTGAGGTGTGAATTAAAAAAAAATCACAATATTTATGAAGTGTTCTTAGGTTATTCAGTTTTTTAGCTAATTATTTAGAATATGTCTCACGAAAGAATGATTGTAAAATGAGCGCATCAGTTTTTAAATATCACTTATGTTATTGATAAGGATAATATTGCTTTGGAACAATGTAAGTTGTAAACTTCGTTAGTTATTCGAAATTTACGATTTTTTTTTTTTTTTTTTTTTTTTTTTTTTTTTTTTTTAAATGGCAGAATGGAGCAAAATTTCGTTTAAACGTCCATTATGTTAAATATTTTGTCGTAAAGATGTCAGACAAATATTTTAAAATACCTTTTTTAATACACTTCATTAAATATGAACATTTTAATTTGGAAACTTTAGTAATTAAAAATTTAAGTTTTCCTTCATATGACAAATTAGGTCGACACTTTACACAAACTTGCAATATGGGGATAATTGCGTTGGAAATTAATGTACGAAAACAATCTTAATAAAATAAGTCATTTATAATTACAATAAGTTAAATGTATCGAATCTGATAGAGGCCAGCCTATGAGGTGCGGCATTTCAGTCTGTGACTGCGTTGAGTGTTCTATCACACTCATTCCTTTTAATATGAATACATTTTGCTCTCAATAGAAATTAATAACAATAAATATATGACGAGGAATTGAGCAGAATACATCTATGCCGACTTATTTTTATTTATTTATTTATTTTTTTTTTTTAGAAAAGGGAAATAGAATATGCACATCGTTTTTACTTTTATTTTTATTTTTTATTTTTACTTTTATTTATGATTACTAAGAAAAAAATAGAATGCATTAATAAAATGTTTAATGTTTTATTTTTTAACTTTGTATGCTGGGAGGGGGGGGGGGTAAGAATGAGAAATGGACAGGCCTGAGGAGGAAATTATACGTAGAAAATTTTATGAATTTCAATCATAAAATTTAAAACAAAATATAGATCTTTATTATGATTAAGATGTTCTTTAAAAATACATAATAATTAAAAATAAGGTGAATATTTAGTGAGAATTCAAACACTGCATCATAAGAGACATAATTTATAAAGTCGTACATTAAAAAAAAAAAATTGAATACAAAATGGTAATAAAAATAGTTGAAATGTAATATGGCGTACTACCGATTTGGACTTATGGGCATTCTTCATGCATTTTAGTAAGTATTAGTAACTTGGTCGAACAATTTTTGCAAACTTTACGGCCATTATTATTATCTACTTCTCTATTCGGAAAACTATTTCTTAATTTCAAGATATAGTTCGTTTTGCGATTTAAATCTTACATTAATCGTCATCAAAAGAAAAAAAAAAAAAAGCCGGATGTTTATTTACACAGGTTAAGCGGCGTGAAGTTTCTCTTTGCACCTCCAGATTTGGCGAAAATCGCACTGTATGGCGAAAAATTGTGAATTTGTGCTGTGCGCGCCAGCATAATGGAGATACGCTTCCCGCCATAAGAATGTGTCAAACTCCAGTGATGACGCGTGTGAGTTAGTCGATCACAGACGACCTTTCCCTATTCTATTATTATCAACACTCAGTTCGCCTCATGGAATTTTAGAGTAAGGCTGTGGACTTTTAGATTACGGCATGGATCTCTGGCTACATCTAGCTACATCTAGAATGGTTTGCCAGATCTCTAACTACCTCAATCACCGAGTCTTCTTTCTCTTGCCGAGTGAAAGCACGGATCTTCTCTTCCATTTTAAACTTCTTCCGACCCACTGTGTGGAGTGGGAATACCGATGGAGGTTCTCAAACTCTTGACAAATAAACGAAATATTGGCAGGCGGAAGCAAAGAACGAATAATCTGATTGTAAAAGTCTACGAGACGAATTGAGTGTTGATAGGATGGGGAAAGGACGTCTGTCACCGACTAACGCCACGTGTCATCACTGGGGTTCGACAAATTTTTATGGCGAAAACGGCAATTGACATGTAAAGTTTTTTTTTTTTTTTTTTTTTTTTTTTGTCTCTCAAGCGTAAAGATTTTTTTTTTTTACCGGCACTGTATATTTCTTTTTATAAAAGTGTTTCAAAATAAACAGAAATTTATTTTTCAAAAATTTTGCCCAATAAATATACATATTTTCAATTTCAATTTAATATAATTAATATCTATAAAAAAAATAATCGAATATACAATAAAATGTCATCCACATCACAGAATAAAAAAAAATAATAATAATTTGAGAAAATTGAACATTACAATCGTTTTGCCTTGCTTTAATATAATACCTTAGCTTCAAAAATTGTATTATCTAAACCAGTGATTTTCAACTTGCGTTCCCAGGTACCGCAGGATTCCTTGTGAAATAACATGTATACTTTATAAAAGAGAAAACAGGATGTTATTAAATGTTTTGTGGGTAAAAATGTGGCTTCAGATGCTAATTTATTTAGTAGGTATTTTTTGTCGCTTGGAATCAACTAAATATTAAAGCAAGGCGTCGTTAAAATATATTTAATTCAAATATCAAGATTCTTGAATTTAAAAGAAAATTAAACTTACGGATATATCTGATTATAAGAGGAATCTTGATATATTTGAATAACTGGATAAACTAAGAAATGAAAACGAATACCAACAAATTTCAACGTTTTTAGTATTCCACCTAAACGAGCTGTCAAATGGGAAAAAAAAAAAAAAAAAATATATATATATATATATATATATCGTTATTATTTTTCCCCCCTTGTCAACGAAACCATGTGACTGGGTTAGAAATCCATTTTTTCGCATTTCCTTTTATTCACAAATCCTAACTTTAAAAGAAAATGAATAACTTTGATTCACAGTCAGATGGTTAGTTGAAAATAAAATTTTGATAAATGGTTTTCGACAAATTCTGAATTTCCATTGAAAGTGAGAATCCAACAATTCATAGGAAAGCAACTAATATATTTTTGCTCTTTTCAACATCATACATATGTGAATAAATTTTTTCTTGATTAACAAATATTAAGAATAAAGGTAGAAATGTGTTCTTTCTGTGTAAGATAAAGTATGATCAGACCTGATTTAAAAATTTATGCTCAAAGAAACAGTAGCATAAGGGTTACGGTTTTCGAATTCTAAAAAAAAAAAAAAAAAAAAAAAAGCATATTTGTTCTGTATTGTTTTTTCTTTAATGTATCAATTAAGTTTTTCATTTAAAATTTTGAGCATATAAAAGGGCAACTTTTAAACAATATTTTACGAATTTTTCTTTAAAATATTTGGAACATTCAATTTCAATTGCAACTAATTTTACAAAAATATGCAAAATGTGCCGAAAACGGTACTATTTTTGCATGCAACTCTACTAAAAATTCAAATATTTTGAAAAAGCGTGTCAGTCACTTTTCTGAAGGGTCTTCAAAAATCGGAACTTATTGGCCAAATTTTCTAAAATTTTTAATGAAAATTTTATAAAGCATTGTATTGCTTAAAATTTTGAATAAAATTTTTATTTATTATATTAAATAAATAAATAAATGAGTAAAGAGAGAGACAGAGAGAAAGAATGAATTTGCCGTTTCTAGATTTAAAAAATACTTTAATATTCGTTATAAATTATTATAAAAAGTAGAAAATGAAAATTTAAGTAAAAAAATATTTTTTAACGGTAGACGCTTTTTATTGCGGAGCCCTGAAAAACATAAAATAAAAATTTATTCTTGCAAAGACATGCTACAAATAAATGAAAGTTTCAACACTAAGAAAATTTTAGAGCAAAATATAGATATTGAGAAAATATTGATATAAGCTAGTAATGGTATTGTTATAAATGTAGAAAGTTACACTTAAAGACTTAACAAGGTTCTTGTCGACTAATGCATTTTGTTTAATGAATATTTAGCCCGTAGATAGAGCCTGTAATTTTATTGTTATGAAAATTGCCGACATTTTAGCGCGTAGAAATTGATTCTTTAAGAGAGTAGCAGGTTCTGGTCGACGAATATATTTCATTTAATGAATATTTAGACGAAGATAATGTAATGATATTGATTAAAATAAAAATTTAAGCAAAAAAACCATTTTTTAACTTAGAAGCTTTTTATTGTGGAGTCTTGAAAAGCATGAAATAAAAATTTATTCTTGCAAAGACATGCTATAAATAAATGAAAGTTTCAACACTAAGAAAATTTTAGAGAAAAATATAGATATTTCACTTTTGCAAGAGATGAAAATTTTTAAATATTCAAAAAAGCTATCAAGACCAATATTCTTATTCATTAGTTTATACATAAGTATTTGTTAAGCCATAAATTTCAAAGGTCTCGAAAGCTTTTTAAAATATCTTGAATATTTAAAAATTTTCATCTCTTGCCAAAGTGATTTATAGTGAAAAATATCTATATTTTTCTCTAAAATTTTCTTCGCAAAAAAAAAAAAAAAAAAAAAATATATATATATATATATAAAATATATATATATATATATATATTTAAATATATATATATATATATATATATTTAATGCTTTTCAGGGTTCAAAAAAAAAAAAAAAAAAAAATCTTCTACGGTTAAAAAATGTTTTTTACTTAAATTTTTATTTTCTACATTTTAGTTAAAAAAAAAAAAAAAAAATCAAAAATTTTTAGGATATTGTGCAGACTTTGAAAGATTTTCTTTTAACTATTGAGACATTTTCTTTTAATTATCTGCAAAAATTAACACATCGGCACTTGGAGAATAGAGCCCACGACCACACACCTATCAAACCCGTCACAGCTTTGCACGTGACATAACTGTGGAATCTTTCTTTTTGCATCAAAAAGCATTATTATTATTATTATTATTATTATTATTATTATTATTATTATTTGCATTAACACGGTACATATAAAATTTCGATGCTATTATGACGTTATTGTAACAGAAAATTTTCGCTTCGAAAAATTTAAATTCTTATGAAGTATGTTTCAGTTTTATTATTCACGTGCAAATAAATATATATTAAATAAATAATTAATTGTCATTTCGTTAGTTAAATGATTATTTCGATTTCATAGCTGATTATTTCCCTCGTTTTGATGCTTTCGGCATGAATCTGAATTCAGTGGTTCAGTTTTATTATTCACGAGTAAATAAATATATTTCTTTTTCATGTAAAATCAAGAAAGAAAAATCCCGCAATTTGCATAGATTATAAATTATTTTAACTGCACATTGCTCGTTACAATGTTTAACCTATAAATGTATTTTAACTCTGTAAAATCTATATTAATAAAATCAGAGTTTTGTCTGTAAATTTGTCGGAATTGAAAAATTTTGCGATATCTTCACGTTTCACACCCCATGAAAGCCGAAAATGACTTTAGAAAATTTTGCCTGTGTGTGTGTGTGTGTGTCTGTGTGTGTGTCATCGTGTCCGAATGTCGCTTTTTTTGTCCGGGCATCGCTTGAGAACGGCTGGACGGAATTCAACGGCGCTTGGCAGAAACTTAGGTCTTCACCCAACTTGAAATTATATCTATAGAAATTTTCAAAATTATGATTAGTGTTTAAATTGTGTGTAAAAAACGCCTGCGCATGCGCCATAAATATTTTTTCACTAAAACGCTTTGAATGGAAAAATAAAATATAAAAATAAATTTTTAAGTCAAAGACTTTTTTATTCACGTGATTCGCACTACAAATTATGAAAAGATTGAAATGAAGTGTTGCCATCTAAGTTTCATACTTTAGTTAATTTTAAAAAATCTAATTGTCGTATCGAAAAACTGTTTACACCCCAGGATTCAGAAAAATCACCACTTTCATTTGGTTCTGAATTTGTAACGATAGGTCTGATACTTCTAATTTATTTTTCCCTTTTTACGTTTTTCTGTTGCCACTTAAATTTCATACTTTAGTTATTTTTTTAAAATCTAATTGTCGCATCGAAAAACTGTTAGCACCCCTGGATTCAGAAAAATCGCCCCTTTCGTTTGGTATCAAATTTATAAATATAGGTCTGATATTTCTAATTTATTTTACCCTTTTTCCGTTTTTAACCCAGATTCGGTAAAAGGTTTATATTTATATATAGGCATTTATATATTTTTTTATTTTCCAGAAATAAAATGAAATATTTTTAATTTCACGTGAATAATAAAAATTAGAGAGAAAAATACCTACAAAAGTTGGTGATTTTTTTTTTAAATGAGGAATTTGCACGTGGATAAATATTTTCATGGAGATATTTGGCATTAGTTTAATATTTTTATTTAATTAAGCAGTACTTTTCTTTCCTGCAGTAAAACAAAATTTTTTGTTGTTATTATGTACCTTATGAGGTTTTTTTTATGTTCTCCTCTTAATTGTAAATGATTATAATTTGGATTTTATCAAGATTTTTTATTTTTATTTTGTAAATATCAGAGAAGAGTTTTTATTTTATTTTATTATTTTACTTTATTTTATTTATTTATTTATTTTGTGTATGGAACAGCTTTAGTATTGGATCCCTTTGGCACAATTTGAAATTCGGAACCAAAGTAGCTTGGACGTTTCTCGCCAAGATCTTTAATTGCACAATTGAGATAGCCTGTGCGTTTTGTATTTATTTATTTATAATATTTTCTATTAAAGACTTCTGTGGTCACGAAATTTGGTGCGTAAATTGTTTGTTTGCATCCGGCACTTATTGTAACTGGATTTCACGAAATTCGAAATCCCCCCCCCTTCTCGGAGTCGAGGGCAATAAACGGTATAACTTCAGTATAACCCCACAGCTGAATTTGGCGATTTTTCTTTGGCGCAGTTTTGAAGGATAACGATGTTGTTCTGGACTGTTTGCGATATAATATGGCAGCCTAATATGTTGTTTATTTTTGATTTATGATTTTATGTTTTATGATTTCTGATTTAGATTATGATTTTATCATTTATCATATATGATTTATGATTTTTAGATTTATGATTTAGCCATAATCGCGAACAAAAAAATCGCCAAATATCGTTGTGGGGTTATACTGAAGTTGTTCCCAATAAACATGTGTAAAAACATGTCTTTCCGTTTGAATTCGCTTTGAATTATCTCAGAATGGCGAATTTTGGTGTGTGGATATTGATTAAGTGTACGCATTATGTACATTAGTGGGATTTTGTAAAACTTCGAACTCACCCGCTGAGGGTGAGGAAGTAAGAAGTGGGTAAGTTGTGCCGAAGACAGTGGGGACCCAGACTCCTAACATTGGGAGCGAGAAAACCTCTACCAAACACAGCGAGAACTTAGGTTATTAATAAAGATATGGCATTTTGACAAATCATTTAAGTTTAACGTTCAGCGAAGCGGGCAAAGCCTGCTAGTATACTATATTTTGTAAATGTATTTCGTTTATCATGATAGAGGAAGACAAAAAAAAAAAAAAAAAAAAAAAATCTTATGTATTTACTTTTAAAGATAAACTCTACAACAGATTGCTACTGTACAGTTCTGTATATTCTGCAAGAGAATACAAGGTTCAAAAATCGATTTTGATTTTAACTGTGGAAGAAAGAATCTGGGAAATAACAATCTCAGGAAAACGTCTTTATAAATGAATTAGTACCACTTGCGCTATTCCCATTTGCACGAAGGGGTGAAAAATTCCCATTAGTGCGACCGGAAATTGTAGGACCGGGTGTGCAACTGATTTCTTCCTTTTTGACTTCATAATCTGAAAACGCATGTAACTCGGTTCCGCGACAGACACTACCACGGACGTAAAAACCAAAAAAAAACATCACTGGACACCCCTACCTCGCTGTACATGAATCTGAAAACGCTGGTAACTCGTTATCGCAGCAATCAGTATCACGCACGTATATACGCTTCGTTCACATGAAAAAAAAAAAAAAAAAAAATCACTGAGAACGCATGTAACTCGTTCTATTCTTGTATTTTTACTTTGTTCGGGCAAATGGGAATTTTTCACCACATCGTGCAAATGGGAATCGTGCACATGGGAAGACACCTTATAAATTTCATTCTAAAGTAAATCACGAAAAAAAAAAAAAAAGAAAAGAAAAGAAGAATACAGAAACTATATATCGTCTAAATTTTACTTAGCCATTAAACAGTGTACTAAACACATCCTCATAATATTAAAATGTTACACTGAGCAGCAGTTTCCATTTACGCTGCATAATGTAGATAACCTTAAACTAATCCTGTTAAATTATGTAAATAAAATATTTTACAGGGCAAAAAAAATGTTGTTGTTTTTATCTATCTGAATAATGCATACTAATATTATTATGCATAGTGCAGTATAAAGACATTAAAATATACCTTGAACAAACACTTCCCACGGTCCGCAGTGCATAAGAAATACTTTGTGAGTACACAAACGAATTGCACTATTTATTAGTTGTACCGGTTAATAATGTGGATCATTTTCAACGGATGAAGTTGCAGTAGAATGCTTTAGATGCGAGAGAAGTGTGGACTAATTCGTTTCACTGACGAGAAGCTTCAAATCCTCAAAAGTCAAGTGGGGTGAAATGTTAATTTCATAGATAATGCAAGTTCATGCAAAAAAAAAAAAAAAAAAAAAACTAGTATATGCATGAGTTATTAAAACAGGAATGAACTACTACGTCAGAAACGCCAAAGAAAAATTATTGAGGTTCATACAGCTGTTTCGGTAGCCTAAAGCGTACCGTCATCAGTGCAAAAAAGAATTCTTCTTTTTTGCACTGATGACGGTACGCTTTAGGCTACCGAAACAGCTGTATGCACCTCAATAATTTTTCTTTGGCGTTTCTGACGTAGTAGTTCATTCCTGTTTTAATATTCCAACGCCAAGTCTCCTGCTATTATATGCATGAGTGTTGATTTAATACATTATTTTAAAGGAAAGCGCCTATGAAAGTTATCGTATACACCGAGAAGCTTATAATGAACATGCTGCATCCCAAGATATGCGTGAACGATAGTTTAAACGCTTTAAAAGAAGTGATTTTGATGTGAACGACAACAAACGGCCGGGTCAACCAAAAAAGCTTGAGGTCAACAACTACAAGCATTATGAGCTGCTGAAATCCAGTAAAACCGTTAGCAGTGATCGCTACCGAAAACAAATAGTCAATCTGAACTATGCTTTGATCGTCAAATGACCACAATGGGCAATCAGATACGGCTTAGATTTGCT
Organism: Salticus scenicus; assembly: GCA_963930645.1. Lineage (NCBI taxonomy): Eukaryota > Metazoa > Arthropoda > Arachnida > Araneae > Salticidae > Salticus > Salticus scenicus. Next base: position 71,678,589 of record OZ005648.1, read on the forward strand.
TCGTGATCACACAATTAACACCATCACACGAATAAAAATATGTTAAAGACACGTTTAAAGACATTGCATGGGAATCATTAGCTTCCCTGCTGTATTCACCAGACCTTGCTCCTTCAGATTACTACTTATTCAGCTTATGGCACACGCACTTTCTAAGCAGCATTTCACAGCGTATAAAGAAGTGGAAATGAGGGTCTCTGAATGATTTTCCTCCCAGGACACAAAGCTTTATCGGGAATTTACCCAAAAGATGGAAGAAATGTGTTTCTATTGATGTCCATTGCATTGAATAAAGCATGCGTACTGTTTCTGTTACAATTATCGTGCTTTCATTGCTTACAAAATCTTCATTAGTAACCGATACAACTAATATACCGTTTTTAATTTATAAAAAAAAACCATAAAGAAATTAAATAATATATGTTAATTCCAAAGCATTTTATATATATTAACAAAAATTAGAGCGTAGATAGACGGACGGACAAATAAATAGACAAGCCAAAATCATAATCACTCTAAAACGATGTTGGAAAGTGTTAATGTTCTTAATACTACTAAAAGTGTATTTCTAGAAATTGCTAATTATAACTCCTAATGTATCTGAATAATTTTATTGAGCTATGTAATTATTAATAAAGATCATATTATATTTTATAGATACTATGCTTTTGTGAATATACATAATAAATTTCGATTTCGCTTTCTTTTTTTCACCCTGCAGTATACCTCTTATGGAAAGCAAAACATTAGAACATTTTAGGTATCCCTGTACCTGTACACAAGCGAGTGGTAGTATTTATACAATTTTTAATTGAAAGCATCTCATTAAAATATTAAAGACATATTATAAGTTTCAAGGAATTCCATTATTTTTTACGGGAGTTAAAGGGTGGATAGACAAACCGACAAACCTAAGTCATAAACAATTTTCAACTTCGTTAGAAAATGTTAACAATATGTAAATATTTTGTTTGTTTTGGCATCAGAATCGCACATTTTTAATCATTTTAATTTTATCATCAGATTTTTAATTCATAATTTAGAAAGCAGTTTTAATTTGGTAGTTAGATTTATTGGACTATTCCAATTCATATTATTTCTCCCTTTTTGGTGTGCCTTTCTGAGTTCAGGGTTTTGTGAGAAGATAGCCTCTCGTAGATATATACGCACATTCAGGTTTTAATATTTGATGCGTCTGATTGATCGCGATAAGAAAATCATCATGACTTGAGTCTTCGAAAACAAAAACTATTTTGATAATGCTGAACATGGCTTTCGAGAAAGAAATAGCACCATTTCAGCCATCTAGTCTTTAAAAAATATGAAAACCCTGTAGATTGGTTGGGCTCTGCTAACAGAAATTATATTTGAGTCACTTCTTTCAAATCATTTAAAATTCTTAATAAAGAACTATATAACCCACCAACAGAAAAATAGAGCCTTTGAAAGTACATTTTCTAAATTTCTGCACCCAGGTAGCGTGCCTGTGCGCTTCCTACCTTGTGCGATCTGGAGATGTGGTGTGTCAGTCGAGCATTATGTGTCCAGAAGCAGAAGTCGCAACCCTGTCTTACCAGTGCTGTCTTGTGATGTCACCTTGTTGCCTAGCAGAAGAGTGGTCCTCTCTCGATTGAAGTTAGAAGTCTGAACGAGCCATCGGACACAGCTCATTCTCTGTTGCGTCTAGATTACTGTCTGGCAGTAGGCAGCTATCATGCAGTGATCCGGCGATTTATTCGCTCCGGCGGATAGCATCCAACCCGTTAAGCTTGGCACGTCCAGGCAGGCAGGGGCTGTCCAAAGGTTTCAATGAGTCTCAATGAGCCTTTGAAAGTACAAGGATATATCATAGCTATATGCTGATAATATCTGTATCCTCGTGGCTGGAAACACAAGAACTGAGCTGGAACAAAATTCAAGCCACCAAAACAACCAAGCTGTAAATAACCAAGAGTTTCTAGGGAAAAAAAACAGTAGCGATTATACTAGGAAGGTATTTCTTTATAATGGCACAATCTTATTTTTAAAATTAATGGTTCCTCTATCCCTGTCAGACAGATCATAACTTATCTCAGATTTGTTTTAGAATCCAAATGTTATAAGTTAAATCATCTCTGCGCTTTCGCTTAAAACTTCTCTATTTTGTCCATAGTTTTGGTTCTGTAAAAATCCGAGCAGCTAAAAAACTCAAAATTCTCATTACACAATAGTACTGAAGGAAATTTCCAACGGTTTTCAAATTTGGTTTCCAGACTTCAACTCATACGAAGTCAGAAAATGTATCGCAATTCAACAATTAGCTTTCCTTTAAATTCTTCAATCTTAGAAGAGTATTTCCACATATGCACTCCATATATTTACGGTACTATCCAAGCTAGACACTTTTTAAAGAATGAATGTTGTCGCTACCATAGATATAGTAATTTATATAAATCTATCATCCCATTGTTATCATGCAAAAATTTTTGATGCCGAAAACATTCTTTGGAATCAGCCATATAGTGGTATTGAAACCACTGAAACTCGGCAATTGTAATAGAGTAGAATAGAATGTTGGTGAATTTTCAAAATGTTGAAATATTGCGTCTTTTAATTCTTCTTATAAATTTATGAAAAGAAATGGATAAGTTATCATAAAAGTAAATTATATTTGACTAAATTATGAAAAATATAATTTTTATAATCAGTTGCTTTGTTATTATTATGAAATAAAAACTTGTTTGATTTTTAATGGAATACGTTTTTAAAGTTTGGTATTTATTAAGGTTTTATATTAGTAAGTAATATAAATTTTCAAAATTCTTTTAAATATAGTTAGCAGCGGCGTAGGTAAAGAACGTTAGTTTTAGTATATAAAAAGAGTTTAACATTAAATATTAACTAAATTAATAAATATATAAAAGAAAAAAAGAAAGAAAGAAAAAGAAAAAGAAAAATGAAATTGAAATTGTATCTGCAGTTTTTCATTCACCTTTAGTACATAAATTATTCATAAATTTTATTTTCTAAATTATCTGTGCGCATTCACTCAGAGAAAGTCGGACGTATTGTGGACTTTTCTCCGGGTAAAAAGGAATATCCCCCCCCCCCCAATGATCAATCTATGCCATATTACTATATCTATGGTTGATATTTAATCATTAATAACAAATTAACAATAATAATAAACAATATCACCCTCTCAAAAAGTATTCTGTTTTTACCACTAAAATCTGATGCATTTCTTAAGTTTTACGTTCTGAATAACGTAATTGCATGCTGAATAACGTAATTGCTGTTCATCTCTCGCTATTTTAAATGATGGCTCAGAGATGGATGACTGGGATTGCATGTGCCTTCTTCCCACTTATAAACAGAAAATATAATTTTCACTATCAAGTTAAACTCCATAAAAAGAATGCAGTATTTCAAGTTAAATTATGGCATTCATCTTTACCATTAAAAGGTACCTTATACGATGCTTCCCCCCCCCCCCACCCACCCGTACTTTGATATTTTATATCTAAAAAAAAACAAAGAGAGAAAAGAAAAGAAATTACAGTAAAAAAAATAAGAAGTTACAACCGACAGAAGAGACAAATTTTAAGTACTTCCAAAAAGAAGCACAATATTATACCTAATCATGTGTAGAAAATCTTCAGAATTTTGCTACTTTTAGACAATATTTGTAATTCTTTTGGCGATATCATTTAAACTTTCAATTTTTTTTTTTTTTTTTTTTTTTTATATATATGACGAACACTTGAAAATTTGAAACTCAGATAAGTATTTATAAGTAAATTTGCTTAAAGCTGTATATATAAATATAAAGAACTCAAACATTTTTCTTATTGGACCCGATTCATCATATTGTTCCAAAATAGAGGTCACTTAAAAACTTATCACGATAACTTTCGAAATATTGCACTAATTCGAATCAAAGTTAGATAGTATACTTATTTTAGCAATATCGTTTTTAAGTTCGTTGACTAATTTTTCGCAACCTTCTTTCAATAGTAAATGATGACTACTTGACAATGAAATCTCTTAGAATGACTGCAATTACCAATCGATTTGCTTGAAATTCCATCTGCACATAGTTCATGTAAAGGTCTTAACAAAATTTATAATTCTGCTCAATCCATTTAGTTTTGACCACTTGGAAATTTTAAACCCACATTAAAAAAAAAAAAAAAAAAAAAAAAAAAAAAAAAAAACATATTTATGAACTTTTTTGCATGAAACTCAATATTTACAGTATATAGCCCATATCCAGATCTCAATGAAGTTTATTAATTAACTCTATCATGTGCTTAAAAATGGCTAATGCTTGAACAAGTAAAGAAACAACCTAATATTTCGACCTAATAATCAACCTAATATTTCGACTAATCTCGAAGAACTTATTGGATTTATAATTTTTTATTATCGTAAAAATTTTAATGATGTCGACTCAGACGTTGCGAGCTTAAGTTCGCTGTCTTAGTGATCAAGCTTAATCGTACTAGAAGATAAAGTGTTTCAAATCAATACGAAAAAATCTACAATGTAACAAAAGAGTCTACAAAGTGTTCTTATTGGTCGAAGAAAAATTGAATTTTCCATTTTAGTCACCTTTAAATTGGAGTTCTTTTCAAAATTTAAATCATTATAATTTTAATTGGTCCTTATAATTTAAATTGGTGATGAAATTTTAGCCATTGTAATAATTTGGCATCCTAAGGCCAGGGTATCGTGGACATAAAAGTCATCAGTGATAATGGAGTCTGTGAAACTATTGCGAGAGAAGTTTTTTAATATTGAACATAAATTGAATGTAATTAAATTCGTGAATTTTAAATTTGCAGCCATTTGCTCTGTTATCGTTGAATAATTTTCAGGTGTTAATTCCAGATCGACATATAACACGACACCTACCAAGAATAAAATTTTCTGGGTTAAAATGTTAATGTTCTAATTAGGTAGCAGGGAAGTTGTGAGGTTGAGACGTTAGAACGTCACCACAGTTGTTTCAATTAAGCTGGATCCAGCAAAGTAGGAAGTGGGGACGGTTAAAATCACTCCGTCGCCAGTGACTCGGTGACGGTTGAGGTCGAGCTAGTTTTGTGTCGGCAGGGTGCTGCATTAAAAGACTTAGATTTTGAATATTAGTTAAATCAGAAGTGATTTTTAAAAGTACGGATTGAAATGTAGTGAAAGGAGGGTGTAGGAAGAAGTATAAAAATAGAGATGGTTTTAGTAGATAGTGAGGATGTTGGAGGATCGTATAGTGGTTGTTGGAGGATATTATAGCGAGTGTGCTGATTCTTATTTTGGTGAATATCGAAAGTGGAGTAGAGGAGATTTAGTTGTGTGAAGTTAAGTAGTGTTGAGTGTTGGTGAGTGTCTACTAGTTTTCGGAAGTTCAAGCTGGGATAGAAGGGAATCCTCTGTCCCATAGTGAAGCCGTAGTTGGAGTACGAGTGTAACCGTCTCTACACCTTTCGACTATCTGCTGGGGTGAGATATTTAAAGTTATCTACTTAATTTGTTGATGCATATATTTTGATTAAGTAAAACGCTGGCTGAGCTATATAAATTTACCAGGCCGCCCTCCCATTAATCTGCTCAAATAAACTTTAGTTATTGTTATTTAAAGTCTTGTGTTCTCTTAGTAATCTAAGTATTTAAGTTAAGATGGAGTTTGCAGGAGCGCAAGCTCCACAGTGGCGCCCAAACCAATTCGACACCCCCCCCCCGTTCGGGTTTATTTTACTGGCTCAAACAATGTACTTAAATTTTTTGAAGATCTTGAAGAGTATTTTGATATATGTAAAATTGACGAGGATGATAAATTTAATTTATTAAAATACTCCTTAAAAGGAGATGCTAAAATATGGTATGACACCATTGCCTCTAGAACTCTAGGCCAAAATCCTACGTATGAGGATTTGAAGCTCAAAATTAAAAATTCATTCTCTTCTATTGTGGATAAAACCAAACTCCGTCAAGAACTTTATACGACAAAAATGTCGTTTTATGACAAACCTACAACATTTTTGTTACGTAAATTCGACATTATAAAGCAGCTGGATTTAGTTTTATCTTTTGCCGCTGCAATGGAAATCATAACCCCTCTTTTGACTATTCCTATTCAAGATTACCTTGATCTGAAACCTGTCACCTCTTACGACAGTCTGTTCCAAACCTTAGCTAAATATCAAGAACGACATCCTCCAAGGACGGAAAACACCTTTAATCGCCAACGGGGTAATGGAAATATGCAAAATTCTAGGCGTGAAAATTTCATCCCCCCTCAAAATTTCAATCGCTATCAACAAGAACGCCAATCGCCGCAGCCAAGGCGTAATAACTTTCAAAATTCTCGGAACGATGATTCTAATCAAAATCAGTCTCAAAACTTTTCTCGAGCTGATAGAAATAACAGAAATTTTCGTAACTCTCGTGATAACCAGAGTCGTCAGTTAAACGAGTAAGTGGCTCTTGTGAGGAGGGTCAACAGCCACTGAATAACTCAACCACCTCCATATGTTTAGACACAATTTGTATCAGTCCGGTGGACCTACCTAATTTGAATGCAATAATTCATGATACTTTCATACCTACTTATTGGGACACTGGTGATGAACGCTCCTTTCTAGCATATGAAACTTATAAAAAGTATTTTGACTTTAAACCTTTAAAGTGGGCAAATTTAAATATTACAACGGCTCAAGGCAAGTCCTGTGTTAATAGAGGCGAAGTCAGCCTGAATGTTAAAATTTATAATTTAAGTGTTAATTGGCCTTTTTACGTCATCGACAATCTTCAGCATCCCTGCATTATAGGGTTAAATTTTATGAAAGCAAATAATGTTGAAATTAATTTTGCCAATAAATCTTTACATATTGATGATTCTAAGTCAAATTCTAAACCTGTCGAGCCGACAGAGTTAATTGTTAATTTAGAGGAAAGTGCCCTCACTCATATTGAAAAAATTGATTTTGTTAATTTTCTTAATCAGTTTAAGCAGTTATTTTCTGAGACACCTGGCTTAACCCATGTTGTTTGCCATGAAATTGACACTGGAACTAATAAACCAGTCTTTAGTAAGCCTTATCGTTATGATCAAGCGAAACAAGATATTATAAATTGGCATATTGAGAAAATGTTGCAAAATGATATTATTATGCCTGTAACTTCTCCTTATGCGTCTCCTGTTGTTTTATGTCGTAAGAAAGATGGTAAACCTATGACTGACCCTGAGGCATGGAGATTTCCAATAGATTATCGTAGGCTAAATTCTATTACACAATATCCTCAGTATCCCTTGCCTATAATTGATGATTTGTTAGCACATATAACAACGACAAATTTTATGTCTACTCTCGATCTGACATCGGGTTATTTTCAAATTGCAATGAAACCCGCTGATATATCAAAAACAGCGTTTATAACTAAAAATGGCACGTTTGGTTTTAAACGAATGCCTTTCGGATGTTCAGGGGCTGTAGCGACATTCCAAAAAGCCATGGAAACAATCCTTAAACCTGTTTTGAATAAATTTGTACATGTTTATCTCGATGATATAATAATCACGTCCTCATCTTACAATGAACATTTAGATCATTTAAAAACTGTTTTTACTCTACTGCAAAATGCAGGATTAACTTTAAATTCCTCTAAGTGCCATTTTGCACGACAGGAAAATTAAGTACCTAGGCGTCAAAATAACGCCTGCTGGTATATCTGTAGATAATGAAAAAGTTCAGCCAGTTTTAAACATGCCCCCTCCTACAACTTCCAAACAAGTTTCGAGATTTCTAGGCATGTGTGCTTGGTATGGGAAATTTATACCTAATTTTGCTCACATATGCGAGCCCCTCTTTAAACTCAAAAGGAAAAGAGTTAAATTTCACTGGTCAAATGAAGCACAAGAAGCATTTGATAAGTTAAAAACTATACTTAGCGCTCCTCCTGTACTAGCTCATCCTAATTATAATTTTAAATTTCAAGTAGCTACTGAAGCTTCTTCGTACGGCATTGGTGCCGTTTTAAGCCAAGAAGGCCGTCCAATAGCATATGCGTCCCGTACGCTTAACACTGCAGAAAGAAATTATCCAGTAACTGAACGTGAATGTTTAGCAGTGCTTTGGGGATTGCAAAAATTTCGTTTATATTTTACGCAACTTCCAGTAACAGTTGTTACAGATCATGCGGCATTAACTCGGTTAACAACTGGAAAGAACCTCTCCCCCCGCATGATTCGATGGACTCTTAAGTTATCTAACTTTAATATAAACATAGAACACCGACCTGGTTCTGACAATATCGTAGCGGACGTTCTTTCACGTACTACTCAAACTCAAGAAAATAAGATTGAATCTAATCTTACAAATCAATCCCTTGCTTTAAATGAAAAGAATGATCAGTTAAATTCTACTGTTAAAGCCTCATATATTCATCGTTCGCATTTCAAGGCTGAACCGGTTCAATCCGAAATATTAGTAGACGTGACTGAAACTCGTGTAAAGGAAATTGAAAGTGAACAAATAAACCAAGGTGCGTCTACAAATCCAGTCAGTACCTTAACCGATCATTTCGTATCTGATCAGGAAAAAGTAGCTTTAGCGCTTATGCCAGCATCTGTGTTAAATTCGAGAGATCAATTAATCCAAGAACAAAAAAATGATCCCGAATTTGGATTAATCTATAAGTATTTAGAAGATCCTGAGTCAGTTTCATTAGTTGAATCAGCCATTGCCTTAAACTGGTCCCAATCTTTTTCTTTAATCGATGGCTTGCTTTTTTATTCAAAATTATTATCATCTTATGGCGAATTACGAGTTGTAATTCCCCAATCTCTTCGTCAAGCCATCCTATTTGAGTTTCATGACTCTCCAATTTCGGGGCACTTTGGCATTAGGAAAACTTATAAAAAGCTCAAAGATGCCTGTTACTTTCCTAAAATGAGGAAGTTTGTTAATGAATATGTTTCGAGTTGTCGCTTGTGCCAGCAATATAATTATAAAAATGTAAAGCCGGCCGGTAAATTAATTCCTATTAAAGTTGATTTTCCAAATCAAATTCTTGGACTCGACTTAATCGGTCCTTACCCCCTCTCTAAACCAAAGAGATTTCGTTATGTGTTAGTTATGGTGGATTATTTTAGTAAATGGGTTGAATTTGTGCCTTTACGTAAAGCTTCGGCACAAGCAGTGGCCACTGCCTTCTTTAATAATTATATTTCTCGTTACGGCGAACCCCTTCAAATTGTAACGGACCATGGTCCTCAATTTATAAGTAATGTTTTTAAGGCACTTTGCGATACACTCGAAATTAAACATGTCTTCACGGTTCCATATCGGCCGCAAGCTAATCAGGCCGAACGTGTTAATAGAACTCTAATAAACATGATTGCGACATTCATTGGTCAAAATCATGAAAATTGGGATCAGTTTCTTTATCATTTTGGCTATGCAATTCGTACAGCGGTAAGTGATGCAACCGGAAAAACTCCCGCTGAATTGTTTTTGGGCAGAAAGATTCTGACCCCCTTTCAAAAACTGGTATTAGTACAGCAAAACGCATCTCAATTTATTACGCGAAATATTGAAGAATTGCTACCAGAAGTTCAGAGAAATTTGAGAAAAGCTCAAGAGCAGCAAGCTCTATATTATAACTTAAAACGTAGAATTTTAGAAGTAAAAGTGGGAGATAAAATACTCCTAGAATCACATTTTCTTAGCTCTAAAAAAGATTCTAAAGTAGCTAAATTTGGGCCAAAATTCATTGGGCTTTTTTCTGTTTTAAAGATAGAAAATAATAATTTGACAATTGATTTTAACGGCACCCCAACGACCATTAATGTTGATCAGGTCCGAATATTTAAAGAGCGCACTCAATCATATACTGAAACTCTTGATAGTGATAGCGTGCCGGGTTCAAACCCACCTGACGAACAGTCCGTCCTTACGCCTAACCTCACTCCCCAGCCTAGTGCTCCTGATTCTTGTACAGCTGATGAACTACCTACTCCTACAACTCCCGAACAATCTGTTCAGGGCACTTCCGCTGACCAATCTAGTGTTAGCAGACCCGTCGCACAAAAACGAGCTCGTCGTGGGTCATCAAACCATTCTAATGTGAAATTTCCTAGGCAAACTGGTCGCAAACGCGACTATTCTTTTACTAATGGCTCTTTTATACCGCAGAGTAAAAAGAAACATGGTTGGAACAAGGGTTTCAAACGCCCTCAAGCCCCCTCCTCAAAGTCCTCTGGAACACATCGCCCACAGAAGGTATTAGCAGTTCCAGATTCAGTGCACACCGACTCGTTCCGACCTAAGAGAAAAGCAAGGGTTCGAAAAAGACCTCCACCCTCTTCATCAGCTAGCGGACGGCACATGGAAAAATTCCTAGCAGCTCCTGACTCGATCGGCAAAGACGAGTTCTCTTCACACCACCGATTTAATACTCGGCGTCAAGCCAGACTCCGACAACAGGCTCAGCCATATGAATCACCTGCCGAGCAAGCCTTTGCACAAGCCTTTTGGGATAGCCCTAGACCCCGGTCTGAAAGCCTCCAACCCTGTGGCCTAGCTGACGAGTACATCGAGAACATTCACCAAGACCTCTGACCTTGCTGAAGTTACAGCTGCAAATTCACATCAGGTGATACCGTTCTCTATTTTTTTTTCTCTATTACAAGTGCATTTCTGTCAGAGCTGTACAAAATGTTCGACGTACCTTGAAGCCTTTTTGGGACTTTATAATTTAAGAACTCTTGGAAAGTTATGGACTTTCCCAAACTAAAAATACAAAATTTAACTTAGCCATGAACTTTCAAATCAAAATTAATGTTCTGCTTCAATGTCAACATTTTTGTTCTCTCTTAAATATCTATTTTATGTATGTATTAAGTCTTTTACCTTGTAGCCATCTCCTGCAGAAAGCTGGTAATATAAACTGTTTTTTTGGCCCCTTTGTAAATTTCCCCCCCTTTTTCTCTTGTATTTTTATAAATGATGTATTTATAAACTGCATATTTGTATTTGTAAAATTTTTTGAATATTTGTCTAAAAGTTTATCTGTATGTACTTTTAGAGGGGGTAAAATGTTTTTTTTAGCTATAAGCATAAAAGTCGTGTTTAACTATATAACATTAAAAAGACTAACTACTCAGTTTTTTCCGCTTATGCTTTAGCTAAGGAGGGAGAAATATTTCTGTATGTAACCTATCTATTATGTTAATAGAGACGAACATGTCTCAGTTTCTTCTAGAGATGAATTGTCACTTTTTTTACTATGCATACTGTAAAAGTTTTTCCCATTTCAGACACTCTGATGGACTATTCTCTTAATCTGATATTAACTCTTTTTATCTAAAGTGAAAGATCTTAATTTGATGTCAAAAAGTTCTTTTTTCCTGCTTATGGACAGCCTGTGGATTCTGACGTCTGCTCTAGTGCGAAGAAAGTTCAGCCTATTCTTGGTTTACTCATCTACCTTGCAGACGTAGAGCTCCAGATACCAGTCCAGCCAGTCAACTCATATTAATAAAGACTTTATCATTTTTTTCTCTTTTTATTTTAAAGACACTTACTCTTGTGTTATAACAAACTTTAAATGTCGCATTTTGTCACGAGCGACTTACATTGTAAAGCCAAGATCAAGTTGAATTTAATATATTGCCTTCCTGGCCTAACAGGGAGACGTTTGTTAACCCGGTAGCACTCGCTGGGGTGACTCAGTTACCCCAAAACAGACAATTCATCGGAATAGGTAGCCGGTTTCGAAAAATCGCCAACATGGCGCTTTTCTTATCGTGCCGAAAATTGCAACCCTCCACAGCATACGTAGGAGAGTGCGAGTTACGTCAAACAGAACGCTGAATACATGTGGATTAGACTAGAAAGGGTTTATTAGTGTCGCTCTGGAACTGCATAGTGAGCTATTGGAGACAATATTGATTTTAAGCCTAGGGTTTAAAATACGTATGGAAACAATTTATTATATATACACATACATGTTTTGATTATATATATATATATAGATAGATAGATAGATATAATTTAAACATTATATATAAAATTAAATACACATAATATTATATGTAAATAATATAACACTTTAACCCATCCCTCAAAGTTAATCACAGACTATCGCTAATATCCCACTGCGCTGTTCTAGTTAGACGTTAAACTCACTCAACCTCATTCTTGATAAAAAAAGAAAAAAAAAGAAAGAAAAGAAAAATTCCTCCAAACGACATTTTAAAAAAAATAACTTTTGGGGAAAAATGTTTTAAATCGATTATACACTAATCTCTATAAGTATATAGTGAGCGTCTTCAAATAACGAAAAAAAAAAAATACTGAATATTTAAATTTAGTTATAATATATCACCTTTAGAGGTCATACCTTCCGTGGAGAATCAAAATTGTGATGGCATGTCTCCGGACCATCTTTAGGGGAACATCCAATTACCCATAGCGCAGTACTAGTGTGACGTTAAAAATCAACCAACTAACTATAGAGCGTCTCCAATTGCCCATTGCGTAGCATGACGCAACGTTAATCCCGCTCAGCGCTGCTCCCTTAATTTGTATTCATTAAAATATCATTAAATTATTTAGACCAGTAGCACTCGCATGGGATGATTGAGTCACCACAACTGCTAAAACTTTTTAGGGGTACATACAAATGAAACACTTCCAGTTGCAAAGCCGTTTGCAAGCATTCCAAATCTATGACTGCAGTCGGCAGCAAAAGTATCCGAGCACTAGCAAAAATTCCTATGTGAAAAAAAGCACACTTAACACTGTTTTGTTAAATAAATCCTTGTCGAATCGTGTGCTTAGACAGACTAAGAACAGGATTCGACAAGGATTTATTTAACAAAACTGAATTAAGTGTACTTTTCTTACATAGGAATTTTCGCTAGTGCTCGGATACTTTTACTGCCGACTGTATTTGCAAAAAAATTGCAAAATTTACGTCATCGAAATTGCAAGCGTTCCGTTTGTATGTAACCCTAAGAGAGAGCGGACGTGCGTTTTATGTCACACTAGTGCTAAGCTAAGACAATTGGCTACAGTCTAGGACACACCACTTAAGGGTGTATATTTTTTGTATATTTACAGGGTGGGTAGGCAGGCTGGGTTTAACGTCGCACTAGTGCTGCACTATTGGACAATTGGCGACGTACAAGGACTCACTCCTAAGGATGGTCCAGAGACATACCATCACAATTTTGATCCTTTACGGAGTAGAGGGCTCCCTTGCTTCGGTGACATCTTATATTTACCGATAAAGGTATGTACAGTCGGCTGCAAAATTATTCGAGCACTAGCCAATAATTCCTATATTTAAAAAGTACACTTAAGACTGTTTTGCTAAGTAAATCCTTGTCGAATCATGTTCTTAGACTGATTAAGAAAATGACTTGACAAGGATTTATTTAACAAAGCTGTATTAAGTGTACTTTTTTTTGGCAAGGATTATTGCTAGTGCTCGAATAATTTTGCAGCCGACTGTATATGGTTGAGATTATATAGGTTTTAGGTAGCACTAGTGCTACACTATTGACAAATGGCAACTGTCTAGGATACGCCCCGAAACGTGGTCAGAAGACGTCAGTGGCGGCTCGTGAGTGACGTTTTGAGAGGGCTGCAGGCTAATGACTGAAAACAGTACAGTCGCCAGATTTATTCTTCGAGCAACTCCACCCCGCCAGAATTGTTCACGTTCGGTTCGAATAATAAATATTTAGAATTTAAATATATTATTTAAATATTTTATTTTAATAATAAAATATTTATTATTTAAATATTTTATTTTAATAATAAAATATTTATTATTTAATTATTTTATTTGTTTATCGAATCGTTAAAAAAAATATATTATTTGTTTATCGAATCGTTAAAAAAATATTATTTGTTTATCGAATCGTTAAAAAAATATATTCAATATTGGTACAGCATTCATTTAAAAAATGCCCTTATTCAATATTGTAAATTTCTATCTCAGATTTAAAGACATTAACCAATCAACCAATCATGCTAAAGTATCTTAATGTTAGGAGCGTTTTAGTAGAAGGTTGATGCTAGAAGAGATTCAGACAGAATGAAGGAATGAAGGTTTGAGTACAGCTATTTATAAAGAATGAATCCGAGTCAATCAACCAATCAACCAACCTTGAAAAAAAAAAAAAAAAAAAAAAAAAAAAAAAAAAAATTTTTTTTTTTTTTTTTTTTTTTTTTTTTTTTTTTTTTTTTTTAAGGTTGGTTGATTAGTTGATTAACTCTTGCTAACACATATATCATGCTAAAGTATATACACTATCATTGTCCAGCAATACTTATTTGTTTCAGCGTCTATAAATATCTTTACTGCATCCTGTTTCCGTGTTCAGTATCCTGTTTTCAATGCAAATGAGTTATGCAATATCCAGCGATAAATTATTCTATAAAAAGCCTTATCTCATCCTGTTTTCGTAGAAAATGAGTTATGCAATCCTTCAGATTGACTATATAAATATTTTACTCTTTAAATATTTATTATCTAAATATATTATTTGTTTATCGAATCGTTAAAAAAATATATTCAATATTGGTACAGCATTCATTTAAAAAATGTCCTTATTCAATATTGTAAATTTCTATCTCAGAGTCAAAGACATTAGCTATCTCAGTTTCAAAGGCATTAGTATCGTTTCAATATTGAAATATTAATATTATCTATCTCAGAGACCCCATTCAAAGTCTCAATTTTTACCCATCCAATATTGGCTTACTACCGTCGCAAAAAAATGGGCCGAACGAAGCGTCAACGACAGAAATCTGCCATGAGACGCTTCATTCGGCCCATTTTTTTGCCCCCTCCAATTTAAATCTCTAAGGCATCAGTTTATACCAGCGAGATCGATTCCCCACGAAGACTTTGATTTTGGACGGAGGGGTGTCTGTCCAAGAAATAGTCTCAAATCTATCTTCGTGTAGGCGAGGGTCATCATCGTGGTCTCCATCATAGAACAGCAGGGTTCTTTCTATGAAATCCTTTAAGAATTCATCTATGAAGACATCAGAATTCCTCACGATCCGAATTCTGACTGCTTTATGGATGCATGCAGTTGGCACTATAGGATCTAAGATGTCAATCTTAGCAGATTTCATCATGGCCTCAAAACCCATGGTCGACAGCGCATCTCCGAAATGAATCTCTTCTATTGGATACACCCAGGTATTAGCTAAAGAGACAGGTATCCTGAACCTTTTGTAAACGAGGTCCCTCACCTTTAGCTTGGTAGTTTTTTTTACGTATGCACTACCCTTACCCATCAGCTTGGCCACATCAGAGGCCCTGACGAATAAAAGTCCATCCGCAGAGACTACGAATAGGATTTTAGCATCAAGCTGTGGATGTTCAATTGTGAATAGCATGACTTAATGCAACAGAAGTCAAAATGATGCAGGCTCTTAGAGGCAGCTCGTATATATACCCGATTCGCGACCTAATTTTAGCAAGCTTTCTTAGAAAACGTGACCTTCTGATAAAATTCTTCTAGCTGTTGACAGGATATTATGTAATCCTTAGGACGCGATAAACTTATTTTTAGAATTAATTTGTCGTTTGAGCGGGGATCTTGCATAATCTACAGGACGTGCGTAAGAGGATGTGCGTCAGAGGATGTCGATAAGAAATTTAGATAGAAATAGAGATTGCTGCTAGTATAAATACAGGCTGCTGGACGAGACATTTCATTCTGACTGCTTGATATTCTAAAAGCTCCAAAATGATATTTCAAATTTTAGCTGAAGAGTTAAACGTGAAATTTACTTGTTTTTTGACTTTTGACGGTGACATTTTTATCAAAGGTTCAGACGTAGCTCGTACCATGGGCTATCAAAATTCTTCTGGCGTTTTAAACTTATGTCATCTTACAGTGACTGACATCGCTCCCGAGGGCTTGAGCCTGCCTCCGTCTCTAGCCAAGACACGTATTTTTGGATTGGAAGATGCCAACACGCTGTTGGATATGCATCCAGGTGAATTTCAATCCTTATTTCAGGGGCCTATCGAGATTCTGTCGCCGATAGAGTGTACGTTCAACATCAGAAGGCCCATACGTATCAAGATAGCATGCATTAGCTCTTCCAATGCTACCATGGAGAGTTTTATAGCTGATTTGAAAATATCCATGGACTCTTACCTGCAATCTGTACCGATGGATAGCTATGTCTTCGGAGAGAGGTACGGAGACTTGGAGCTAGGGTATTTCCCCAAAAAAATAAAAGTTTTGGTGGGAAACAAGCCCTACTTCTATAAATCCTCGTCTTAAGATCAGGACGAGGTGCAAAAAAATGGGTCGAGCGAAGCCTCTCATGACATAAGTCATTGAGGCTTCGCTCGGCCCATTTTTTTGCGATAGATAGAGTGCCAACATTGGATGCGTACCGATTTGAACTTGTAATTTTCAAGGGATATGGCTTAGCTATAAGATAATTTTGATAAAATATCTATAGACAAATTTAAGGTATCTGAATTTAAAAATTTAATTGTTTCATTTAAAATTTACTGTGTAAAATTTAAAATTTTTAAAGACTAAGTGTGGCGGTCATTATAATCTAATTTCTAATTTTTCAAGGGATATGGCTTAGCTATAAGATAAATATGAAACTTGGTAAAATATACAGACTCGATAGCTAAATTTAAGGGATCTGAGTTTAAAATTTTAATTTTTTCGTTTAAAATTTACATTTTTTTCGTGTAAAATTTAAAATTTTTAAAGACTAAGTGTGGCAGTCATTATAATCTGATCTCTAAATTTTCAAGGGATATGGCTTAGCTATAAGATAAATATGAAACTTGGTAAAATATACAGACTCGATAGCTAAATTTAAGGAATCTGAATTTTAAAATTTAATTTTTTTCATTTAAAATTTACATTTTTTATGTAAAATTTAAAATTTTTAAAGACTAAGTGTAGCCAAGCCAACATTGAATGCGTACCGATTGTAATTTTCAAGGGATATGGCTTAGCTATAAGATAAATATGAATCTTGGTCGATAGCTAAATTTAAGGGATTTGAGTTTAAAAATTTAATTTTTTCATTTAAAATTTATATGTAAAAATTAAAAATTTTAAAGGCTAAGTGTAGCCAAGCCAGTTATTATGATCTGATCTCTATAAAAAGATTTTCGAGAAACTATTGACAGGATGCTTGATAAGCGGCTCCGATTAAAATTACAATCAGATCTCTATAAAAAGATTTTTCGAGAAGTGTTGACAGGATATTATGTAAGCCTTTCCTCAGGATGCCCGGTTATAATCAGATCTCTATAAAAAGATTTTTCCAGAAGTATTGACAGGATATTATGCAAGCCTTTCCTCTTGATAAGCGGTTCCTAGAAATTTACTATCAGATCCTATTGATAAGACCGGGTATATATACGAGTGTCCAGCGAGAGCTCTTCAATTGCTAGTCGATCTCTCTACTAGCTGCTTAGATTCATTAGCTCTCTGTCAGTCATGTTTTTCCATGTAAAAAATTATGCTTATGGCGTTGCCTTTAAATGCCTAATGGCCACTGATGGCACCCTGTTTGTCCGGGCTGAGGACCTGGCTATTTATTCGAGGCACCCTCTAGATCTAAAATTTGCCGAAAAATATGCAGGCCTCACCGTCCGAGATGTGATGGACCCTAAAATCGATTTACCTAAATGGCTCGCTAAGACGAGAATCTTCTCCATTAGCGAAGCCAAACATCATTTGAAAGGGTTCATGGGCGAACAGGAATTTGATGAAATGTTCGATGGTTCGGCCATGGTGAAATACCAGGCTAACATGAAGCTCAGCTTCGTGAAAGCCATTGGTGTTCGATTTGTCGAAAGGTCCCGTACCAAGTTCGAAGACTTCCTTGCCGCCTACCAACTACAGGTGAGGAAATTTTTTGAGCTTGAGTATGAGGACTATGAATTATACAAATCTCAAATGACCGGACCGTTGAAGATGACCATCAGGAGGCTATCTAATGAGCAACAAATAGAGAGCTTATGTTGATCTTTCAAATGAGAGTAAAAAAATGGGTCGAACGAGGTGTCTCATGGCAGAATTTCTGTCTTTGACACCTCGTTCGACCCATTTTTTTGCGATAGATATAGTGCCAATATTGGACGGGTTTAATTTGAGACTTTGATATTAAATTTATAAAAAAATCTATTTAAGCTAGTATCGAAGAGATTATCAGGATAGCATGAAGACTATTTAAACATATAAACTATAATAAGCCAATATTGTAGAAATTAAATTTAAGACTCTGGAAAACGAGATAAAATGGTATCAATTTAAATGTATAGATAAAAATAACTAAGCCAACAGAGACATGACTGGACAATGACGGTTTGGATACGTAAGCGAGTTTATCTCTCTATATATATAGATGGTATGAAGCCACGCCCACAAGAAATCCAACGACCTTGAAAAAAAAAAAAAAAAAAAAAAAAAATTTTTTTTTTTTTTTTTTTTTTTTTTTTTTTTTTTTTTTCGTGTGACCTTGAACACATCTTCAAGGACGGAGCAGAATCTATAACTTAACGGAACTAACCTCATTTATTGAACATTAGTTTTTTTCGTGCGTCCTATATATAGAATGGCTAGCGTACCCACATCTCATTTTGTCTCGACGTCTGCCAACAACAGTCATCTGTAAAATATTTTGAATTTGTAATTTTCAAGGGATATGGCTTCTCTATAAGATAATTATGTATCTTGATAAAATATCTGTAGATAAATTTAAGAGATCTGAGTCTAAAATTTTCGTTTAAAATTTTAACTTTTTGTGTAAAATTTAAAAATTTTAATGGCTAAGCTAGAGATAGAGTACCAATATCGTAACGATTTGAAGGGATATGGCTTCTCTATAAGATAAATATGAATCTTGGTAAAATATACAGACTCTATAGATAAATTTAAGAGATCTGAGTTTATAAATTTAATTTTTTCGTTTAAAATTTTAATTTTTTGTGTAAAATTTTAAATTTTTAAGGGTTAAGCTAGATATGTAAATATTTCACAGTTGGTTTCTAAAGTTATATTTTTTTATCCAATCATTGTAGATGGCGCTGCAGTCTATATATATAGTATATATATAGTATATCTATTAGGGTGGGTGGGAGTGGAATTTATTTCTTCTACTGTAAGGTCATGCATAAACCAGCTCCGTGATACCCAAACCCGTTTTCTTTAAAATGGGATGGGATAACGTTATTTATACAATATTGGTTTAGAAAACAAGATTTTTATAGACTTTTGTCTGACAAATGACAAGATGTTGCAGGCTTTCATGAAATCAGAATAGATCATGGGTTTTTATAAAATATAATAACATAAAATATTTTTTTATCTGTATTTAAACAAGCAGACATTTTCGCTTCGCGGAAATGTCTCCATGTTTAAATACAGATAAAAAAATATTTTATTTCAAACTCAATGATGTCTCTTATGTAAAATGTCTTTAATAAACCGTACTTTTTCCGACAGCGGTACCATGATTTGTTTCAAGCCAAAAATGCGTATCTTATCCTCTAGCAGTACGTTCCTCGATTGTATCCTGAACGAATCGCTTACGTAGCCTATACCTATATTAGAGCCATCCATTTTTTTCGGTAGCGATTAAAGGTACGCCAAAATAAATTTGACTCGCGATACTTAATCATCGTAAAAAGTTTGAATAGATTAGAAACAGGCTAAGATAGCGTATTGTTAATCTGCCAGACATAAATTAGAAACGTTCCATGGCTAAGCTAGAGATAGCATATCGTTCTAAAGCCGGCAGGATCTAACAATGGATAGATTTACTGGGACAGAAGAAGACTGATTGGAGAAGAGTCGGCTATTTATATAGAATGAATTCAACCAACCAACCAACTGTAAAAAAAAAAAAAAAAAAAAAAAAAAATTTTTTTTTTTTTTTTTTTTTTTTTTTTTTTCACAGTTGGTTGGTTGGTTGATAATCTTCTCTATATATAGGATCGCTGACGTGCCACCTCCTCATTCTATCTAGATCTTTGCCAGCAACGGTCATATCTCTCCTCTGTTAAAATTTTCAATTTTTCAACTAGGCATAGTGACTAGATGACCGTTGCTGGCAAATGTCGAGACACAATGAGGAGGTAGCAAGTCAGCGATCCTATATATAGAGGATATAATCAACCAACCAACTATGAAAAAAAAAAAAAAAAAAAAAAAAATTTTTTTTTTTTTTTTTTTTTTTTTTCACAGTTGGTTGGTTGGTTGATAATCTTCTCTATATATAGGATCGCTGACGTGCCACCTCCTCATTCTATCTAGATCTTTGCCAGCAACGGTCATATCTCTCGTCTGTTAAAATTTTCAAATTTTCAACTAGGCATAGTTACTAGACGACCGTTGCTGGCAAATGTCGAGACACAATGAGGAGGTGGCAAGTCAGCGATCCTATATATAGAGGATATAATCAACCAACCAACTATGAAAAAAAAAAAAAAAAAAAAAAAAAAAAATTTTTTTTTTTTTTTTTTTTTTTTCATAGTTGGTTGATTATCTCCTCTATATATAGGATCGCTGACTTGCCACCTCCTCATTCTATCTCGATATTTGCCAGCAACGGTCATATCTCTCATCTGTTAAAATTTTTAGAAAATTAGTTTGTCGCTTGTAGCCTTCAAGATGTACCGATAAAATTCTTCTAGAACAAATCTGTTGGCAGGATATTATGTAAACCGTTTCCTCAAAAACAGGACGTGATAAGTTTTTTATAGATGCGTCAAGCCTCTCTAATCTATAAAAGGTCATCCTGTCGAGCCTTATATAATATTTCTGACGTCGTTTCTCAGAACCGCTTATCAGATCTCACGCATCCGCTTGCCAGAGTATAAATACGAGCCTCTCGCCTCAGCTTATTCATTCTGAGCCTCTGTTTTTCAAAATGGAAATGTTTTCTTTCGACTCTCTGACCGACGAGCGATTTGACTATGACTATGCCGTAAAGCCTGGATGGAATGTCTTGAATACGTCTCGTCTTTCTCTCGAGTTATTATGCAATTATAATCGAGACATGTCCATGCCAACTCCAAAACCAGTTTCCAGACCATCTCCAGTTTTCAAATCTAAACGCGTTCCAGTTCCAGTTCCAGTTCCAGCTTCTAAATCTGTTCCAGTTCCAGTTCCAGTTCCAGCTTCTAAATCTGTTCCAGTTCCAGTTCCAGTTCCAGTTCCAGCTTCTAAATCTGTTCCAGTTCCAGTTCCAGTTCCAGCTTCTAAATCTGTTCCAGTTCCAGTTCCAGCTTCTAAATCTGTTCAAGTTCCAGTTCCAGTTCCAGCTTCAAGACCAGTTCCAGCTTCTAAATCTAAACCAGTTCCAGTTCAAATTTCAATACCCATGTCAGAGATGATTTATTTTAAAGTACCAAGGCTATTAAGCCCGCTACCAAAATCTCCAGAGTCCAACGTAACAACTTATCGTGCCTGGAAGCCTCCACCGAAGATAGATTTCGTGGTACGACCTAAATTAAAAACTGCTGGCTTTGAAGATCCAAGAATTAGAAAACGGCATGGCATAGTCGTTGTCAAATCGAACGTCAATTTGAGAGATGGAAAATGCTACAGCCTTATAAATACAGAGGCTAGAAAATACTACAGTTGGGTTTAAACCCAAACGATTTATAAAAAAATCGGGCCGAACGAAGTGTCTCATGGCAGATTCCTGTCTTTGACACTTCGTTCGACCCGTTTTTTTTGTAACAATTATATTGCCAATATTGGATGCGTACCGATTTGTACTTTAAGATTTTGAACGGATACTTAAGATTTTGAATGGATACTTTTATAACTGAAGTCCCTGAGATATAAATTTATATATAAACTATTATCAACCAACTTAAAAAAATTTCAAGATTGGCAAAAAAATATTATTTAGAAATCAAAAACTATAAAATCGAAATGATAAATTTTGAAAAATTTTCCAGATTGGTGAAAAATGGCAAAGTCTCAAAAAAATAGTATCTTGAAAAAAATTATAGAAATATAAAATCAACCAAAGACACTTTAGCATGATATATATATAGGTTAGCTAATGTCAATCAACCAATCAACCAACCTTGAAAAAAAAAAAAAAAAAAAAAAAAAAAAAAAAATTTTTTTTTTTTTTTTTTTTTTTTTTTTTTTCAAGGTTGGTTGATTGGTTGATTGACTCTAACTAAACCTATATATATATATATCATGCTAAAGTATCTACACTATCATTGTCCAGCAATGCTTATTTGTTTCAGCGTCTATAAAAATCTTTACCGCATCCTGTTTCCGTGTTCGGCATCCTGTTTCTGTGTCCTGTTATGCAATATCCTGTTTTCGCGTTCAGCGACAATAATTCTATAAATAGCCTTATCTTATCCTGTTTTCGTAGAAAATGAGTTATGCAACATTCTGCCTTCACTATATAAGCTCTGCCATTCGATCGAATAGTCATTCTCTCTTCGGAGCTTGAACTGCTAACATGTATAAGCATCAATGCTCTGTGAAGAAACTTAAAGCGGCTAACGCTCTTCATAACCTTTTCGGAATGACTGAGCCTTTTCCAAATATTCTTTCGACTTCTGTCAAGAAGCTGAAGAAATATCCTCATTTCCAAACAATGATCGGAGAAGGCAAAATCCATATGTTCTGCCTACATCTGACACCTGATCATAATATTTCGTTTAAAAAACGTACTCTGACGGACAAGATCCTGAATACGATTCCAGCACTAGGCAGAGAGGCCCAGACAATCTATCCGTTGAGACCTCAAGACATAAAATGGATCACTGTTATGAACAGATTCAAAAGACCCCCCAGCGAAGCCAACAGAACCAACGCTGATATGAGAATTGGTTTCAAGTGCCCCCATAACCAATTTCTGGTGAAAGGTCATTTCACGTTTGGACAGAGAACCGTTGGGCAAGGATGCGCCCATATTATCCAGACGTTGGACGCACCATTGCTGTTCTATGTGAGACCCCCCAACGAGACACGAGTGAGAGCTGACAGCAGATATTTCTCAGGGGACAAGCTTCACTTCTACGAGAGGTTCATATTGATTGCTCGCTCAAGCTACAAGATACCTGCTGGCACTACCTATATTTTATTTACGACGCAAAAGAATTTCTTCAGTCTACATGTTGTGAAGGAGAGCTTGAAGCTGGGTTTCAAGGTAAAAAATCCGTTGGTAGAAAGAATCACGAAAATAGACGGGATGTATGAGGTATCTGTGCCAACACCTATGATACCTCATATGGATGATGATGACGAGCCACCCTCTGAATATATTCAAACAGCTCCAATCTTAGAGCCAGAACCATCCCAAGAGCCAGAACCAGTAACCGATTTGCCAGAAATCTATTTGCCGACGAACCCTCCTGTTGTGTTGGACAAAACAATAACCGTGGTCACTACAAATTATGCAGAACAATATAACTCTCAAATCTGGAAAGTATTGACAGATCCCCTTAAAAACAACTTCGTACGCACCTATGGGCCTGATCTACCTGGAATGGATATGAGAACTGCATCGGTAAAACGTAAGGCCGAAAAGAATCCCAAGCGTTTAAAGAAACGTAAGCTCACATTCAAGGACGCTGCAACAAATACAGAGCCTGAAACTAGAGAACCAGAGCCTGCACCTATTGCAAATCCAGAGCCTGAACCTATTGAACATTCAATGCCTTTTGTTGAAAATCCAGGATTTCATAGTGAATGGCCTATTCAAAGCCCAGCGGTACCTGAAGATCTTAATAATATAGTATGCTCTCCCATGCCAGATCAGCTACTACTAGACTCTATGATGAAAGATCTCCTGACACCTGGCACTCTAGAATATATAATAGATGAGTCCAAACAGCCAAATTACATATCACTCTAAAAATATTAAAAATTTAAAAAATTTGGGTCAAACGAGGCTTCCTCATGTCAGATTTGTCATTATGACTTATCTTGACGATGGAAGCCTCGTTTGACCCATTTTTTTTAAATCTATCTCCTACCAATATTGGATTTGTAAAAAAAATAACTTATAAATTTTATGAGTAGACAAATGAAAATTGTCTAAGCCGTTCAACAGAATCGCTTAAAGCGGCTTCAGCTATGCCATCCTATCGATTGGACCTGCAAACGGGACAGCCAACATTATCCATAAAAATTTAACCTCGATAAAATTGAAACGGGACAAATGTAGCTTTTAAATTGAGATGCTGAGCCAGAAAAACTGAACGCGTAGAGATTAGCAGCTCATATTGTAAAAATTTAAACGTAATTATGAAAATAGTATTAACGAGATCCAATGACAGAGATCCAAAAAAACTTTAGTAACCAATCGTTTGGTCATGACAATTGAAAAGCGAATCTTGATGAACGAGGAAAAGATATATATATATCAACCAACCAACCAACCTTGAAAAAAAAAAAAAAAAAAAAAAAAAAATTTTTTTTTTTTTTTTTTTTTTTTTTTTTTTTTTTTCACAGTTGGTTGGTTGGTTGATAATCTTATCTATATATAATATGGCTAACGTGACTACACTCTCATTGTGTCTCGACGTTTGCCAGCAACGGTCGTCTAGTCACTATGTCTCGTAATGTGTTTTCAACAAGATGTACATTGATGGACACTAGAGCGTTAGATTTTTCTATAAAAGCCTATGATCTATTCTGATTTCATGAAAACCTGCAGTATCTTGTCATTTGTCAGACAAAAGTCTTGTTTTCAAAGCCAAAAATGTATAAATATCGCTATCCCATCCTGTTTTAAAGGAAATGGGTTTAGACATCAGGAGCTAGTTTATGCATGACCTTACAGTAGAAGAAATAAATTCCACTCCCACCCACCCTAATAGATATACTATATATATATACTATATATATAGACTACAGCGCCATCTACAATGATTGGCTAAAGAAATATAGCTTTAGAAGCCAACTGAGAAATATAGCTTTAGAAGCCAACTGAGAAATATAACTTTAGAAATATAACTTTAGAAATATAACTGTAGCAGTCAACTGAGAAATATAACTTTAGAAATATAACTTTAGAAACCAACCAACCAACCTTGAAAAAAAAATTTTTTTTTTTTTTTTTTTTTTTTTTTTTTTTTTTTTTAAGGTTGGTTGGTTGGTTGGTTTGACTGGCTATATATAATTATCTATTTGCCTCCACACTCTCATTGTCTCTCAACATTTGTCAGCAACGGTTGTCTAGTTATTATTGCTCGTAATGACAAATATGATAAATTTGAACCTGTATCTGAAACAGGATTCCATCCAATCGTGTCCAAATGCTAGATCTTCCCATTTTAAATGAAACCTGTTAATTTTGATCGTGGCACAGTCGTCGTGTCGATCTTAAACTTGGTCCATCCAAAAAACCTTCATGAGTCAAGCTGAGTGCATCCCGAAACAAACTAATCAAAACCTGAAACAATTGTTGCGTAGAGAGAATCCGTAAAATTTAGCAAGAGGTCTCTATAAAATTTAAATTGCTGAGAGTTGTCACGACAAATGTAGCAATGAACGCTGGAAAATTTAAATGTAATTATGAAAATAGTATTAACCATTCGTTGAGTAGCATGACAAATGAAAATTGAAACATAATTAGGAAATTAGTATCAAGATTAGCTTTTCAATTTAATCCTGACCTTTTTCGAGTTTTGTCCAGATGCTATAAAATTGAAACAGGTGTATCTGAAACATTATTCAATCCAAATGCTAGGGCCTTCTCATTTTAAATGAAACCTGTTAATATTGATCGTCTTAAACGTGGATCACTTGGCCATCCAAGAAACCCTCATGAAAATTGAAACCGGCTGAGTGCTATCCTGAAACAGGTGTCACGACAAATTGATATGTACGCTTGAAATCTGAAAGATATATAACCCGTCAAGGTCACACGAGTCAAGCTTCAAGGTCACACTAAAAAAAAAAAAAAAAAAAAAAAAAAAAATTTTTTTCATGTGACCTTGAACATAGACTATATATACCCTTGACAAATGAATTTATAAACTATTATCTTTTTTCCTTACTCAGTCTAATATAATTATGGTGGCTCGTGACACGATGCAAAAGTATAGGAATCTTATTAAGAGAGATGTATTTGAGTTTAAATGTCCCCATTGCCAAGTCCTGATCTTACCTAAAAAATATGAAAAGCATTGTCATGAACAGCGCAACATAGACCCTTTGCTGAAATGTGTTTGGTGTCCTGACAACAAGAGACGGCACACATTCCAGCGGCGAAAGAAATACCTGGCGGCCGATCATCTTATAAACTGTTATTTGCAATTTAAAATTCGGATTGCCAAACCCTTACCCGAAGAAGATGACGTGTCCGTTCCAGATGGATATCCCTTCAACTTCAACCCTATGTGTGAGAATAATGACTTTTTTGGACATGATCAAATTTTTCCAGACGGTAGCCGGGCCTACGAGCCTGTCTGGGAGATTGAGTTACCGGAACCGCCTGTTTCTTTTCAAGACCATTCTCTGAATTTGGCAGCTGCATGCGTCCTGAAATATTTACAAAGCGACCTGGTATTCATTCATGTGATGGTTCGAGCTACGGCCTACGAGAGTTTTCTCTATCGTATGGACGAAGACAACGGTAATACGCGGACTCTACCCTTTTCTTGTTGGTGCGACGGAGGGACCGAATCTGATCCTAAATTCAGGCATCATAGACATATGATAGTCGTATCTCCATCTCTTAAGTATTTTCAGAAAAACGTATGGAATAAGATCCAGCCCGAAGATCGACCTTATTCTGGTTTCAAATGCATCTTGAGTAAAAATATAAAAACCGTCTGGCATTTAGTTAATACTCTTGGCTATCTCAGCAAACGTAGGTCCAAGTGTAATTTTTCTTTCGACGATTGTCTGGAAGCAGGCAATTTGAACCATTTTTATATCCAAGCGACGCTTCCTAAAGACTACAGGCTGGTCTTGGCTACGCTATGGGACAGGGGTATCATAAGAGTTCTCAATCAGAGATATCATATCTGGGAACCGAAGAGATTGCTAGAAGGCCCTATGTCGTTTGTGGATGGGAAATGGCGCATCAAAATCAAACATTTGCCACAAATAATATTGAATATGGTGCTGCCCGTGTCCGAAACTCTCAAGTCTACGAGCAAACCCACCGAACGCTTCTTACATCTGATCGACGGCAAAAAGATGTATTTCAAGCCAGGCAATCGAACTGAACGCGATTACAAGTTATTTTTTGGCATTGTAAAAGACGAATGGTGGGAGCCCTGCAAGTTGCAGCAGGCCTGTTTTATGTGCGCGAAACCTTATATGCAGATATGCGACGAGCTGAAAAAGGAAATTAGCGAGATGAAAACTCTTTACGAACAAGAGACGCAAGATTTGAGAAAGAAGCTAGAAGCCTTGCACGAAGACAATAGACGTTTGCACGAAGACAATAGACGTTTGCACGAAGACAATAGACGTTTGCACGAAGACAATAAACGTTTGCACGAAATAATTTATAATTTACAAAACGACGAAATTGTGAGACTGAAAAAAGAAAACGACGCCTTGAAAGCGAAAAATGCCAAACTGAAGTTAGAAAATAGCAGCTTTAAAATAAACATTAAACGTTTCAAGACAGAAAATCTCAATCTGAAGGCAGAGAATGTCAGCTTAGCATCAAACGCTAAACGTCTGAAGACAGAAAATATTCAATTAAAAGATGCAAAGTCTAACTTGACAGGACTTGAGCTTAGACAATGATTATCGAATCCATATAGTTGTTGATAAAAAATTAATCCAATGATAATGTGAGAGTATGTTTAGTATGCAGCCATGCCCAAGGTCAAGGTCACATTAAAAAAAAAAAAAAAAAAAAAAAAAAAAAAAAAAAATTTTTTTTTTTTTTTTTTTTTTTTTTTTTTTTTTTTTTAATGTGACCTTGTGACCTTGATAGATTGTTAGCGCCTATATAAGCAGCTGACAAATCTCATTTTCTAACATTATTCATTTAACTATAATATAAGGGCATGGATAGCTATTTAGATCTCGTGTCAAAGGTTTTGGCAAAACCGCAATTGTCTGAGGGTATCGACAATATTTTGCACAAAGACTGTTTGAATCTTATATCTAAAGATTGGGTGGCTCGTTTGAAAAATAACGTGACTTTTCAAGATTATGTCACCGACGCCAAACGGTTATGGAATCCACCTTATATGACGCTGAATTATGAATATGAAGAATCCAAGCGCCCAAATTTTAAAGTTGCTGTCGTTGCATACTGTAAATTTATGAAACGTTATGGGGATAGAGGCCTTCTAAATCCCAAATTGAATTTATATATTATGGCTTCAGAGCCATTACGTTTAATTGCTCGTGCGATGACATCTGATCTCTCAGTTCAAATTTCTGACGATTTTAAATTTTCTTTTCAAGATTGTAGTGGTGTTTTGAATTGTCATGAATGCGGTAAACGTGCAAACGAATTCAAAGCAAAAGGTCATAAAATAGATCTAAGATCTCAACCATGCATACTGGACACCAGCGTATTTACTGGAACTGAAGTCGCGAATCGCTTTTATAGTATGATCGAACCCACGTTCACTGACACGTTTGTAGCCATCTTACAAATAAAAATTAATACGAGATACAGCTATTATACTCAAAATAATCAAAAAATTTTACGTATTAGTGGAAGTATTTTAGATTTCATCGGATTTCAGGAAAGAAAATTAATGGCTTCTAAAACAGCTAATATAGGATTCATAACAGAAATCGATAATCAACCTTCAACGAAGGCTAAGGAGGCTAAACCTTCAACGAAGACTAAGGAGGTAGAATCGTCAACAAAAACCGATGATGAGTTTGGCGATTATTTGGAAGGGATGTTAAACGATTCAAAGATACCTTATGAACCTTTTGATTTGAAAAATACTATTGAGTTGGAAAATACTGAAATTAGTCACGATACCATTGATTTGAATGATGTGGACAATAAGAGAAGTTCTAATGATTTAGACTCGGATTCTAAGAAAAGAAAAATAGATGAGGGTGAAAGTCATATATCACAGTGGCTTTTAAGTGACGATTAATAAATTACGTAACCCACATTTTAGTTTAGTACGACAGTCTCATGAAAAAAAAAAAAAAAAAAAAAAAAAAAAAAATTTTTTTTTTTTTTTTTTTTTTTTTTTTTAATGTGACCTTGAGCGTGGCTCGTCTATTGCTAACGTACCTTTCTTTTTTTTTCAAAGTTGGCCATTTCAAACTGACTGTGAAATTTTTTCAAAGTCCACGCGTTTTATCTTTCTATTTTCAAAATTACATTTAAAGTTTTATGGCCCAGCTCCTGTTTCAGATAACCCTCAGCCCGTTTCAATTTTATCTCCATTTTAACGTGCTAAGCGATATGTCTTCGTTTTCAAGGTTCTTGCTAAGCGATATGTCTTCGTTTTAACATGGCACCTGACTCAATTTTATCATGGCCTCTTGCATAGCTGATCCACGTTTGAGCGACAAGCTAAATTGAATTCAATGCAAGGGAGTCACGTTAACAGATACCGTAGCGCTGAGAAACGTTCAAAATCTATTGTGAGTCATCTTAAAAGATACCATAGAGGGTCACGTTAAACGATACCATAGCGTGGCGTAAAATATTATCAGCCAATGGAGGGTTAAAAGATACAATAGAATGGAAGAAATACAAAAGTTAAAAATAAATTGGTAAAACCTTTAGGGTTTCGTTGGAAAGGTTTAGTAATATTTAATTTTAAGCTCAATATTATCTTGAGTCAAAATGTAAGTTCGTTATCTGGCTTCAATGAAATGGAAGAAAGACAAAAGTTATAATAAATTGGGGGAAAGATTTAGGGTTTCGTTGGAAAGGTTTAGTAAATTTTAATGTTAAATTTAATGTTGACATTTTATCGAGGTCATAGCGTGGCGTAAAATATTATCAGCCAATGGAGGGTTAAAAGATACAATAGAATGGAAGAAATACAAAAGTTAAAAGTAAATTGGTAAAACCTTTAGGGTTTCGTTGGAAAGGTTTAGTAATATTTAATTTTAAATTTTAAGCTCAATATTATCTTGAGTCAAAATGTAAGTTCGTTATCTAGCTTCAATTTTCAAGGAAATGGAAGAAAGACAAAAGTTATAATAAATTGGGGAAAAGGTTTAGGGTTTCGTTGGAAAGGTTTAGTAAATTTTAATGATAATTTTAATTTTGATATTTTATCTTGGGTCAAATGATAGATGCATGCCTATTCACGGGGGTTTCACTTTTGGAAATTCAATTTTCTAATTGCCAGGAAAACTTTTCAAAAGAGATTTTTCAATTCTGCCTGACCAACTGTAACAAATTGCCAAGTTCAATCGGGTCCGTAAAATGTTGCTACCAACATTGGTATTGTAAAAAAATAACTTATAAAATTTTATCAGATTTGATAAGCTTATCTTGACGATGGCCCAGTTTTTTAAATGCTACCAATATTGTAAAAAAATAAGTTATAAAATTTATCAGATATAGTATTTATCAGGCAGTCTTTCGATTTTGACCGTTCAAAGGTATCGTGTAACATGAATTTGGCTTCAGCTATGCAAGAGGCTATGATAAAATTGAGTCAAGCTGACCTGAATCTGAAACAGGTTTTATTTGTCATGTCAAAATAAAGACATATCGCTTAGCAGGAACCTTGAAACCGGACGGCAGGCGTAAAAATTTAAACTGGCTAATATAAACATTGTTGCGTAGAGAGAAAATTTTAACAAGAGGTCTCTATGAAATTCATATTGCTGAGAGTTGTCACGACAAATGTAGCAATGGACGCTGTCAAATGTAATTATGCAAATAGTATTAACCATTCGTTGAGTAGCATGACCAATGAAATATAACAAATGAAACGTAATTAGGAAAATAGTATTAACCAAATGGACTACAGATTAAGGAAGGGACAAATAAATACTTATATACAGACAATCAAGTTTCAAGGTCACATGAAACAAGCTTCAAGGTCACACGAAAAAAAAAAAAAAAAAAAAAAAAAAAAAAAAATTTTTTTTTTTTTTTTTTTTTTTTTTTTTGTGTTTGTGTGTGTGTGACCTTCAAGCTTGTTTCGTGTGACCTTGAAGCTTGTCTATATTTAATATGGCTAACATAACCATAACCTCATTGTGTCTCGACATTTGCCAGCAACGGTCGTCTAGTCACTATGCCTCGTAATGTATTTTAAGTAAGATGTACGTTTTCATGAAATCAGAATGATATCATGGGTTTTATAGAATATAATAAAATAAATTAAATAAAATATTAGAAATAAAATATATTTTTTATCTGTATTTATACATGCAGACATTTCCGCTTCGCGGAAATGTCTGCATGTTTAAATACAGATAAAAAATATATTTTATTTCATACTCAATTATAGGGTCTCGTAAAGAGTTTCATCTCGCTGATTTCGAGTTTCGGCTTGTATGTCGCAACAGTCTTGCTACAACCTGCACGTTTCCCACGATGCCAAATATCTTATAATTTAGTTCAGTTTGTTTGCCAAGCTCGAAATACGTCGTTCTACCGTTGATCAGATGCACTCAGTGGGTTCTTCACAAGACTTGAAATTTTTGGACACGGGCAGCACCCAATTCAATATTATTTCTGTTAAATGTTTAATTTGGATGCGCCACCAATAAACTCCATTGGGACCTTGATAAGCCAGCTTAAATATCTCTGATCTAAGAGTTTGGTTCGTCAAAGAGCCAATACTAGCTTATAATCGCTCGGCAGCGATATAAAAATGATTCCCACCCGCATCTTTGAAAGAACATTCGGACCGGTCCTAACGACCATGAGATAGAGTACCAATATTGTACCTATTCTAATTTGAAGGGATATGGCTTAGCTATAATATAATTTTGTATCTTGATAAAATATACAGGCTCTATAGATAAATTTAAGAGATCTGAGTTTAAAATTTTAATTTTTTCGTTTAAAATTTACATTTTTTCTGTAAAATTTAAAAATTTTAATGACTAAGCTAGAGATAGAGTACCAATATTGTACCTATTCTAATTTTTAAGGGATATGACTTCTCTATAAGATAAATATGTATCTTGGTAAAATATACAGACTCGATAGCTAAATTTAAGAGATCTGAGTTTAAAATTTTAATTCTATATCTTTTCTCTTGAGACATTTGAAACTTACCGGGTTTGGTTTTACGCTTGTACCAAATTTGATTATGCCATTGCACAACAAAGCCAGGCATTCATTTTATGTTTATCAGACCTCTGATAGTCTTTAGCTAAAATTAAAACTTGCCTTTGCAAAGTGGACAACAGCCATGCAAATACGATATAACTGGAGACCAAAAATTAAACAGCCGTCATGTAGCAATCTAAAAAAATTATGCTGGATTGAAATTATTCAAGCTGCTTATATAAAGTTAATCTAAGCAAGATGACCTTGAAAATATAGCCAGTCAAGTTTCAAGGTCACATGAAAAAAAAAAAAAAAAAAAAAAAAAAAATTTTTTTTTTTTTTTTTTTTTTTTTTTTTTTTTTTTTTTTTTTTACAGTTGGTTGGTTGGTTGATAATCTTGTCTATATATAATATGGTTAACGTGACTACACTCTCATTGTGTCTCGACGTTTGCCAGCAACGGTCGTCTAGTCACTATGTCTCGTAATGGGTTTTCAGCAAGATGTACATTGATGGACACTAGAGAGTTAGATTTTTCTATAAAAGCCTATGATCTATTCTGATTTCATGAAAACCTACAGTATTTTGTCATTTGTCAGACAAAAGTCTTGTTTTCAAAGCCAATAATGTATAAATATCGCTATCCCATCCTGTTTTAAAGGAAATGGGTTTAGACATCAGGAGCTAGTTTATGCATGACCTTACAGTAGAAGAAATAAATTCCACTCCCACCCACCCTAATAGATATACTATATATATACTATATATATAGACTGCAGCGCCATCTACAATGATTGGCTAAAGAAATATAGCTTTAGCAGCCAACTTAGAAATATAACTGTAGCAGCCAACTGAGAAATATAACTTTAGAAATATAACTTTAGATATATAACTGTAGCAGTCAACTGAGAAATATAACTTTAGAAACCAACCAACCAACCTTGGAAAAAAAAAAAAAAAAAAAAAAAAAAAAAAAAATTTTTTTTTTTTTTTTTTTTTTTTTTTTTTTTTTTTACAGTTGGTTGGTTGGTTGGTTGATATATATTTGTTTCCTCGTTCATCACTTTTCATTTATTAAGATTAGCTTTTCAATTTCATCCCGGCCTTTTCATGTTTTTACCCAAATGCTAAGTTTCAAAAGTCTCGATAAACTTGAAACAGGTGTGTCTTCTCATTTTAAATGAAACATGTCTATCTTAAATGTGGATCGCTTGGCCATCCAAGAGGCCTTCATGAAAATTAAAACCGGCTGGGTGTATCTATGACAAAACGTAGCAATTAGATGTTTGAACTGAGTCCATAACCTTTTACAGTTTCCCTTTAAAATTTGTCTAAACTATAGTAGTCTCTTCAAAAGTATCGTTTAAACGTGGATCAGCTATGCAAGAGGTCATGATAAAACTGAGTCACGTTGCCTGTATCTGAAACAGGTCAAAACGAAGACCTGGCAATTGAAAACGAGGCATCGCTTAGCAGGCAAAATTTAAACGAGCTGGACCATAAACGTAACCGTTGAACTCTGGGCCATGCTTAGCTGTAGCAGCCCATACTGTAAAAATAATATTTATGAGATCTAATGACAAAATGTAGAAAGACAAATGAAAAGCTTAAAAGTAGCGGCCCTGGGTCCAAATACTAGTCTATGGCATCATTTTAAAAGAAACCATTGAGCCATCCAAGAGGCCTTGATAGAATCGGCTGAGTGCTTACCGAACAAATCTATAGGTACGCTTGAAATCTGAAAGATGTAGAGAGTAGCAGCCCATATTGTAAAAATTTAAAATTATAAAATTCAAAAGTGGATATGTAGGAAGGGTTAAGTTTCAAAGTCACATGACGAACAAACTAACTAACCAACAAACTTGAAATGAATCAACCAACCAACCTTGAAAAAAAAAAAAAAAAAAAAAAAAAAATTTTTTTTTTTTTTTTTTTTTTTTTTTTTTTCAGGTGCCACGCCCACCCTTGAAGCTTGTCTATATATGATATGGCTAACGTGACTACACTCATTGTGTCTCGACGTTTGCCAGCAACGGTCGTCTAGTCACTATGTCTCGTAATGTGTTTTCAGCAAGATGTACATTGATGGACACTAGAGAGTTAGATTTTTCTATAAAAGCCTATGATCTATTCTGATTTCATGAAAACCTGCAGTATTTTGTAATTTGTCAGACAAAAGTCTTGTTTTCAAAGCCAATAATGTATAAATATCGCTATCCCATCCTGTTTTAAAGGAAATGGGTTTAGACATCAGGAGATAGTTTATGCATGACCTTACAGTAGAAGAAATAAATTCCACTCCCACCCACCCTAATAGATATACTATATATATACTATATATATAGACTACAGCGCCATCTACAATAATTGGCTAAAGAAATATAGCTTTAGAAGCTATAAACGTAACCATTGAATTGTAAATGCTTAGCAGCCCATATTGTAAAAATAGTATTTACGAGATACAATGACAAAGCGTAGAAAGACAAATGAAAAGCTTAAAAGTAGCGGCCCTGTGTCCAAATACTAGTCTATGGCATCATTTTAAATGAAACCATTGAGCCATCCAAGAGGCCTTGATAGAATCGGCTGACTGAACAAATCTATAGCTACGCTTGAAATCTGAAAGACGTAGAGAGTAGCAGCCCATAATGTAAAATTTTAAAATTATAAAATTCAAAATTGAATATGTAGGAAGGGTTAAGTTTCAACAAACTAACTAACCATTAAACTTGAAATGAACCAACCAACCAACCTTGAAAAAAAAAAAAAAAAAAAAAAATTATTTTTTTTTTTTTTTTTTTTTTTTTTTTCAAGGTTGGTTGGTTGGTTGATATATATATTTGTTCCTCGTTCATTACTTTTCATTTATAAAGATTAGCTTTTCAATTTCATCCTGACCCTTTTCATGTTTTTATCCAAATGCTAAGTTTCAAAAGTCTCACGCTTCAGCTATGGTATCGATAAAATTGAAACAGGTGTGTCTAAATGCTAAGTCTTCTCATTTTAAATGAAACATGTTAATTTTGATCATGTCTATCTTAAACGTGTATGGCTTGGCCATCCAAGAGGCCTTCATGATAC
Organism: Salticus scenicus; assembly: GCA_963930645.1. Lineage (NCBI taxonomy): Eukaryota > Metazoa > Arthropoda > Arachnida > Araneae > Salticidae > Salticus > Salticus scenicus. The sequence continues at coordinate 71,713,853 of OZ005648.1, forward strand.
GCGAACCTTGAATTGCTTATAGCATTTCATAAGATGTTCTACCAAATTTGATTTTGCCATTGCACCACAAAGCCAGACATTTATTTTATGTCTATCAGACCTCTGATAATTTTTAGCTAAGATTAACAATTTTCCTTTGTAGTGCGGACAATAGAATGGAACGGCATCTCGATAGAGGGTGTTTCTATAACGTTTTAAATTATGCTTAGCTGCCATGCAAATACAATATAACTGGAGACCAAAAATTAAACAGCCGTCAAGTAGCAATCTAAAAAACTTATGCTGGATTGAAATATTTCAAGTTGCTTACATAGAGCTAATCTAAACAAGATGACCTTGAAAATATAGCCAGTCAAGTTTCAAGGTCACATTAAAAAAAAAAAAAAAAAAAAAAAAAAAAAAAAAATTTTTTTTTTTTTTTTTTTTTTTTTTTTTTTTTTTTTTACAGTTGGTTGGTTGGTTGATATATATTTTTTTCCTCGTTCATCACTTTTCATTTATCAAGATTAGCTTTTCAATTTCATCCTGACCTTTTTCATGTTTTATCCAAATGCTAAGTTTCAAAAGTCAGCTATGGTATCGATAAAATTGAAACAGGTGTGTCTAAATGGTAAGCCTTCTCATTTTAAATGAAACATGTTTATTTTGATCACCCAACGTAAGTTTGTAGTCCGTCTCGTAAAGAGTTTTCATCTCGCTGATTTCGAGTTTCAGCTTGTCGCATGTCTGCATGTAAGGTTTCGCGCACATAAAACAGGCTTGCTGCAACCTGCAAGGCTCCCACCATTCTTCTTGCACGATGCCAAAAAACAGCTTATAATCTCTGTCAGTTTGTGTACCGGGCTGGAAATACATCTTTCTACCATTGATCAAATGCAAAAAATACTCAGTAGGCTCTTCACAAGACTTGAAATTTTTGGACACGGGCAGCACCAAATTAAATATGTTTTCTGGCAAATGTTTGATTTTGATGCACCATTTGCCGTTAATAAACTCCATGGGTACCTTGATGAGCGTGTTCGGATCCCAGTTGAAATATCTCTGATCTAAGAGTTTGGTGATGCCTCCGTCAAAGAGCGTAGCCAATACTAGCCTGTAATCTCTCGGCAGCGTCTCTTGGATATAAAAATGGTTCATTTTCCCACCCACAGCGTAATCGTCGAAAGAAAAACTGCATTTGGACCGGCGCCTGCTGAGATATCCCAAGGCATTGACCAAATGCCATACGGATTCTATGTCTTTTCTCTTGAGACATTTGAAGCCTACATAAGGTCGCTCTTCGGGTCTGATTTTAAGCCACACCTTATTCAGAAAATGTTTTCTGGAAGGAGCCACCACGATCATGTGCCTATGCTGCCTGAACTTTGGATCTCTTTCGGTTCCGCCGTCGCACCAGCAAGAAAAAGGTAGGGTGGTAGTATTACCAGCGTCTGCGTCTATGCATTCGAGAAAGCTGTTAAAGGCTATAGCCCTAACCATTCCATGAAACCATACTCCTTCGCCTCTGAGATACTTCAAAACGCATGCAGCTGCCAAATTCAGCGTTTCGTCTTCAAAATAAACGGGCGGTCTCTCTAACTCGATCGGCCAGACAGGATCGTAGGCCCGGCTACCGTCTGGAAATATTTGTTCATGCTCGAAAAAATCATGTTTATCGCACATAGGTTTGAAACTGAATTCTATGTACGATCCGTCTGAAAACGGGGTCTCGGGGACGGGTTGGGATACGCGAACCTTGAATTGCTTATAGCAATCCATGAGATGATCTGCATGACGACTTTTTTCTCTTCTACCAAATTTGACTTCGCCCTTGCACCAAACGCAACAAAGAGTAGCATTCAGCTTATGCTTATCAGTACAATGTTTCTGATAGTCTTTAGCTAAGATTAACACTTTGCCCTTGCAGTGCCGACAATAGAATGGAACGACATCTCGATAGAGGGTGTCTCTATAACGTTTTAGATTTTTTTCTGCCATACGGATACAATATAGCTTGAAACCAAAAATTAAACAGCCGTCCTGTAGCAATCTCAAAAAATAATGTTGGATTTAATTTTTTCAAGCTGCTTATATAGGTTAGCTAGAGTCAAGCTTCAAGGTCACATTGAAAAAAAAAAAAAAAAAAAAAAAAAAAAAAATTTTTTTTTTTTTTTTTTTTTTTTAATGTGACTTTGAAACTTGACTGGCTATATTTTCAAGGTCATCTTGTTTAGATTAGCTCTATGTAAGCAACTTGAAATATTTCAATCCAGCATAAGTTTTTTAGATTGCTACTTGACGGCTGTTTAATTTTTGGTCTCCAGTTATATTGTATTTGCATGGCAGCTAAGCATAATTTAAAACGTTATAGAAACACCCTCTATCGAGATGCCGTTCCATTCTATTGTCCGCACTACAAAGGAAAATTGTTAATCTTAGCTAAAAATTATCAGAGGTCTGATAGACATAAAATAAATGTCTGGCTTTGTGGTGCAATGGCAAAATCAAATTTGGTAGAACATCTTATGAAATGCTATAAGCAATTCAAGGTTCGCGTATCATGAAGGCCTCTTGGATGGCCAAGCCATACACGTTTAAGATAGACATGATCAAAATTAACATGTTTCATTTAAAATGAGAAGACTTAGCATTTAGACACACCTGTTTCAATTTTATCGATACCATAGCTGAAGCGTGAGACTTTTGAAACTTAGCATTTGGATAAAAACATGAAAAGGGTCAGGATGAAATTGAAAAGCTAATCTTTATAAATGAAAAGTAATGAACGAGGAACAAATATATATATCAACCAACCAACCAACCTTGAAAAAAAAAAAAAAAAAAAAAAATTTTTTTTTTTTTTTTTTTTTTTTTTTTTTCAAGGTTGGTTGGTTGGTTCATTTCAAGTTTAATGGTTAGTTAGTTTGTTGAAACTTAACCCTTCCTACATATTCAATTTTGAATTTTATAATTTTAAAATTTTACATTATGGGCTGCTACTCTCTACGTCTTTCAGATTTCAAGCGTAGCTATAGATTTGTTCAGTCAGCCGATTCTATCAAGGCCTCTTGGATGGCTCAATGGTTTCATTTAAAATGATGCCATAGACTAGTATTTGGACACAGGGCCGCTACTTTTAAGCTTTTCATTTGTCTTTCTACGCTTTGTCATTGTATCTCGTAAATACTATTTTTACAATATGGGCTGCTAAGCATTTACAATTCAATGGTTACGTTTATAGCTTCTAAAGCTATATTTCTTTAGCCAATTATTGTAGATGGCGCTGTAGTCTATATATATAGTATATATATAGTATATCTATTAGGGTGGGTGGGAGTGGAATTTATTTCTTCTACTGTAAGGTCATGCATAAACTATCTCCTGATGTATAAACCCATTTCCTTTAAAACAGGATGGGATAGCGATATTTATACATTATTGGCTTTGAAAACAAGACTTTTGTCTGACAAATTACAAAATACTGCAGGTTTTCATGAAATCAGAATAGATCATAGGCTTTTATAGAAAAATCTAACTCTCTAGTGTCCATCAATGTACATCTTGCTGAAAACACATTACGAGACATAGTGACTAGACGACCGTTGCTGGCAAACGTCGAGACACAATGAGTGTAGTCACGTTAGCCATATCATATATAGACAAGCTTCAAGGGTGGGCGTGGCACCTGAAAAAAAAAAAAAAAAAAAAATTTTTTTTTTTTTTTTTTTTTTTTTTTTTTTTTTTTTCAAGGTTGGTTGGTTGATTCATTTCAAGTTTGTTGGTTAGTTAGTTCGTTCGTCATGTGACTTTGAAACTTAACCCTTCCTACATATCCACTTTTGAATTTTATAATTTTAAATTTTTACAATATGGGCTGCTACTCTCTACATCTTTCAGATTTCAAGCGTACCTATAGATTTGTTCGGTAAGCACTCAGCCGATTCTATCAAGGCCTCTTGGATGGCTCAATGGTTTCTTTTAAAATGATGCCATAGACTAGTATTTGGACCCAGGGCCGCTACTTTTAAGCTTTTCATTTGTCTTTCTACATTTTGTCATTAGATCTCATAAATATTATTTTTACAGTATGGGCTGCTACAGCTAAGCATGGCCCAGAGTTCAACGGTTACGTTTATGGTCCAGCGCGTTTAAATTTTGCCTGCTAAGCGATGCCTCGTTTTCAATTGCCAGGTCTTCGTTTTGACCTGTTTCAGATACAGGCAACGTGACTCAGTTTTATCATGACCTCTTGCATAGCTGATCCACGTTTAAACGATACTTTTGAAGAGACTACTATAGTTTAGACAAATTTTAAAGGGAAACTGTAAAAGGTTATGGACTCAGTTCAAACATCTAATTGCTACGTTTTGTCATAGATACACCCAGCCGGTTTTAATTTTCATGAAGGCCTCTTGGATGGCCAAGCGATCCACATTTAAGATAGACATGTTTCATTTAAAATGAGAAGACACACCTGTTTCAAGTTTATCGAGACTTTTGAAACTTAGCATTTGGGTAAAAACATGAAAAGGCCGGGATGAAATTGAAAAGCTAATCTTAATAAATGAAAAGTGATGAACGAGGAAACAAATATATATCAACCAACCAACCAACCAACTGTAAAAAAAAAAAAAAAAAAAAAAAAAAAAAAAAAAAAAAATTTTTTTTTTTTTTTTTTTTTTTTTTTCAAGGTTGGTTGGTTGGTTTCTAAAGTTATATTTCTCAGTTGACTGCTACAGTTATATATCTAAAGTTATATTTCTAAAGTTATATTTCTCAGTTGGCTGCTACAGTTATATTTCTAAGTTGGCTGCTAAAGCTATATTTCTTTAGCCAATCATTGTAGATGGCGCTGCAGTCTATATATATAGTATATATATAGTATATCTATTAGGGTGGGTGGGAGTGGAATTTATTTCTTCTACTGTAAGGTCATGCATAAACTAGCTCCTGATGTCTAAACCCATTTCCTTTAAAACAGGATGGGATAGCGATATTTATACATTATTGGCTTTGAAAACAAGACTTTTGTCTGACAAATGACAAAATACTGTAGGTTTTCATGAAATCAGAATAGATCATAGGCTTTTATAGAAAAATCTAACTCTCTAGTGTCCATCAATGTACATCTTGCTGAAAACCCATTACGAGACATAGTGACTAGACGACCGTTGCTGGCAAACGTCGAGACACAATGAGAGTGTAGTCACGTTAACCATATTATATATAGACAAGATTATCAACCAACCAACCAACTGTAAAAAAAAAAAAAAAAAAAAAAAAATTTTTTTTTTTTTTTTTTTTTTTTTTTTTCATGTGACCTTGAAACTTGACTGGCTATATTTTCAAGGTCATCTTGCTTAGATTAACTTTATATAAGCAGCTTGAATAATTTCAATCCAGCATAATTTTTTTAGATTGCTACATGACGGCTGTTTAATTTTTGGTCTCCAGTTATATCGTATTTGCATGGCTGTTGTCCACTTTGCAAAGGCAAGTTTTAATTTTAGCTAAAGACTATCAGAGGTCTGATAAACATAAAATGAATGCCTGGCTTTGTTGTGCAATGGCATAATCAAATTTGGTACAAGCGTAAAACCAAACCCGGTAAGTTTCAAATGTCTCAAGAGAAAAGATATAGAATTAAAATTTTAAACTCAGATCTCTTAAATTTAGCTATCGAGTCTGTATATTTTACCAAGATACATATTTATCTTATAGAGAAGTCATATCCCTTAAAAATTAGAATAGGTACAATATTGGTACTCTATCTCTAGCTTAGTCATTAAAATTTTTAAATTTTACAGAAAAAATGTAAATTTTAAACGAAAAAATTAAAATTTTAAACTCAGATCTCTTAAATTTATCTATAGAGCCTGTATATTTTATCAAGATACAAAATTATATTATAGCTAAGCCATATCCCTTCAAATTAGAATAGGTACAATATTGGTACTCTATCTCATGGTCGTTAGGACCGGTCCGAATGTTCTTTCAAAGATGCGGGTGGGAATCATTTTTATATCGCTGCCGAGCGATTATAAGCTAGTATTGGCTCTTTGACGAACCAAACTCTTAGATCAGAGATATTTAAGCTGGCTTATCAAGGTCCCAATGGAGTTTATTGGTGGCGCATCCAAATTAAACATTTAACAGAAATAATATTGAATTGGGTGCTGCCCGTGTCCAAAAATTTCAAGTCTTGTGAAGAACCCACTGAGTGCATCTGATCAACGGTAGAACGACGTATTTCGAGCTTGGCAAACAAACTGAACTAAATTATAAGATATTTGGCATCGTGGGAAACGTGCAGGTTGTAGCAAGACTGTTGCGACATACAAGCCGAAACTCGAAATCAGCGAGATGAAACTCTTTACGAGACCCTATAATTGAGTATGAAATAAAATATATTTTTTATCTGTATTTAAACATGCAGACATTTCCGCGAAGCGGAAATGTCTGCATGTATAAATACAGATAAAAAATATATTTTATTTCTAATATTTTATTTAATTTATTTTATTATATTCTATAAAACCCATGATATCATTCTGATTTCATGAAAACGTACATCTTACTTAAAATACATTACGAGGCATAGTGACTAGACGACCGTTGCTGGCAAATGTCGAGACACAATGAGGTTATGGTTATGTTAGCCATATTAAATATAGACAAGCTTCAAGGTCACACGAAACAAGCTTGAAGGTCACACACACACACACACAAAAAAAAAAAAAAAAAAAAAAAAAAAAAAAAATTTTTTTTTTTTTTTTTTTTTTTTTTCGTGTGACCTTGAAGCTTGTTTCATGTGACCTTGAAACTTGATTGTCTGTATATAAGTATTTATTTGTCCCTTCCTTAATCTGTAGTCCATTTGGTTAATACTATTTTCCTAATTACGTTTCATTTGTTATATTTCATTGGTCATGCTACTCAACGAATGGTTAATACTATTTGCATAATTACATTTGACAGCGTCCATTGCTACATTTGTCGTGACAACTCTCAGCAATATGAATTTCATAGAGACCTCTTGTTAAAATTTTCTCTCTACGCAACAATGTTTATATTAGCCAGTTTAAATTTTTACGCCTGCCGTCCGGTTTCAAGGTTCCTGCTAAGCGATATGTCTTCATTTTGACATGACAAATAAAACCTGTTTCAGATTCAGGTCAGCTTGACTCAATTTTATCATAGCCTCTTGCATAGCTGAAGCCAAATTCATGTTACACGATACCTTTGAACGGTCAAAATCGAAAGACTGCCTGATAAATACTATATCTGATAAATTTTATAACTTATTTTTTTACAATATTGGTAGCATTTAAAAAACTGGGCCATCGTCAAGATAAGCTTATCAAATCTGATAAAATTTTATAAGTTATTTTTTTACAATACCAATGTTGGTAGCAACATTTTACGGACCCGATTGAACTTGGCAATTTGTTACAGTTGGTCAGGCAGAATTGAAAAATCTCTTTTGAAAAGTTTTCCTGGCAATTAGAAAATTGAATTTCCAAAAGTGAAACCCCCGTGAATAGGCATGCATCTATCATTTGACCCAAGATAAAATATCAAAATTAAAATTATCATTAAAATTTACTAAACCTTTCCAACGAAACCCTAAACCTTTTCCCCAATTTATTATAACTTTTGTCTTTCTTCCATTTCCTTGAAAATTGAAGCTAGATAACGAACTTACATTTTGACTCAAGATAATATTGAGCTTAAAATTTAAAATTAAATATTACTAAACCTTTCCAACGAAACCCTAAAGGTTTTACCAATTTACTTTTAACTTTTGTATTTCTTCCATTCTATTGTATCTTTTAACCCTCCATTGGCTGATAATATTTTACGCCACGCTATGACCTCGATAAAATGTCAACATTAAATTTAACATTAAAATTTACTAAACCTTTCCAACGAAACCCTAAATCTTTCCCCCAATTTATTATAACTTTTGTCTTTCTTCCATTTCATTGAAGCCAGATAACGAACTTACATTTTGACTCAAGATAATATTGAGCTTAAAATTAAATATTACTAAACCTTTCCAACGAAACCCTAAAGGTTTTACCAATTTATTTTTAACTTTTGTATTTCTTCCATTCTATTGTATCTTTTAACCCTCCATTGGCTGATAATATTTTACGCCACGCTATGGTATCGTTTAACGTGACCCTCTATGGTATCTTTTAAGATGACTCACAATAGATTTTGAACGTTTCTCAGCGCTACGGTATCTGTTAACGTGACTCCCTTGCATTGAATTCAATTTAGCTTGTCGCTCAAACGTGGATCAGCTATGCAAGAGGCCATGATAAAATTGAGTCAGGTGCCATGTTAAAACGAAGACATATCGCTTAGCAAGAACCTTGAAAACGAAGACATATCGCTTAGCACGTTAAAATGGAGATAAAATTGAAACGGGCTGAGGGTTATCTGAAACAGGAGCTGGGCCATAAAACTTTAAATGTAATTTTGAAAATAGAAAGATAAAACGCGTGGACTTTGAAAAAATTTCACAGTCAGTTTGAAATGGCCAACTTTGAAAAAAAAAGAAAGGTACGTTAGCAATAGACGAGCCACGCTCAAGGTCACATTAAAAAAAAAAAAAAAAAAAAAAAAAAAAAAAAAAAAATTTTTTTTTTTTTTTTTTTTTTTTTTTTCATGAGACTGTCGTACTAAACTAAAATGTGGGTTACGTAATTTATTAATCGTCACTTAAAAGCCACTGTGATATATGACTTTCACCCTCATCTATTTTTCTTTTCTTAGAATCCGAGTCTAAATCATTAGAACTTCTCTTATTGTCCACATCATTCAAATCAATGGTATCGTGACTAATTTCAGTATTTTCCAACTCAATAGTATTTTTCAAATCAAAAGGTTCATAAGGTATCTTTGAATCGTTTAACATCCCTTCCAAATAATCGCCAAACTCATCATCGGTTTTTGTTGACGATTCTACCTCCTTAGTCTTCGTTGAAGGTTTAGCCTCCTTAGCCTTCGTTGAAGGTTGATTATCGATTTCTGTTATGAATCCTATATTAGCTGTTTTAGAAGCCATTAATTTTCTTTCCTGAAATCCGATGAAATCTAAAATACTTCCACTAATACGTAAAATTTTTTGATTATTTTGAGTATAATAGCTGTATCTCGTATTAATTTTTATTTGTAAGATGGCTACAAACGTGTCAGTGAACGTGGGTTCGATCATACTATAAAAGCGATTCGCGACTTCAGTTCCAGTAAATACGCTGGTGTCCAGTATGCATGGTTGAGATCTTAGATCTATTTTATGACCTTTTGCTTTGAATTCGTTTGCACGTTTACCGCATTCATGACAATTCAAAACACCACTACAATCTTGAAAAGAAAATTTAAAATCGTCAGAAATTTGAACTGAGAGATCAGATGTCATCGCACGAGCAATTAAACGTAATGGCTCTGAAGCCATAATATATAAATTCAATTTGGGATTTAGAAGGCCTCTATCCCCATAACGTTTCATAAATTTACAGTATGCAACGACAGCAACTTTAAAATTTGGGCGCTTGGATTCTTCATATTCATAATTCAGCGTCATATAAGGTGGATTCCATAACCGTTTGGCGTCGGTGACATAATCTTGAAAAGTCACGTTATTTTTCAAACGAGCCACCCAATCTTTAGATATAAGATTCAAACAGTCTTTGTGCAAAATATTGTCGATACCCTCAGACAATTGCGGTTTTGCCAAAACCTTTGACACGAGATCTAAATAGCTATCCATGCCCTTATATTATAGTTAAATGAATAATGTTAGAAAATGAGATTTGTCAGCTGCTTATATAGGCGCTAACAATCTATCAAGGTCACAAGGTCACATTAAAAAAAAAAAAAAAAAAAAAAAAAAAAAAAAAAAAAATTTTTTTTTTTTTTTTTTTTTTTTTTTTTTTTTTTTAATGTGACCTTGACCTTGGGCATGGCTGCATACTAAACATACTCTCACATTATCATTGGATTAATTTTTTATCAACAACTATATGGATTCGATAATCATTGTCTAAGCTCAAGTCCTGTCAAGTTAGACTTTGCATCTTTTAATTGAATATTTTCTGTCTTCAGACGTTTAGCGTTTGATGCTAAGCTGACATTCTCTGCCTTCAGATTGAGATTTTCTGTCTTGAAACGTTTAATGTTTATTTTAAAGCTGCTATTTTCTAACTTCAGTTTGGCATTTTTCGCTTTCAAGGCGTCGTTTTCTTTTTTCAGTCTCACAATTTCGTCGTTTTGTAAATTATAAATTATTTCGTGCAAACGTTTATTGTCTTCGTGCAAACGTCTATTGTCTTCGTGCAAACGTCTATTGTCTTCGTGCAAACGTCTATTGTCTTCGTGCAAGGCTTCTAGCTTCTTTCTCAAATCTTGCGTCTCTTGTTCGTAAAGAGTTTTCATCTCGCTAATTTCCTTTTTCAGCTCGTCGCATATCTGCATATAAGGTTTCGCGCACATAAAACAGGCCTGCTGCAACTTGCAGGGCTCCCACCATTCGTCTTTTACAATGCCAAAAAATAACTTGTAATCGCGTTCAGTTCGATTGCCTGGCTTGAAATACATCTTTTTGCCGTCGATCAGATGTAAGAAGCGTTCGGTGGGTTTGCTCGTAGACTTGAGAGTTTCGGACACGGGCAGCACCATATTCAATATTATTTGTGGCAAATGTTTGATTTTGATGCGCCATTTCCCATCCACAAACGACATAGGGCCTTCTAGCAATCTCTTCGGTTCCCAGATATGATATCTCTGATTGAGAACTCTTATGATACCCCTGTCCCATAGCGTAGCCAAGACCAGCCTGTAGTCTTTAGGAAGCGTCGCTTGGATATAAAAATGGTTCAAATTGCCTGCTTCCAGACAATCGTCGAAAGAAAAATTACACTTGGACCTACGTTTGCTGAGATAGCCAAGAGTATTAACTAAATGCCAGACGGTTTTTATATTTTTACTCAAGATGCATTTGAAACCAGAATAAGGTCGATCTTCGGGCTGGATCTTATTCCATACGTTTTTCTGAAAATACTTAAGAGATGGAGATACGACTATCATATGTCTATGATGCCTGAATTTAGGATCAGATTCGGTCCCTCCGTCGCACCAACAAGAAAAGGGTAGAGTCCGCGTATTACCGTTGTCTTCGTCCATACGATAGAGAAAACTCTCGTAGGCCGTAGCTCGAACCATCACATGAATGAATACCAGGTCGCTTTGTAAATATTTCAGGACGCATGCAGCTGCCAAATTCAGAGAATGGTCTTGAAAAGAAACAGGCGGTTCCGGTAACTCAATCTCCCAGACAGGCTCGTAGGCCCGGCTACCGTCTGGAAAAATTTGATCATGTCCAAAAAAGTCATTATTCTCACACATAGGGTTGAAGTTGAAGGGATATCCATCTGGAACGGACACGTCATCTTCTTCGGGTAAGGGTTTGGCAATCCGAATTTTAAATTGCAAATAACAGTTTATAAGATGATCGGCCGCCAGGTATTTCTTTCGCCGCTGGAATGTGTGCCGTCTCTTGTTGTCAGGACACCAAACACATTTCAGCAAAGGGTCTATGTTGCGCTGTTCATGACAATGCTTTTCATATTTTTTAGGTAAGATCAGGACTTGGCAATGGGGACATTTAAACTCAAATACATCTCTCTTAATAAGATTCCTATACTTTTGCATCGTGTCACGAGCCACCATAATTATATTAGACTGAGTAAGGAAAAAAGATAATAGTTTATAAATTCATTTGTCAAGGGTATATATAGTCTATGTTCAAGGTCACATGAAAAAAAAAAAAAAAAAAAAAAAAAAAAAAATTTTTTTTTTTTTTTTTTTTTTTTTAGTGTGACCTTGAAGCTTGACTCGTGTGACCTTGACGGGTTATATATCTTTCAGATTTCAAGCGTACATATCAATTTGTCGTGACACCTGTTTTAGGATAGCACTCAGCCGGTTTCAATTTTCATGAGGGTTTCTTGGATGGCCAAGTGATCCACGTTTAAGACGATCAATATTAACAGGTTTCATTTAAAATGAGAAGGCCCTAGCATTTGGATTGAATAATGTTTCAGATACACCTGTTTCAATTTTATAGCATCTGGACAAAACTCGAAAAAGGTCAGGATTAAATTGAAAAGCTAATCTTGATACTAATTTCCTAATTATGTTTCAATTTTCATTTGTCATGCTACTCAACGAATGGTTAATACTATTTTCATAATTACATTTAAATTTTCCAGCGTTCATTGCTACATTTGTCGTGACAACTCTCAGCAATTTAAATTTTATAGAGACCTCTTGCTAAATTTTACGGATTCTCTCTACGCAACAATTGTTTCAGGTTTTGATTAGTTTGTTTCGGGATGCACTCAGCTTGACTCATGAAGGTTTTTTGGATGGACCAAGTTTAAGATCGACACGACGACTGTGCCACGATCAAAATTAACAGGTTTCATTTAAAATGGGAAGATCTAGCATTTGGACACGATTGGATGGAATCCTGTTTCAGATACAGGTTCAAATTTATCATATTTGTCATTACGAGCAATAATAACTAGACAACCGTTGCTGACAAATGTTGAGAGACAATGAGAGTGTGGAGGCAAATAGATAATTATATATAGCCAGTCAAACCAACCAACCAACCAACCTTAAAAAAAAAAAAAAAAAAAAAAAAAAAAAAAAAAAAAAATTTTTTTTTTTTTTTTTTTTTTTCAAGGTTGGTTGGTTGGTTTCTAAAGTTATATTTCTAAAGTTATATTTCTCAGTTGACTGCTACAGTTATATTTCTAAAGTTATATTTCTAAAGTTATATTTCTCAGTTGGCTTCTAAAGCTATATTTCTCAGTTGGCTTCTAAAGCTATATTTCTTTAGCCAATCATTGTAGATGGCGCTGTAGTCTATATATATAGTATATATATAGTATATCTATTAGGGTGGGTGGGAGTGGAATTTATTTCTTCTACTGTAAGGTCATGCATAAACTAGCTCCTGATGTCTAAACCCATTTCCTTTAAAACAGGATGGGATAGCGATATTTATACATTTTTGGCTTTGAAAACAAGACTTTTGTCTGACAAATGACAAGATACTGCAGGTTTTCATGAAATCAGAATAGATCATAGGCTTTTATAGAAAAATCTAACGCTCTAGTGTCCATCAATGTACATCTTGTTGAAAACACATTACGAGACATAGTGACTAGACGACCGTTGCTGGCAAACGTCGAGACACAATGAGAGTGTAGTCACGTTAGCCATATTATATATAGATAAGATTATCAACCAACCAACCAACTGTGAAAAAAAAAAAAAAAAAAAAAAAATATTTTTTTTTTTTTTTTTTTTTTTTTTTTTCAAGGTTGGTTGGTTGGTTGATATATATATATATCTTTTCCTCGTTCATCAAGATTCGCTTTTCAATTGTCATGACCAAACGATTGGTTACTAAAGTTTTTTTGGATCTCTGTCATTGGATCTCGTTAATACTATTTTCATAATTACGTTTAAATTTTTACAATATGAGCTGCTAATCTCTACGCGTTCAGTTTTTCTGGCTCAGCATCTCAATTTAAAAGCTACAAATTTTATCGAGGTTAAATTTTTATGGATAATGTTGGCTGTCCCGTTTGCAGGTCCAATCGATAGGATGGCATAGCTGAAGCCGCTTTAAGCGATTCCGTTGAACGGCTTAGACAATTTTCATTTGTCTACTCATAAAATTTATAAGTTATTTTTTTTACAAATCCAATATTGGTAGGAGATAGATTTAAAAAAAATGGGTCAAACGAGGCTTCCATCGTCAAGATAAGTCATAATGACAAATCTGACATGAGGAAGCCTCGTTTGACCCAATTTTTTTAAATTTTTAATATTTTTAGAGTGATATGTAATTTGGCTGTTCGGACTCATTTACTATATATTCTAGAGTGCCAGGTGTCAGGAGATCTTTCATCATAGAGTCTAGTAGTAGCTGATCTGGCATGGGAGAGCATACTATATTATTACGATCTTCAGGTACCGCTGGGCTTTGAATAGGCCATTCACTATGAAATCCTGGATTCTCAACAAAAGGCATTGAATGTTCAATAGGTGCAGGCTCTGGTTCTCTAGTTTCAGGCTCTGTATTTGTTGCAGCGTCCTTGAAGGTGAGCTTACGTTTCTTTAAACGCTTGGGATTCTTTTCGGCCTTACGTTTTACCGATGCAGTTCTCATATCCATTCCAGGTAGATCAGGCCCATAGGTGCGTACGAAGTTGTTTTTAAGGGGATCTGTCAATACTTTCCAGATTTGAGAGTTATATTGTTCTGCATAATTTGTAGTGACCACGGTTATTGTTTTGTCCAACACAACAGGAGGGTTCGTCGGCAAATAGATTTCTGGCAAATCGGTTTCTGGCTCTTGGGATGGTTCTGGCTCTTGGGATGGTTCTGGCTCTGAGATTGGAGCTGTTTGAATATATTCAGAGGGTGGCTCGTCATCATCATCCATATGAGGTATCATAGGTGTTGGCACAGATACCTCATACATCCCGTCTATTTTCGTGATTCTTTCTACCAACGGATTTTTTACCTTGAAACCCAGCTTCAAGCTCTCCTTCACAACATGTAGACTGAAGAAATTCTTTTGCGTCGTAAATAAAATATAGGTAGTGCCAGCAGGTATCTTGTAGCTTGAGCGAGCAATCAATATGAACCTCTCGTAGAAGTGAAGCTTGTCCCCTGAGAAATATCTGCTGTCAGCTCTCACTCGTGTCTCGTTGTGGGGTCTCACATAGAACAGCAATGGTGCGTCCAACGTCTGGATAATATGGGCGCATCCTTGCCCAACGGTTCTCTGTCCAAACGTGAAATGACCTTTCACCAGAAATTGGTTATGGGGGCACTTGAAACCAATTCTCATATCAGCGTTGGTTCTGTTGGCTTCGCTGGGGGGTCTTTTGAATCTGTTCATAACAGTGATCCATTTTATGTCTTGAGGTCTCAACGGATAGATTGTCTGGGCCTCTCTGCCTAGTGCTGGAATCGTATTCAGGATCTTGTCCGTCAGAGTACGTTTTTTAAACGAAATATTATGATCAGGTGTCAGATGTAGGCAGAACATATGGATTTTTCCTTCTCCGATCATTGTTTGGAAATGAGGATATTTCTTCAGCTTCTTGACAGAAGTCGAAAGAATATTTGGAAAAGGCTCAGTCATTCCGAAAAGGTTATGAAGAGCGTTAGCCGCTTTAAGTTTCTTCACAGAGCATTGATGCTTATACATGTTAGCAGTTCAAGCTCCGAAGAGAGAATGACTATTCGATCGAATGGCAGAGCTTATATAGTGAAGGCAGAATGTTGCATAACTCATTTTCTACGAAAACAGGATAAGATAAGGCTATTTATAGAATTATTGTCGCTGAACGCGAAAACAGGATATTGCATAACAGGACACAGAAACAGGATGCCGAACACGGAAACAGGATGCGGTAAAGATTTTTATAGACGCTGAAACAAATAAGCATTGCTGGACAATGATAGTGTAGATACTTTAGCATGATATATATATATATATAGGTTTAGTTAGAGTCAATCAACCAATCAACCAACCTTGAAAAAAAAAAAAAAAAAAAAAAAAAATTTTTTTTTTTTTTTTTTTTTTTTTTTTTTTTTTTTTCAAGGTTGGTTGATTGGTTGATTGACATTAGCTAACCTATATATATATCATGCTAAAGTGTCTTTGGTTGATTTTATATTTCTATAATTTTTTTCAAGATACTATTTTTTTGAGACTTTGCCATTTTTCACCAATCTGGAAAATTTTTCAAAATTTATCATTTCGATTTTATAGTTTTTGATTTCTAAATAATATTTTTTTGCCAATCTTGAAATTTTTTTAAGTTGGTTGATAATAGTTTATATATAAATTTATATCTCAGGGACTTCAGTTATAAAAGTATCCATTCAAAATCTTAAGTATCCGTTCAAAATCTTAAAGTACAAATCGGTACGCATCCAATGTTGGCAATATAATTGTTACAAAAAAAACGGGTCGAACGAAGTGTCAAAGACAGGAATCTGCCATGAGACACTTCGTTCGGCCCGATTTTTTTATAAATCGTTTGGGTTTAAACCCAACTGTAGTATTTTCTAGCCTCTGTATTTATAAGGCTGTAGCATTTTCCATCTCTCAAATTGACGTTCGATTTGACAACGACTATGCCATGCCGTTTTCTAATTCTTGGATCTTCAAAGCCAGCAGTTTTTAATTTAGGTCGTACCACGAAATCTATCTTCGGTGGAGGCTTCCAGGCACGATAAGTTGTTACGTTGGACTCTGGAGATTTTGGTAGCGGGCTTAATAGCCTTGGTACTTTAAAATAAATCATCTCTGACATGGGTATTGAAATTTGAACTGGAACTGGTTTAGATTTAGAAGCTGGAACTGGTCTTGAAGCTGGAACTGGAACTGGAACTTGAACAGATTTAGAAGCTGGAACTGGAACTGGAACAGATTTAGAAGCTGGAACTGGAACTGGAACTGGAACAGATTTAGAAGCTGGAACTGGAACTGGAACTGGAACAGATTTAGAAGCTGGAACTGGAACTGGAACTGGAACAGATTTAGAAGCTGGAACTGGAACTGGAACTGGAACGCGTTTAGATTTGAAAACTGGAGATGGTCTGGAAACTGGTTTTGGAGTTGGCATGGACATGTCTCGATTATAATTGCATAATAACTCGAGAGAAAGACGAGACGTATTCAAGACATTCCATCCAGGCTTTACGGCATAGTCATAGTCAAATCGCTCGTCGGTCAGAGAGTCGAAAGAAAACATTTCCATTTTGAAAAACAGAGGCTCAGAATGAATAAGCTGAGGCGAGAGGCTCGTATTTATACTCTGGCAAGCGGATGCGTGAGATCTGATAAGCGGTTCTGAGAAACGACGTCAGAAATATTATATAAGGCTCGACAGGATGACCTTTTATAGATTAGAGAGGCTTGACGCATCTATAAAAAACTTATCACGTCCTGTTTTTGAGGAAACGGTTTACATAATATCCTGCCAACAGATTTGTTCTAGAAGAATTTTATCGGTACATCTTGAAGGCTACAAGCGACAAACTAATTTTCTAAAAATTTTAACAGATGAGAGATATGACCGTTGCTGGCAAATATCGAGATAGAATGAGGAGGTGGCAAGTCAGCGATCCTATATATAGAGGAGATAATCAACCAACTATGAAAAAAAAAAAAAAAAAAAAAAAAAAATTTTTTTTTTTTTTTTTTTCATAGTTGGTTGGTTGATTATATCCTCTATATATAGGATCGCTGACTTGCCACCTCCTCATTGTGTCTCGACATTTGCCAGCAACGGTCGTCTAGTAACTATGCCTAGTTGAAAATTTGAAAATTTTAACAGACGAGAGATATGACCGTTGCTGGCAAAGATCTAGATAGAATGAGGAGGTGGCACGTCAGCGATCCTATATATAGAGAAGATTATCAACCAACCAACCAACTGTGAAAAAAAAAAAAAAAAAAAAAAAAAATTTTTTTTTTTTTTTTTTTTTTTTTCATAGTTGGTTGGTTGATTATATCCTCTATATATAGGATCGCTGACTTGCTACCTCCTCATTGTGTCTCGACATTTGCCAGCAACGGTCATCTAGTCACTATGCCTAGTTGAAAAATTGAAAATTTTAACAGATGAGAGATATGACCGTTGCTGGCAAAGATCTAGATAGAATGAGGAGGTGGCACGTCAGCGATCCTATATATAGAGAAGATTATCAACCAACCAACCAACTGTGAAAAAAAAAAAAAAAAAAAAAAAAAAAAAATTTTTTTTTTTTTTTTTTTTTTTTTTTACAGTTGGTTGGTTGGTTGAATTCATTCTATATAAATAGCCGACTCTTCTCCAATCAGTCTTCTTCTGTCCCAGTAAATCTATCCATTGTTAGATCCTGCCGGCTTTAGAACGATATGCTATCTCTAGCTTAGCCATGGAACGTTTCTAATTTATGTCTGGCAGATTAACAATACGCTATCTTAGCCTGTTTCTAATCTATTCAAACTTTTTACGATGATTAAGTATCGCGAGTCAAATTTATTTTGGCGTACCTTTAATCGCTACCGAAAAAAATGGATGGCTCTAATATAGGTATAGGCTACGTAAGCGATTCGTTCAGGATACAATCGAGGAACGTACTGCTAGAGGATAAGATACGCATTTTTGGCTTGAAACAAATCATGGTACCGCTGTCGGAAAAAGTACGGTTTATTAAAGACATTTTACATAAGAGACATCATTGAGTTTGAAATAAAATATTTTTTTATCTGTATTTAAACATGCAGACATTTCCGCGAAGCGGAAATGTCTGCTTGTTTAAATACAGATAAAAAAATATTTTATGTTATTATATTTTATAAAAACCCATGATCTATTCTGATTTCATGAAAGCCTGCAACATCTTGTCATTTGTCAGACAAAAGTCTATAAAAATCTTGTTTTCTAAACCAATATTGTATAAATAACGTTATCCCATCCCATTTTAAAGAAAACGGGTTTGGGTATCACGGAGCTGGTTTATGCATGACCTTACAGTAGAAGAAATAAATTCCACTCCCACCCACCCTAATAGATATACTATATATATACTATATATATAGACTGCAGCGCCATCTACAATGATTGGATAAAAAAATATAACTTTAGAAACCAACTGTGAAATATTTACATATCTAGCTTAACCCTTAAAAATTTAAAATTTTACACAAAAAATTAAAATTTTAAACGAAAAAATTAAATTTATAAACTCAGATCTCTTAAATTTATCTATAGAGTCTGTATATTTTACCAAGATTCATATTTATCTTATAGAGAAGCCATATCCCTTCAAATCGTTACGATATTGGTACTCTATCTCTAGCTTAGCCATTAAAATTTTTAAATTTTACACAAAAAGTTAAAATTTTAAACGAAAATTTTAGACTCAGATCTCTTAAATTTATCTACAGATATTTTATCACGATACATAATTATCTTATAGAGAAGCCATATCCCTTGAAAATTACAAATTCAAAATATTTTACAGATGACTGTTGTTGGCAGACGTCGAGACAAAATGAGATGTGGGTACGCTAGCCATTCTATATATAGGACGCACGAAAAAAACTAATGTTCAATAAATGAGGTTAGTTCCGTTAAGTTATAGATTCTGCTCCGTCCTTGAAGATGTGTTCAAGGTCACACGAAAAAAAAAAAAAAAAAAAAAAAAAAAAAAAAAAAAAATTTTTTTTTTTTTTTTTTTTTTTTTTTTCAAGGTCGTTGGATTTCTTGTGGGCGTGGCTTCATACCATCTATATATATAGAGAGATAAACTCGCTTACGTATCCAAACCGTCATTGTCCAGTCATGTCTCTGTTGGCTTAGTTATTTTTATCTATACATTTAAATTGATACCATTTTATCTCGTTTTCCAGTCCTCGTTTTCCAGTTTTTAACTTTTTTGAGTCTTAAATTTAATTTCTACAATATTGGCTTATTATAGTTTATATGTTTAAATAGTCTTCATGCTATCCTGATAATCTCTTCGATACTAGCTTAAATAGATTTTTTTATAAATTTAATATCAAAGTCTCAAATTAAACCCGTCCAATATTGGCACTATATCTATCGCAAAAAAATGGGTCGAACGAGGTGTCAAAGACAGAAATTCTGCCATGAGACACCTCGTTCGACCCATTTTTTTACTCTCATTTGAAAGATCAACATAAGCTCTCTATTTGTTGCTCATTAGATAGCCTCCTGATGGTCATCTTCAACGGTCCGGTCATTTGAGATTTGTATAATTCATAGTCCTCATACTCAAGCTCAAAAAATTTCCTCACCTGTAGTTGGTAGGCGGCAAGGAAGTCTTCGAACTTGGTACGGGACCTTTCGACAAATCGAACACCAATGGCTTTCACGAAGCTGAGCTTCATGTTAGCCTGGTATTTCACCATGGCCGAACCATCGAACATTTCATCAAATTCCTGTTCGCCCATGAACCCTTTCAAATGATGTTTGGCTTCGCTAATGGAGAAGATTCTCGTCTTAGCGAGCCATTTAGGTAAATCGATTTTAGGGTCCATCACATCTCGGACGGTGAGGCCTGCATATTTTTCGGCAAATTTTAGATCTAGAGGGTGCCTCGAATAAATAGCCAGGTCCTCAGCCCGGACAAACAGGGTGCCATCAGTGGCCATTAGGCATTTAAAGGCAACGCCATAAGCATAATTTTTTACATGGAAAAACATGACTGACAGAGAGCTAATGAATCTAAGCAGCTAGTAGAGAGATCGACTAGCAATTGAAGAGCTCTCGCTGGACACTCGTATATATACCCGGTCTTATCAATAGGATCTGATAGTAAATTTCTAGGAACCGCTTATCAAGAGGAAAGGCTTGCATAATATCCTGTCAATACTTCTGGAAAAATCTTTTTATAGAGATCTGATTATAACCGGGCATCCTGAGGAAAGGCTTACATAATATCCTGTCAACACTTCTCGAAAAATCTTTTTATAGAGATCTGATTGTAATTTTAATCGGAGCCGCTTATCAAGCATCCTGTCAATAGTTTCTCGAAAATCTTTTTATAGAGATCAGATCATAATAACTGGCTTGGCTACACTTAGCCTTTAAAATTTTTAATTTTTACATATAAATTTTAAATGAAAAAATTAAATTTTTAAACTCAAATCCCTTAAATTTAGCTATCGACCAAGATTCATATTTATCTTATAGCTAAGCCATATCCCTTGAAAATTACAATCGGTACGCATTCAATGTTGGCTTGGCTACACTTAGTCTTTAAAAATTTTAAATTTTACATAAAAAATGTAAATTTTAAATGAAAAAAATTAAATTTTAAAATTCAGATTCCTTAAATTTAGCTATCGAGTCTGTATATTTTACCAAGTTTCATATTTATCTTATAGCTAAGCCATATCCCTTGAAAATTTAGAGATCAGATTATAATGACTGCCACACTTAGTCTTTAAAAATTTTAAATTTTACACGAAAAAAATGTAAATTTTAAACGAAAAAATTAAAATTTTAAACTCAGATCCCTTAAATTTAGCTATCGAGTCTGTATATTTTACCAAGTTTCATATTTATCTTATAGCTAAGCCATATCCCTTGAAAAATTAGAAATTAGATTATAATGACCGCCACACTTAGTCTTTAAAAATTTTAAATTTTACACAGTAAATTTTAAATGAAACAATTAAATTTTTAAATTCAGATACCTTAAATTTGTCTATAGATATTTTATCAAAATTATCTTATAGCTAAGCCATATCCCTTGAAAATTACAAGTTCAAATCGGTACGCATCCAATGTTGGCACTCTATCTATCGCAAAAAAATGGGCCGAGCGAAGCCTCAATGACTTATGTCATGAGAGGCTTCGCTCGACCCATTTTTTTGCACCTCGTCCTGATCTTAAGACGAGGATTTATAGAAGTAGGGCTTGTTTCCCACCAAAACTTTTATTTTTTTGGGGAAATACCCTAGCTCCAAGTCTCCGTACCTCTCTCCGAAGACATAGCTATCCATCGGTACAGATTGCAGGTAAGAGTCCATGGATATTTTCAAATCAGCTATAAAACTCTCCATGGTAGCATTGGAAGAGCTAATGCATGCTATCTTGATACGTATGGGCCTTCTGATGTTGAACGTACACTCTATCGGCGACAGAATCTCGATAGGCCCCTGAAATAAGGATTGAAATTCACCTGGATGCATATCCAACAGCGTGTTGGCATCTTCCAATCCAAAAATACGTGTCTTGGCTAGAGACGGAGGCAGGCTCAAGCCCTCGGGAGCGATGTCAGTCACTGTAAGATGACATAAGTTTAAAACGCCAGAAGAATTTTGATAGCCCATGGTACGAGCTACGTCTGAACCTTTGATAAAAATGTCACCGTCAAAAGTCAAAAAACAAGTAAATTTCACGTTTAACTCTTCAGCTAAAATTTGAAATATCATTTTGGAGCTTTTAGAATATCAAGCAGTCAGAATGAAATGTCTCGTCCAGCAGCCTGTATTTATACTAGCAGCAATCTCTATTTCTATCTAAATTTCTTATCGACATCCTCTGACGCACATCCTCTTACGCACGTCCTGTAGATTATGCAAGATCCCGCTCAAACGACAAATTAATTCTAAAAATAAGTTTATCGCGTCCTAAGGATTACATAATATCCTGTCAACAGCTAGAAGAATTTTATCAGAAGGTCACGTTTTCTAAGAAAGCTTGCTAAAATTAGGTCGCGAATCGGGTATATATACGAGCTGCCTCTAAGAGCCTGCATCATTTTGACTTCTGTTGCATTAAGTCATGCTATTCACAATTGAACATCCACAGCTTGATGCTAAAATCCTATTCGTAGTCTCTGCGGATGGACTTTTATTCGTCAGGGCCTCTGATGTGGCCAAGCTGATGGGTAAGGGTAGTGCATACGTAAAAAAAACTACCAAGCTAAAGGTGAGGGACCTCGTTTACAAAAGGTTCAGGATACCTGTCTCTTTAGCTAATACCTGGGTGTATCCAATAGAAGAGATTCATTTCGGAGATGCGCTGTCGACCATGGGTTTTGAGGCCATGATGAAATCTGCTAAGATTGACATCTTAGATCCTATAGTGCCAACTGCATGCATCCATAAAGCAGTCAGAATTCGGATCGTGAGGAATTCTGATGTCTTCATAGATGAATTCTTAAAGGATTTCATAGAAAGAACCCTGCTGTTCTATGATGGAGACCACGATGATGACCCTCGCCTACACGAAGATAGATTTGAGACTATTTCTTGGACAGACACCCCTCCGTCCAAAATCAAAGTCTTCGTGGGGAATCGATCTCGCTGGTATAAACTGATGCCTTAGAGATTTAAATTGGAGGGGGCAAAAAAATGGGCCGAATGAAGCGTCTCATGGCAGATTTCTGTCGTTGACGCTTCGTTCGGCCCATTTTTTTGCGACGGTAGTAAGCCAATATTGGATGGGTAAAAATTGAGACTTTGAATGGGGTCTCTGAGATAGATAATATTAATATTTCAATATTGAAACGATACTAATGCCTTTGAAACTGAGATAGCTAATGTCTTTGACTCTGAGATAGAAATTTACAATATTGAATAAGGACATTTTTTAAATGAATGCTGTACCAATATTGAATATATTTTTTTAACGATTCGATAAACAAATAATATATTTAGATAATAAATATTTAAAGAGTAAAATATTTATATAGTCAATCTGAAGGATTGCATAACTCATTTTCTACGAAAACAGGATGAGATAAGGCTTTTTATAGAATAATTTATCGCTGGATATTGCATAACTCATTTGCATTGAAAACAGGATACTGAACACGGAAACAGGATGCAGTAAAGATATTTATAGACGCTGAAACAAATAAGTATTGCTGGACAATGATAGTGTATATACTTTAGCATGATATATGTGTTAGCAAGAGTTAATCAACTAATCAACCAACCTTGAAAAAAAAAAAAAAAAAAAAAAATTTTTTTTTTTTTTTTTTTTTTTTTTTTCCAAGGTTGGTTGATTGGTTGATTGACTCGGATTCATTCTTTATAAATAGCTGTACTCAAACCTTCATTCCTTCATTCTGTCTGAATCTCTTCTAGCATCAACCTTCTACTAAAACGCTCCTAACATTAAGATACTTTAGCATGATTGGTTGATTGGTTAATGTCTTTAAATCTGAGATAGAAATTTACAATATTGAATAAGGGCATTTTTTAAATGAATGCTGTACCAATATTGAATATATTTTTTTAACGATTCGATAAACAAATAATATTTTTTTAACGATTCGATAAACAAATAATATATTTTTTTTAACGATTCGATAAACAAATAAAATAATTAAATAATAAATATTTTATTATTAAAATAAAATATTTAAATAATAAATATTTTATTATTAAAATAAAATATTTAAATAATATATTTAAATTCTAAATATTTATTATTCGAACCGAACGTGAACAATTCTGGCGGGGTGGAGTTGCTCGAAGAATAAATCTGGCGACTGTCTGATAGACCTTTATATGCCGTAAAGAAGTAGGTTCACCCAGCTTTGCGGTACTTGGCATAGGAGCTGTAGTTTGAATAGAATACCCTCATAACTGTAATCTTTAAATCTTAATTGTAAAAATTTACATGCTTAAATTTCTAATGTCTCGTCAACGTTGCTGAGATTTGCGGTACTTGGCATAGGAGCTGTAGTTTGAATAGATCGTAACTGTAATCTTTAAATCCTAATTGTAATAATTTACATGCTTAAATTTCTAATGTCTCGTCAGCGTTGCTGAGATTTTCGGTACATGACATAGGAGCTGTAGTTTGAATAGATCGTAACTGTAATCTTTAAATCCTAATTGTAAAAATTTACATGCTTAAATTTCTAATGTCTCGTCAGCGTTGCTGAGATTTGCGGTACTTTGGTATAAGAGCTGTAGTTTGAATAGATCGTAACTGTAATTTTTAAATCTTAATTGTAAAAATTTACATGACTGCATGCTTTAATTTCTAATGTCTCGTCAGCGTCTATTATTGGACTCGTCTGATTTTGACATGAGATGTCTCGGACAGGGACCATTCCAAGAGGTGCAATCGAAAGCTTAAATTTCATGCGACTATTCTTTTTCGGTCTTGGCTGAGTATGTACGTAATTTGGACAACGACGCAAAGGCTGAAATGCTAAATTTAAAACAACAAATGTTTGACTTGCAATCCAAATTGAATGTAGATATTGCACTCTTGAAAAACTAAGATTGGGAATTTTGACGTGAGAAGGCTCAAATTAGAGATGGGCATTCAGCAGATCCAAAATTAAATCCGTTTATCGTGTCCGTCTCAAACTAAATGGCTACACAATTGGCTTAATAATTTTTTTTAAAATGGATAAGGTTAGGCGACGACAGTTTTTAAATGAATGCTGTACCAATCTTAACGATTCCATAAACATATAAAATATTTAAATTCTAAAAATTTATTATTCCAATCTGAAAGGGTGGAGTTGCTCGAAAATTATTGCTGGTGACTGTCTGATAGACCTTTAGATGCGTAAAGTAATAGGTTCACCCAGCTTTGCGGTACTTGGCATAGGAGCTATCGTTTGAATTTCTGAAAGGGTGAAATATGCTCGAAACGTATTGCTGGTGACTGTCTGATAGACCTTTAGATGCGTAAAGAAGTAGGTTCACCCAGCTTTGCGGTACTTGGCATAGGAGCTGTAGTGAAATCAGAATGAGGTCATGGGTTTTTATAGATTATCATGAAGCCAGACGGTTGCTGGTCATACGCAATGATGATTTGGATACGTTAGCCATATTATATTGATTCATTAGACATTATGCTGGATACCGGTATTTTATTTAAAATGTTTTAAAACGGAGACATGATATATATATAGGCCACACCAAAAAACTAATGTTGCATAAATGAATCCGTTAAGTTAAAGATACTGCTCCGTCCTTGAAGATGTGTTCAAGGTCACACGAAAAAAAAAAAAAAAAAAAAAAAAAAATTTTTTTTTTTTTTTTTTTTTTTTTTTTTTTTTTTCCAGGTGCCACGCCCACCCTTGAAGCTTGTCTATATTTACTACGGCTAACATGACTACACTCTCATTGTGTCTCGACATTTGCCTGCAACGGTCGTCTAGTCACTATGTCTCGTAATGTGTTTTCAGCAAGATGTACATTGATATACACTAGAGAGTTAAATTTTTTTATAAAAACCTATGATCTATTCTGATTTCATGAAAACCTGCAGTATCTTGTCATTTGTCAGACAAAAGTCTATAAAATCTTGTGTTCAAAGCCAATATTGTATAAATAACGCTATCCCCATCCTATTTTAAAGAAAATGGGTTTAGACATGAGGAGCTAGTTTATGCATGACCTTACAGTAGAAGAAATAAATTCCACTCCCACCCACCCTAATAGATATACTATATATATACTATATATATAGACTGCAGCGCCATCTACAATGATTGGCTAAAGAAATATAACTTTAGCAGCCAACTGAGAAATATAGCTTTAGCAGCCAACTGAGAAATATAACTTTAGCAGCCAACTGAGAAATATAACTTTAGAAATATAACTTTAGAAACCAACTTCATCAACCAACCAACCAACCAACTGTTTTTTTTTTTTTTTTTTTTTTTGTGTGACCTTGTGACCTTGATAGCGCCTATATAAGCAGCTGACAAATCTCATTT
The DNA here is from genome assembly GCA_963930645.1 of Salticus scenicus. Lineage (NCBI taxonomy): Eukaryota > Metazoa > Arthropoda > Arachnida > Araneae > Salticidae > Salticus > Salticus scenicus. Next base: position 71,740,160 of record OZ005648.1, read on the forward strand.
TCTAACATTACTCCTACATATGTGGCGACAACGATGAAAGGGTTTTGAAAATAGCTGGTCTGAAGACTCTCTGCAAAGGCCCACCAGCGGCCGAGCGGTTCTGCGCTCAAAGCTGGTAGACGTGAGGTGCCGGGTTCGATCCCCGGTCGCGCTCGTCGACCTAGCCGTTCGGAGTTTTCCGTGGTTTCCTCCGAAACTTGCGTAAATACGGGCTAGGACCCCTTAGAAAGACCTCCACGGAAGGCCCTCCCCCTCAGGCCTAGGACCCAAGTGTTGTCAATCGGCCTTAATCCCTAACACCAACACCAACACCTCTCTGCAAAGTCCAGGTAACTATGTTATTTTTTTTTTAAAATGTAGTTTAATATTTTTCGTTTTCGCAGATTACCTTATTAAGGCCTTGCCTCTGAAAATATTGTCTGGATGGCTTCGTCTCTGAATCTATATAATTATTAATAAAATATTTTAAATTCTAAGGCCTAAATTTACAACATTAGTATGAAATCTTGTAAATTTATAGGATACTCACGGGTCAATTTTAGTTTTTTCGATAACAAGTTTGAACGAAGGGCTTACCCTTGGAAAATATCAAAGGATTCTCTGCAAAGTCGACGCAAAGATTTTTTTCTTAAATGTAGTTTAACCTACTGATCAGACATCGATATTAAATTTTTAATCGTGTAAGATTGACACCGATTAGCCTTGCTGTTTGGATTCTAAAGAAATCATTGGGCCTATCCAAAATAATTTTCGTAGACCCAAGGTTTAAAGTATTGTTTCCTAAACCAAGAGGATGTCCAAACTCGATACGGACTGAGGGTTTTCAAAATATCAGAATCGATTATGGACACTGAAAATTTATATTTTTAAGAAGATATTTTATAAGGATGAGCTTGTCATGTAGAAGGTTTATTTTTCCCTACAGAAAATCCTTATGTAAATGTATTTTAGGGAAAACGTAGGGATAAACCAAATTTCAGTATATACTAATTTTCTGATTTTTTTCCCTAAATTATCCCTACTAATATCTTTAGAAATTTATTACATATCTTATACTTATATTTAAAATTATCCCTACTAATATCTTTAGAAATTTATTACATATCTTATACTTATATTTATATTTATATTAATATTATATAAGTATAAGTATATAATATAATATAATATAATATAATATAGTATAAATAGTATATATGTATATAAGTATATATGTATATAAATATGTATATAATATAATATAATATAATATAATATAATATAATATTTAGTATATAATATTTAGTATATAATATATAATATAAAATATAATATTAAAAAAAAAAAAAAAAAAAAAAAAAAAAAAAAATCTATCCATTTCTATAGGGTAGCTACGATTCATGCTCCTACCTTCTCCTATTTTGCTCCGACTTGCTTTTTGTGGCAACGAGCTTCAAGGTCACACGTTTTTTTTTAATGCTACCTTGTTAGCTTTATAGATTGGGGGTCGGTGTAAATTAGAGACATATATATTTTCAGCTATACTAATAATTGAGTATGAAATAAAATATTTTTTTATCTGTATTTAAACATGCAGACATTTTCCGCGGAGCGGAAAATGTCTGCTTGTTTAAATACAGATAAAAAAATATTTTATTTCTATTTCTTTTAAAGTCTAATGTATAAATTTACAATATTAGTATATATTTTTTTTTAATTTATAGCATATTCACAGTTTAGTTTTGTTTTTTTCGACAACAAGTTTTGATAGAGGGGCATAGGCTTTGAAAATATTAACTGGCAGAAAATATCTGCATGTTTAAATACAGATTTAAAAAATATTTTATTTCTATTTATTTTAAATTCTAATGTATAAATTTACAATATTAGCATATTTTTTTTAATGTATAGCGTACTCACGAGTTAATTTTGGTTTTTTCGACAACAAGTTTTGATAGAGGGTCTTAGGCTTTGAAAATATTAACTGGTCTCTCTGCAAAGTCTAAACAATTAGCTTTGCTGGACAACCTTTGAATTTTTACCGACAAGGTTCTATATAAGCATTAGCTTGCCTGAAAGACAGTTTTTTCTGATAATTGTGTCAATATTAATTTTTGGATCGATGGGTTAAAATGCTCGAATAATATCGCTGGCGACTGTGTCTGAGACCTGTGTTTATCGTAAATATGAGACTCCAGCTAGATTTGAGGTACTTGAGGGTGGGGTTTAAAAATACATTGGTTCGTAGAAAATAGGCAGACATGTTGTTGGAGTCTACGTAAGCCTTTTATTTAAAATGTTTTACCGTACAATGGATGATTTGAATCTCGTCACGATTTTCGATGGATTTCTTTAGACCCGGTAGGTCAGCGAGGCTTAAAATTTATATAGAGCCATGCCAGGCTTTTCCAAACGGATGTCGTTGGCAGACAAAATGAGATGTGGGCACTTTAACAATTCTATATATAGGTCACATGAAAAAAACTAATGCTGAATAAATCCGTCAAGTTAAAGATACTGCTCCGTCCTTGAAGATGTATTCAAGGTCACACCAAAAAAAAAAAAAAAAAAAAAAAAAATTTTTTTTTTTTTTTTTTTTTTTTTTTTTTTTTTTTTTTTAGGTGCCACGCCCACCCTTGAAGCTTGTCTATATATACTATGGCTAACATGACTACACTCTCATTGTGTCTCGACATTTGCCTGCAACGGTCGTCTAGTCACTATGTCTCGTAATGTGTTTTGAGCAAGATGTACATTGATGGAGACTAGAGAGTTAAATTTTTCTATAAAAGCCTATGATCTATTCTGATTTCATGAAAACCTGCAAGATCATGTCATTTGTCAGACAAAAGTCTATAAAATCTTGTTTTCAAAGCCAATATTGTATAAATAACGCTATCCCCATCGTATTTTAAAGGAAATGGGTTTAGACATCAGGAGCTAGTTTATGCATGACCTTACAGTAGAAGAAATAAATTCCACTCCCACCCACCCTAATAGATATACTATATATATACTATATATATAGACTGCAGCGCCATCTACAATGATTGGATAAAGAAATATAATTTTAGAGGCCAACTGAGAAAAATAACTTTAGCGGCCAACTGAGAAATATAACTTTAGCTGCCAACTAAGAAATATAACTTTAGCAGCCAGCTGAGAAATATAACTTAAGAATCCAACTTCATCAACCAACCAACCAACTGTAAAAAAAAAAAAAAAAAAAAAAAATTTTTTTTTTTTTTTTTTTTTTTTTTTTTTTTTTTCAGTGGGCGTGGCTTCGCTATAAATTTCTCAGTGCAATCGTGCCTATATAAATGCGGGTTTGTGTTCTAAAGGATTCATTGGCATCATGTCTGTCCAAAATGAGTTTCGTACTCTACTCCGTGAATGCGTTAGTCTCACCTATCGTCAAGAAACCTCTGAAGTCTTGTTGAAATCTAATTTTGGCTGCTCTATTTTAAAAATGCTCACAGCATATTTTCAGAATAACTCTATCCATTCGAAGGCCAAACTCGATACGCCCGAAAAGGCATTTAGAATGTTGAAAGGCCAATTGCAATGCATAGCATATTACGACTACGATAAAATGTCTCCTGATATTAAAAATCTGTTCGCTGAAGATATTGTGCTGCCTGGCCAATGCTGTTATCAAGTTTGGATTCTACAATGCTTAATTGTTACAGCATGCATTGTTGCAGATTGCTGGACAAATTGCAATGTGGATATGTTTGATGTGGCTTTTGAAACGCTGATAGATATGTTGGACACTTATGGCTATATTGCCTGCATTGAACGCGACCTAAATCGCAACTATAATCCGTTTGGTAATCCGAGCGAAATTGTCTTGTTCGCCGGTCTAAAAATAACCAATTAGAAAAAAATATCTATAAATTATATTGACTTAAGCATATATATATAGAATTCGCTGCATAATATCCTGTCAACAGTTTTTTTATAAATCTGATTATAATTTTAGCCGCTTCCTACATGCATCCTGTTTTCAAAGACTTATGCAACTCGTATAAATAACTTTATCTCTTCCTGCTTTAAAGGTCAAGGCCTCATCCTGTTTTCTTGGACTTATGTAACTCATATAAATAACTTTATCGCATCCTGTTTTAAAGGATATGCTTCTACTATAAAAGCCGGTGCTCAGCGCTTGTAATTTCAATTGCTCACTAGCTCTCAAGTCATGTGGATGAGATTATTTTTCCCAGGCCATATCGGCTTGAGGTCTGCCCTAGCCTCTGACGGAATGACTTACGTTTCGGCAGTAGATGTGGGTTTGCTGCTGCAGTTTAATGATATTTACGAATTTTCTCAGTATCGTGCCACCAAACATATAGATTCCTTTCCAGTTTTTGAAATAGAAGAAATGTTTAACTACGTGAGCCTGTTTTCCGACGTAGCAGAAATGCAGAGACTCTGGAGATATGGACGGGTCGCGGCTGATTTTCCTATGTCTTCGGAAGCTATATTTGATGTTCATATTAAAACGGAGGGCAATGCCAAATTGCAGGACTGGCTGCAACTATATATAGACCTTTTCCGAAATGATCTGTTGGACGGCCCTTCTGACAATTCTAAAAGATTGGCTACCTGTTGGAGGAGACGGAACGAATGCAAGGTCTGCTTGACAGAAGAGAGCCAGGTGGCATTCTTTGACTGTGGGCATGTGGTATGTTGCATGGCTTGTTCGGACAAACTGGAAAATTGTCCTGTTTGTCGAACAGCTATTGTGGAAAGGCGAAGAGTGTATGTGCAATAGTTATATACATGGAAATTTTAAAAAACTTGGGTCAAACGAGGCTTCCTCATGTCTAGATTTGTCATTATGACTTATCTTGACGATGGAAGCCTCGTTTGACCCATTTTTTTTAAATCGATAGGCTACCAATATTGGATTTGTAAAAAAAATAACTTATAAATTTTATGAGATTCGATTAGAGTTATCCGTAAAATGTTTTACCGTACAACGGACGAAAAGATTTACGAAGACATGATAACTAGATGACTGTTGTTGGCGAGACAAAATGAGATGTGGGTACGTTACCCATTCTATATATAGGTCACGCGAAAGAACTAATATCGAATAAATAAACTTTGCTCCTTTAAGTTATGGATCTGTCCTTGAAGATATGTTCAAGGTCACACGAAAAAAAAAAAAAAAAAAAAAAAAAAAAAAAAAAAAAAAAATTTTTTTTTTTTTTTTTTTTTTTTTTTTTTTTTTTTTTCAAGGTTGGTTCAAGGTCATTTAATCTGCCCCTATATATACCCTGGCTGCCTTTAGGATTTATATCATTTTCTCATTCTACAATTGTTGTTGGACTGACATTTGCAATTTTTCATAATGGATTTCTCTGATCCCATTCAAAGCGTCTTTCATTACCTACTCAGAGACTGCGTTCATCTGGCAAACTGGGAAGCTACCGGCGAATATAGGATGGTCGACATCAGAAATGACTGGGACGATCCAGAATGGAAACCGAAAGAACACAAATTTGCCCTTTCTATTTTGAGAATGTTAGAAGACTATTTTCAGACACCGCCTTTACCTACTGGTATGAAGATCGAACAGATCGAAGAGGCCATTCCCAAGCTGAAAGAAAAATTAGTAGCCATACTCAATTCTGATAGCATATCTCTTAAAGTCCGAGGCCTTTTGCGCAACAAAAGCTTAACGTATCGTCGTTGGCGTGGTGCCGAATCTTATCAACCTTGGGTGCTGGAGTGTTTGATCGTTACTGGTTGCTTTCTCGGAGAATGTTTTGCCAAATTTCGATACAACAACGGGGTATTTGATCTGGCATCCGTTGCCTTAATAGATATTATGGAAAAGAGTGGCTTGTTAAGTTGTATCAGAGCCGATCTGTTTAATAATAGGGATCCGTTTGGTAAACCTGGTATTAAGGTTAAATCAGTTTTGGACAAAGATTGGAGTATGTGGACATTTCAATTGGACAAAACACAGGAGAGAATATTGTACAAGAAGTCAGCTAAATGTTAAGTGACGAAAATAACGTAACGTAAAAATAACGTAACATAAAAAATAACGTAACGTAAAAAATAACGTAACGTATAAAAATAACATATTAAAAATAACGTATTAAAAATAACATATTAAAAATAACGTATTAAAAATAACATATTAAAAATAACGTAACGTAAAAAATAACATATCGAAAAATAACGTAACGTAAAAAATAACATATCGAAAAATAACGTAACGTATAAAAATAATATACTTGACACAAAACTAATATACTTGACACAAAACTAATATTGTATAAATAGCTCCGCCATATCTTATACATTGCTCCGTCAAGGTCACATTCAAGGACACATGAAAAAAAAAAAAAAAAAAAAAAAAAAAATTTTTTTTTTTTTTTTTTTTTTTTTTTTTTCAGTGGGCGTGGCTTGGATTCATTCTGTATAAATAGCCGTACGCAACTCTTCTCGCATCAATCTGTCCCACTAAGACGCTCATCTATCTAACATTAGATCCTGCCGGTTTTAGAACGATCTCGTCCTGTTTCCGTGACTCGTTCCAATCTCATGTCTTCTACAGTCTGAAATTAAATTGCTACACATTTGGCTTAATAATTTTTCTTTAAAATGAATAAGGTTAGGCAACGACCGTTTCTAAATGAATGCTGTACCAATCTTAACGAATCCTGTCCCGCTATGACAACAACGGTTTCATAACCTATTGGTTCGCCCATAGCGTACGTTAGTTTTGGCCAAGAGAGAAAATTCAAAGCTTCAAGGGATAAGCCAGTCTATTAAATTATGACGAGTTTCATGGTAATACATCCATAAGCTTAACCTTCAGAAAATTAGATAAAGGCATCCATTATAGGTAATAAACGGCGATATTTGTTTTTATATTTGAGCATACACTAAATGTATAACTATAATACTTGGCTATTTGAATAGATAAAATTGCTATAATACTCTTAAAAAATAAAGCTTAGCTTATCAGCCAACTATATTGTAGACTCGATCATAGGTACGATAACTAAAAATTTATATATTTATGAAAGAATATTTTATTTATCAGTAGTTAAACATACAGACATTAATTTTTTCAACCCTTCTTTTATAAAGTGTTGGGCTTCTCGTAGCACTGCATAACGAAAGACTTAAAGGGTATCATGTTGGGATCTCAATAGCCATTTGACTATTTATGCATGACGCGTGTAAAAGTTGTCTCGTTTTCAGAGAGGATAGCCTGGATTTCATGCTAGCGGACAGCTCCAAAAATGACAGATGACACGGATTGGACATAGGCATTTGACTTTGTATGAGAATACATGATACGCGTAAAAGTTATCTCGGAAACCGTTTTCAGAGGCAGTTTCAAGAGGTGCGATAGACAGCCTGGATTTCATGCAAATCCTAGATGACAGTTGTCATTTGGAAATTGAAAAAATTATTTCCCGACGCGAAAAACGGCAAGAGTGCCAATTATAGCCAAAACAAGTTTCCACGACTATTTAACCCTACCTTTTTTTCATGCAATTTCAATGAAAATATCAATTAAAAAAATAATTTAATTACCTTTCAACGTTTTTGTCAAAACGTTTCACTCCTTTACCTAAAACTAAATTTTATAAAAAATGACTTTTAATCGACTTTTGAAACAGGAGCAACGTAACGACCAATAATATTTAACAAAAATATCATTTATTCATTGCATTTGAACGTTTTTTCGTGTGACCTATATATATAGGATGGTTAACGTGCCCACATCTCATGTCGCCATCTAAATATCATATCTCCGTTTGAAATGTAGCCTTTGAAACGTTAGCTTTGCTGGCTGGGCTGTTTGAAATGTAACCTTTGAAGCGTAACCTTTGAAACGTAGCCTTTGAAATGTAGCCTTTGAAACTGGCTTGGCTCTATAAACGTAAGCTTTGCTGTTTGAAATGTAGCCTTTGAAATGTAGCCTTCGAAATGTAGCCTTTGAAACGTTAGCTTTGCTAGCTGGGCTGTTTGAAACGTAGCCTTTGAAACGTTAAAAAAATGTCTTTGCTTGGGCCGTTTGAAACGTAAGCTTTGCTGGTTGGGCCGTTTGAAACGTTAAAAAAATGTCTTTGTTTTCATATTGAAAGATGTTTATTTTTCCATGAGCCTTTGAAACAATATCGTTGCGGCTGATTGTTTTCATATTGAAAAAATATATATTTTTCCATGAAAAGCCTGATCGTGTGGAGCGATTTGGGTTTTACACGACAAATTTAAAACGACAGTAAATAAAAAATATTCATGATCCGTTGATAAAAGATTAGACAAGAACATTATTTGTTACGAGGAAAGTTTAATGAAATTAAGCTATCTAAATCTAAATAACCTAGAAACGGCTTGTTGCTGATACATTTTATCATGGTTGCTGGTAAAAATATAAACCGCTATTCCTCTGCTATGAAAAGAAATAAAGTTCAGTTTCCGTGTCCGCATTGCAAGGTTATTCTCTTTTCGAGAAATTACCACAATCATTGTTTATCAGAACACGGCATAAACGGCAATCTGCGATGTATCTGGTGTCCAGACAAGAAAAATTATGTAAAATTTAGTTCGAAACATAAAAACGCTCATGCCGACCACATCATGGTATGCTGGAGAAATTTTCTGAATCGAATTACCAATCCCGCTCCAGAAGACGTGCCGCTACCCGAAAGATGTGCCTTTTTCAATTTCGAGCCAATGTGCGAGAAAGAGAAGTTCTTCGGCCGTTTGAGAATTCTCGACGACGAAGCCTACGAGGCCGTTTCACCCATAGATTTGGAACCTCCGACCGTACCTTTCGAAGACCGTACGCTGAACTTGGCTGCCTCTTGCGTGCAGAGATTCCTTCGAGGAGAAGAGATTTGGTATCACTTAATGGTTCGGGCTGTGGCTTTCGATAGTTTTCTGGAAGCCATGCGAAACGATTCAAATGTCACGCGGATGCTGCCTTTCTCATGTTGGTGCGACGGAGGCACGTACCCTGAGGATTTCTATAGACATCACAGACACATGATCGTCGTTTCCAAATCTAAGGAATATTTTCGAGACAAGGTGTGGAAAAATATTAAGGTCAAGTCCGAAGACAAACCGTTTAAGGGTTTCAAATGTAAAGCCAAAAAGCCTATAGAATCGGCATTGCACCTCGTCAATACGTTGGGCTATCTCAGCCATCGTCGATCCAGATGCAATTTCACGTTTACCGAAAACGAACCGTGGGACAATAACATGAATCATTTTTACATAATGGAGACGCTTCCGGCAGAATACAGGTTGGTGCTGGCGACGCTCTGGGAAGGCGGGCTCATGGAACTGCTTTCGCAGAAATACGGGCGTATGGATCCAAACAGGCTTCTTCGCGTTGCGATGGAGTTTGTCGATGCCAAGTGGCGTATCAAAGTCAGAAATTTACCAGGCGTGGTGTTGAATCTCGTGCTACCCGTTTCTAAAAGATTTCGATCGTCGGAAGAGCCTACGGATAATTATTTGTATTTGAACGACGACAAGAAATTGTATTTCAAGCCCGGACGCCAAACTAAAAAAGACTACAAGATGTTTTACCACGTCGTCGCGGATGAATTTTGGGTTCCGAAAAGAATGCAGCAAGAGTGTTTCAAGTGCGCGAAACCCTTCATGTCCCGTTGCTGCGACTTGGAGAAGGAAATAACGACCCTGAAACGTAAGCTGGACGAGATCGAAAATGAAATGAGTAAGCGTCACAAGAAAGATATGGACGAGATGACTAAACGCTACGAACGAGAATTGGACGAGTGTAAAAAGAGGCTGGAAATCATCGTAAAGGTAAATGTACCGCTTCAGGGAGAATAGTTGTGGAAGAACCGTTTGAAAGATGTAGATAGGGACAGGATGATGGCCGAGATCTGAAAGCGAAAATTGCGATTCTGGAACTGGAGAATGTTGAGCTTAAAGGAAAATTTGGGAAATATATAAAAGAGGGCCTCAAAGAATCTTTAGCTAATAAGTAATTAAAAAAATATCTGATAAATTTTAGCACAAAAACGTGAAAAGGACAGGATGAAATTGAAAAGCTAATCTTGATAAATGAATCTTGATGAACATGTATATATATCAACCAACCAACCAACCTTTAAAAAAAAAAAAAAAAAAAAAAAAAAATTTTTTTTTTTTTTTTTTTTTTTTTGTGCCACGCCCACCCTTGAAGCTTGTCTATATATACTATGGCTAACATGACTACACTCTCATTGTGTCTCGACATTTGCCTGCAACGGTCATCTAGTCACTATGCCTCGTAATGTGTTTTCAGTAAGATGTACATTGATGGACACTAGAGAGTTAGATTTTTCTATAAAAGCCTATGATCTATTCTAATTTCATGAAAACCTGCAGTATCTTGTTATTTATCAGACAAAAGTCTATAAAAATCTTGTTTTCAAAGCCAATATTGTATAAATCACGCTATCCCATCCTATTTTAAAGGAAATGGGTTTAGACATCAGGAGCTAGTTTATGCATGACCTTACACTAGAAGAAATAAATTCCACTCCCACCCACCCTAATAGATATACTATATATATACTATATATATAGACTGCAGCGCCATCTACAATGATTGGCTAAAGAAATATAACTTTAGCGGCCAACTGAGAAATATAGCTTTAGCCGCCAACCGAGAAATATAGCTTTAGCAACCAACTGAGAAATATAGCTTTAGCAGCCAGCTGAGAAATATAACTTTAGCGGTCAACTTAGAAATATATTTTTAGAAACCAACTTCATCAACCAACCAACCAACTGTGAAAAAAAAAAAAAAAAAAAAAAAAAAAAAAAAAAAAAAATTTTTTTTTTTTTTTTTTTTTTTTTTTTTTTCAAATCCTATATTTTTTTTTGTGTCGCCTATATATAGAATGTCTAACATACCCACATCTCATTTTGTCTCGACTCCTGCCGACAACGGTCATCTAAATATCCGTTTGGACTGGCTTGGCTCTATATAAACTTTAGCCTTGCTGGCCTACCGGGTTTATAGTAATCATTGGGACCATTCCAGCGAAGTTGCCAGCTCTATTTAGAGATACCTACATTGGCTGGATCCATAAAAATTTAAGAGGCTTCGATAAGATTCAAACAGGCTGAGGGTTGTCACGACAAACGGTGCCATTGAATTGAATTGCAGAGGCCATGCTTAGCAGGAACGCATTGAGAATAGCAGCCCATATTGTAAAAATGAAATAAAATATTTTTTATATCTGTATTTAAACATGCAGACATTTCCGCGATACATTTTATTTCGATTTCTTTTAAATTCTAATGTCTAAATTTATAATATTAGCATATTATTTTTTTAATTTATAGAATACTCACGTTTTGTTTCCTCGACAACAAGTTTTGATAGAGGGGCTTTGAAAATATTATCTGGACTCTCTGCATGCAACAATTTTATTTTCTTAAATGAGGCTTGTTTGAGAATGTGACAAGAGGGTGTAAATGCTCGAATATTATCGCTGGCGACTGTCTCTTGTACCTGTGTTTATCGCAAAAACGATATGTACAGCTGGATTTGCGGTACTTGAGAGTATGAGCTACAAATAGATAGGAAAAATGTAGAAATATTATAGAGCTGGGCTTTTATTTAAAATGTATTACCGACAACTTGAAGATTATTTGAAAAAAAAACTATGGCTAAAGTACCCACATCTAATTTTGTCTACAGTCATCTAGTTATCCGTAAAATATTTTACCGTACAACGGATGAAAACATTTTACGAATAACTAGATGACTGTTGTTGGCTAACGTCGAGTCAAAATGAGATGTGGGTACGTTAGCAATTCTACATATAGGTCACACGAAAAAAACTAATGTTGAATAAATGAATCCGTGAAGTTATAGACGCTGCTTCGTCCTTGAAGATGTGTTGAAGGTCACACGAAAAAAAAAAAAAAAAAAAAAAAAAAAAATTTTTTTTTTTTTTTTTTTTTTTTTTTAGTGGGTGTGGCTTGCTTTCATACTATATAAACATGCCGTCTTAGTCTATTTGTCCATACAAAGACATGTGGTAGCTATACATACTAATATAAACTCCTGTTCGCATACTTTTATTAGAGAAAATTGCATCAATTGTCGTACCGCCTCTCGTCGTATAGTGTTTGGGATTCGTTCGTAGATCTAAGTTCAGGACTTGTAACCCCTCCATAAAGTCTTTTCCGTCTTCTGAATTAAAATCTATATTAAAATCCCCTACCAGCACCGTTTTGAAATCTTCGTCCTCTTGCAGGAGAGCTTCTGCTATAACTTCGCCTTTTTGTTCGTCATTGGCTTGCGGACTTGCATATACCAAGACAAATCTTATATTATTGAGTATGTAACATACTAAAACTTGGACTCTGTCTTGGTTTATACTGAAGGTTTTTCTCGATAAATTTGATAATCCTTGTCGGATATAGGTTATAACGCCGCATTTCTTTCGAGGCTTTCTTGGATCATCATTGCTATGAATTACACCAGCCATTACAAATCCTGGAAATGCAAAGTAATCTGCGGGTAACGTTCCCGTTTCTGCTAGCATAATTATATCACTCTTCATGAAGCATGGATCGGCCAGTACGTCTTCGTAATGAGTGGATAATCCTTCAACATTATGGTACATAAACTGAATGCCAGCGAAATCTCCTCTTTCATGAAGAGAAATTAGCGGTCTTAATATAGCTAGTTCTTTTGCCACGGGATCGTTTTCAGATGGTGCCTCAGTCGTTACAAATTCGTCCTCTACATACAATCCGTCAGCTTTCGTCGCTTGTGATGACCCGACATAAACTAAACTTAGGCTCATATTTTTGCTATTTTGCCTCAGATACAACGGTAGGTCTCTAGCGACACTTAAAGCCAAATTTCTTATTCTATAGATATTTTTCCTCATTCGCTCAACGGGTTCAATCCAGGATTGATGCCATGACGCAGCATATATCTTATGAGCAGCTTATGAATTTAAGAACAGCTTGCGTGCATCAAAACGAAATATATACGGTTGGTGAAGTGATAACGCAGCTGAGATGAAGCAGGCTTAATACAGGCTTAGTCTTTGAAAATAATGACTGGATAAGCATTAGCAAAATCATTTAAATACTAATGCCTAAATTAATTTCTTTAATCGGCAACAGGGTTACAACCCAAACTTATCTGCAAAATCATATAAATTTTCAGCGCCTAGAATCGACTTGACGAAAACATTTTACGGATGACAGTATCTTGTCATTTGGACGGATTTGTCAGACAAAAGTTTATAAAAATCTTGTTTTCAAAGCCAATATTGTATAAATAACGCTATCCCCATCCTATTTTAAAGGAAATGGGTTTAGACATCAGGAGCTAGTTTATGCATAACCTTACAGTAGAAGAAATAAGTTCCACTCCCACCCACCCTAATAGATATACTATATATATACTATATATATATAGACTGCAGCGCCATCTACAATGATTGGATAAAGAAATATAATTTTAGAGGCCAACTGAAAAATATAACTTTAGCGGCCAACTGAGAAATATAACTTTAGCAACCAACTGAGAAATAAAACTTTAGAAATATAACTTTAGAAACCAACTTCATCAACCAACCAACCAACTGTAAAAAAAAAAAAAAAAAAAAAAAAAAAAATTTTTTTTTTTTTTTTTTTTTTTTTTTTGAGTGGGCGTGGCTTGTCTTCATACTATATAAATAACGGCTGCCGTACTCAAATCATCATTCTGTTTCTGACCAGCTTCTCCTGCCTTGTCCTGTTTACCATTGAAACAACATTTGCTATATATACGCCTATCTTCTAAATTTTATACCATAACGCTTTGACAATGAGCCATCGCATTGAAATCGCTTTCCATTATCTACTTCGAGACTGTGTTCAGTTGGCAAACGATTTGGATACTGAAGATGAGATGTTGGTCGACGACGCGAATTACATGGATTTAAAATTTAGTCTGAGAGAACATAAATTCGGTCTTTCAATTTTGAGAATGCTTGAAGAATATTTTCAGATTCCGCCCCAGCATACTGGTATTACTGTTAAAAAGGTCGGAGACATTATTGTCGAGCTGAAGAAAAAATTAAATGATATTATCGAGTCAAATTCGATATCTCCTAGAGTCAGTAACTTGTTTCGCGATAAAACGTTAACAAATCATAGCTGGCGAGGTCGCGATTGCTATCAGCCTTGGGTAATGGAGTGTTTGATTGTTACCGGACAATTTCTTGGAGAATGTTTTAACAAATTTCCATACAAATGTGATAAGTATTTCAATTTGGCATATGAAGCGTTGATGGATATTTTGATGGATAATAATTTGCTAACTTATATCGCAGTGGATCTGTCTCTTGGGAGGGATCCGTTTGGCAAACCTGGGATTAAAGTAAAATCTATCTTGGACTTAGATGATTGGTGTTTCTTTACATTTCAGTTAAACGAAGAACAGGAGCAAAAATTGTACGAGAAGTGCCCTTAGTTAAAAATTACATTCTTTGAAAAAAAAAAAAAAAAAAAAAAAAAAAAAAAAAAAAAAATTTTGAGATGTGGACATTCTATATATAGGCTACACGAAAAAAACTAATGTTGAATAAATTAAGTTTGCTCTGTGAAATTATTGATACTGCTCCGTCCTTGAAGATGTGTTCAAGGTCAAACTAAAAAAAAAAAAAAAAAAAAAAAAAAAAAAAAAAAAAAATTTTTTTTTTTTTTTTTTTTTTTTTTTGAGTGGGCGTGGTTTTGTTCAAGGCTATGTTTATAACCTATTTAAAGGGTCCGATATTCTTAACACTCAAACATTTTTACAAAACTCTACATGATGGCTGACAATACAAGGATTATGGATCCAATGATACACATGTACTATAATGATTTGAAAATCAAAAATTATCCTTTCAAATGCATTTGTTGCAAGTTACATTTTTTACCAACTGAATACGAAAAACATTCAAAAATTCATGGAATCAATGCGAAAACTTCTTGCGTATGGTGTAATGGAGACTACAACTGGGAATTCGGGAAAAAATTTCATAGCAATACCGTGAGACATTTATTGACTTGTTTTCGAAAATTTATAGATAATAATGGAATTAGAGATGGGAGTATAGACTTAAAGACAGATGTGGAGATAGACGAGCCGTATCCCGAAGAACTCATGAACGCCCGTCCGTTGTGCGCTGAGAACGATACTTTGCAGGGACAAATTATCCAGTTGCAGAGAGAGATGGTTGAATTAAAATCAAATTACGGAGAACAAATTGACGATTCGTTGATAAACAAAAACGCGTCTTGGAAAGAGAAATACCAGACTCTGAAAGCAGAGAGCGATAGAAACATATCGGATTTGCAAAGAGAAGTGTTGTCTCTGAAAGAACAGCTTGTGTGCGTCAAAATGAAATATAATGCAACGGTGACTGAGATGCTGGATAAAATAAACGAGCTTCAGGACAAAGTGACAACAGCCGAAAATTAAAAAAAAAAAAAAAAAAAAAAAATTTTTTTTTTTTTTTTGAGTGGGCGTGGTTTTGTTCAAAGCTATGTTTATAACCTATTTAAAGGGTCCGGTATTCTTAACACTCAAACATTTTTACAAAACTCTACATGATGGCTGACAATACAAATTCCATAGATCCAATGATACACTTGTACTATAAGAGAATTGTTGATGGGAGTATAGACTTAAAGACAGATGTGGAGATAGACGAGCCGTATCCCGAAGAACTCATGGACGAGTTGTGCGCTGAGAACTATACTTTGCAGGGACAAATTGCCCAGTTGCAGAGAGAGATGGTTGAATTAAAATCAAATTACGGAGAACAAATTGACGATTCGTTGATAAACAAAAACGCGTCTTGGAAAGAAAAATACCAGACTCTGAAAGCGGAGAGCGATAGAAACATATCGGATTTGCAAAGAGAAGTATTGTCTCTGAAAGAACAGCTTGCGTGCGTCAAAACGAAATATAAACTAACGGTGCCTGAGATGCTGGATAAAATAAACGAGCTTCAGGACAAAGTGACAACAGCTGAAAATTAAAAAAAATATTACTTTGAAAAAAAAAAAAAAAAAAAAAAAAAAAAAAAAAAAATTTTTTTTTTTTTTTTTTTTTTTTTTTTTTTTTTTTTAGTGGGGCGTGTCTTGACTATATATACAATAGCTTTACTGGTTGGCTGTTATAAACCTTTCCAAGTTTATGCGGACATGATAGCTAGAAGACTGTTGCTGACGGACCATGTAAATATTGTTTTTTTTACGTTCATGAAATCGAATAATTTTTTTAATGTCTTCGGTGTCTAGGTTGAGTTTCTAATGTCTACGTGACCAATAGCCTAGGTTGTAGTTCTAATATCTGCAGGACCCGTTTCTAATGACCAATGTTGTATTTCTAACGTCTACATTCTAAGGGTCTATGTTAAGTTTCTAACAGCCTAAGTAAAATTTCTAATGTCACCTAGTTTGAAGTTATAATGTCTTCATGGCTCGTTTCTAATATCTTAAGTTGAATTTCTAATGAATTCTTCTAGTGCCAACATTGGATGCGTACCGATTGTAATTTTCAAGGGATATGGCTTAGCTATAAGATAAATATGTATCTTGGTAAAATATCGATAGCTAAATTTAAGGAATCTGAATTTAAAAATTTAATTTTTTCGTTTAAATTTTGCCGTGTAAAATTTAAAATTTTTAAAGACTAAGTGTGGCAGTCATTACAATCTGATCTCTAATTTTCAAGGGATATGGCTTAGCTATAAGATAAATATGAATCTTGGTAAAATATACCGACTCGATAGCTAAATTTAAGGGATCTGAATTTAAAAATTTAATTTATTGGCTTAAAACTTGCATTTTTTTATGTAAAATTTAAAATTTTTAAAGACTAAGCTATATGTGGCAGTCATTACAATCTGATCTCTATAAAAAGATTGTCGAGAGACAGGATATTATGCCTCAGGATGCCCGGTTAAAATTACAATCAGATCTCTATAAAAAGATTTTTCGAGAGACAGGATATTATGTAAGCCTTTCCTCAGGACCGGTTAAAATTATAATCAGATCTGTAAAAAATTGTTCGAGAACTATTGAAAGGACCTCTAACGACCTAAGCTGAATCTCTAATATCACCGTTTTAAAAGTCTATGTACAATGTCTAATGTCTGCCGTCGTAAGACTTAAACATTATCTAGTCGTGAAGAAATTGTCAGTGGATTTCATGAGGGCCAGAATCTAAAGATTTCTCTACGCCCGTTGGCAAGAATCATGTAGGATAGGAGCTCTAAAAGGGTTGGCAGATTTAGAAAGATTTAAAAAAATACTATATGCCTGTTGGCCGATCTTCGATTCACTATAGAGATGCGATGATTGTGAAAGTGTTCAAGAGAGTGTAAATGCTCGAATATTATCGCTGGCGACTGTCTCTTGTACCTGTGTTTATCGCAAAAACAATACACTAGCTGAATTTGTGGTACTTCAGGGTGGGAGCTAAAAATAGATGGGGAAAAATGTAGACATTTTATAGAGGTCTATGCTAGCCGTAGCATTTAACAAGACTACCGATATCGATACATATTATTTTTTACCAAATACATGTATCCATTTAAAATTCTTACAATAGCCTTTAATCCATTAAATTGGCCCGTCCTAAAAATATCGATACATATTATTTTTTTTCCAAATACGTGTATCCATTAAAATTCTTACAAATCTGAATTCTAACCTTTATCGTTTCCATTAAAAAAATCTTATGCACTGATCCGTTAAATCTTTCCAATATTGCCAAATCTTTAAAATTCCTAAAATTAGATCGAGATTTCGTGCTTGCATGACTCTGTTGGCGATACCAATAGGATGGCTAAACTCGATACGGCCGATTAGAATGTTGAGAAAGGATTTGAGAGAGGAATGTTTATATACTGCCAAGCCAGGCTTTTCCAAACGGATTAGATGACTGTTGTTGGCAGACAAAATGAGATGTTAGCCATTCTATATATAGGCTACACGAAAAAAACTAATGTTGAATAAATTAAGTTTGCTCCGTCAAGTTATTGATACTGCTCCGTCCTTGAAGATGTGTTGAAGGTCACACGAAAAAAAAAAAAAAAAAAAAAAAAAAAAAAAAAAAAAAAAAAAAATTTTTTTTTTTTTTTTTTTTTTTTTTGTGACCTTCAACACATCTTCAAGGACGGAGCAGCATCTATAACTTGACGGATTATTCAACATTAGTTTTTTTCCATGTAACCTATATATAGAATCGCTAACGTACCCACATCTCATTTTGTCTTGACGTCTGCCGACAACAGTCATCTAAATATCCGTTTGGAAAGCCTGGCTTGGCTCTATATAAACATTAGCATTGCTGACCTACCAGGTCTAAAGAAATCATTGGGTCCATCCAAAATTATTTTCGTGACTAGATTATAGGGTCTGGCAAGCCATCTGCATAATGATATAAATTTTCAGCCCCTATAATCGAGTATGAAATAAAATATTTTTTTTATCTGTATTTAAACATGCAGACATTTCCGCTTCGCGGAAATGTCTGCATGTTTAAATACAGATAAAAAAAATATTTTATTTCTATTTCTTTTTCCATGTAACCTATATATATAGAATCGCTAACGTACCCACATCTCATTTTGTCTCGACCATTGCAGTAATCTAAATATCCGCTTGGAAAAGCCTGGCTTGGCTCTCTAAACATTAGCATTGCTGGCCTACCGGGTCTAAAGAAGTCATTGGGTTCGTCCATCCATGACCAGTATATCTAATCATGTTATCATGAAACTAGTTTATGAAACGACATGGCCATATCATTAGAATAGCTATCCAAAATTAGAATGGCCATCCAAAATTATTTTCGTGACTATTCGATCTCGTCCTGCGAAGTGTTGGATTTGCCAGCTCAGAATACCTATATCAATATTGGCTGGATCCATAAAAATTTAAAAGAGGCCTCGATAAAATTGAAAGAGGCTGGGAGATAAACATAGTAGATGAATTGCAGACCAGGAAAACCGAACACGTAGAGAGTAGCAACCCATATTCTAAAAATTTAAACGTAATTATGAAAATAGTATTAACGAGATGCCATTCGTTTGCCAATGACAAGAGTAGCGGTTTTAATTTATAGGATACTCACGGGTTTATTTTTTCGACAACACGTTTTGATAGAGGGACTTAGGCTTTGAAAATATTAGCTGGTCTCTCTTCAAGCAACAATTTTATTTTCTTAAATACGACTTAATTTTTTCGTTTTTACAGATTACCTTATGAAGGCTTAGTCTTTGAAAATATTGATTGGTGTCGTGGATCTATATAAGCATTAGCAAAATAATTTAAATTCTAATGCGTAAATTAATTTATTTATTTGGAGATTGGTAATTCCAGATTGCTTTCAAAGCCAATATTGTATAAATAACGCTATCCCATCCAATTTTAAAGGAAATGGGTTTAGACATCAGGAGCTAGTTTATGCATGACCTTACAGTAGAAGAAATAAATTCCACTCCCACCCACCCTAATAGATATACTATATATATACTATATATATAGACTACAGCGCCATCTACAATGAATCTGATTGGATAAAGAAATATAAATTTAGCAACCAACTGAGAAATATAACTTTAGAAACCAATTGAGAAATATAACTTTAGAAACCAACCATCATATCAATCAACCAACCAACCAACCAACTGTAAAAAAAAAAAAAAAAAAAAAAAAAAAAAAAAATTTTTTTTTTTTTTTTTTTTTTTTTTCAGTTGGTTGGTTGGTTGATTGATATATATTTTGTATAAATAGCGGCTCCGTACTCAAGCTACATTCATTCTGTCTTCTAGCATATTTATTGAAAAAGCTTATTGGAACGTCTCTAGTTTATGTCTGGCAGATTAACAATACGCTATCCTATCCTGTTTCTAATCTATTCAAACTTTTTTACGATGATTAAGTATCACGAGCCAAATTTATTCTGGCCTCTGTGGCTTAATGATTCTGTATACATATTTATTATGTCTTCCAAAGTCTCAAATAAGATTTCTACAATACAAGCTTAAAATATTTTACTTATGTCTCCCAGAACCCCATGTTAAATTTCTAACGTCACCACATTGAATTTGTAATGTCTGCATGGCCCGTTTCAAATATCTACCGTTTATGGCCTCCTCTCATGCGATTTTGTATGAATTGAAACGCGAACGCACATAGCCTTTGAAACGTAAAATATATAGTTTATGCTATGTCTGAAATACCTTGAAACGTTAAAAAATTGTCGTTACCCATGATTGTTTTCATCCATGAAAGGTCTTCTTGCGTGTTTGAGAATGCGACATGAAATATTTCAAGAGAGTGTGAATGCTCGAATAATATCGCTGTCGACTGTCTCTTGTACCTGTGTTTATCGCAATAACTATACACTAGCTAAATTTGCGGTACTTGAGGGTTGGAGCTAAAAATAGATCGGACCGATGTAGAAATTTTATAGGACAGGCTTTTATTTAAAATGTTTTACCGACGACTTGAAGATTATTTGGACTCATGTTGAGTAAATGAATCCGTCAAATTCTAGAAATCATTAGGTCACCAGTATATCTAATCATGTTATCATGAAACTGGTTTATGAAACGACAAGGCCATATTATTAGAATGGATTTGAGAGAGGAATGTTTATATACAGCCAAGCCAGGCTTTTCCAAACGGATTAGATGATTGTTGTTGGCAGACAAAATGAGATGTGGACATTCTATATATAGGCTACACGAAAAAACTAATGTTGAATAAATTAAGTTTGCTCCGTCAAGTTATTGATACTGCTCCGTCCTTGAAGATGTGTTCAAGGTCAAACTAAAAAAAAAAAAAAAAAAAAAAAAAAAAAAAAAAAAAAAATTTTTTTTTTTTTTTTTTTTTTTTTTTTTCATGTGACCTTCAACGCATCTTCAAGGACGGAGCAGTATCTGTAACTTGACGGATTCATTTATACAACATTTGTTTTTCCATGTAACCTATATATAGAATTGCTAACGTACCCACATCTCATTTTGTCTCAACGTCTGCAGACGACAGTCATCTAAATATCCGTTTGGAAAAGCCTGGCTTGGCTCTCTAAACATTAGCATTGCTGGCCTATCAAAAATACTCTCTGAAAAAAAAAAAAAAAAAAAAAAAAAAAAAATTTTTTTTTTTTTTTTTTTTTTTTTTTTTCCGGTTGGTTGGTTGATTAGTTAATATATATTTTGTATAAATAGCGGCTCCGTACTCAAGCTACATTCATTCTGTCTTCTCCTAGCTCGTTTATTGAAAAAGCTTATTAGATAGTTTCTAGTTTATGTCTGACAAGTTTATAACAATACGCTATTTGGTCCTCACATTGAATTTGTAATGTCTGCATGGTCCGTTTCAAATATCTACCGTTCATGGCCTCCTCGGTTCTACCTCTCAAGCATAATTCTCATGCGATTTTGTACGAATTGAAACACGAACGCACATAGCCTTTGAAACGTAAGATAATGTAGTTTATTCTATGTAGACGATTCATTTCTTTCGCCTGAAATACCTTGAAACGTTAAAAAATTGTCTTTACCCATGATTGTTTTCATACTGATGTCCATGAAAAAGTCTGAAGGCTTGTTTGAGACATGAAAAAGTTCAAGAGAGTATAAATGCTCGAATATTATCGCTGGCGACTGTCTCTTGTACCTGTGTTGTAAAAAATGTAGAAATTTTATAGGATCGGCTTTTATTTAAAATGTTTTACTGACGACTTGAAGATTATTTGGACTCATGTTGAGTAAATGAATCCGTCAAATTCTAGAAATCATTAGGCCCATAGAAAAATCGTGACCAATCATGCTATCATGAAACTGGTTTATGAAACGACAAGGCCATATTATTAGAATGTTCAACGTCTCTTTTGAGTGGGACAGTCATCTAGTTATCCGTAAAATGTTTTACCGTACAACGGAAGACTTGAAGATTTCGGGCATACCTTTAATCGCTACCGGATGGCTCTAATATTGGTATTGGCCGAATGGCTAACATATCATTGTAAAATGGCTAACGTATCCAAATAATCATTGTGTATGACCAGCAACAGTCTGGCTTCATGATAATATTCTATAAAAAACCATGACCTGATTTCATGAAAACGTGCAACATCTTGTCCATACAATAGTCTATAAAATCTTGCTTTCAAAGCCAATATTGTATAAATTACGCTATCCCATCCTATTTTAAAGGAAATGGGTTTAGACATCAGGAGCTGGTTTATGCATGACCTTACAGTAGAAGAAATAAATTCCACTCCCACCCACCCTAATAGATATACTATATATATACTATATATATAGACTACAGCGCCATCTACAATGAATTTGATTGGATAAAGAAATATAAATTTAGTAGCCATATGAGAAATATAACTTTAGAAACCAACTGAGAAATATAACTTTAGAAACAAACTTAATCAACCAACCAACCAACTGTGAAAAAAAAAAAAATTTTTTTTTTTTTTTTTTTTTTTTTTTTTTTTTTTTTAATGTGACCTTCAACACATCTTCAAGGACAGAGTGGTATTTTGTAACTTGACGGATTCATTTATACAACATTAGTTTTTCCGTGTAACTTATATATAGAATGGCTAACATGCACATCTCATTTTGTCTCAACGTCTGCCGACAACAGTCATCTAAATATCCGTTTGGAAAGCCTGGCTTGGCTCTATATAAACATTAGCATTGCTGGCCTACCAGGTTTAAAGAAATCCATCCAAAGTTATTTTCGTGACCAGGGTCTGGAACCTCAAGGCTTCCCAAAATTCATTTTAAATGAAACGTGGCACATTCGTCGTGTCGATCTTAAAACGTGAATCGCTTGGCCATCCAAGAGGCCTTAATAAAATTGAGTGCATCCCAAAACAGGTGCCATGACAAATCGATGTGTACGTTTGAAAACTGAATTTGTTACAGCAGATTTTCAGAATACCTATACCAATAGGATGTCTAAACTCGATACGCCGAAATAGCGATTAGAATGTTGGAAGACGAATTGAGGTACATAGTATATTTTATAACAGTTTTACAAGCCATCTGCATAATCATATAAATTTTCAGCACCTATAATTGAGTATGAAATAAAATATTTTTTTTATCTGTATTTAAACATGCAGACATTTCCGCGAAGCGGAAATGTCTGCATGTTTAAATACAGATAAAAAAAATATTTTATTTCTATTTCTTTTAAATTCTAATGTCTAAATTTACAATATTAGGATATTTTTTAAAAATTTATAGAATACTCACAGGTTACATTTTGTTTTTTTCGAAAACGATAGAGGGGCTTAAGCTTTGAAAATATTAAATGGACTCTCTCCAAGCAACAATTTTATTTTCTTAAATGTAACTTAATTTTTTCGTTTTTACAGATTACCTTATGAAGGCTCAGTCTTTGAAAATAATGACTGGATCTATATAAGCATTAGCAAAATCATTTAAATACTAATGTCTAAATTTACAATATTAGAATAAAATCTTGTAAATTGACAGGATACTCATGGGTTGGATTTGGTTTTCTCGACAACTTGAAGATTATTTGGAAAAGAACTAATGTTGAATAAATTAAATTAGTTTCGTCAAGTCCGTCCTTGAAGATATGCTCAAGGACACATTAAAAAAAAAAAAAAAAAAAAAAAAAAAAAAAAAAAAAAACGGACTTCATTTATTCGATATTAGTTTTTTTCGTTTGATCTATATATAGAATGGCTAACGTACCCACATTGTCTCGCCAACAACAGTCTAGTAAAATCTTTTAAATTCTAATGTCTAAATTTACAATATTAGCATAAAGTCTTGTAAATGAAATCTGCTGCGATCTTGCTGTAAAAATATACATTCTGTATGTCGATTCAAGTCATAGCTGCGATCTTCTTCTGTGGCTGATCTTTCAGCATTTGATTTTTCCAACGTCGGCACTAATTTTCAAATACGCAGATCCGTTGTAATATTTAAGTCATTAGTTTTATCGTTTTCTGGAATCCATTCTTTGCGTTGTCTTCAAGATTTTGTATAGGATATATATTAACGAAACCATTAATGCCATATGAATTCTTTGTAAGCAAGAAACCTTAAATATTTTTTATTGAAGATTTCAGCATCACTTGCCTCGTTTCTACAATATGGGCAACGCTTCGAAAATTTAAACCAAACCATGATGCATTGCATGTGAAAATTATGGTTGCATGACAATCTGAGACCTTTTCGTTTAAACAGTCTTATGGTTCTCAGACATATGGAACACTCAAGCTTAGATGCGTCGGACTTGGGTGCAGACATCATAGAAACGCTTAAAAGCACAAATGATTCGATAGCGCTGAGCTCTGGACTTTATATACTGATAAACGTTACATAAACGTTTTCCTTGAAAACAGGATGTGATAAAGTTATTTATAGGCTGTGATATTTTCACTGTCAGTACTTATAATATGCTCCGCCCACGTGACCCTATAAAAAATTATACGACCTTGAAAAAAAAAAAAAAAAAAAAAAAAAAAATTTTTTTTTTTTTTTTTTTTTTTTTTTTTTTTTTTTTATGGTTGCGTGGGCGGAGCATTTTCTAAGCACTGACTTGGCTATATATAAACCCGTGTAAGCGACGTATTGTCGCAACTTGTTTCGGTCAGCCGACATTGCCACACCTTGTCATATTAAAGATGGCTGACAACGAAAATGTAAAAAATTCTAGTTTTAGCATTTTTCAAGCACGTAACGAAAGCGCAATGCAAAAGTTGAAATTAAAGGTGGAATCTGTCGAAAAAGAAAACGTAGAATTAAAAGAAAAGCTGGTACGTGTCCAAAGTGAACATAGATGTTTTTATGAATTTCTTTCTAATATACATGGCGAAATAAATGATTTGAAAGGGAATAAAAACACCTCAGAAAAGGAAATTATCAGCTTGAGGGAAGAAAATATCATCTTGAAAACAGATATTGAAGACTTAAAATTAGAAAGTGTCAACTTAAAATTAGATATTGCCAACATTGAAAGAGAGACAGGCAACATAAAATACAAAATTGCAGACTTAAAATTTAAAATTGCAACGCTTAAACGAAAATTGTTAGCATATTAAAAGGAGCATTTTCTAAGCACTGACAGTGAATGTCTTTTTTTTTAATTCTACCAATTTTATTTTTTTCAAGCCTTGTACAAATATGTAATGTCAAATATATTAACCGTGACTGGTGTCGTGAATTTATATAAGCATTAGCAAAATCATTTAAATTCTAATGCCTAAATTTACAACATTAGAATAAAATCTTGTAAATTTATAGGATACTCACGGGTTGGATTTGGTCTTTTCGACAACTTGAAGATTATTTGGAAAAGAACTAATGTTGAATAAATGAAGTTTGCTTCGTCAAGTTCGTCCTTGAAGTTGCGTCAAGGTCACACGAAAAAAAAAAAAAAAAAAAAAAAAAAATTTTTTTTTTTTTTTTTAAGGTGGGTGTGGCTTTGATATATATAGGATGGCTAACATGCCCACACATCATTCTCTCTCGACATCTGCCAACAACAGTTTTCAAGTTATCATGTCTCCGTCTGTACTTTCAAATTTGTCAAAATTTACTATCTGATATCTTACAGTAGATTTTCTGAAACGCGTAACAAAATAAAGTCCAATTGAAAATATCAAAGTCTAAACCCTGATTTGAAAATCTGTAAAACTTAGAAAAAAAAATTTTGAAATTGTTTTTTTAAAGTTAGAAATTGACAATGTGAAGCTTAAGAAATGGATCATTAAAAATGTAACGGTATACTGTTTCTTCAAATATAGGATTGAGATGTGTTAAATCAGTTTACAAATAAAATATTAGTTTACATAAATTTGACGTTAATTTGAAACAATGAGTCGATATCTGCATCGTTTGGATATTTCCATTTTTTAAATAGACAGTTTTATACGAAATGTATTTTGTTATTAATATTTTACCAACAAGAGTCGCTATTTTATAGATTTGATACTCTGATCCCTAAGGTCATTTTTTCTAATTTTTGCGACTAAATACCTCATTTTTTATAATGCCAGAGTTGGTCTCAGAGGTTACATGGTACTCGATTAGAAAATATGTAGCGTTTTGTCTTTCAAATTAGAAAAAATGATTTTTGAAAAAGACATAAATATTTATGTTATCGTATACGATACCGTATTAGTACTGGAACAGGTTTTAAATTTTCGTGGTCAAAACTAGGGTGTTGAATTCCCGTAAAATGTATATGACCAAAAGAGGCTTCAAGCAGCGACTGCATAATGGTTAAAGCATGAATTAATGAATCGAGCACTGACTGCATAATTTTTAAAGCATATCTTAATGTATAGAGCGTTGAACAAATAAGGGGGGATATATGTAACAAAAACCTCGAGCTTTAAACAAACAAATAGTTGGGCAAATTTGAGCAAAACAAAAAGCCTCGAGCATTGAACAAACAAATAGTTGGGCAAATTTGAGCAAAACAAAAAGCCTCGAGCATTGAACAAACAAAGGGCATATGTGTAACAAAAAGCCACGAGCAAGCGCGGCAGAATGTAGAGAGCAAAAAAGTATGTAGAAATATAATATAAGCAATATTTGCATGGTCTAAATTCATACAAAAATCTTCGAGCATCTATAGAGAGGCTATATTTTGTTTTTAAGTAAAATATTTAGTATATATATCGTTTCTTATATTAAGCCCTCAGATGGTAGTCTGTAAAACGTGTTGTCAAAAAAGTGTGTCTGAACTTGAAAAATTTTATAATAGCCAGCAAAGCTAATGATTATGTATAGCCAACCCAAGCCATAGGCATTTCTATAGCGGATCGAAGATATTGCAGCCATATTTAGGTTAAATATATAATGTAATGCAGATACAGGTCAGCCCGTTTCAATTTTATCATATTGCTCAAACACATTACGAGACATAATGACTAGACAACTGTTGCTGACAAATGTTGAGAGACAATAAGAGTGTGGAGACAAATAGATAATTATATATAGCTAGTCAAGGTTCAAGGTCACACACAAAAAAAAAAAAAAAAAAAAAAAAAAAAAAATTTTTTTTTTTTTTTTTTTTTTTTTTTTTTTTGTGTGACCTTGAACCTTGACTGGCTATATATATGTTTTCCTGGAAAACGTTTATCAGTATATAAAGTCCAGAGCTCAGCGCTATCGAATCATTTGTGCTTTTAAGCGTTTCTATGATGTCTGCACCCAAGTCCGACGCATCTAAGCTTGAGTGTTCCATATGTCTGAGAACCATAAGACTGTTTAAACGAAAAGGTCTCAGATTGTCATGCAACCATAATTTTCACATGCAATGCATCATGGTTTGGTTTAAATTTTCGAAGCGTTGCCCATATTGTAGAAACGAGGCAAGTGATGCTGAAATCTTCAATAAAAAATATTTAAGGTTTCTTGCTTACAAAGAATTCATATGGCATTAATGGTTTCGTTAATATATATCCTATACAAAATCTTGAAGACAACGCAAAGAATGGATTCCAGAAAACGATAAAACTAATGACTTAAATATTACAACGGATCTGCGTATTTGAAAATTAGTGCCGACGTTGGAAAAATCAAATGCTGAAAGATCAGCCACAGAAGAAGATCGCAGCTATGACTTGAATCGACATACAGAATGTATATTTTTACAGCAAGATCGCAGCAGATTTCATTTACAAGACTTTATGCTAATATTGTAAATTTAGACATTAGAATTTAAAAGATTTTACTAGACTGTTGTTGGCGAGACAATGTGGGTACGTTAGCCATTCTATATATAGATCAAACGAAAAAAACTAATATCGAATAAATGAAGTCCGTCCTTGAAGATATGCTCAAGGACACATTAAAAAAAAAAAAAAAAAAAAAAAAAAATTTTTTTTTTTTTTTTTTTTTTTTTTTTAATGTGTCCTTGAGCATATCTTCAAGGACGGACTTGACGAAACTAATTTAATTTATTCAACATTAGTTCTTTTCCAAATAATCTTCAAGTTGTCGAGAAAACCAAATCCAACCCATGAGTATCCTGTCAATTTACAAGATTTTATTCTAATATTGTAAATTTAGACATTAGTATTTAAATGATTTTGCTAATGCTTATATAGATCCAGTCATTATTTTCAAAGACTGAGCCTTCATAAGGTAATCTGTAAAAACGAAAAAATTAAGTTACATTTAAGAAAATAAAATTGTTGCTTGGAGAGAGTCCATTTAATATTTTCAAAGCTTAAGCCCCTCTATCGTTTTCGAAAAAAACAAAATGTAACCTGTGAGTATTCTATAAATTTTTAAAAAAATATCCTAATATTGTAAATTTAGACATTAGAATTTAAAAGAAATAGAAATAAAATATTTTTTTTATCTGTATTTAAACATGCAGACATTTCCGCTTCGCGGAAATGTCTGCATGTTTAAATACAGATAAAAAAAATATTTTATTTCATACTCAATTATAGGTGCTGAAAATTTATATGATTATGCAGATGGCTTGTAAAACTGTTATAAAATATACTATGTACCTCAATTCGTCTTCCAACATTCTAATCGCTATTTCGGCGTATCGAGTTTAGACATCCTATTGGTATAGGTATTCTGAAAATCTGCTGTAACAAATTCAGTTTTCAAACGTACACATCGATTTGTCATGGCACCTGTTTTGGGATGCACTCAATTTTATTAAGGCCTCTTGGATGGCCAAGCGATTCACGTTTTAAGATCGACACGACGAATGTGCCACGTTTCATTTAAAATGAATTTTGGGAAGCCTTGAGGTTCCAGACCCTGGTCACGAAAATAACTTTGGATGGATTTCTTTAAACCTGGTAGGCCAGCAATGCTAATGTTTATATAGAGCCAAGCCAGGCTTTCCAAACGGATATTTAGATGACTGTTGTCGGCAGACGTTGAGACAAAATGAGATGTGCATGTTAGCCATTCTATATATAAGTTACACGGAAAAACTAATGTTGTATAAATGAATCCGTCAAGTTACAAAATACCACTCTGTCCTTGAAGATGTGTTGAAGGTCACATTAAAAAAAAAAAAAAAAAAAAAAAAAAAAAAAAAAATTTTTTTTTTTTTCACAGTTGGTTGGTTGGTTGATTAAGTTTGTTTCTAAAGTTATATTTCTCAGTTGGTTTCTAAAGTTATATTTCTCATATGGCTACTAAATTTATATTTCTTTATCCAATCAAATTCATTGTAGATGGCGCTGTAGTCTATATATATAGTATATATATAGTATATCTATTAGGGTGGGTGGGAGTGGAATTTATTTCTTCTACTGTAAGGTCATGCATAAACCAGCTCCTGATGTCTAAACCCATTTCCTTTAAAATAGGATGGGATAGCGTAATTTATACAATATTGGCTTTGAAAGCAAGATTTTATAGACTATTGTATGGACAAGATGTTGCACGTTTTCATGAAATCAGGTCATGGTTTTTTATAGAATATTATCATGAAGCCAGACTGTTGCTGGTCATACACAATGATTATTTGGATACGTTAGCCATTTTACAATGATATGTTAGCCATTCGGCCAATACCAATATTAGAGCCATCCGGTAGCGATTAAAGGTATGCCCGAAATCTTCAAGTCTTCCGTTGTACGGTAAAACATTTTACGGATAACTAGATGACTGTCCCACTCAAAAGAGACGTTGAACATTCTAATAATATGGCCTTGTCGTTTCATAAACCAGTTTCATGATAGCATGATTGGTCACGATTTTTCTATGGGCCTAATGATTTCTAGAATTTGACGGATTCATTTACTCAACATGAGTCCAAATAATCTTCAAGTCGTCAGTAAAACATTTTAAATAAAAGCCGATCCTATAAAATTTCTACATTTTTTACAACACAGGTACAAGAGACAGTCGCCAGCGATAATATTCGAGCATTTATACTCTCTTGAACTTTTTCATGTCTCAAACAAGCCTTCAGACTTTTTCATGGACATCAGTATGAAAACAATCATGGGTAAAGACAATTTTTTAACGTTTCAAGGTATTTCAGGCGAAAGAAATGAATCGTCTACATAGAATAAACTACATTATCTTACGTTTCAAAGGCTATGTGCGTTCGTGTTTCAATTCGTACAAAATCGCATGAGAATTATGCTTGAGAGGTAGAACCGAGGAGGCCATGAACGGTAGATATTTGAAACGGACCATGCAGACATTACAAATTCAATGTGAGGACCAAATAGCGTATTGTTATAAACTTGTCAGACATAAACTAGAAACTATCTAATAAGCTTTTTCAATAAACGTGCTAGGAGAAGACAGAATGAATGTAGCTTGAGTACGGAGCCGCTATTTATACAAAATATATATTAACTAATCAACCAACCAACCGGAAAAAAAAAAAAAAAAAAAAAAAAAAAAAAATTTTTTTTTTTTTTTTTTTTCAGAGAGTATTTTTGATAGGCCAGCAATGCTAATGTTTAGAGAGCCAAGCCAGGCTTTTCCAAACGGATATTTAGATGACTGTCGTCTGCAGACGTTGAGACAAAATGAGATGTGGGTACGTTAGCAATTCTATATATAGGTTACATGGAAAAACAAATGTTGTATAAATGAATCCGTCAAGTTACAGATACTGCTCCGTCCTTGAAGATGCGTTGAAGGTCACATGAAAAAAAAAAAAAAAAAAAAAAAAAAATTTTTTTTTTTTTTTTTTTTTTTTTTTTTTTTAAGTTTGACCTTGAACACATCTTCAAGGACGGAGCAGTATCAATAACTTGACGGAGCAAACTTAATTTATTCAACATTAGTTTTTTCGTGTAGCCTATATATAGAATGTCCACATCTCATTTTGTCTGCCAACAACAATCATCTAATCCGTTTGGAAAAGCCTGGCTTGGCTGTATATAAACATTCCTCTCTCAAATCCATTCTAATAATATGGCCTTGTCGTTTCATAAACCAGTTTCATGATAACATGATTAGATATACTGGTGACCTAATGATTTCTAGAATTTGACGGATTCATTTACTCAACATGAGTCCAAATAATCTTCAAGTCGTCGGTAAAACATTTTAAATAAAAGCCTGTCCTATAAAATTTCTACATCGGTCCGATCTATTTTTAGCTCCAACCCTCAAGTACCGCAAATTTAGCTAGTGTATAGTTATTGCGATAAACACAGGTACAAGAGACAGTCGACAGCGATATTATTCGAGCATTCACACTCTCTTGAAATATTTCATGTCGCATTCTCAAACACGCAAGAAGACCTTTCATGGATGAAAACAATCATGGGTAACGACAATTTTTTAACGTTTCAAGGTATTTCAGACATAGCATAAACTATATATTTTACGTTTCAAAGGCTATGTGCGTTCGCGTTTCAATTCATACAAAATCGCATGAGAGGAGGCCATAAACGGTAGATATTTGAAACGGGCCATGCAGACATTACAAATTCAATGTGGTGACGTTAGAAATTTAACATGGGGTTCTGGGAGACATAAGTAAAATATTTTAAGCTTGTATTGTAGAAATCTTATTTGAGACTTTGGAAGACATAATAAATATGTATACAGAATCATTAAGCCACAGAGGCCAGAATAAATTTGGCTCGTGATACTTAATCATCGTAAAAAAGTTTGAATAGATTAGAAACAGGATAGGATAGCGTATTGTTAATCTGCCAGACATAAACTAGAGACGTTCCAATAAGCTTTTTCAATAAATATGCTAGAAGACAGAATGAATGTAGCTTGAGTACGGAGCCGCTATTTATACAAAATATATATCAATCAACCAACCAACCAACTGAAAAAAAAAAAAAAAAAAAAAATTTTTTTTTTTTTTTTTTTTTTTTTTTTTTTTTTTTTTTACAGTTGGTTGGTTGGTTGGTTGATTGATATGATGGTTGGTTTCTAAAGTTATATTTCTCAATTGGTTTCTAAAGTTATATTTCTCAGTTGGTTGCTAAATTTATATTTCTTTATCCAATCAGATTCATTGTAGATGGCGCTGTAGTCTATATATATAGTATATATATAGTATATCTATTAGGGTGGGTGGGAGTGGAATTTATTTCTTCTACTGTAAGGTCATGCATAAACTAGCTCCTGATGTCTAAACCCATTTCCTTTAAAATTGGATGGGATAGCGTTATTTATACAATATTGGCTTTGAAAGCAATCTGGAATTACCAATCTCCAAATAAATAAATTAATTTACGCATTAGAATTTAAATTATTTTGCTAATGCTTATATAGATCCACGACACCAATCAATATTTTCAAAGACTAAGCCTTCATAAGGTAATCTGTAAAAACGAAAAAATTAAGTCGTATTTAAGAAAATAAAATTGTTGCTTGAAGAGAGACCAGCTAATATTTTCAAAGCCTAAGTCCCTCTATCAAAACGTGTTGTCGAAAAAATAAACCCGTGAGTATCCTATAAATTAAAACCGCTACTCTTGTCATTGGCAAACGAATGGCATCTCGTTAATACTATTTTCATAATTACGTTTAAATTTTTAGAATATGGGTTGCTACTCTCTACGTGTTCGGTTTTCCTGGTCTGCAATTCATCTACTATGTTTATCTCCCAGCCTCTTTCAATTTTATCGAGGCCTCTTTTAAATTTTTATGGATCCAGCCAATATTGATATAGGTATTCTGAGCTGGCAAATCCAACACTTCGCAGGACGAGATCGAATAGTCACGAAAATAATTTTGGATGGCCATTCTAATTTTGGATAGCTATTCTAATGATATGGCCATGTCGTTTCATAAACTAGTTTCATGATAACATGATTAGATATACTGGTCATGGATGGACGAACCCAATGACTTCTTTAGACCCGGTAGGCCAGCAATGCTAATGTTTAGAGAGCCAAGCCAGGCTTTTCCAAGCGGATATTTAGATTACTGCAATGGTCGAGACAAAATGAGATGTGGGTACGTTAGCGATTCTATATATATAGGTTACATGGAAAAAGAAATAGAAATAAAATATTTTTTTTATCTGTATTTAAACATGCAGACATTTCCGCGAAGCGGAAATGTCTGCATGTTTAAATACAGATAAAAAAAATATTTTATTTCATACTCGATTATAGGGGCTGAAAATTTATATCATTATGCAGATGGCTTGCCAGACCCTATAATCTAGTCACGAAAATAATTTTGGATGGACCCAATGATTTCTTTAGACCTGGTAGGTCAGCAATGCTAATGTTTATATAGAGCCAAGCCAGGCTTTCCAAACGGATATTTAGATGACTGTTGTCGGCAGACGTCAAGACAAAATGAGATGTGGGTACGTTAGCGATTCTATATATAGGTTACATGGAAAAAAACTAATGTTGAATAATCCGTCAAGTTATAGATGCTGCTCCGTCCTTGAAGATGTGTTGAAGGTCACAAAAAAAAAAAAAAAAAAAAAAAAAAAAAAAAAAAAAATTTTTTTTTTTTTTTTTTTTTTTTTTTTTTTTTTTTTTTTCGTGTGACCTTCAACACATCTTCAAGGACGGAGCAGTATCAATAACTTGACGGAGCAAACTTAATTTATTCAACATTAGTTTTTTTCGTGTAGCCTATATATAGAATGGCTAACATCTCATTTTGTCTGCCAACAACAGTCATCTAATCCGTTTGGAAAAGCCTGGCTTGGCAGTATATAAACATTCCTCTCTCAAATCCTTTCTCAACATTCTAATCGGCCGTATCGAGTTTAGCCATCCTATTGGTATCGCCAACAGAGTCATGCAAGCACGAAATCTCGATCTAATTTTAGGAATTTTAAAGATTTGGCAATATTGGAAAGATTTAACGGATCAGTGCATAAGATTTTTTTAATGGAAACGATAAAGGTTAGAATTCAGATTTGTAAGAATTTTAATGGATACACGTATTTGGAAAAAAAATAATATGTATCGATATTTTTAGGACGGGCCAATTTAATGGATTAAAGGCTATTGTAAGAATTTTAAATGGATACATGTATTTGGTAAAAAATAATATGTATCGATATCGGTAGTCTTGTTAAATGCTACGGCTAGCATAGACCTCTATAAAATGTCTACATTTTTCCCCATCTATTTTTAGCTCCCACCCTGAAGTACCACAAATTCAGCTAGTGTATTGTTTTTGCGATAAACACAGGTACGAGAGACAGTCGCCAGCGATAATATTCGAGCATTTACACTCTCTTGAACACTTTCACAATCATCGCATCTCTATAGTGTATCGAAGATCGGCCAACAGGCATATAGTATTTTTTAAATCTTTCTAAATCTGCCAACCCTTTTAGAGCTCCTATCCTACATGATTCTTGCCAACGGGCGTAGAGAAATCTTTAGATTCTGGCCCTCATGAAATCCACTGACAATTTCTTCACGACTAGATAATGTTTAAGTCTTACGACGGCAGACATTAGACATTGTACATAGACTTTTAAAACGGTGATATTAGAGATTCAGCTTAGGTCGTTAGAGGTCCTTTCAATAGTTCTCGAACAATTTTTTACAGATCTGATTATAATTTTAACCGGTCCTGAGGAAAGGCTTACATAATATCCTGTCTCTCGAAAAATCTTTTTATAGAGATCTGATTGTAATTTTAACCGGGCATCCTGAGGCATAATATCCTGTCTCTCGACAATCTTTTTATAGAGATCAGATTGTAATGACTGCCACATATAGCTTAGTCTTTAAAAATTTTAAATTTTACATAAAAAAATGCAAGTTTTAAGCCAATAAATTAAATTTTTAAATTCAGATCCCTTAAATTTAGCTATCGAGTCGGTATATTTTACCAAGATTCATATTTATCTTATAGCTAAGCCATATCCCTTGAAAATTAGAGATCAGATTGTAATGACTGCCACACTTAGTCTTTAAAAATTTTAAATTTTACACGGCAAAATTTAAACGAAAAAATTAAATTTTTAAATTCAGATTCCTTAAATTTAGCTATCGATATTTTACCAAGATACATATTTATCTTATAGCTAAGCCATATCCCTTGAAAATTACAATCGGTACGCATCCAATGTTGGCACTAGAAGAATTCATTAGAAATTCAACTTAAGATATTAGAAACGAGCCATGAAGACATTATAACTTCAAACTAGGTGACATTAGAAATTTTACTTAGGCTGTTAGAAACTTAACATAGACCCTTAGATTGTAGACGTTAGAAATACAACATTGGTCATTAGAAACGGGTCCTGCAGATATTAGAACTACAACCTAGGCTATTGGTCACGTAGACATTAGAAACTCAACCTAGACACCGAAGACATTAAAAAAATTATTCGATTTCATGAACGTAAAAAAAACAATATTTACATGGTCCGTCAGCAACAGTCTTCTAGCTATCATGTCCGCATAAACTTGGAAAGGTTTATAACAGCCAACCAGTAAAGCTATTGTATATATAGTCAAGACACGCCCCACTAAAAAAAAAAAAAAAAAAAAAAAAAAAAAAAAAAAAAATTTTTTTTTTTTTTTTTTCAAAGTAATATTTTTTTTAATTTTCAGCTGTTGTCACTTTGTCCTGAAGCTCGTTTATTTTATCCAGCATCTCAGGCACCGTTAGTTTATATTTCGTTTTGACGCACGCAAGCTGTTCTTTCAGAGACAATACTTCTCTTTGCAAATCCGATATGTTTCTATCGCTCTCCGCTTTCAGAGTCTGGTATTTCTCTTTCCAAGACGCGTTTTTGTTTATCAACGAATCGTCAATTTGTTCTCCGTAATTTGATTTTAATTCAACCATCTCTCTCTGCAACTGGGCAATTTGTCCCTGCAAAGTATAGTTCTCAGCGCACAACTCGTCCATGAGTTCTTCGGGATACGGCTCGTCTATCTCCACATCTGTCTTTAAGTCTATACTCCCATCAACAATTCTCTTATAGTACAAGTGTATCATTGGATCTATGGAATTTGTATTGTCAGCCATCATGTAGAGTTTTGTAAAAATGTTTGAGTGTTAAGAATACCGGACCCTTTAAATAGGTTATAAACATAGCTTTGAACAAAACCACGCCCACTCAAAAAAAAAAAAAAATTTTTTTTTTTTTTTTTTTTTTTTTTTTAATTTTCGGCTGTTGTCACTTTGTCCTGAAGCTCGTTTATTTTATCCAGCATCTCAGTCACCGTTGCATTATATTTCATTTTGACGCACACAAGCTGTTCTTTCAGAGACAACACTTCTCTTTGCAAATCCGATATGTTTCTATCGCTCTCTGCTTTCAGAGTCTGGTATTTCTCTTTCCAAGACGCGTTTTTGTTTATCAACGAATCGTCAATTTGTTCTCCGTAATTTGATTTTAATTCAACCATCTCTCTCTGCAACTGGATAATTTGTCCCTGCAAAGTATCGTTCTCAGCGCACAACGGACGGGCGTTCATGAGTTCTTCGGGATACGGCTCGTCTATCTCCACATCTGTCTTTAAGTCTATACTCCCATCTCTAATTCCATTATTATCTATAAATTTTCGAAAACAAGTCAATAAATGTCTCACGGTATTGCTATGAAATTTTTTCCCGAATTCCCAGTTGTAGTCTCCATTACACCATACGCAAGAAGTTTTCGCATTGATTCCATGAATTTTTGAATGTTTTTAGTATTCAGTTGGTAAAAAATGTAACTTGCAACAAATGCATTTGAAAGGATAATTTTTGATTTTCAAATCATTATAGTACATGTGTATCATTGGATCCATAATCCTTGTATTGTCAGCCATCATGTAGAGTTTTGTAAAAATGTTTGAGTGTTAAGAATATCGGACCCTTTAAATAGGTTATAAACATAGCCTTGAACAAAACCACGCCCACTCAAAAAAAAAAAAAAAAAAAAAAAAAAAAAAAAAATTTTTTTTTTTTTTTTTTTTTTTTTTTTTTTTTTTTTTTAGTTTGACCTTGAACACATCTTCAAGGACGGAGCAGTATCAATAATTTCACAGAGCAAACTTAATTTATTCAACATTAGTTTTTTTCGTGTAGCCTATATATAGAATGTCCACATCTCAAAAATTTTTTTTTTTTTTTTTTTTTTTTTTTTTTTTTTCAAAGAATGTAATTTTTAACTAAGGGCACTTCTCGTACAATTTTTGCTCCTGTTCTTCGTTTAACTGAAATGTAAAGAAACACCAATCATCTAAGTCCAAGATAGATTTTACTTTAATCCCAGGTTTGCCAAACGGATCCCTCCCAAGAGACAGATCCACTGCGATATAAGTTAGCAAATTATTATCCATCAAGTCGATTCTAGGCGCTGAAAATTTATATGATTTTGCAGATAAGTTTGGGTTGTAACCCTGTTGCCGATTAAAGAAATTAATTTAGGCATTAGTATTTAAATGATTTTGCTAATGCTTATCCAGTCATTATTTTCAAAGACTAAGCCTGTATTAAGCCTGCTTCATCTCAGCTGCGTTATCACTTCACCAACCGTATATATTTCGTTTTGATGCACGCAAGCTGTTCTTAAATTCATAAGCTGCTCATAAGATATATGCTGCGTCATGGCATCAATCCTGGATTGAACCCGTTGAGCGAATGAGGAAAAATATCTATAGAATAAGAAATTTGGCTTTAAGTGTCGCTAGAGACCTACCGTTGTATCTGAGGCAAAATAGCAAAAATATGAGCCTAAGTTTAGTTTATGTCGGGTCATCACAAGCGACGAAAGCTGACGGATTGTATGTAGAGGACGAATTTGTAACGACTGAGGCACCATCTGAAAACGATCCCGTGGCAAAAGAACTAGCTATATTAAGACCGCTAATTTCTCTTCATGAAAGAGGAGATTTCGCTGGCATTCAGTTTATGTACCATAATGTTGAAGGATTATCCACTCATTACGAAGACGTACTGGCCGATCCATGCTTCATGAAGAGTGATATAATTATGCTAGCAGAAACGGGAACGTTACCCGCAGATTACTTTGCATTTCCAGGATTTGTAATGGCTGGTGTAATTCATAGCAATGATGATCCAAGAAAGCCTCGAAAGAAATGCGGCGTTATAACCAATATCCGACAAGGATTATCAAATTTATCGAGAAAAACCTTCAGTATAAACCAAGACAGAGTCCAAGTTTTAGTATGTTACATACTCAATAATATAAGATTTGTCTTGGTATATGCAAGTCCGCAAGCCAATGACGAACAAAAAGGCGAAGTTATAGCAGAAGCTCTCCTGCAAGAGGACGAAGATTTCAAAACGGTGCTGGTAGGGGATTTTAATATAGATTTTAATTCAGAAGACGGAAAAGACTTTATGGAGGGGTTACAAGTCCTGAACTTAGATCTACGAACGAATCCCATACACTATACGACGAGAGGCGGTACGACAATTGATGCAATTTTCTCTAATAAAAGTATGCGAACAGGAGTTTATATTAGTATGTATAGCTACCACATGTCTTTGTATGGACAAATAGACTAAGACGGCATGTTTATATAGTATGAAAGCAAGCCACACCCACTAAAAAAAAAAAAAAAAAAAAAAAAAAAAAATTTTTTTTTTTTTTTTTTTTTTTTTTTTCGTGTGACCTTCAACACATCTTCAAGGACGAAGCAGCGTCTATAACTTCACGGATTCATTTATTCAACATTAGTTTTTTTCGTGTGACCTATATGTAGAATTGCTAACGTACCCACATCTCATTTTGACTCGACGTTAGCCAACAACAGTCATCTAGTTATTCGTAAAATGTTTTCATCCGTTGTACGGTAAAATATTTTACGGATAACTAGATGACTGTAGACAAAATTAGATGTGGGTACTTTAGCCATAGTTTTTTTTTCAAATAATCTTCAAGTTGTCGGTAATACATTTTAAATAAAAGCCCAGCTCTATAATATTTCTACATTTTTCCTATCTATTTGTAGCTCATACTCTCAAGTACCGCAAATCCAGCTGTACATATCGTTTTTGCGATAAACACAGGTACAAGAGACAGTCGCCAGCGATAATATTCGAGCATTTACACCCTCTTGTCACATTCTCAAACAAGCCTCATTTAAGAAAATAAAATTGTTGCATGCAGAGAGTCCAGATAATATTTTCAAAGCCCCTCTATCAAAACTTGTTGTCGAGGAAACAAAACGTGAGTATTCTATAAATTAAAAAAATAATATGCTAATATTATAAATTTAGACATTAGAATTTAAAAGAAATCGAAATAAAATGTATCGCGGAAATGTCTGCATGTTTAAATACAGATATAAAAAATATTTTATTTCATTTTTACAATATGGGCTGCTATTCTCAATGCGTTCCTGCTAAGCATGGCCTCTGCAATTCAATTCAATGGCACCGTTTGTCGTGACAACCCTCAGCCTGTTTGAATCTTATCGAAGCCTCTTAAATTTTTATGGATCCAGCCAATGTAGGTATCTCTAAATAGAGCTG
This sequence comes from Salticus scenicus, assembly GCA_963930645.1. Classification (NCBI taxonomy): domain Eukaryota; kingdom Metazoa; phylum Arthropoda; class Arachnida; order Araneae; family Salticidae; genus Salticus; species Salticus scenicus. The sequence goes on from OZ005648.1 coordinate 71,779,564, forward strand.
GCAACTTCGCTGGAATGGTCCCAATGATTACTATAAACCCGGTAGGCCAGCAAGGCTAAAGTTTATATAGAGCCAAGCCAGTCCAAACGGATATTTAGATGACCGTTGTCGGCAGGAGTCGAGACAAAATGAGATGTGGGTATGTTAGACATTCTATATATAGGCGACACAAAAAAAAATATAGGATTTGAAAAAAAAAAAAAAAAAAAAAAAAAAAAAAAAAAAAATTTTTTTTTTTTTTTTTTTTTTTTTTTTTTTTTCACAGTTGGTTGGTTGGTTGATGAAGTTGGTTTCTAAAAATATATTTCTAAGTTGACCGCTAAAGTTATATTTCTCAGCTGGCTGCTAAAGCTATATTTCTCAGTTGGTTGCTAAAGCTATATTTCTCGGTTGGCGGCTAAAGCTATATTTCTCAGTTGGCCGCTAAAGTTATATTTCTTTAGCCAATCATTGTAGATGGCGCTGCAGTCTATATATATAGTATATATATAGTATATCTATTAGGGTGGGTGGGAGTGGAATTTATTTCTTCTAGTGTAAGGTCATGCATAAACTAGCTCCTGATGTCTAAACCCATTTCCTTTAAAATAGGATGGGATAGCGTGATTTATACAATATTGGCTTTGAAAACAAGATTTTTATAGACTTTTGTCTGATAAATAACAAGATACTGCAGGTTTTCATGAAATTAGAATAGATCATAGGCTTTTATAGAAAAATCTAACTCTCTAGTGTCCATCAATGTACATCTTACTGAAAACACATTACGAGGCATAGTGACTAGATGACCGTTGCAGGCAAATGTCGAGACACAATGAGAGTGTAGTCATGTTAGCCATAGTATATATAGACAAGCTTCAAGGGTGGGCGTGGCACAAAAAAAAAAAAAAAAAAAAAAAATTTTTTTTTTTTTTTTTTTTTTTTAAAGGTTGGTTGGTTGGTTGATATATATACATGTTCATCAAGATTCATTTATCAAGATTAGCTTTTCAATTTCATCCTGGCCTTTTCACGTTTTTGTGCTAAAATTTATCAGATATTTTTTTAATTACTTATTAGCTAAAGATTCTTTGAGGCCCTCTTTTATATATTTCCCAAATTTTCCTTTAAGCTCAACATTCTCCAGTTCCAGAATCGCAATTTTCGCTTTCAGATCTCGGCCATCATCCTGTCCCTATCTACATCTTTCAAACGGTTCTTCCACAACTATTCTCCCTGAAGCGGTACATTTACCTTTACGATGATTTCCAGCCTCTTTTTACACTCGTCCAATTCTCGTTCGTAGCGTTTAGTCATCTCGTCCATATCTTTCTTGTGACGCTTACTCATTTCATTTTCGATCTCGTCCAGCTTACGTTTCAGGGTCGTTATTTCCTTCTCCAAGTCGCAGCAACGGGACATGAAGGGTTTCGCGCACTTGAAACACTCTTGCTGCATTCTTTTCGGAACCCAAAATTCATCCGCGACGACGTGGTAAAACATCTTGTAGTCTTTTTTAGTTTGGCGTCCGGGCTTGAAATACAATTTCTTGTCGTCGTTCAAATACAAATAATTATCCGTAGGCTCTTCCGACGATCGAAATCTTTTAGAAACGGGTAGCACGAGATTCAACACCACGCCTGGTAAATTTCTGACTTTGATACGCCACTTGGCATCGACAAACTCCATCGCAACGCGAAGAAGCCTGTTTGGATCCATACGCCCGTATTTCTGCGAAAGCAGTTCCATGAGCCCGCCTTCCCAGAGCGTCGCCAGCACCAACCTGTATTCTGCCGGAAGCGTCTCCATTATGTAAAAATGATTCATGTTATTGTCCCACGGTTCGTTTTCGGTAAACGTGAAATTGCATCTGGATCGACGATGGCTGAGATAGCCCAACGTATTGACGAGGTGCAATGCCGATTCTATAGGCTTTTTGGCTTTACATTTGAAACCCTTAAACGGTTTGTCTTCGGACTTGACCTTAATATTTTTCCACACCTTGTCTCGAAAATATTCCTTAGATTTGGAAACGACGATCATGTGTCTGTGATGTCTATAGAAATCCTCAGGGTACGTGCCTCCGTCGCACCAACATGAGAAAGGCAGCATCCGCGTGACATTTGAATCGTTTCGCATGGCTTCCAGAAAACTATCGAAAGCCACAGCCCGAACCATTAAGTGATACCAAATCTCTTCTCCTCGAAGGAATCTCTGCACGCAAGAGGCAGCCAAGTTCAGCGTACGGTCTTCGAAAGGTACGGTCGGAGGTTCCAAATCTATGGGTGAAACGGCCTCGTAGGCTTCGTCGTCGAGAATTCTCAAACGGCCGAAGAACTTCTCTTTCTCGCACATTGGCTCGAAATTGAAAAAGGCACATCTTTCGGGTAGCGGCACGTCTTCTGGAGCGGGATTGGTAATTCGATTCAGAAAATTTCTCCAGCATACCATGATGTGGTCGGCATGAGCGTTTTTATGTTTCGAACTAAATTTTACATAATTTTTCTTGTCTGGACACCAGATACATCGCAGATTGCCGTTTATGCCGTGTTCTGATAAACAATGATTGTGGTAATTTCTCGAAAAGAGAATAACCTTGCAATGCGGACACGGAAACTGAACTTTATTTCTTTTCATAGCAGAGGAATAGCGGTTTATATTTTTACCAGCAACCATGATAAAATGTATCAGCAACAAGCCGTTTCTAGGTTATTTAGATTTAGATAGCTTAATTTCATTAAACTTTCCTCGTAACAAATAATGTTCTTGTCTAATCTTTTATCAACGGATCATGAATATTTTTTATTTACTGTCGTTTTAAATTTGTCGTGTAAAACCCAAATCGCTCCACACGATCAGGCTTTTCATGGAAAAATATATATTTTTTCAATATGAAAACAATCAGCCGCAACGATATTGTTTCAAAGGCTCATGGAAAAATAAACATCTTTCAATATGAAAACAAAGACATTTTTTTAACGTTTCAAACGGCCCAACCAGCAAAGCTTACGTTTCAAACGGCCCAAGCAAAGACATTTTTTTAACGTTTCAAAGGCTACGTTTCAAACAGCCCAGCTAGCAAAGCTAACGTTTCAAAGGCTACATTTCGAAGGCTACATTTCAAAGGCTACATTTCAAACAGCAAAGCTTACGTTTATAGAGCCAAGCCAGTTTCAAAGGCTACATTTCAAAGGCTACGTTTCAAAGGTTACGCTTCAAAGGTTACATTTCAAACAGCCCAGCCAGCAAAGCTAACGTTTCAAAGGCTACATTTCAAACGGAGATATGATATTTAGATGGCGACATGAGATGTGGGCACGTTAACCATCCTATATATATAGGTCACACGAAAAAACGTTCAAATGCAATGAATAAATGATATTTTTGTTAAATATTATTGGTCGTTACGTTGCTCCTGTTTCAAAAGTCGATTAAAAGTCATTTTTTATAAAATTTAGTTTTAGGTAAAGGAGTGAAACGTTTTGACAAAAACGTTGAAAGGTAATTAAATTATTTTTTTAATTGATATTTTCATTGAAATTGCATGAAAAAAAGGTAGGGTTAAATAGTCGTGGAAACTTGTTTTGGCTATAATTGGCACTCTTGCCGTTTTTCGCGTCGGGAAATAATTTTTTCAATTTCCAAATGACAACTGTCATCTAGGATTTGCATGAAATCCAGGCTGTCTATCGCACCTCTTGAAACTGCCTCTGAAAACGGTTTCCGAGATAACTTTTACGCGTATCATGTATTCTCATACAAAGTCAAATGCCTATGTCCAATCCGTGTCATCTGTCATTTTTGGAGCTGTCCGCTAGCATGAAATCCAGGCTATCCTCTCTGAAAACGAGACAACTTTTACACGCGTCATGCATAAATAGTCAAATGGCTATTGAGATCCCAACATGATACCCTTTAAGTCTTTCGTTATGCAGTGCTACGAGAAGCCCAACACTTTATAAAAGAAGGGTTGAAAAAATTAATGTCTGTATGTTTAACTACTGATAAATAAAATATTCTTTCATAAATATATAAATTTTTAGTTATCGTACCTATGATCGAGTCTACAATATAGTTGGCTGATAAGCTAAGCTTTATTTTTTAAGAGTATTATAGCAATTTTATCTATTCAAATAGCCAAGTATTATAGTTATACATTTAGTGTATGCTCAAATATAAAAACAAATATCGCCGTTTATTACCTATAATGGATGCCTTTATCTAATTTTCTGAAGGTTAAGCTTATGGATGTATTACCATGAAACTCGTCATAATTTAATAGACTGGCTTATCCCTTGAAGCTTTGAATTTTCTCTCTTGGCCAAAACTAACGTACGCTATGGGCGAACCAATAGGTTATGAAACCGTTGTTGTCATAGCGGGACAGGATTCGTTAAGATTGGTACAGCATTCATTTAGAAACGGTCGTTGCCTAACCTTATTCATTTTAAAGAAAAATTATTAAGCCAAATGTGTAGCAATTTAATTTCAGACTGTAGAAGACATGAGATTGGAACGAGTCACGGAAACAGGACGAGATCGTTCTAAAACCGGCAGGATCTAATGTTAGATAGATGAGCGTCTTAGTGGGACAGATTGATGCGAGAAGAGTTGCGTACGGCTATTTATACAGAATGAATCCAAGCCACGCCCACTGAAAAAAAAAAAAAAAAAAAAAAAAAAATTTTTTTTTTTTTTTTTTTTTTTTTTTCATGTGTCCTTGAATGTGACCTTGACGGAGCAATGTATAAGATATGGCGGAGCTATTTATACAATATTAGTTTTGTGTCAAGTATATTAGTTTTGTGTCAAGTATATTATTTTTATACGTTACGTTATTTTTCGATATGTTATTTTTTACGTTACGTTATTTTTCGATATGTTATTTTTTACGTTACGTTATTTTTAATATGTTATTTTTAATACGTTATTTTTAATATGTTATTTTTAATACGTTATTTTTAATATGTTATTTTTATACGTTACGTTATTTTTTACGTTACGTTATTTTTTATGTTACGTTATTTTTACGTTACGTTATTTTCGTCACTTAACATTTAGCTGACTTCTTGTACAATATTCTCTCCTGTGTTTTGTCCAATTGAAATGTCCACATACTCCAATCTTTGTCCAAAACTGATTTAACCTTAATACCAGGTTTACCAAACGGATCCCTATTATTAAACAGATCGGCTCTGATACAACTTAACAAGCCACTCTTTTCCATAATATCTATTAAGGCAACGGATGCCAGATCAAATACCCCGTTGTTGTATCGAAATTTGGCAAAACATTCTCCGAGAAAGCATCCAGTAACGATCAAACACTCCAGCACCCAAGGTTGATAAGATTCGGCACCACGCCAACGACGATACGTTAAGCTTTTGTTGCGCAAAAGGCCTCGGACTTTAAGAGATATGCTATCAGAATTGAGTATGGCTACTAATTTTTCTTTCAGCTTGGGAATGGCCTCTTCGATCTGTTCGATCTTCATACCAGTAGGTAAAGGCGGTGTCTGAAAATAGTCTTCTAACATTCTCAAAATAGAAAGGGCAAATTTGTGTTCTTTCGGTTTCCATTCTGGATCGTCCCAGTCATTTCTGATGTCGACCATCCTATATTCGCCGGTAGCTTCCCAGTTTGCCAGATGAACGCAGTCTCTGAGTAGGTAATGAAAGACGCTTTGAATGGGATCAGAGAAATCCATTATGAAAAATTGCAAATGTCAGTCCAACAACAATTGTAGAATGAGAAAATGATATAAATCCTAAAGGCAGCCAGGGTATATATAGGGGCAGATTAAATGACCTTGAACCAACCTTGAAAAAAAAAAAAAAAAAAAAAAAAAAAATTTTTTTTTTTTTTTTTTTTTTTTTTTTTTCGTGTGACCTTGAACATATCTTCAAGGACAGATCCATAACTTAAAGGAGCAAAGTTTATTTATTCGATATTAGTTCTTTCGCGTGACCTATATATAGAATGGGTAACGTACCCACATCTCATTTTGTCTCGCCAACAACAGTCATCTAGTTATCATGTCTTCGTAAATCTTTTCGTCCGTTGTACGGTAAAACATTTTACGGATAACTCTAATCGAATCTCATAAAATTTATAAGTTATTTTTTTTACAAATCCAATATTGGTAGCCTATCGATTTAAAAAAAATGGGTCAAACGAGGCTTCCATCGTCAAGATAAGTCATAATGACAAATCTAGACATGAGGAAGCCTCGTTTGACCCAAGTTTTTTAAAATTTCCATGTATATAACTATTGCACATACACTCTTCGCCTTTCCACAATAGCTGTTCGACAAACAGGACAATTTTCCAGTTTGTCCGAACAAGCCATGCAACATACCACATGCCCACAGTCAAAGAATGCCACCTGGCTCTCTTCTGTCAAGCAGACCTTGCATTCGTTCCGTCTCCTCCAACAGGTAGCCAATCTTTTAGAATTGTCAGAAGGGCCGTCCAACAGATCATTTCGGAAAAGGTCTATATATAGTTGCAGCCAGTCCTGCAATTTGGCATTGCCCTCCGTTTTAATATGAACATCAAATATAGCTTCCGAAGACATAGGAAAATCAGCCGCGACCCGTCCATATCTCCAGAGTCTCTGCATTTCTGCTACGTCGGAAAACAGGCTCACGTAGTTAAACATTTCTTCTATTTCAAAAACTGGAAAGGAATCTATATGTTTGGTGGCACGATACTGAGAAAATTCGTAAATATCATTAAACTGCAGCAGCAAACCCACATCTACTGCCGAAACGTAAGTCATTCCGTCAGAGGCTAGGGCAGACCTCAAGCCGATATGGCCTGGGAAAAATAATCTCATCCACATGACTTGAGAGCTAGTGAGCAATTGAAATTACAAGCGCTGAGCACCGGCTTTTATAGTAGAAGCATATCCTTTAAAACAGGATGCGATAAAGTTATTTATATGAGTTACATAAGTCCAAGAAAACAGGATGAGGCCTTGACCTTTAAAGCAGGAAGAGATAAAGTTATTTATACGAGTTGCATAAGTCTTTGAAAACAGGATGCATGTAGGAAGCGGCTAAAATTATAATCAGATTTATAAAAAAACTGTTGACAGGATATTATGCAGCGAATTCTATATATATATGCTTAAGTCAATATAATTTATAGATATTTTTTTCTAATTGGTTATTTTTAGACCGGCGAACAAGACAATTTCGCTCGGATTACCAAACGGATTATAGTTGCGATTTAGGTCGCGTTCAATGCAGGCAATATAGCCATAAGTGTCCAACATATCTATCAGCGTTTCAAAAGCCACATCAAACATATCCACATTGCAATTTGTCCAGCAATCTGCAACAATGCATGCTGTAACAATTAAGCATTGTAGAATCCAAACTTGATAACAGCATTGGCCAGGCAGCACAATATCTTCAGCGAACAGATTTTTAATATCAGGAGACATTTTATCGTAGTCGTAATATGCTATGCATTGCAATTGGCCTTTCAACATTCTAAATGCCTTTTCGGGCGTATCGAGTTTGGCCTTCGAATGGATAGAGTTATTCTGAAAATATGCTGTGAGCATTTTTAAAATAGAGCAGCCAAAATTAGATTTCAACAAGACTTCAGAGGTTTCTTGACGATAGGTGAGACTAACGCATTCACGGAGTAGAGTACGAAACTCATTTTGGACAGACATGATGCCAATGAATCCTTTAGAACACAAACCCGCATTTATATAGGCACGATTGCACTGAGAAATTTATAGCGAAGCCACGCCCACTGAAAAAAAAAAAAAAAAAAAAAAAAAAAAAAAAAATTTTTTTTTTTTTTTTTTTTTTTTTTTTTTTTTTTTTTTTACAGTTGGTTGGTTGGTTGATGAAGTTGGATTCTTAAGTTATATTTCTCAGCTGGCTGCTAAAGTTATATTTCTTAGTTGGCAGCTAAAGTTATATTTCTCAGTTGGCCGCTAAAGTTATTTTTCTCAGTTGGCCTCTAAAATTATATTTCTTTATCCAATCATTGTAGATGGCGCTGCAGTCTATATATATAGTATATATATAGTATATCTATTAGGGTGGGTGGGAGTGGAATTTATTTCTTCTACTGTAAGGTCATGCATAAACTAGCTCCTGATGTCTAAACCCATTTCCTTTAAAATAGGATGGGGATAGCGTTATTTATACAATATTGGCTTTGAAAACAAGATTTTATAGACTTTTGTCTGACAAATGACATGATCTTGCAGGTTTTCATGAAATCAGAATAGATCATAGGCTTTTATAGAAAAATTTAACTCTCTAGTCTCCATCAATGTACATCTTGCTCAAAACACATTACGAGACATAGTGACTAGACGACCGTTGCAGGCAAATGTCGAGACACAATGAGAGTGTAGTCATGTTAGCCATAGTATATATAGACAAGCTTCAAGGGTGGGCGTGGCACCTAAAAAAAAAAAAAAAAAAAAAAAAAAAAAAAAAATTTTTTTTTTTTTTTTTTTTTTTTTTTGGTGTGACCTTGAATACATCTTCAAGGACGGAGCAGTATCTTTAACTTGACGGATTTATTCAGCATTAGTTTTTTTCATGTGACCTATATATAGAATTGTTAAAGTGCCCACATCTCATTTTGTCTGCCAACGACATCCGTTTGGAAAAGCCTGGCATGGCTCTATATAAATTTTAAGCCTCGCTGACCTACCGGGTCTAAAGAAATCCATCGAAAATCGTGACGAGATTCAAATCATCCATTGTACGGTAAAACATTTTAAATAAAAGGCTTACGTAGACTCCAACAACATGTCTGCCTATTTTCTACGAACCAATGTATTTTTAAACCCCACCCTCAAGTACCTCAAATCTAGCTGGAGTCTCATATTTACGATAAACACAGGTCTCAGACACAGTCGCCAGCGATATTATTCGAGCATTTTAACCCATCGATCCAAAAATTAATATTGACACAATTATCAGAAAAAACTGTCTTTCAGGCAAGCTAATGCTTATATAGAACCTTGTCGGTAAAAATTCAAAGGTTGTCCAGCAAAGCTAATTGTTTAGACTTTGCAGAGAGACCAGTTAATATTTTCAAAGCCTAAGACCCTCTATCAAAACTTGTTGTCGAAAAAACCAAAATTAACTCGTGAGTACGCTATACATTAAAAAAAATATGCTAATATTGTAAATTTATACATTAGAATTTAAAATAAATAGAAATAAAATATTTTTTAAATCTGTATTTAAACATGCAGATATTTTCTGCCAGTTAATATTTTCAAAGCCTATGCCCCTCTATCAAAACTTGTTGTCGAAAAAAACAAAACTAAACTGTGAATATGCTATAAATTAAAAAAAAATATATACTAATATTGTAAATTTATACATTAGACTTTAAAAGAAATAGAAATAAAATATTTTTTTATCTGTATTTAAACAAGCAGACATTTTCCGCTCCGCGGAAAATGTCTGCATGTTTAAATACAGATAAAAAAATATTTTATTTCATACTCAATTATTAGTATAGCTGAAAATATATATGTCTCTAATTTACACCGACCCCCAATCTATAAAGCTAACAAGGTAGCATTAAAAAAAAACGTGTGACCTTGAAGCTCGTTGCCACAAAAAGCAAGTCGGAGCAAAATAGGAGAAGGTAGGAGCATGAATCGTAGCTACCCTATAGAAATGGATAGATTTTTTTTTTTTTTTTTTTTTTTTTTTTTTTTTTTAATATTATATTTTATATTATATATTATATACTAAATATTATATACTAAATATTATATTATATTATATTATATTATATTATATTATATACATATTTATATACATATATACTTATATACATATATACTATTTATACTATATTATATTATATTATATTATATTATATACTTATACTTATATAATATTAATATAAATATAAATATAAGTATAAGATATGTAATAAATTTCTAAAGATATTAGTAGGGATAATTTTAAATATAAGTATAAGATATGTAATAAATTTCTAAAGATATTAGTAGGGATAATTTAGGGAAAAAAATCAGAAAATTAGTATATACTGAAATTTGGTTTATCCCTACGTTTTCCCTAAAATACATTTACATAAGGATTTTCTGTAGGGAAAAATAAACCTTCTACATGACAAGCTCATCCTTATAAAATATCTTCTTAAAAATATAAATTTTCAGTGTCCATAATCGATTCTGATATTTTGAAAACCCTCAGTCCGTATCGAGTTTGGACATCCTCTTGGTTTAGGAAACAATACTTTAAACCTTGGGTCTACGAAAATTATTTTGGATAGGCCCAATGATTTCTTTAGAATCCAAACAGCAAGGCTAATCGGTGTCAATCTTACACGATTAAAAATTTAATATCGATGTCTGATCAGTAGGTTAAACTACATTTAAGAAAAAAATCTTTGCGTCGACTTTGCAGAGAATCCTTTGATATTTTCCAAGGGTAAGCCCTTCGTTCAAACTTGTTATCGAAAAAACTAAAATTGACCCGTGAGTATCCTATAAATTTACAAGATTTCATACTAATGTTGTAAATTTAGGCCTTAGAATTTAAAATATTTTATTAATAATTATATAGATTCAGAGACGAAGCCATCCAGACAATATTTTCAGAGGCAAGGCCTTAATAAGGTAATCTGCGAAAACGAAAAATATTAAACTACATTTTAAAAAAAAAATAACATAGTTACCTGGACTTTGCAGAGAGTCTTCAGACCAGCTATTTTCAAAACCCTTTCATCGTTGTCGCCACATATGTAGGAGTAATGTTAGAAAATGAGATTTGTCAGCTGCTTATATAGGCGCTATCAAGGTCACAAGGTCACACACAAAAAAAAAAAAAAAAAAAAAAAAACAGTTGGTTGGTTGGTTGGTTGATGAAGTTGGTTTCTAAAGTTATATTTCTAAAGTTATATTTCTCAGTTGGCTGCTAAAGTTATATTTCTCAGTTGGCTGCTAAAGCTATATTTCTCAGTTGGCTGCTAAAGTTATATTTCTTTAGCCAATCATTGTAGATGGCGCTGCAGTCTATATATATAGTATATCTATTAGGGTGGGTGGGAGTGGAATTTATTTCTTCTACTGTAAGGTCATGCATAAACTAGCTCCTCATGTCTAAACCCATTTTCTTTAAAATAGGATGGGGATAGCGTTATTTATACAATATTGGCTTTGAACACAAGATTTTATAGACTTTTGTCTGACAAATGACAAGATACTGCAGGTTTTCATGAAATCAGAATAGATCATAGGTTTTTATAAAAAAATTTAACTCTCTAGTGTATATCAATGTACATCTTGCTGAAAACACATTACGAGACATAGTGACTAGACGACCGTTGCAGGCAAATGTCGAGACACAATGAGAGTGTAGTCATGTTAGCCGTAGTAAATATAGACAAGCTTCAAGGGTGGGCGTGGCACCTGGAAAAAAAAAAAGAAAAAAAAAAAAAATTTTTTTTTTTTTTTTTTTTTTTTTTTTCGTGTGACCTTGAACACATCTTCAAGGACGGAGCAGTATCTTTAACTTAACGGATTCATTTATGCAACATTAGTTTTTTGGTGTGGCCTATATATATATCATGTCTCCGTTTTAAAACATTTTAAATAAAATACCGGTATCCAGCATAATGTCTAATGAATCAATATAATATGGCTAACGTATCCAAATCATCATTGCGTATGACCAGCAACCGTCTGGCTTCATGATAATCTATAAAAACCCATGACCTCATTCTGATTTCACTACAGCTCCTATGCCAAGTACCGCAAAGCTGGGTGAACCTACTTCTTTACGCATCTAAAGGTCTATCAGACAGTCACCAGCAATACGTTTCGAGCATATTTCACCCTTTCAGAAATTCAAACGATAGCTCCTATGCCAAGTACCGCAAAGCTGGGTGAACCTATTACTTTACGCATCTAAAGGTCTATCAGACAGTCACCAGCAATAATTTTCGAGCAACTCCACCCTTTCAGATTGGAATAATAAATTTTTAGAATTTAAATATTTTATATGTTTATGGAATCGTTAAGATTGGTACAGCATTCATTTAAAAACTGTCGTCGCCTAACCTTATCCATTTTAAAAAAAATTATTAAGCCAATTGTGTAGCCATTTAGTTTGAGACGGACACGATAAACGGATTTAATTTTGGATCTGCTGAATGCCCATCTCTAATTTGAGCCTTCTCACGTCAAAATTCCCAATCTTAGTTTTTCAAGAGTGCAATATCTACATTCAATTTGGATTGCAAGTCAAACATTTGTTGTTTTAAATTTAGCATTTCAGCCTTTGCGTCGTTGTCCAAATTACGTACATACTCAGCCAAGACCGAAAAAGAATAGTCGCATGAAATTTAAGCTTTCGATTGCACCTCTTGGAATGGTCCCTGTCCGAGACATCTCATGTCAAAATCAGACGAGTCCAATAATAGACGCTGACGAGACATTAGAAATTAAAGCATGCAGTCATGTAAATTTTTACAATTAAGATTTAAAAATTACAGTTACGATCTATTCAAACTACAGCTCTTATACCAAAGTACCGCAAATCTCAGCAACGCTGACGAGACATTAGAAATTTAAGCATGTAAATTTTTACAATTAGGATTTAAAGATTACAGTTACGATCTATTCAAACTACAGCTCCTATGTCATGTACCGAAAATCTCAGCAACGCTGACGAGACATTAGAAATTTAAGCATGTAAATTATTACAATTAGGATTTAAAGATTACAGTTACGATCTATTCAAACTACAGCTCCTATGCCAAGTACCGCAAATCTCAGCAACGTTGACGAGACATTAGAAATTTAAGCATGTAAATTTTTACAATTAAGATTTAAAGATTACAGTTATGAGGGTATTCTATTCAAACTACAGCTCCTATGCCAAGTACCGCAAAGCTGGGTGAACCTACTTCTTTACGGCATATAAAGGTCTATCAGACAGTCGCCAGATTTATTCTTCGAGCAACTCCACCCCGCCAGAATTGTTCACGTTCGGTTCGAATAATAAATATTTAGAATTTAAATATATTATTTAAATATTTTATTTTAATAATAAAATATTTATTATTTAAATATTTTATTTTAATAATAAAATATTTATTATTTAATTATTTTATTTGTTTATCGAATCGTTAAAAAAAATATATTATTTGTTTATCGAATCGTTAAAAAAATATTATTTGTTTATCGAATCGTTAAAAAAATATATTCAATATTGGTACAGCATTCATTTAAAAAATGCCCTTATTCAATATTGTAAATTTCTATCTCAGATTTAAAGACATTAACCAATCAACCAATCATGCTAAAGTATCTTAATGTTAGGAGCGTTTTAGTAGAAGGTTGATGCTAGAAGAGATTCAGACAGAATGAAGGAATGAAGGTTTGAGTACAGCTATTTATAAAGAATGAATCCGAGTCAATCAACCAATCAACCAACCTTGAAAAAAAAAAAAAAAAAAAAAAAAAAAATTTTTTTTTTTTTTTTTTTTCAAGGTTGGTTGATTAGTTGATTAACTCTTGCTAACACATATATCATGCTAAAGTATATACACTATCATTGTCCAGCAATACTTATTTGTTTCAGCGTCTATAAATATCTTTACTGCATCCTGTTTCCGTGTTCAGTATCCTGTTTTCAATGCAAATGAGTTATGCAATATCCAGCGATAAATTATTCTATAAAAAGCCTTATCTCATCCTGTTTTCGTAGAAAATGAGTTATGCAATCCTTCAGATTGACTATATAAATATTTTACTCTTTAAATATTTATTATCTAAATATATTATTTGTTTATCGAATCGTTAAAAAAATATATTCAATATTGGTACAGCATTCATTTAAAAAATGTCCTTATTCAATATTGTAAATTTCTATCTCAGAGTCAAAGACATTAGCTATCTCAGTTTCAAAGGCATTAGTATCGTTTCAATATTGAAATATTAATATTATCTATCTCAGAGACCCCATTCAAAGTCTCAATTTTTACCCATCCAATATTGGCTTACTACCGTCGCAAAAAAATGGGCCGAACGAAGCGTCAACGACAGAAATCTGCCATGAGACGCTTCATTCGGCCCATTTTTTTGCCCCCTCCAATTTAAATCTCTAAGGCATCAGTTTATACCAGCGAGATCGATTCCCCACGAAGACTTTGATTTTGGACGGAGGGGTGTCTGTCCAAGAAATAGTCTCAAATCTATCTTCGTGTAGGCGAGGGTCATCATCGTGGTCTCCATCATAGAACAGCAGGGTTCTTTCTATGAAATCCTTTAAGAATTCATCTATGAAGACATCAGAATTCCTCACGATCCGAATTCTGACTGCTTTATGGATGCATGCAGTTGGCACTATAGGATCTAAGATGTCAATCTTAGCAGATTTCATCATGGCCTCAAAACCCATGGTCGACAGCGCATCTCCGAAATGAATCTCTTCTATTGGATACACCCAGGTATTAGCTAAAGAGACAGGTATCCTGAACCTTTTGTAAACGAGGTCCCTCACCTTTAGCTTGGTAGTTTTTTTTACGTATGCACTACCCTTACCCATCAGCTTGGCCACATCAGAGGCCCTGACGAATAAAAGTCCATCCGCAGAGACTACGAATAGGATTTTAGCATCAAGCTGTGGATGTTCAATTGTGAATAGCATGACTTAATGCAACAGAAGTCAAAATGATGCAGGCTCTTAGAGGCAGCTCGTATATATACCCGATTCGCGACCTAATTTTAGCAAGCTTTCTTAGAAAACGTGACCTTCTGATAAAATTCTTCTAGCTGTTGACAGGATATTATGTAATCCTTAGGACGCGATAAACTTATTTTTAGAATTAATTTGTCGTTTGAGCGGGATCTTGCATAATCTACAGGACGTGCGTAAGAGGATGTGCGTCAGAGGATGTCGATAAGAAATTTAGATAGAAATAGAGATTGCTGCTAGTATAAATACAGGCTGCTGGACGAGACATTTCATTCTGACTGCTTGATATTCTAAAAGCTCCAAAATGATATTTCAAATTTTAGCTGAAGAGTTAAACGTGAAATTTACTTGTTTTTTGACTTTTGACGGTGACATTTTTATCAAAGGTTCAGACGTAGCTCGTACCATGGGCTATCAAAATTCTTCTGGCGTTTTAAACTTATGTCATCTTACAGTGACTGACATCGCTCCCGAGGGCTTGAGCCTGCCTCCGTCTCTAGCCAAGACACGTATTTTTGGATTGGAAGATGCCAACACGCTGTTGGATATGCATCCAGGTGAATTTCAATCCTTATTTCAGGGGCCTATCGAGATTCTGTCGCCGATAGAGTGTACGTTCAACATCAGAAGGCCCATACGTATCAAGATAGCATGCATTAGCTCTTCCAATGCTACCATGGAGAGTTTTATAGCTGATTTGAAAATATCCATGGACTCTTACCTGCAATCTGTACCGATGGATAGCTATGTCTTCGGAGAGAGGTACGGAGACTTGGAGCTAGGGTATTTCCCCAAAAAAATAAAAGTTTTGGTGGGAAACAAGCCCTACTTCTATAAATCCTCGTCTTAAGATCAGGACGAGGTGCAAAAAAATGGGTCGAGCGAAGCCTCTCATGACATAAGTCATTGAGGCTTCGCTCGGCCCATTTTTTTGCGATAGATAGAGTGCCAACATTGGATGCGTACCGATTTGAACTTGTAATTTTCAAGGGATATGGCTTAGCTATAAGATAATTTTGATAAAATATCTATAGACAAATTTAAGGTATCTGAATTTAAAAATTTAATTGTTTCATTTAAAATTTACTGTGTAAAATTTAAAATTTTTAAAGACTAAGTGTGGCGGTCATTATAATCTAATTTCTAATTTTTCAAGGGATATGGCTTAGCTATAAGATAAATATGAAACTTGGTAAAATATACAGACTCGATAGCTAAATTTAAGGGATCTGAGTTTAAAATTTTAATTTTTTCGTTTAAAATTTACATTTTTTTCGTGTAAAATTTAAAATTTTTAAAGACTAAGTGTGGCAGTCATTATAATCTGATCTCTAAATTTTCAAGGGATATGGCTTAGCTATAAGATAAATATGAAACTTGGTAAAATATACAGACTCGATAGCTAAATTTAAGGAATCTGAATTTTAAAATTTAATTTTTTTCATTTAAAATTTACATTTTTTATGTAAAATTTAAAATTTTTAAAGACTAAGTGTAGCCAAGCCAACATTGAATGCGTACCGATTGTAATTTTCAAGGGATATGGCTTAGCTATAAGATAAATATGAATCTTGGTCGATAACTAAATTTAAGGGATTTGAGTTTAAAAATTTAATTTTTTCATTTAAAATTTATATGTAAAAATTAAAAATTTTAAAGGCTAAGTGTAGCCAAGCCAGTTATTATGATCTGATCTCTATAAAAAGATTTTCGAGAAACTATTGACAGGATGCTTGATAAGCGGCTCCGATTAAAATTACAATCAGATCTCTATAAAAAGATTTTTCGAGAAGTGTTGACAGGATATTATGTAAGCCTTTCCTCAGGATGCCCGGTTATAATCAGATCTCTATAAAAAGATTTTTCCAGAAGTATTGACAGGATATTATGCAAGCCTTTCCTCTTGATAAGCGGTTCCTAGAAATTTACTATCAGATCCTATTGATAAGACCGGGTATATATACGAGTGTCCAGCGAGAGCTCTTCAATTGCTAGTCGATCTCTCTACTAGCTGCTTAGATTCATTAGCTCTCTGTCAGTCATGTTTTTCCATGTAAAAAATTATGCTTATGGCGTTGCCTTTAAATGCCTAATGGCCACTGATGGCACCCTGTTTGTCCGGGCTGAGGACCTGGCTATTTATTCGAGGCACCCTCTAGATCTAAAATTTGCCGAAAAATATGCAGGCCTCACCGTCCGAGATGTGATGGACCCTAAAATCGATTTACCTAAATGGCTCGCTAAGACGAGAATCTTCTCCATTAGCGAAGCCAAACATCATTTGAAAGGGTTCATGGGCGAACAGGAATTTGATGAAATGTTCGATGGTTCGGCCATGGTGAAATACCAGGCTAACATGAAGCTCAGCTTCGTGAAAGCCATTGGTGTTCGATTTGTCGAAAGGTCCCGTACCAAGTTCGAAGACTTCCTTGCCGCCTACCAACTACAGGTGAGGAAATTTTTTGAGCTTGAGTATGAGGACTATGAATTATACAAATCTCAAATGACCGGACCGTTGAAGATGACCATCAGGAGGCTATCTAATGAGCAACAAATAGAGAGCTTATGTTGATCTTTCAAATGAGAGTAAAAAAATGGGTCGAACGAGGTGTCTCATGGCAGAATTTCTGTCTTTGACACCTCGTTCGACCCATTTTTTTGCGATAGATATAGTGCCAATATTGGACGGGTTTAATTTGAGACTTTGATATTAAATTTATAAAAAAATCTATTTAAGCTAGTATCGAAGAGATTATCAGGATAGCATGAAGACTATTTAAACATATAAACTATAATAAGCCAATATTGTAGAAATTAAATTTAAGACTCTGGAAAACGAGATAAAATGGTATCAATTTAAATGTATAGATAAAAATAACTAAGCCAACAGAGACATGACTGGACAATGACGGTTTGGATACGTAAGCGAGTTTATCTCTCTATATATATAGATGGTATGAAGCCACGCCCACAAGAAATCCAACGACCTTGAAAAAAAAAAAAAAAAAAAAAAAAAAAAATTTTTTTTTTTTTTTTTTTTTTTTTTTTTTTCGTGTGACCTTGAACACATCTTCAAGGACGGAGCAGAATCTATAACTTAACGGAACTAACCTCATTTATTGAACATTAGTTTTTTTCGTGCGTCCTATATATAGAATGGCTAGCGTACCCACATCTCATTTTGTCTCGACGTCTGCCAACAACAGTCATCTGTAAAATATTTTGAATTTGTAATTTTCAAGGGATATGGCTTCTCTATAAGATAATTATGTATCTTGATAAAATATCTGTAGATAAATTTAAGAGATCTGAGTCTAAAATTTTCGTTTAAAATTTTAACTTTTTGTGTAAAATTTAAAAATTTTAATGGCTAAGCTAGAGATAGAGTACCAATATCGTAACGATTTGAAGGGATATGGCTTCTCTATAAGATAAATATGAATCTTGGTAAAATATACAGACTCTATAGATAAATTTAAGAGATCTGAGTTTATAAATTTAATTTTTTCGTTTAAAATTTTAATTTTTTGTGTAAAATTTTAAATTTTTAAGGGTTAAGCTAGATATGTAAATATTTCACAGTTGGTTTCTAAAGTTATATTTTTTTATCCAATCATTGTAGATGGCGCTGCAGTCTATATATATAGTATATATATAGTATATCTATTAGGGTGGGTGGGAGTGGAATTTATTTCTTCTACTGTAAGGTCATGCATAAACCAGCTCCGTGATACCCAAACCCGTTTTCTTTAAAATGGGATGGGATAACGTTATTTATACAATATTGGTTTAGAAAACAAGATTTTTATAGACTTTTGTCTGACAAATGACAAGATGTTGCAGGCTTTCATGAAATCAGAATAGATCATGGGTTTTTATAAAATATAATAACATAAAATATTTTTTTATCTGTATTTAAACAAGCAGACATTTCCGCTTCGCGGAAATGTCTGCATGTTTAAATACAGATAAAAAAATATTTTATTTCAAACTCAATGATGTCTCTTATGTAAAATGTCTTTAATAAACCGTACTTTTTCCGACAGCGGTACCATGATTTGTTTCAAGCCAAAAATGCGTATCTTATCCTCTAGCAGTACGTTCCTCGATTGTATCCTGAACGAATCGCTTACGTAGCCTATACCTATATTAGAGCCATCCATTTTTTTCGGTAGCGATTAAAGGTACGCCAAAATAAATTTGACTCGCGATACTTAATCATCGTAAAAAGTTTGAATAGATTAGAAACAGGCTAAGATAGCGTATTGTTAATCTGCCAGACATAAATTAGAAACGTTCCATGGCTAAGCTAGAGATAGCATATCGTTCTAAAGCCGGCAGGATCTAACAATGGATAGATTTACTGGGACAGAAGAAGACTGATTGGAGAAGAGTCGGCTATTTATATAGAATGAATTCAACCAACCAACCAACTGTAAAAAAAAAAAAAAAAAAAAAAAAAAAAAAAAAAAAAAAAAAAATTTTTTTTTTTTTTTTTTTTTTTTTTTTTTTTTTTTTTCACAGTTGGTTGGTTGGTTGATAATCTTCTCTATATATAGGATCGCTGACGTGCCACCTCCTCATTCTATCTAGATCTTTGCCAGCAACGGTCATATCTCTCATCTGTTAAAATTTTCAATTTTTCAACTAGGCATAGTGACTAGATGACCGTTGCTGGCAAATGTCGAGACACAATGAGGAGGTAGCAAGTCAGCGATCCTATATATAGAGGATATAATCAACCAACCAACTATGAAAAAAAAAAAAAAAAAAAAAAAAAAAAAATTTTTTTTTTTTTCTTTTTTTTTTTTTTTCACAGTTGGTTGGTTGGTTGATAATCTTCTCTATATATAGGATCGCTGACGTGCCACCTCCTCATTCTATCTAGATCTTTGCCAGCAACGGTCATATCTCTCGTCTGTTAAAATTTTCAAATTTTCAACTAGGCATAGTTACTAGACGACCGTTGCTGGCAAATGTCGAGACACAATGAGGAGGTGGCAAGTCAGCGATCCTATATATAGAGGATATAATCAACCAACCAACTATGAAAAAAAAAAAAAAAAAAAAAAAAAAAAAAAAATTTTTTTTTTTTTTTTTTTTTTTTTTTCATAGTTGGTTGATTATCTCCTCTATATATAGGATCGCTGACTTGCCACCTCCTCATTCTATCTCGATATTTGCCAGCAACGGTCATATCTCTCTGTTAAAATTTTTAGAAAATTAGTTTGTCGCTTGTAGCCTTCAAGATGTACCGATAAAATTCTTCTAGAACAAATCTGTTGGCAGGATATTATGTAAACCGTTTCCTCAAAAACAGGACGTGATAAGTTTTTTATAGATGCGTCAAGCCTCTCTAATCTATAAAAGGTCATCCTGTCGAGCCTTATATAATATTTCTGACGTCGTTTCTCAGAACCGCTTATCAGATCTCACGCATCCGCTTGCCAGAGTATAAATACGAGCCTCTCGCCTCAGCTTATTCATTCTGAGCCTCTGTTTTTCAAAATGGAAATGTTTTCTTTCGACTCTCTGACCGACGAGCGATTTGACTATGACTATGCCGTAAAGCCTGGATGGAATGTCTTGAATACGTCTCGTCTTTCTCTCGAGTTATTATGCAATTATAATCGAGACATGTCCATGCCAACTCCAAAACCAGTTTCCAGACCATCTCCAGTTTTCAAATCTAAACGCGTTCCAGTTCCAGTTCCAGTTCCAGCTTCTAAATCTGTTCCAGTTCCAGTTCCAGTTCCAGCTTCTAAATCTGTTCCAGTTCCAGTTCCAGTTCCAGCTTCTAAATCTGTTCCAGTTCCAGTTCCAGTTCCAGTTCCAGCTTCTAAATCTGTTCCAGTTCCAGTTCCAGTTCCAGCTTCTAAATCTGTTCCAGTTCCAGTTCCAGCTTCTAAATCTGTTCAAGTTCCAGTTCCAGTTCCAGCTTCAAGACCAGTTCCAGCTTCTAAATCTAAACCAGTTCCAGTTCAAATTTCAATACCCATGTCAGAGATGATTTATTTTAAAGTACCAAGGCTATTAAGCCCGCTACCAAAATCTCCAGAGTCCAACGTAACAACTTATCGTGCCTGGAAGCCTCCACCGAAGATAGATTTCGTGGTACGACCTAAATTAAAAACTGCTGGCTTTGAAGATCCAAGAATTAGAAAACGGCATGGCATAGTCGTTGTCAAATCGAACGTCAATTTGAGAGATGGAAAATGCTACAGCCTTATAAATACAGAGGCTAGAAAATACTACAGTTGGGTTTAAACCCAAACGATTTATAAAAAAATCGGGCCGAACGAAGTGTCTCATGGCAGATTCCTGTCTTTGACACTTCGTTCGACCCGTTTTTTTTGTAACAATTATATTGCCAATATTGGATGCGTACCGATTTGTACTTTAAGATTTTGAACGGATACTTAAGATTTTGAATGGATACTTTTATAACTGAAGTCCCTGAGATATAAATTTATATATAAACTATTATCAACCAACTTAAAAAAATTTCAAGATTGGCAAAAAAATATTATTTAGAAATCAAAAACTATAAAATCGAAATGATAAATTTTGAAAAATTTTCCAGATTGGTGAAAAATGGCAAAGTCTCAAAAAAATAGTATCTTGAAAAAAATTATAGAAATATAAAATCAACCAAAGACACTTTAGCATGATATATATATAGGTTAGCTAATGTCAATCAACCAACCAACCAACCTTGAAAAAAAAAAAAAAAAAAAAAAAAAAAAAAAAAAAATTTTTTTTTTTTTTTTTTTTTTCAAGGTTGGTTGATTGGTTGATTGACTCTAACTAAACCTATATATATATATATCATGCTAAAGTATCTACACTATCATTGTCCAGCAATGCTTATTTGTTTCAGCGTCTATAAAAATCTTTACCGCATCCTGTTTCCGTGTTCGGCATCCTGTTTCTGTGTCCTGTTATGCAATATCCTGTTTTCGCGTTCAGCGACAATAATTCTATAAATAGCCTTATCTTATCCTGTTTTCGTAGAAAATGAGTTATGCAACATTCTGCCTTCACTATATAAGCTCTGCCATTCGATCGAATAGTCATTCTCTCTTCGGAGCTTGAACTGCTAACATGTATAAGCATCAATGCTCTGTGAAGAAACTTAAAGCGGCTAACGCTCTTCATAACCTTTTCGGAATGACTGAGCCTTTTCCAAATATTCTTTCGACTTCTGTCAAGAAGCTGAAGAAATATCCTCATTTCCAAACAATGATCGGAGAAGGCAAAATCCATATGTTCTGCCTACATCTGACACCTGATCATAATATTTCGTTTAAAAAACGTACTCTGACGGACAAGATCCTGAATACGATTCCAGCACTAGGCAGAGAGGCCCAGACAATCTATCCGTTGAGACCTCAAGACATAAAATGGATCACTGTTATGAACAGATTCAAAAGACCCCCCAGCGAAGCCAACAGAACCAACGCTGATATGAGAATTGGTTTCAAGTGCCCCCATAACCAATTTCTGGTGAAAGGTCATTTCACGTTTGGACAGAGAACCGTTGGGCAAGGATGCGCCCATATTATCCAGACGTTGGACGCACCATTGCTGTTCTATGTGAGACCCCCCAACGAGACACGAGTGAGAGCTGACAGCAGATATTTCTCAGGGGACAAGCTTCACTTCTACGAGAGGTTCATATTGATTGCTCGCTCAAGCTACAAGATACCTGCTGGCACTACCTATATTTTATTTACGACGCAAAAGAATTTCTTCAGTCTACATGTTGTGAAGGAGAGCTTGAAGCTGGGTTTCAAGGTAAAAAATCCGTTGGTAGAAAGAATCACGAAAATAGACGGGATGTATGAGGTATCTGTGCCAACACCTATGATACCTCATATGGATGATGATGACGAGCCACCCTCTGAATATATTCAAACAGCTCCAATCTCAGAGCCAGAACCATCCCAAGAGCCAGAACCATCCCAAGAGCCAGAAACCGATTTGCCAGAAATCTATTTGCCGACGAACCCTCCTGTTGTGTTGGACAAAACAATAACCGTGGTCACTACAAATTATGCAGAACAATATAACTCTCAAATCTGGAAAGTATTGACAGATCCCCTTAAAAACAACTTCGTACGCACCTATGGGCCTGATCTACCTGGAATGGATATGAGAACTGCATCGGTAAAACGTAAGGCCGAAAAGAATCCCAAGCGTTTAAAGAAACGTAAGCTCACCTTCAAGGACGCTGCAACAAATACAGAGCCTGAAACTAGAGAACCAGAGCCTGCACCTATTGCAAATCCAGAGCCTGCACCTATTGAACATTCAATGCCTTTTGTTGAAAATCCAGGATTTCATAGTGAATGGCCTATTCAAAGCCCAGCGGTACCTGAAGATCTTAATAATATAGTATGCTCTCCCATGCCAGATCAGCTACTACTAGACTCTATGATGAAAGATCTCCTGACACCTGGCACTCTAGAATATATAGTAAATGAGTCCGAACAGCCAAATTACATATCACTCTAAAAATATTAAAAATTTAAAAAAATTGGGTCAAACGAGGCTTCCTCATGTCAGATTTGTCATTATGACTTATCTTGACGATGGAAGCCTCGTTTGACCCATTTTTTTTAAATCTATCTCCTACCAATATTGGATTTGTAAAAAAAATAACTTATAAATTTTATGAGTAGACAAATGAAAATTGTCTAAGCCGTTCAACGGAATCGCTTAAAGCGGCTTCAGCTATGCCATCCTATCGATTGGACCTGCAAACGGGACAGCCAACATTATCCATAAAAATTTAACCTCGATAAAATTTGTAGCTTTTAAATTGAGATGCTGAGCCAGAAAAACTGAACGCGTAGAGATTAGCAGCTCATATTGTAAAAATTTAAACGTAATTATGAAAATAGTATTAACGAGATCCAATGACAGAGATCCAAAAAAACTTTAGTAACCAATCGTTTGGTCATGACAATTGAAAAGCGAATCTTGATGAACGAGGAAAAGATATATATATATATCAACCAACCAACCAACCTTGAAAAAAAAAAAAAAAAAAAAAATAAAATAAAATATTTTTTTTTTTTTTTTTTTTTTTCACAGTTGGTTGGTTGGTTGATAATCTTATCTATATATAATATGGCTAACGTGACTACACTCTCATTGTGTCTCGACGTTTGCCAGCAACGGTCGTCTAGTCACTATGTCTCGTAATGTGTTTTCAACAAGATGTACATTGATGGACACTAGAGCGTTAGATTTTTCTATAAAAGCCTATGATCTATTCTGATTTCATGAAAACCTGCAGTATCTTGTCATTTGTCAGACAAAAGTCTTGTTTTCAAAGCCAAAAATGTATAAATATCGCTATCCCATCCTGTTTTAAAGGAAATGGGTTTAGACATCAGGAGCTAGTTTATGCATGACCTTACAGTAGAAGAAATAAATTCCACTCCCACCCACCCTAATAGATATACTATATATATACTATATATATAGACTACAGCGCCATCTACAATGATTGGCTAAAGAAATATAGCTTTAGAAGCCAACTGAGAAATATAGCTTTAGAAGCCAACTGAGAAATATAACTTTAGAAATATAACTTTAGAAATATAACTGTAGCAGTCAACTGAGAAATATAACTTTAGAAATATAACTTTAGAAACCAACCAACCAACCTTGAAAAAAAAAAAAAAAAAAAAAAAAAAAAATTTTTTTTTTTTTTTTTTTTCCAAAGGTTGGTTGGTTGGTTGGTTTGACTGGCTATATATAATTATCTATTTGCCTCCACACTCTCATTGTCTCTCAACATTTGTCAGCAACGGTTGTGTAGTTATTATTGCTCGTAATGACAAATATGATAAATTTGAACCTGTATCTGAAACAGGATTCCATCCAATCGTGTCCAAATGCTAGATCTTCCCATTTTAAATGAAACCTGTTAATTTTGATCGTGGCACAGTCGTCGTGTCGATCTTAAACTTGGTCCATCCAAAAAACCTTCATGAGTCAAGCTGAGTGCATCCCGAAACAAACTAATCAAAATCTGAAACAATTGTTGCGTAGAGAGAATCCGTAAAATTTAGCAAGAGGTCTCTATAAAATTTAAATTGCTGAGAGTTGTCACGACAAATGTAGCAATGAACGCTGGAAAATTTAAATGTAATTATGAAAATAGTATTAACCATTCGTTGAGTAGCATGACAAATGAAAATTGAAACGTAATTAGGAAATTAGTATCAAGATTAGCTTTTCAATTTAATCCTGACCTTTTTCGAGTTTTGTCCAGATGCTATAAAATTGAAACAGGTGTATCTGAAACATTATTCAATCCAAATGCTAGGGCCTTCTCATTTTAAATGAAACCTGTTAATATTGATCGTCTTAAACGTGGATCACTTGGCCATCCAAGAAACCCTCATGAAAATTGAAACCGGCTGAGTGCTATCCTGAAACTGGTGTCACGACAAATTGATATGTACGCTTGAAATCTGAAAGATATATAACCCGTCAAGGTCACACGAGTCAAGCTTCAAGGTCACACTAAAAAAAAAAAAAAAAAAAAAAAAAAAAAAAAAAAAAAAAAAATTTTCAAAGATTTTTTTTTTTTTTTTTTTTTTTATGTGACCTTGAACATAGACTATATATACCCTTGACAAATGAATTTATAAACTATTATCTTTTTTCCTTACTCAGTCTAATATAATTATGGCGGCTCGTGTCACGATGCAAAAGTATAGGAATCTTATTAAGAGAGATGTATTTGAGTTTAAATGTCCCCATTGCCAAGTCCTGATCTTACCTAAAAAATATGAAAAGCATTGTCATGAACAGCGCAACATAGACCCTTTGCTGAAATGTGTTTGGTGTCCTGACAACAAGAGACGGCACACATTCCAGCGGCGAAAGAAATACTTGGCGGCCGATCATCTTATAAACTGTTATTTGCAATTTAAAATTCGGATTGCCAAACCCTTACCCGAAGAAGATGATGTGTCCGTTCCAGATGGATATCCCTTCAACTTCAACCCTATGTGTGAGAATAATGACTTTTTTGGACATGATCAAATTTTTCCAGACGGTAGCCGGGCCTACGAGCCTGTCTGGGAGATTGAGTTACCGGAACCGCCTGTTTCTTTTCAAGACCATTCTCTGAATTTGGCAGCAGCATGCGTCCTGAAATATTTACAAAGCGACCTGGTATTCATTCATGTGATGGTTCGAGCTACGGCCTACGAGAGTTTTCTCTATCGTATGGACGAAGACAACGGTAATACGCGGACTCTACCCTTTTCTTGTTGGTGCGACGGAGGGACCGAATCTGATCCTAAATTCAGGCATCATAGACATATGATAGTCGTATCTCCATCTCTTAAGTATTTTCAGAAAAACGTATGGAATAAGATCCAGCCCGAAGATCGACCTTATTCTGGTTTCAAATGCATCTTGAGCAAAAATATAAAAACCGTCTGGCATTTAGTTAATACTCTTGGCTATCTCAGCAAGCGTAGGTCCAAGTGTAATTTTTCTTTCGACGATTGTCTGGAAGCAGGCAATTTGAACCATTTTTATATCCAAGCGACGCTTCCTAAAGACTACAGGCTGGTCTTGGCTACGCTATGGGACAGGGGTATCATAAGAGTTCTCAATCAGAGATATCATATCTGGGAACCGAAGAGATTGCTAGAAGGCCCTATGTCGTTTGTGGATGGGAAATGGCGCATCAAAATCAAACATTTGCCACAAATAATATTGAATATGGTGCTGCCCGTGTCCGAAACTCTCAAGTCTACGAGGAAACCCACCGAACGCTTCTTACATCTGATCGACGGCAAAAAGATGTATTTCAAGCCAGGCAATCGAACTGAACGCGATTACAAGTTATTTTTTGGCATTGTAAAAGACGAATGGTGGGAGCCCTGCAAGTTGCAGCAGGCCTGTTTTATGTGCGCGAAACCTTATATGCAGATATGCGACGAGCTGAAAAAGGAAATTAGCGAGATGAAAACTCTTTACGAACAAGAGACGCAAGATTTGAGAAAGAAGCTAGAAGCCTTGCACGAAGACAATAGACGTTTGCACGAAGACAATAGACGTTTGCACGAAGACAATAAACGTTTGCACGAAATAATTTATAATTTACAAAACGACGAAATTGTGAGACTGAAAAAAGAAAACGACGCCTTGAAAGCGAAAAATGCCAAACTGAAGTTAGAAAATAGCAGCTTTAAAATAAACATTAAACGTTTCAAGACAGAAAATCTCAATCTGAAGGCAGAGAATGTCAGCTTAGCATCAAACGCTAAACGTCTGAAGACAGAAAATATTCAATTAAAAGATGCAAAGTCTAACTTGACAGGACTTGAGCTTAGACAATGATTATCGAATCCATATAGTTGTTGATAAAAAATTGATCCAATGATAATGTGAGAGTATGTTTAGTATGCAGCCATGCCCAAGGTCAAGGTCACATTAAAAAAAAAAAAAAAAAAAAAAAAAAAAAAAAAAAAAAAATTTTTTTTTTTTTTTTTTTTTTTTTTTTTTTTTTTTTTAAATGTGACCTTGTGACCTTGATAGATTGTTAGCGCCTATATAAGCAGCTGACAAATCTCATTTTCTAACATTATTCATTTAACTATAATATAAGGGCATGGATAGCTATTTAGATCTCGTGTCAAAGGTTTTGGCAAAACCGCAATTGTCTGAGGGTATCGACAATATTTTGCACAAAGACTGTTTGAATCTTATATCTAAAGATTGGGTGGCTCGTTTGAAAAATAACGTGACTTTTCAAGATTATGTCACCGACGCCAAACGGTTATGGAATCCACCTTATATGACGCTGAATTATGAATATGAAGAATCCAAGCGCCCAAATTTTAAAGTTGCTGTCGTTGCATACTGTAAATTTATGAAACGTTATGGGGATAGAGGCCTTCTAAATCCCAAATTGAATTTATATATTATGGCTTCAGAGCCATTACGTTTAATTGCTCGTGCGATGACATCTGATCTCTCAGTTCAAATTTCTGACGATTTTAAATTTTCTTTTCAAGATTGTAGTGGTGTTTTGAATTGTCATGAATGCGGTAAACGTGCAAACGAATTCAAAGCAAAAGGTCATAAAATAGATCTAAGATCTCAACCATGCATACTGGACACCAGCGTATTTACTGGAACTGAAGTCGCGAATCGCTTTTATAGTATGATCGAACCCACGTTCACTGACACGTTTGTAGCCATCTTACAAATAAAAATTAATACGAGATACAGCTATTATACTCAAAATAATCAAAAAATTTTACGTATTAGTGGAAGTATTTTAGATTTCATCGGATTTCAGGAAAGAAAATTAATGGCTTCTAAAACAGCTAATATAGGATTCATAACAGAAATCGATAATCAACCTTCAACGAAGGCTAAGGAGGCTAAACCTTCAACAAAGACTAAGGAGGTAGAATCGTCAACAAAAACCGATGATGAGTTTGGCGATTATTTGGAAGGGATGTTAAACGATTCAAAGATACCTTATGAACCTTTTGATTTGGAAAATACTATTGAGTTGGAAAATACTGAAATTAGTCACGATACCATTGATTTGAATGATGTGGACAATAAGAGAAGCTCTAATGATTTAGACTCGGATTCTAAGAAAAGAAAAATAGATGAGGGTGAAAGTCATATATCACAGTGGCTTTTAAGTGACGATTAATAAATTACGTAAACCACATTTTAGTTTAGTACGACAGTCCCATGAAAAAAAAAAAAAAAAATTTTTTTTTTTTTTTTTTTTTTTTTTAATGTGACCTTGAGCGTGGCTCGTCTATTGCTAACGTACCTTTCTTTTTTTTTCAAAGTTGGCCATTTCAAACTGACTGTGAAATTTTTCAAAGTCCACGCGTTTTATCTTTCTATTTTCAAAATTACATTTAAAGTTTTATGGCCCAGCTCCTGTTTCAGATAACCCTCAGCCCGTTTCAATTTTATCTCCATTTTTACGTGCTAAGCGTCTTCGTTTTCAAGGTTCTTGCTAAGCGATATGTCTTCGTTTTAACATGGCACCTGACTCAATTTTATCATGGCCTCTTGCATAGCTGATCCACGTTTGAGCGACAAGCTAAATTGAATTCAATGCAAGGGAGTCGAGTTAACAGATACCGTAGCGCTGAGAAACGTTCAAAATCTATTGTGAGTCATCTTAAAAGATACCATAGAGGGTCACGTTAAACGATACTATAGCGTGGCGTAAAATATTATCAGCCAATGTAGGGTTAAAAGATACAATAGAATGGAAGAAATACAAAAGTTAAAAATAAATTGGTAAAACCTTTAGGGTTTCGTTGGAAAGGTTTAGTAATATTTAATTTTAAGCTCAATATTATCTTGAGTCAAAATGTAAGTTCGTTATCTGGCTTCAATGAAATGGAAGAAAGACAAAAGTTATAATAAATTGGGGGAAAGATTTAGGGTTTCGTTGGAAAGGTTTAGTAAATTTTAATGTTAAATTTAATGTTGACATTTTATCGAGGTCATAGCGTGGCGTAAAATATTATCAGCCAATGGAGGGTTAAAAGATACAATAGAATGGAAGAAATACAAAAGTTAAAAGTAAATTGGTAAAACCTTTAGGGTTTCGTTGGAAAGGTTTAGTAATATTTAATTTTAAATTTTAAGCTCAATATTATCTTGAGTCAAAATGTAAGTTCGTTATCTAGCTTCAATTTTCAAGGAAATGGAAGAAAGACAAAAGTTATAATAAATTGGGGAAAAGATTTAGGGTTTCGTTGGAAAGGTTTAGTAAATTTTAATGATAATTTTAATTTTGACATTTTATCTTGGGTCAAATGATAGATGCATGCCTATTCACGGGGGTTTCACTTTTGGAAATTCAATTTTCTAATTGCCAGGAAAACTTTTCAAAAGAGATTTTTCAATTCTGCCTGACCAACTGTAACAAATTGCCAAGTTCAATCGGGTCCGTAAAATGTTGCTACCAACATTGGTATTGTAAAAAAATAACTTATAAAATTTTATCAGATTTGATAAGCTTATCTTGACGATGGCCCAGTTTTTTAAATGCTACCAATATTGTAAAAAAATAAGTTATAAAATTTATCAGATATAGTATTTATCAGGCAGTCTTTCGATTTTGACCGTTCAAAGGTATCGTGTAACATGAATTTGGCTTCAGCTATGCAAGAGGCTATGATAAAATTGAGTCAAGCTGACCTGAATCTGAAACAGGTTTTATTTGTCATGTCAAAATGAAGACATATCGCTTAGCAGGAACCTTGAAACCGGACGGCAGGCGTAAAAATTTAAACTGGCTAATATAAACATTGTTGCGTAGAGAGAAAATTTTAACAAGAGGTCTCTATGAAATTCATATTGCTGAGAGTTGTCACGACAAATGTAGCAATGGACGCTGTCAAATGTAATTATGCAAATAGTATTAACCATTCGTTGAGTAGCATGACCAATGAAATATAACAAATGAAACGTAATTAGGAAAATAGTATTAACCAAATGGACTACAGATTAAGGAAGGGACAAATAAATACTTATATACAGACAATCAAGTTTCAAGGTCACATGAAACAAGCTTCAAGGTCACACGAAAAAAAAAAAAAAAAAAAAAAAAAAAAATTTTTTTTTTTTTTTTTTTTTTTTTTTTGTGTGTGTGTGTGTGTGACCTTCAAGCTTGTTTCGTGTGACCTTGAAGCTTGTCTATATTTAATATGGCTAACATAACCATAACCTCATTGTGTCTCGACATTTGCCAGCAACGGTCGTCTAGTCACTATGCCTCGTAATGTATTTTAAGTAAGATGTACGTTTTCATGAAATCAGAATGATATCATGGGTTTTATAGAATATAATAAAATAAATTAAATAAAATATTAGAAATAAAATATATTTTTTATCTGTATTTATACATGCAGACATTTCCGCTTCGCGGAAATGTCTGCATGTTTAAATACAGATAAAAAATATATTTTATTTCATACTCAATTATAGGGTCTCGTAAAGAGTTTCATCTCGCTGATTTCGAGTTTCGGCTTGTATGTCGCAACAGTCTTGCTACAACCTGCACGTTTCCCACGATGCCAAATATCTTATAATTTAGTTCAGTTTGTTTGCCAAGCTCGAAATACGTCGTTCTACCGTTGATCAGATGCACTCAGTGGGTTCTTCACAAGACTTGAAATTTTTGGACACGGGCAGCACCCAATTCAATATTATTTCTGTTAAATGTTTAATTTGGATGCGCCACCAATAAACTCCATTGGGACCTTGATAAGCCAGCTTAAATATCTCTGATCTAAGAGTTTGGTTCGTCAAAGAGCCAATACTAGCTTATAATCGCTCGGCAGCGATATAAAAATGATTCCCACCCGCATCTTTGAAAGAACATTCGGACCGGTCCTAACGACCATGAGATAGAGTACCAATATTGTACCTATTCTAATTTGAAGGGATATGGCTTAGCTATAATATAATTTTGTATCTTGATAAAATATACAGGCTCTATAGATAAATTTAAGAGATCTGAGTTTAAAATTTTAATTTTTTCGTTTAAAATTTACATTTTTTCTGTAAAATTTAAAAATTTTAATGACTAAGCTAGAGATAGAGTACCAATATTGTACCTATTCTAATTTTTAAGGGATATGACTTCTCTATAAGATAAATATGTATCTTGGTAAAATATACAGACTCGATAGCTAAATTTAAGAGATCTGAGTTTAAAATTTTAATTCTATATCTTTTCTCTTGAGACATTTGAAACTTACCGGGTTTGGTTTTACGCTTGTACCAAATTTGATTATGCCATTGCACAACAAAGCCAGGCATTCATTTTATGTTTATCAGACCTCTGATAGTCTTTAGCTAAAATTAAAACTTGCCTTTGCAAAGTGGACAACAGCCATGCAAATACGATATAACTGGAGACCAAAAATTAAACAGCCGTCATGTAGCAATCTAAAAAAATTATGCTGGATTGAAATTATTCAAGCTGCTTATATAAAGTTAATCTAAGCAAGATGACCTTGAAAATATAGCCAGTCAAGTTTCAAGGTCACATGAAAAAAAAAAAAAAAAAAAAAAAAAAAAAAAAAAATTTTTTTTTTTTTTTTTTTTTTTTACAGTTGGTTGGTTGGTTGATAATCTTGTCTATATATAATATGGTTAACGTGACTACACTCTCATTGTGTCTCGACGTTTGCCAGCAACGGTCGTCTAGTCACTATGTCTCGTAATGGGTTTTCAGCAAGATGTACATTGATGGACACTAGAGAGTTAGATTTTTCTATAAAAGCCTATGATCTATTCTGATTTCATGAAAACCTACAGTATTTTGTCATTTGTCAGACAAAAGTCTTGTTTTCAAAGCCAATAATGTATAAATATCGCTATCCCATCCTGTTTTAAAGGAAATGGGTTTAGACATCAGGAGCTAGTTTATGCATGACCTTACAGTAGAAGAAATAAATTCCACTCCCACCCACCCTAATAGATATACTATATATATACTATATATATAGACTGCAGCGCCATCTACAATGATTGGCTAAAGAAATATAGCTTTAGCAGCCAACTTAGAAATATAACTGTAGCAGCCAACTGAGAAATATAACTTTAGAAATATAACTTTAGATATATAACTGTAGCAGTCAACTGAGAAATATAACTTTAGAAACCAACCAACCAACCTTGAAAAAAAAAAAAAAAAAAAAAAAAAAAAAAAAAAAAAATTTTTTTTTTTTTTTTTTTTTTTTTTTTTTTTTTACAGTTGGTTGGTTGGTTGGTTGATATATATTTGTTTCCTCGTTCATCACTTTTCATTTATTAAGATTAGCTTTTCAATTTCATCCCGGCCTTTTCATGTTTTTACCCAAATGCTAAGTTTCAAAAGTCTCGATAAACTTGAAACAGGTGTGTCTTCTCATTTTAAATGAAACATGTCTATCTTAAATGTGGATCGCTTGGCCATCCAAGAGGCCTTCATGAAAATTAAAACCGGCTGGGTGTATCTATGACAAAACGTAGCAATTAGATGTTTGAACTGAGTCCATAACCTTTTACAGTTTCCCTTTAAAATTTGTCTAAACTATAGTAGTCTCTTCAAAAGTATCGTTTAAACGTGGATCAGCTATGCAAGAGGTCATGATAAAACTGAGTCACGTTGCCTGTATCTGAAACAGGTCAAAACGAAGACCTGGCAATTGAAAACGAGGCATCGCTTAGCAGGCAAAATTTAAACGAGCTGGACCATAAACGTAACCGTTGAACTCTGGGCCATGCTTAGCTGTAGCAGCCCATACTGTAAAAATAATATTTATGAGATCTAATGACAAAATGTAGAAAGACAAATGAAAAGCTTAAAAGTAGCGGCCCTGGGTCCAAATACTAGTCTATGGCATCATTTTAAAAGAAACCATTGAGCCATCCAAGAGGCCTTGATAGAATCGGCTGAGTGCTTACCGAACAAATCTATAGGTACGCTTGAAATCTGAAAGATGTAGAGAGTAGCAGCCCATATTGTAAAAATTTAAAATTATAAAATTCAAAAGTGGATATGTAGGAAGGGTTAAGTTTCAAAGTCACATGACGAACAAACTAACTAACCAACAAACTTGAAATGAATCAACCAACCAACCTTGAAAAAAAAAAAAAAAAAAAAAATTTTTTTTTTTTTTTTTTTTTTTTTTTTTTTTTTTTTTTTCAGGTGCCACGCCCACCCTTGAAGCTTGTCTATATATGATATGGCTAACGTGACTACACTCATTGTGTCTCGACGTTTGCCAGCAACGGTCGTCTAGTCACTATGTCTCGTAATGTGTTTTCAGCAAGATGTACATTGATGGACACTAGAGAGTTAGATTTTTCTATAAAAGCCTATGATCTATTCTGATTTCATGAAAACCTGCAGTATTTTGTAATTTGTCAGACAAAAGTCTTGTTTTCAAAGCCAATAATGTATAAATATCGCTATCCCATCCTGTTTTAAAGGAAATGGGTTTAGACATCAGGAGATAGTTTATGCATGACCTTACAGTAGAAGAAATAAATTCCACTCCCACCCACCCTAATAGATATACTATATATATACTATATATATAGACTACAGCGCCATCTACAATAATTGGCTAAAGAAATATAGCTTTAGAAGCTATAAACGTAACCATTGAATTGTAAATGCTTAGCAGCCCATATTGTAAAAATAGTATTTACGAGATACAATGACAAAGCGTAGAAAGACAAATGAAAAGCTTAAAAGTAGCGGCCCTGTGTCCAAATACTAGTCTATGGCATCATTTTAAATGAAACCATTGAGCCATCCAAGAGGCCTTGATAGAATCGGCTGACTGAACAAATCTATAGCTACGCTTGAAATCTGAAAGACGTAGAGAGTAGCAGCCCATAATGTAAAATTTTAAAATTATAAAATTCAAAATTGAATATGTAGGAAGGGTTAAGTTTCAACAAACTAACTAACCATTAAACTTGAAATGAACCAACCAACCAACCTTGAAAAAAAAAAAAAAAAAAAAAAAAAAAAAAAATTTTTTTTTTTTTTTTTTTTTTTTTTTCAAGGTTGGTTGGTTGGTTGATATATATATTTGTTCCTCGTTCATTACTTTTCATTTATAAAGATTAGCTTTTCAATTTCATCCTGACCCTTTTCATGTTTTTATCCAAATGCTAAGTTTCAAAAGTCTCACGCTTCAGCTATGGTATCGATAAAATTGAAACAGGTGTGTCTAAATGCTAAGTCTTCTCATTTTAAATGAAACATGTTAATTTTGATCATGTCTATCTTAAACGTGTATGGCTTGGCCATCCAAGAGGCCTTCATGATACGCGAACCTTGAATTGCTTATAGCATTTCATAAGATGTTCTACCAAATTTGATTTTGCCATTGCACCACAAAGCCAGACATTTATTTTATGTCTATCAGACCTCTGATAATTTTTAGCTAAGATTAACAATTTTCCTTTGTAGTGCGGACAATAGAATGGAACGGCATCTCGATAGAGGGTGTTTCTATAACGTTTTAAATTATGCTTAGCTGCCATGCAAATACAATATAACTGGAGACCAAAAATTAAACAGCCGTCAAGTAGCAATCAAAAAACTTATGCTGGATTGAAATATTTCAAGTTGCTTACATAGAGCTAATCTAAACAAGATGACCTTGAAAATATAGCCAGTCAAGTTTCAAGGTCACATTAAAAAAAAAAAAAAAAAAAAAAAAAAAAAAATTTTTTTTTTTTTTTTTTTTTTTTTCTTTTTTTTTTTTCAATGTGACCTTGAAGCTTGACTCTAGCTAACCTATATAAGCAGCTTGAAAAAATTAAATCCAACATTATTTTTTGAGATTGCTACAGGACGGCTGTTTAATTTTTGGTTTCAAGCTATATTGTATCCGTATGGCAGAAAAAAATCTAAAACGTTATAGAGACACCCTCTATCGAGATGTCGTTCCATTCTATTGTCGGCACTGCAAGGGCAAAGTGTTAATCTTAGCTAAAGACTATCAGAAACATTGTACTGATAAGCATAAGCTGAATGCTACTCTTTGTTGCGTTTGGTGCAAGGGCGAAGTCAAATTTGGTAGAAGAGAAAAAAGTCGTCATGCAGATCATCTCATGGATTGCTATAAGCAATTCAAGGTTCGCGTATCCCAACCCGTCCCCGAGACCCCGTTTTCAGACGGATCGTACATAGAATTCAGTTTCAAACCTATGTGCGATAAACATGATTTTTTCGAGCATGAACAAATATTTCCAGACGGTAGCCGGGCCTACGATCCTGTCTGGCCGATCGAGTTAGAGAGACCGCCCTTTTATTTTGAAGACGAAACGCTGAATTTGGCAGCTGCATGCGTTTTGAAGTATCTCAGAGGCGAAGGAGTATGGTTTCATGGAATGGTTAGGGCTATAGCCTTTAACAGCTTTCTCGAATGCATAGACGCAGACGCTGGTAATACTACCACCCTACCTTTTTCTTGCTGGTGCGACGGCGGAACCGAAAGAGATCCAAAGTTCAGGCAGCATAGGCACATGATCGTGGTGGCTCCTTCCAGAAAACATTTTCTGAATAAGGTGTGGCTTAAAATCAGACCCGAAGAGCGACCTTATGTAGGCTTCAAATGTCTCAAGAGAAAAGACATAGAATCCGTATGGCATTTGGTCAATGCCTTGGGATATCTCAGCAGGCGCCGGTCCAAATGCAGTTTTTCTTTCGACGATTACGCTGTGGGTGGGAAAATGAACCATTTTTATATCCAAGAGACGCTGCCGAGAGATTACAGGCTAGTATTGGCTACGCTCTTTGACGGAGGCATCACCAAACTCTTAGATCAGAGATATTTCAACTGGGATCCGAACACGCTCATCAAGGTACCCATGGAGTTTATTAACGGCAAATGGTGCATCAAAATCAAACATTTGCCAGAAAACATATTTAATTTGGTGCTGCCCGTGTCCAAAAATTTCAAGTCTTGTGAAGAGCCTACTGAGTATTTTTTGCATTTGAT
Organism: Salticus scenicus; assembly: GCA_963930645.1. Classification (NCBI taxonomy): domain Eukaryota; kingdom Metazoa; phylum Arthropoda; class Arachnida; order Araneae; family Salticidae; genus Salticus; species Salticus scenicus. The sequence goes on from OZ005648.1 coordinate 71,815,817, forward strand.
CAATGGTAGAAAGATGTATTTCCAGCCCGGTACACAAACTGACAGAGATTATAAGCTGTTTTTTGGCATCGTGCAAGAAGAATGGTGGGAGCCTTGCAGGTTGCAGCAAGCCTGTTTTATGTGCGCGAAACCTTACATGCAGACATGCGACAAGCTGAAACTCGAAATCAGCGAGATGAAAACTCTTTACGAGACGGACTACAAACTTACGTTGGGTGATCAAAATAAACATGTTTCATTTAAAATGAGAAGGCTTACCATTTAGACACACCTGTTTCAATTTTATCGATACCATAGCTGACTTTTGAAACTTAGCATTTGGATAAAACATGAAAAAGGTCAGGATGAAATTGAAAAGCTAATCTTGATAAATGAAAAGTGATGAACGAGGAAAAAAATATATATCAACCAACCAACCAACTGTAAAAAAAAAAAAAAAAAAAAAATTTTTTTTTTTTTTTTTTTTTTTTTTTTTTTTTAATGTGACCTTGAAACTTGACTGGCTATATTTTCAAGGTCATCTTGTTTAGATTAGCTCTATGTAAGCAACTTGAAATATTTCAATCCAGCATAAGTTTTTTAGATTGCTACTTGACGGCTGTTTAATTTTTGGTCTCCAGTTATATTGTATTTGCATGGCAGCTAAGCATAATTTAAAACGTTATAGAAACACCCTCTATCGAGATGCCGTTCCATTCTATTGTCCGCACTACAAAGGAAAATTGTTAATCTTAGCTAAAAATTATCAGAGGTCTGATAGACATAAAATAAATGTCTGGCTTTGTGGTGCAATGGCAAAATCAAATTTGGTAGAACATCTTATGAAATGCTATAAGCAATTCAAGGTTCGCGTATCATGAAGGCCTCTTGGATGGCCAAGCCATACACGTTTAAGATAGACATGATCAAAATTAACATGTTTCATTTAAAATGAGAAGACTTAGCATTTAGACACACCTGTTTCAATTTTATCGATACCATAGCTGAAGCGTGAGACTTTTGAAACTTAGCATTTGGATAAAAACATGAAAAGGGTCAGGATGAAATTGAAAAGCTAATCTTTATAAATGAAAAGTAATGAACGAGGAACAAATATATATATCAACCAACCAACCAACCTTGAAAAAAAAAAAAAAAAAAAAAAAAAAAAAAAATTTTTTTTTTTTTTTTTTTTTTTTTTTTTTTTCAAGGTTGGTTGGTTGGTTCATTTCAAGTTTAATGGTTAGTTAGTTTGTTGAAACTTAACCCTTCCTACATATTCAATTTTGAATTTTATAATTTTAAAATTTTACATTATGGGCTGCTACTCTCTACGTCTTTCAGATTTCAAGCGTAGCTATAGATTTGTTCAGTCAGCCGATTCTATCAAGGCCTCTTGGATGGCTCAATGGTTTCATTTAAAATGATGCCATAGACTAGTATTTGGACACAGGGCCGCTACTTTTAAGCTTTTCATTTGTCTTTCTACGCTTTGTCATTGTATCTCGTAAATACTATTTTTACAATATGGGCTGCTAAGCATTTACAATTCAATGGTTACGTTTATAGCTTCTAAAGCTATATTTCTTTAGCCAATTATTGTAGATGGCGCTGTAGTCTATATATATAGTATATATATAGTATATCTATTAGGGTGGGTGGGAGTGGAATTTATTTCTTCTACTGTAAGGTCATGCATAAACTATCTCCTGATGTCTAAACCCATTTCCTTTAAAACAGGATGGGATAGCGATATTTATACATTATTGGCTTTGAAAACAAGACTTTTGTCTGACAAATTACAAAATACTGCAGGTTTTCATGAAATCAGAATAGATCATAGGCTTTTATAGAAAAATCTAACTCTCTAGTGTCCATCAATGTACATCTTGCTGAAAACACATTACGAGACATAGTGACTAGACGACCGTTGCTGGCAAACGTCGAGACACAATGAGTGTAGTCACGTTAGCCATATCATATATAGACAAGCTTCAAGGGTGGGCGTGGCACCTGAAAAAAAAAAAAAAAAAAAAAAAAAAATTTTTTTTTTTTTTTTTTTTTTTTTTTTTTTTTTTTCAAGGTTGGTTGGTTGATTCATTTCAAGTTTGTTGGTTAGTTAGTTTGTTCGTCATGTGACTTTGAAACTTAACCCTTCCTACATATCCACTTTTGAATTTTATAATTTTAAATTTTTACAATATGGGCTGCTACTCTCTACATCTTTCAGATTTCAAGCGTACCTATAGATTTGTTCGGTAAGCACTCAGCCGATTCTATCAAGGCCTCTTGGATGGCTCAATGGTTTCTTTTAAAATGATGCCATAGACTAGTATTTGGACCCAGGGCCGCTACTTTTAAGCTTTTCATTTGTCTTTCTACATTTTGTCATTAGATCTCATAAATATTATTTTTACAGTATGGGCTGCTACAGCTAAGCATGGCCCAGAGTTCAACGGTTACGTTTATGGTCCAGCTCGTTTAAATTTTGCCTGCTAAGCGATGCCTCGTTTTCAATTGCCAGGTCTTCGTTTTGACCTGTTTCAGATACAGGCAACGTGACTCAGTTTTATCATGACCTCTTGCATAGCTGATCCACGTTTAAACGATACTTTTGAAGAGACTACTATAGTTTAGACAAATTTTAAAGGGAAACTGTAAAAGGTTATGGACTCAGTTCAAACATCTAATTGCTACGTTTTGTCATAGATACACCCAGCCGGTTTTAATTTTCATGAAGGCCTCTTGGATGGCCAAGCGATCCACATTTAAGATAGACATGTTTCATTTAAAATGAGAAGACACACCTGTTTCAAGTTTATCGAGACTTTTGAAACTTAGCATTTGGGTAAAAACATGAAAAGGCCGGGATGAAATTGAAAAGCTAATCTTAATAAATGAAAAGTGATGAACGAGGAAACAAATATATATCAACCAACCAACCAACCAACTGTAAAAAAAAAAAAAAAAAAATTTTTTTTTTTTTTTTTTTTTTTTTTTTTTTTTCAAGGTTGGTTGGTTGGTTTCTAAAGTTATATTTCTCAGTTGACTGCTACAGTTATATATCTAAAGTTATATTTCTAAAGTTATATTTCTCAGTTGGCTGCTACAGTTATATTTCTAAGTTGGCTGCTAAAGCTATATTTCTTTAGCCAATCATTGTAGATGGCGCTGCAGTCTATATATATAGTATATATATAGTATATCTATTAGGGTGGGTGGGAGTGGAATTTATTTCTTCTACTGTAAGGTCATGCATAAACTAGCTCCTGATGTCTAAACCCATTTCCTTTAAAACAGGATGGGATAGCGATATTTATACATTATTGGCTTTGAAAACAAGACTTTTGTCTGACAAATGACAAAATACTGTAGGTTTTCATGAAATCAGAATAGATCATAGGCTTTTATAGAAAAATCTAACTCTCTAGTGTCCATCAATGTACATCTTGCTGAAAACCCATTACGAGACATAGTGACTAGACGACCGTTGCTGGCAAACGTCGAGACACAATGAGAGTGTAGTCACGTTAACCATATTATATATAGACAAGATTATCAACCAACCAACCAACTGTAAAAAAAAAAAAAAAAAAAAAAAAATTTTTTTTTTTTTTTTTTTTTTTTTTTTTTTTTTTTTTTCATGTGACCTTGAAACTTGACTGGCTATATTTTCAAGGTCATCTTGCTTAGATTAACTTTATATAAGCAGCTTGAATAATTTCAATCCAGCATAATTTTTTTAGATTGCTACATGACGGCTGTTTAATTTTTGGTCTCCAGTTATATCGTATTTGCATGGCTGTTGTCCACTTTGCAAAGGCAAGTTTTAATTTTAGCTAAAGACTATCAGAGGTCTGATAAACATAAAATGAATGCCTGGCTTTGTTGTGCAATGGCATAATCAAATTTGGTACAAGCGTAAAACCAAACCCGGTAAGTTTCAAATGTCTCAAGAGAAAAGATATAGAATTAAAATTTTAAACTCAGATCTCTTAAATTTAGCTATCGAGTCTGTATATTTTACCAAGATACATATTTATATTATAGAGAAGTCATATCCCTTAAAAATTAGAATAGGTACAATATTGGTACTCTATCTCTAGCTTAGTCATTAAAATTTTTAAATTTTACAGAAAAAATGTAAATTTTAAACGAAAAAATTAAAATTTTAAACTCAGATCTCTTAAATTTATCTATAGAGCCTGTATATTTTATCAAGATACAAAATTATATTATAGCTAAGCCATATCCCTTCAAATTAGAATAGGTACAATATTGGTACTCTATCTCATGGTCGTTAGGACCGGTCCGAATGTTCTTTCAAAGATGCGGGTGGGAATCATTTTTATATCGCTGCCGAGCGATTATAAGCTAGTATTGGCTCTTTGACGAACCAAACTCTTAGATCAGAGATATTTAAGCTGGCTTATCAAGGTCCCAATGGAGTTTATTGGTGGCGCATCCAAATTAAACATTTAACAGAAATAATATTGAATTGGGTGCTGCCCGTGTCCAAAAATTTCAAGTCTTGTGAAGAACCCACTGAGTGCATCTGATCAACGGTAGAACGACGTATTTCGAGCTTGGCAAACAAACTGAACTAAATTATAAGATATTTGGCATCGTGGGAAACGTGCAGGTTGTAGCAAGACTGTTGCGACATACAAGCCGAAACTCGAAATCAGCGAGATGAAACTCTTTACGAGACCCTATAATTGAGTATGAAATAAAATATATTTTTTATCTGTATTTAAACATGCAGACATTTCCGCGAAGCGGAAATGTCTGCATGTATAAATACAGATAAAAAATATATTTTATTTCTAATATTTTATTTAATTTATTTTATTATATTCTATAAAACCCATGATATCATTCTGATTTCATGAAAACGTACATCTTACTTATAATACATTACGAGGCATAGTGACTAGACGACCGTTGCTGGCAAATGTCGAGACACAATGAGGTTATGGTTATGTTAGCCATATTAAATATAGACAAGCTTCAAGGTCACACGAAACAAGCTTGAAGGTCACACACACAAAAAAAAAAAAAAAAAAAAAAAAAAAAAAAAAAATTTTTTTTTTTTTTTTTTTTTTTTTTTTTTTTTCGTGTGACCTTGAAGCTTGTTTCATGTGACCTTGAAACTTGATTGTCTGTATATAAGTATTTATTTGTCCCTTCCTTAATCTGTAGTCCATTTGGTTAATACTATTTTCCTAATTACGTTTCATTTGTTATATTTCATTGGTCATGCTACTCAACGAATGGTTAATACTATTTGCATAATTACATTTGACAGCGTCCATTGCTACATTTGTCGTGACAACTCTCAGCAATATGAATTTCATAGAGACCTCTTGTTAAAATTTTCTCTCTACGCAACAATGTTTATATTAGCCAGTTTAAATTTTTACGCCTGCCGTCCGGTTTCAAGGTTCCTGCTAAGCGATATGTCTTCATTTTGACATGACAAATAAAACCTGTTTCAGATTCAGGTCAGCTTGACTCAATTTTATCATAGCCTCTTGCATAGCTGAAGCCAAATTCATATTACACGATACCTTTGAACGGTCAAAATCGAAAGACTGCCTGATAAATACTATATCTGATAAATTTTATAACTTATTTTTTTACAATATTGGTAGCATTTAAAAAACTGGGCCATCGTCAAGATAAGCTTATCAAATCTGATAAAATTTTATAAGTTATTTTTTTACAATACCAATGTTGGTAGCAACATTTTACGGACCCGACTGAACTTGGCAATTTGTTACAGTTGGTCAGGCAGAATTGAAAAATCTCTTTTGAAAAGTTTTCCTGGCAATTAGAAAATTGAATTTCCAAAAGTGAAACCCCCGTGAATAGGCATGCATCTATCATTTGACCCAAGATAATATGTCAAAATTAAAATTATCATTAAAATTTACTAAACCTTTCCAACGAAACCCTAAATCTTTTCCCCAATTTATTATAACTTTTGTCTTTCTTCCATTTCCTTGAAAATTGAAGCTAGATAACGAACTTACATTTTGACTCAAGATAATATTGAGCTTAAAATTTAAAATTAAATATTACTAAACCTTTCCAACGAAACCCTAAAGGTTTTACCAATTTACTTTTAACTTTTGTATTTCTTCCATTCTATTGTATCTTTTAACCCTCCATTGGCTGATAATATTTTACGCCACGCTATGACCTCGATAAAATGTCAACATTAAATTTAACATTAAAATTTACTAAACCTTTCCAACGAAACCCTAAATCTTTCCCCCAATTTATTATAACTTTTGTCTTTCTTCCATTTCATTGAAGCCAGATAACGAACTTACATTTTGACTCAAGATAATATTGAGCTTAAAATTAAATATTACTAAACCTTTCCAACGAAACCCTAAAGGTTTTACCAATTTATTTTTAACTTTTGTATTTCTTCCATTCTATTGTATCTTTTAACCCTACATTGGCTGATAATATTTTACGCCACGCTATAGTATCGTTTAACGTGACCCTCTATGGTATCTTTTAAGATGACTCACAATAGATTTTGAACGTTTCTCAGCGCTACGGTATCTGTTAACTCGACTCCCTTGCATTGAATTCAATTTAGCTTGTCGCTCAAACGTGGATCAGCTATGCAAGAGGCCATGATAAAATTGAGTCAGGTGCCATGTTAAAACGAAGACATATCGCTTAGCAAGAACCTTGAAAACGAAGACGCTTAGCACGTAAAAATGGAGATAAAATTGAAACGGGCTGAGGGTTATCTGAAACAGGAGCTGGGCCATAAAACTTTAAATGTAATTTTGAAAATAGAAAGATAAAACGCGTGGACTTTGAAAAATTTCACAGTCAGTTTGAAATGGCCAACTTTGAAAAAAAAAGAAAGGTACGTTAGCAATAGACGAGCCACGCTCAAGGTCACATTAAAAAAAAAAAAAAAAAAAAAAAAAAAAAAAAAATTTTTTTTTTTTTTTTTTTTTTTTTCATGGGACTGTCGTACTAAACTAAAATGTGGTTTACGTAATTTATTAATCGTCACTTAAAAGCCACTGTGATATATGACTTTCACCCTCATCTATTTTTCTTTTCTTAGAATCCGAGTCTAAATCATTAGAGCTTCTCTTATTGTCCACATCATTCAAATCAATGGTATCGTGACTAATTTCAGTATTTTCCAACTCAATAGTATTTTCCAAATCAAAAGGTTCATAAGGTATCTTTGAATCGTTTAACATCCCTTCCAAATAATCGCCAAACTCATCATCGGTTTTTGTTGACGATTCTACCTCCTTAGTCTTTGTTGAAGGTTTAGCCTCCTTAGCCTTCGTTGAAGGTTGATTATCGATTTCTGTTATGAATCCTATATTAGCTGTTTTAGAAGCCATTAATTTTCTTTCCTGAAATCCGATGAAATCTAAAATACTTCCACTAATACGTAAAATATTTTGATTATTTTGAGTATAATAGCTGTATCTCGTATTAATTTTTATTTGTAAGATGGCTACAAACGTGTCAGTGAACGTGGGTTCGATCATACTATAAAAGCGATTCGCGACTTCAGTTCCAGTAAATACGCTGGTGTCCAGTATGCATGGTTGAGATCTTAGATCTATTTTATGACCTTTTGCTTTGAATTCGTTTGCACGTTTACCGCATTCATGACAATTCAAAACACCACTACAATCTTGAAAAGAAAATTTAAAATCGTCAGAAATTTGAACTGAGAGATCAGATGTCATCGCACGAGCAATTAAACGTAATGGCTCTGAAGCCATAATATATAAATTCAATTTGGGATTTAGAAGGCCTCTATCCCCATAACGTTTCATAAATTTACAGTATGCAACGACAGCAACTTTAAAATTTGGGCGCTTGGATTCTTCATATTCATAATTCAGCGTCATATAAGGTGGATTCCATAACCGTTTGGCGTCGGTGACATAATCTTGAAAAGTCACGTTATTTTTCAAACGAGCCACCCAATCTTTAGATATAAGATTCAAACAGTCTTTGTGCAAAATATTGTCGATACCCTCAGACAATTGCGGTTTTGCCAAAACCTTTGACACGAGATCTAAATAGCTATCCATGCCCTTATATTATAGTTAAATGAATAATGTTAGAAAATGAGATTTGTCAGCTGCTTATATAGGCGCTAACAATCTATCAAGGTCACAAGGTCACATTAAAAAAAAAAAAAAAAAAAAAAAAAAAAAAAAAAATTTTTTTTTTTTTTTTTTTTTAATGTGACCTCGACCTTGGGCATGGCTGCATACTAAACATACTCTCACATTATCATTGGATCAATTTTTTATCAACAACTATATGGATTCGATAATCATTGTCTAAGCTCAAGTCCTGTCAAGTTAGACTTTGCATCTTTTAATTGAATATTTTCTGTCTTCAGACGTTTAGCGTTTGATGCTAAGCTGACATTCTCTGCCTTCAGATTGAGATTTTCTGTCTTGAAACGTTTAATGTTTATTTTAAAGCTGCTATTTTCTAACTTCAGTTTGGCATTTTTCGCTTTCAAGGCGTCGTTTTCTTTTTTCAGTCTCACAATTTCGTCGTTTTGTAAATTATAAATTATTTCGTGCAAACGTTTATTGTCTTCGTGCAAACGTCTATTGTCTTCGTGCAAACGTCTATTGTCTTCGTGCAAGGCTTCTAGCTTCTTTCTCAAATCTTGCGTCTCTTGTTCGTAAAGAGTTTTCATCTCGCTAATTTCCTTTTTCAGCTCGTCGCATATCTGCATATAAGGTTTCGCGCACATAAAACAGGCCTGCTGCAACTTGCAGGGCTCCCACCATTCGTCTTTTACAATGCCAAAAAATAACTTGTAATCGCGTTCAGTTCGATTGCCTGGCTTGAAATACATCTTTTTGCCGTCGATCAGATGTAAGAAGCGTTCGGTGGGTTTGCTCGTAGACTTGAGAGTTTCGGACACGGGCAGCACCATATTCAATATTATTTGTGGCAAATGTTTGATTTTGATGCGCCATTTCCCATCCACAAACGACATAGGGCCTTCTAGCAATCTCTTCGGTTCCCAGATATGATATCTCTGATTGAGAACTCTTATGATACCCCTGTCCCATAGCGTAGCCAAGACCAGCCTGTAGTCTTTAGGAAGCGTCGCTTGGATATAAAAATGGTTCAAATTGCCTGCTTCCAGACAATCGTCGAAAGAAAAATTACACTTGGACCTACGCTTGCTGAGATAGCCAAGAGTATTAACTAAATGCCAGACGGTTTTTATATTTTTGCTCAAGATGCATTTGAAACCAGAATAAGGTCGATCTTCGGGCTGGATCTTATTCCATACGTTTTTCTGAAAATACTTAAGAGATGGAGATACGACTATCATATGTCTATGATGCCTGAATTTAGGATCAGATTCGGTCCCTCCGTCGCACCAACAAGAAAAGGGTAGAGTCCGCGTATTACCGTTGTCTTCGTCCATACGATAGAGAAAACTCTCGTAGGCCGTAGCTCGAACCATCACATGAATGAATACCAGGTCGCTTTGTAAATATTTCAGGACGCATGCAGCTGCCAAATTCAGAGAATGGTCTTGAAAAGAAACAGGCGGTTCCGGTAACTCAATCTCCCAGACAGGCTCGTAGGCCCGGCTACCGTCTGGAAAAATTTGATCATGTCCAAAAAAGTCATTATTCTCACACATAGGGTTGAAGTTGAAGGGATATCCATCTGGAACGGACACATCATCTTCTTCGGGTAAGGGTTTGGCAATCCGAATTTTAAATTGCAAATAACAGTTTATAAGATGATCGGCCGCCAGGTATTTCTTTCGCCGCTGGAATGTGTGCCGTCTCTTGTTGTCAGGACACCAAACACATTTCAGCAAAGGGTCTATGTTGCGCTGTTCATGACAATGCTTTTCATATTTTTTAGGTAAGATCAGGACTTGGCAATGGGGACATTTAAACTCAAATACATCTCTCTTAATAAGATTCCTATACTTTTGCATCGTGTCACGAGCCGCCATAATTATATTAGACTGAGTAAGGAAAAAAGATAATAGTTTATAAATTCATTTGTCAAGGGTATATATAGTCTATGTTCAAGGTCACATAAAAAAAAAAAAAAAAAAAAAAAAAAAATCTTTGAAATTTTTTTTTTTTTTTTTTTTTTTTTTTTTTTTTTTTTAGTGTGACCTTGAAGCTTGACTCGTGTGACCTTGACGGGTTATATATCTTTCAGATTTCAAGCGTACATATCAATTTGTCGTGACACCTGTTTCAGGATAGCACTCAGCCGGTTTCAATTTTCATGAGGGTTTCTTGGATGGCCAAGTGATCCACGTTTAAGACGATCAATATTAACAGGTTTCATTTAAAATGAGAAGGCCCTAGCATTTGGATTGAATAATGTTTCAGATACACCTGTTTCAATTTTATAGCATCTGGACAAAACTCGAAAAAGGTCAGGATTAAATTGAAAAGCTAATCTTGATACTAATTTCCTAATTACGTTTCAATTTTCATTTGTCATGCTACTCAACGAATGGTTAATACTATTTTCATAATTACATTTAAATTTTCCAGCGTTCATTGCTACATTTGTCGTGACAACTCTCAGCAATTTAAATTTTATAGAGACCTCTTGCTAAATTTTACGGATTCTCTCTACGCAACAATTGTTTCAGATTTTGATTAGTTTGTTTCGGGATGCACTCAGCTTGACTCATGAAGGTTTTTTGGATGGACCAAGTTTAAGATCGACACGACGACTGTGCCACGATCAAAATTAACAGGTTTCATTTAAAATGGGAAGATCTAGCATTTGGACACGATTGGATGGAATCCTGTTTCAGATACAGGTTCAAATTTATCATATTTGTCATTACGAGCAATAATAACTACACAACCGTTGCTGACAAATGTTGAGAGACAATGAGAGTGTGGAGGCAAATAGATAATTATATATAGCCAGTCAAACCAACCAACCAACCAACCTTTGGAAAAAAAAAAAAAAAAAAAAAAAAAAAAATTTTTTTTTTTTTTTTTTTTTTTTTTTTTTTTTTTTTTTTCAAGGTTGGTTGGTTGGTTTCTAAAGTTATATTTCTAAAGTTATATTTCTCAGTTGACTGCTACAGTTATATTTCTAAAGTTATATTTCTAAAGTTATATTTCTCAGTTGGCTTCTAAAGCTATATTTCTCAGTTGGCTTCTAAAGCTATATTTCTTTAGCCAATCATTGTAGATGGCGCTGTAGTCTATATATATAGTATATATATAGTATATCTATTAGGGTGGGTGGGAGTGGAATTTATTTCTTCTACTGTAAGGTCATGCATAAACTAGCTCCTGATGTCTAAACCCATTTCCTTTAAAACAGGATGGGATAGCGATATTTATACATTTTTGGCTTTGAAAACAAGACTTTTGTCTGACAAATGACAAGATACTGCAGGTTTTCATGAAATCAGAATAGATCATAGGCTTTTATAGAAAAATCTAACGCTCTAGTGTCCATCAATGTACATCTTGTTGAAAACACATTACGAGACATAGTGACTAGACGACCGTTGCTGGCAAACGTCGAGACACAATGAGAGTGTAGTCACGTTAGCCATATTATATATAGATAAGATTATCAACCAACCAACCAACTGTGAAAAAAAAAAAAAAAAAAAAAAAAAAAATATTTTTTTTTTTTTTTTTTTTTTTTTTTTTTTTCAAGGTTGGTTGGTTGGTTGATATATATATATATCTTTTCCTCGTTCATCAAGATTCGCTTTTCAATTGTCATGACCAAACGATTGGTTACTAAAGTTTTTTTGGATCTCTGTCATTGGATCTCGTTAATACTATTTTCATAATTACGTTTAAATTTTTACAATATGAGCTGCTAATCTCTACGCGTTCAGTTTTTCTGGCTCAGCATCTCAATTTAAAAGCTACAAATTTTATCGAGGTTAAATTTTTATGGATAATGTTGGCTGTCCCGTTTGCAGGTCCAATCGATAGGATGGCATAGCTGAAGCCGCTTTAAGCGATTCCGTTGAACGGCTTAGACAATTTTCATTTGTCTACTCATAAAATTTATAAGTTATTTTTTTTACAAATCCAATATTGGTAGGAGATAGATTTAAAAAAAATGGGTCAAACGAGGCTTCCATCGTCAAGATAAGTCATAATGACAAATCTGACATGAGGAAGCCTCGTTTGACCCAATTTTTTTAAATTTTTAATATTTTTAGAGTGATATGTAATTTGGCTGTTCGGACTCATTTACTATATATTCTAGAGTGCCAGGTGTCAGGAGATCTTTCATCATAGAGTCTAGTAGTAGCTGATCTGGCATGGGAGAGCATACTATATTATTAAGATCTTCAGGTACCGCTGGGCTTTGAATAGGCCATTCACTATGAAATCCTGGATTTTCAACAAAAGGCATTGAATGTTCAATAGGTGCAGGCTCTGGATTTGCAATAGGTGCAGGCTCTGGTTCTCTAGTTTCAGGCTCTGTATTTGTTGCAGCGTCCTTGAAGGTGAGCTTACGTTTCTTTAAACGCTTGGGATTCTTTTCGGCCTTACGTTTTACCGATGCAGTTCTCATATCCATTCCAGGTAGATCAGGCCCATAGGTGCGTACGAAGTTGTTTTTAAGGGGATCTGTCAATACTTTCCAGATTTGAGAGTTATATTGTTCTGCATAATTTGTAGTGACCACGGTTATTGTTTTGTCCAACACAACAGGAGGGTTCGTCGGCAAATAGATTTCTGGCAAATCGGTTTCTGGCTCTTGGGATGGTTCTGGCTCTTGGGATGGTTCTGGCTCTGAGATTGGAGCTGTTTGAATATATTCAGAGGGTGGCTCGTCATCATCATCCATATGAGGTATCATAGGTGTTGGCACAGATACCTCATACATCCCGTCTATTTTCGTGATTCTTTCTACCAACGGATTTTTTACCTTGAAACCCAGCTTCAAGCTCTCCTTCACAACATGTAGACTGAAGAAATTCTTTTGCGTCGTAAATAAAATATAGGTAGTGCCAGCAGGTATCTTGTAGCTTGAGCGAGCAATCAATATGAACCTCTCGTAGAAGTGAAGCTTGTCCCCTGAGAAATATCTGCTGTCAGCTCTCACTCGTGTCTCGTTGGGGGGTCTCACATAGAACAGCAATGGTGCGTCCAACGTCTGGATAATATGGGCGCATCCTTGCCCAACGGTTCTCTGTCCAAACGTGAAATGACCTTTCACCAGAAATTGGTTATGGGGGCACTTGAAACCAATTCTCATATCAGCGTTGGTTCTGTTGGCTTCGCTGGGGGGTCTTTTGAATCTGTTCATAACAGTGATCCATTTTATGTCTTGAGGGCTCAACGGATAGATTGTCTGGGCCTCTCTGCCTAGTGCTGGAATCGTATTCAGGATCTTGTCCGTCAGAGTACGTTTTTTAAACGAAATATTATGATCAGGTGTCAGATGTAGGCAGAACATATGGATTTTGCCTTCTCCGATCATTGTTTGGAAATGAGGATATTTCTTCAGCTTCTTGACAGAAGTCGAAAGAATATTTGGAAAAGGCTCAGTCATTCCGAAAAGGTTATGAAGAGCGTTAGCCGCTTTAAGTTTCTTCACAGAGCATTGATGCTTATACATGTTAGCAGTTCAAGCTCCGAAGAGAGAATGACTATTCGATCGAATGGCAGAGCTTATATAGTGAAGGCAGAATGTTGCATAACTCATTTTCTACGAAAACAGGATAAGATAAGGCTATTTATAGAATTATTGTCGCTGAACGCGAAAACAGGATATTGCATAACAGGACACAGAAACAGGATGCCGAACACGGAAACAGGATGCGGTAAAGATTTTTATAGACGCTGAAACAAATAAGCATTGCTGGACAATGATAGTGTAGATACTTTAGCATGATATATATATATATAGGTTTAGTTAGAGTCAATCAACCAATCAACCAACCTTGAAAAAAAAAAAAAAAAAAAAAAAAAAAAAAAAAATTTTTTTTTTTTTTTTTTTTTTTTTCAAGGTTGGTTGGTTGGTTGATTGACATTAGCTAACCTATATATATATCATGCTAAAGTGTCTTTGGTTGATTTTATATTTCTATAATTTTTTTCAAGATACTATTTTTTTGAGACTTTGCCATTTTTCACCAATCTGGAAAATTTTTCAAAATTTATCATTTCGATTTTATAGTTTTTGATTTCTAAATAATATTTTTTTGCCAATCTTGAAATTTTTTTAAGTTGGTTGATAATAGTTTATATATAAATTTATATCTCAGGGACTTCAGTTATAAAAGTATCCATTCAAAATCTTAAGTATCCGTTCAAAATCTTAAAGTACAAATCGGTACGCATCCAATATTGGCAATATAATTGTTACAAAAAAAACGGGTCGAACGAAGTGTCAAAGACAGGAATCTGCCATGAGACACTTCGTTCGGCCCGATTTTTTTATAAATCGTTTGGGTTTAAACCCAACTGTAGTATTTTCTAGCCTCTGTATTTATAAGGCTGTAGCATTTTCCATCTCTCAAATTGACGTTCGATTTGACAACGACTATGCCATGCCGTTTTCTAATTCTTGGATCTTCAAAGCCAGCAGTTTTTAATTTAGGTCGTACCACGAAATCTATCTTCGGTGGAGGCTTCCAGGCACGATAAGTTGTTACGTTGGACTCTGGAGATTTTGGTAGCGGGCTTAATAGCCTTGGTACTTTAAAATAAATCATCTCTGACATGGGTATTGAAATTTGAACTGGAACTGGTTTAGATTTAGAAGCTGGAACTGGTCTTGAAGCTGGAACTGGAACTGGAACTTGAACAGATTTAGAAGCTGGAACTGGAACTGGAACAGATTTAGAAGCTGGAACTGGAACTGGAACTGGAACAGATTTAGAAGCTGGAACTGGAACTGGAACTGGAACTGGAACAGATTTAGAAGCTGGAACTGGAACTGGAACTGGAACAGATTTAGAAGCTGGAACTGGAACTGGAACTGGAACAGATTTAGAAGCTGGAACTGGAACTGGAACTGGAACGCGTTTAGATTTGAAAACTGGAGATGGTCTGGAAACTGGTTTTGGAGTTGGCATGGACATGTCTCGATTATAATTGCATAATAACTCGAGAGAAAGACGAGACGTATTCAAGACATTCCATCCAGGCTTTACGGCATAGTCATAGTCAAATCGCTCGTCGGTCAGAGAGTCGAAAGAAAACATTTCCATTTTGAAAAACAGAGGCTCAGAATGAATAAGCTGAGGCGAGAGGCTCGTATTTATACTCTGGCAAGCGGATGCGTGAGATCTGATAAGCGGTTCTGAGAAACGACGTCAGAAATATTATATAAGGCTCGACAGGATGACCTTTTATAGATTAGAGAGGCTTGACGCATCTATAAAAAACTTATCACGTCCTGTTTTTGAGGAAACGGTTTACATAATATCCTGCCAACAGATTTGTTCTAGAAGAATTTTATCGGTACATCTTGAAGGCTACAAGCGACAAACTAATTTTCTAAAAATTTTAACAGATGAGAGATATGACCGTTGCTGGCAAATATCGAGATAGAATGAGGAGGTGGCAAGTCAGCGATCCTATATATAGAGGAGATAATCAACCAACTATGAAAAAAAAAAAAAAAAAAAAAAAAAAAATTTTTTTTTTTTTTTTTTTTTTCATAGTTGGTTGGTTGATTATATCCTCTATATATAGGATCGCTGACTTGCCACCTCCTCATTGTGTCTCGACATTTGCCAGCAACGGTCGTCTAGTAACTATGCCTAGTTGAAAATTTGAAAATTTTAACAGACGAGAGATATGACCGTTGCTGGCAAAGATCTAGATAGAATGAGGAGGTGGCACGTCAGCGATCCTATATATAGAGAAGATTATCAACCAACCAACCAACTGTGAAAAAAAAAAAAAAAAAAAAAAAAAATTTTTTTTTTTTTTTTTTTTTTTTCATAGTTGGTTGGTTGATTATATCCTCTATATATAGGATCGCTGACTTGCTACCTCCTCATTGTGTCTCGACATTTGCCAGCAACGGTCATCTAGTCACTATGCCTAGTTGAAAAATTGAAAATTTTAACAGAGGAGAGATATGACCGTTGCTGGCAAAGATCTAGATAGAATGAGGAGGTGGCACGTCAGCGATCCTATATATAGAGAAGATTATCAACCAACCAACCAACTGTGAAAAAAAAAAAAAAAAAAAAATTTTTTTTTTTTTTTTTTTTTTTTTTTTTTTTTACAGTTGGTTGGTTGGTTGAATTCATTCTATATAAATAGCCGACTCTTCTCCAATCAGTCTTCTTCTGTCCCAGTAAATCTATCCATTGTTAGATCCTGCCGGCTTTAGAACGATATGCTATCTCTAGCTTAGCCATGGAACGTTTCTAATTTATGTCTGGCAGATTAACAATACGCTATCTTAGCCTGTTTCTAATCTATTCAAACTTTTTACGATGATTAAGTATCGCGAGTCAAATTTATTTTGGCGTACCTTTAATCGCTACCGAAAAAAATGGATGGCTCTAATATAGGTATAGGCTACGTAAGCGATTCGTTCAGGATACAATCGAGGAACGTACTGCTAGAGGATAAGATACGCATTTTTGGCTTGAAACAAATCATGGTACCGCTGTCGGAAAAAGTACGGTTTATTAAATACATTTTACATAAGAGACATCATTGAGTTTGAAATAAAATATTTTTTTATCTGTATTTAAACATGCAGACATTTCCGCGAAGCGGAAATGTCTGCTTGTTTAAATACAGATAAAAAAATATTTTATGTTATTATATTTTATAAAAACCCATGATCTATTCTGATTTCATGAAAGCCTGCAACATCTTGTCATTTGTCAGACAAAAGTCTATAAAAATCTTGTTTTCTAAACCAATATTGTATAAATAACGTTATCCCATCCCATTTTAAAGAAAACGGGTTTGGGTATCACGGAGCTGGTTTATGCATGACCTTACAGTAGAAGAAATAAATTCCACTCCCACCCACCCTAATAGATATACTATATATATACTATATATATAGACTGCAGCGCCATCTACAATGATTGGATAAAAAAATATAACTTTAGAAACCAACTGTGAAATATTTACATATCTAGCTTAACCCTTAAAAATTTAAAATTTTACACAAAAAATTAAAATTTTAAACGAAAAAATTAAATTTATAAACTCAGATCTCTTAAATTTATCTATAGAGTCTGTATATTTTACCAAGATTCATATTTATCTTATAGAGAAGCCATATCCCTTCAAATCGTTACGATATTGGTACTCTATCTCTAGCTTAGCCATTAAAATTTTTAAATTTTACACAAAAAGTTAAAATTTTAAACGAAAATTTTAGACTCAGATCTCTTAAATTTATCTACAGATATTTTATCAAGATACATAATTATCTTATAGAGAAGCCATATCCCTTGAAAATTACAAATTCAAAATATTTTACAGATGACTGTTGTTGGCAGACGTCGAGACAAAATGAGATGTGGGTACGCTAGCCATTCTATATATAGGACGCACGAAAAAAACTAATGTTCAATAAATGAGGTTAGTTCCGTTAAGTTATAGATTCTGCTCCGTCCTTGAAGATGTGTTCAAGGTCACACGAAAAAAAAAAAATTTTTTTTTTTTTTTTTTTTTTTTTTTTTTTTTCAAGGTCGTTGGATTTCTTGTGGGCGTGGCTTCATACCATCTATATATATAGAGAGATAAACTCGCTTACGTATCCAAACCGTCATTGTCCAGTCATGTCTCTGTTGGCTTAGTTATTTTTATCTATACATTTAAATTGATACCATTTTATCTCGTTTTCCAGAGTCTTAAATTTAATTTCTACAATATTGGCTTATTATAGTTTATATGTTTAAATAGTCTTCATGCTATCCTGATAATCTCTTCGATACTAGCTTAAATAGATTTTTTTATAAATTTAATATCAAAGTCTCAAATTAAACCCGTCCAATATTGGCACTATATCTATCGCAAAAAAATGGGTCGAACGAGGTGTCAAAGACAGAAATTCTGCCATGAGACACCTCGTTCGACCCATTTTTTTACTCTCATTTGAAAGATCAACATAAGCTCTCTATTTGTTGCTCATTAGATAGCCTCCTGATGGTCATCTTCAACGGTCCGGTCATTTGAGATTTGTATAATTCATAGTCCTCATACTCAAGCTCAAAAAATTTCCTCACCTGTAGTTGGTAGGCGGCAAGGAAGTCTTCGAACTTGGTACGGGACCTTTCGACAAATCGAACACCAATGGCTTTCACGAAGCTGAGCTTCATGTTAGCCTGGTATTTCACCATGGCCGAACCATCGAACATTTCATCAAATTCCTGTTCGCCCATGAACCCTTTCAAATGATGTTTGGCTTCGCTAATGGAGAAGATTCTCGTCTTAGCGAGCCATTTAGGTAAATCGATTTTAGGGTCCATCACATCTCGGACGGTGAGGCCTGCATATTTTTCGGCAAATTTTAGATCTAGAGGGTGCCTCGAATAAATAGCCAGGTCCTCAGCCCGGACAAACAGGGTGCCATCAGTGGCCATTAGGCATTTAAAGGCAACGCCATAAGCATAATTTTTTACATGGAAAAACATGACTGACAGAGAGCTAATGAATCTAAGCAGCTAGTAGAGAGATCGACTAGCAATTGAAGAGCTCTCGCTGGACACTCGTATATATACCCGGTCTTATCAATAGGATCTGATAGTAAATTTCTAGGAACCGCTTATCAAGAGGAAAGGCTTGCATAATATCCTGTCAATACTTCTGGAAAAATCTTTTTATAGAGATCTGATTATAACCGGGCATCCTGAGGAAAGGCTTACATAATATCCTGTCAACACTTCTCGAAAAATCTTTTTATAGAGATCTGATTGTAATTTTAATCGGAGCCGCTTATCAAGCATCCTGTCAATAGTTTCTCGAAAATCTTTTTATAGAGATCAGATCATAATAACTGGCTTGGCTACACTTAGCCTTTAAAATTTTTAATTTTTACATATAAATTTTAAATGAAAAAATTAAATTTTTAAACTCAAATCCCTTAAATTTAGCTATCGACCAAGATTCATATTTATCTTATAGCTAAGCCATATCCCTTGAAAATTACAATCGGTACGCATTCAATGTTGGCTTGGCTACACTTAGTCTTTAAAAATTTTAAATTTTACATAAAAAATGTAAATTTTAAATGAAAAAAATTAAATTTTAAAATTCAGATTCCTTAAATTTAGCTATCGAGTCTGTATATTTTACCAAGTTTCATATTTATCTTATAGCTAAGCCATATCCCTTGAAAATTTAGAGATCAGATTATAATGACTGCCACACTTAGTCTTTAAAAATTTTAAATTTTACACGAAAAAAATGTAAATTTTAAACGAAAAAATTAAAATTTTAAACTCAGATCCCTTAAATTTAGCTATCGAGTCTGTATATTTTACCAAGTTTCATATTTATCTTATAGCTAAGCCATATCCCTTGAAAAATTAGAAATTAGATTATAATGACCGCCACACTTAGTCTTTAAAAATTTTAAATTTTACACAGTAAATTTTAAATGAAACAATTAAATTTTTAAATTCAGATACCTTAAATTTGTCTATAGATATTTTATCAAAATTATCTTATAGCTAAGCCATATCCCTTGAAAATTACAAGTTCAAATCGGTACGCATCCAATGTTGGCACTCTATCTATCGCAAAAAAATGGGCCGAGCGAAGCCTCAATGACTTATGTCATGAGAGGCTTCGCTCGACCCATTTTTTTGCACCTCGTCCTGATCTTAAGACGAGGATTTATAGAAGTAGGGCTTGTTTCCCACCAAAACTTTTATTTTTTTGGGGAAATACCCTAGCTCCAAGTCTCCGTACCTCTCTCCGAAGACATAGCTATCCATCGGTACAGATTGCAGGTAAGAGTCCATGGATATTTTCAAATCAGCTATAAAACTCTCCATGGTAGCATTGGAAGAGCTAATGCATGCTATCTTGATACGTATGGGCCTTCTGATGTTGAACGTACACTCTATCGGCGACAGAATCTCGATAGGCCCCTGAAATAAGGATTGAAATTCACCTGGATGCATATCCAACAGCGTGTTGGCATCTTCCAATCCAAAAATACGTGTCTTGGCTAGAGACGGAGGCAGGCTCAAGCCCTCGGGAGCGATGTCAGTCACTGTAAGATGACATAAGTTTAAAACGCCAGAAGAATTTTGATAGCCCATGGTACGAGCTACGTCTGAACCTTTGATAAAAATGTCACCGTCAAAAGTCAAAAAACAAGTAAATTTCACGTTTAACTCTTCAGCTAAAATTTGAAATATCATTTTGGAGCTTTTAGAATATCAAGCAGTCAGAATGAAATGTCTCGTCCAGCAGCCTGTATTTATACTAGCAGCAATCTCTATTTCTATCTAAATTTCTTATCGACATCCTCTGACGCACATCCTCTTACGCACGTCCTGTAGATTATGCAAGATCCCGCTCAAACGACAAATTAATTCTAAAAATAAGTTTATCGCGTCCTAAGGATTACATAATATCCTGTCAACAGCTAGAAGAATTTTATCAGAAGGTCACGTTTTCTAAGAAAGCTTGCTAAAATTAGGTCGCGAATCGGGTATATATACGAGCTGCCTCTAAGAGCCTGCATCATTTTGACTTCTGTTGCATTAAGTCATGCTATTCACAATTGAACATCCACAGCTTGATGCTAAAATCCTATTCGTAGTCTCTGCGGATGGACTTTTATTCGTCAGGGCCTCTGATGTGGCCAAGCTGATGGGTAAGGGTAGTGCATACGTAAAAAAAACTACCAAGCTAAAGGTGAGGGACCTCGTTTACAAAAGGTTCAGGATACCTGTCTCTTTAGCTAATACCTGGGTGTATCCAATAGAAGAGATTCATTTCGGAGATGCGCTGTCGACCATGGGTTTTGAGGCCATGATGAAATCTGCTAAGATTGACATCTTAGATCCTATAGTGCCAACTGCATGCATCCATAAAGCAGTCAGAATTCGGATCGTGAGGAATTCTGATGTCTTCATAGATGAATTCTTAAAGGATTTCATAGAAAGAACCCTGCTGTTCTATGATGGAGACCACGATGATGACCCTCGCCTACACGAAGATAGATTTGAGACTATTTCTTGGACAGACACCCCTCCGTCCAAAATCAAAGTCTTCGTGGGGAATCGATCTCGCTGGTATAAACTGATGCCTTAGAGATTTAAATTGGAGGGGGCAAAAAAATGGGCCGAATGAAGCGTCTCATGGCAGATTTCTGTCGTTGACGCTTCGTTCGGCCCATTTTTTTGCGACGGTAGTAAGCCAATATTGGATGGGTAAAAATTGAGACTTTGAATGGGGTCTCTGAGATAGATAATATTAATATTTCAATATTGAAACGATACTAATGCCTTTGAAACTGAGATAGCTAATGTCTTTGACTCTGAGATAGAAATTTACAATATTGAATAAGGACATTTTTTAAATGAATGCTGTACCAATATTGAATATATTTTTTTAACGATTCGATAAACAAATAATATATTTAGATAATAAATATTTAAAGAGTAAAATATTTATATAGTCAATCTGAAGGATTGCATAACTCATTTTCTACGAAAACAGGATGAGATAAGGCTTTTTATAGAATAATTTATCGCTGGATATTGCATAACTCATTTGCATTGAAAACAGGATACTGAACACGGAAACAGGATGCAGTAAAGATATTTATAGACGCTGAAACAAATAAGTATTGCTGGACAATGATAGTGTATATACTTTAGCATGATATATGTGTTAGCAAGAGTTAATCAACTAATCAACCAACCTTGAAAAAAAAAAAAAAAAAAAAATTTTTTTTTTTTTTTTTTTTCAAGGTTGGTTGATTGGTTGATTGACTCGGATTCATTCTTTATAAATAGCTGTACTCAAACCTTCATTCCTTCATTCTGTCTGAATCTCTTCTAGCATCAACCTTCTACTAAAACGCTCCTAACATTAAGATACTTTAGCATGATTGGTTGATTGGTTAATGTCTTTAAATCTGAGATAGAAATTTACAATATTGAATAAGGGCATTTTTTAAATGAATGCTGTACCAATATTGAATATATTTTTTTAACGATTCGATAAACAAATAATATTTTTTTAACGATTCGATAAACAAATAATATATTTTTTTTAACGATTCGATAAACAAATAAAATAATTAAATAATAAATATTTTATTATTAAAATAAAATATTAAAATAATAAATATTTTATTATTAAAATAA
The DNA here is from genome assembly GCA_963930645.1 of Salticus scenicus. Taxonomy (NCBI): domain Eukaryota; kingdom Metazoa; phylum Arthropoda; class Arachnida; order Araneae; family Salticidae; genus Salticus; species Salticus scenicus. The sequence continues at coordinate 71,838,141 of OZ005648.1, forward strand.
AATATTTAAATAATATATTTAAATTCTAAATATTTATTATTCGAACCGAACGTGAACAATTCTGGCGGGGTGGAGTTGCTCGAAGAATAAATCTGGCGACTGTATGTTAACAACGAAAACGTTTTCTTTTAATTCGCTCTTGAAGTGTTAACATATTTACTTAGATTGTCGAAATAAGCGAATCAGCCAATTAGGTGAATACAAGTTCCATTCTTTGTACTTTTTCTAGACGTTTCGAAGAAGTACCCCCCAATACGAGCCGCCACTGGAAGACATATCATCAAAATTTTGGTCCTCCATGGAGGGGAATGGAGCCTTCATGGTGAAGATAGATTAAATCGGAGAATCATTTTGAATGATAATCATAACAGAACTTCATCAAAAATATTTTCCAATGCACCTATAATATTAAAAATTTATCAAAAGCCATAACTCCGATACAACTTGAAACTTTATTAAGACTTGTAATTCTATTCATAGCATTTTTCTCAAAGCACCAATTCCATTTACTTCCCCAGGACCATCCTTATGGGTGAGTCCCAGACTATTTGCGAATTGCCCAAAGCGCAACACTAATGTGACGTAAAACCCAACCAACAAACCGTTTAATATTCCATTTAATATCTTACTTTAAAAAGCAAAACTATTCGAGCTATGTAAACCTTCGTACACAAATTTCGTATGGCAGATCTTCATTTCAAATTACACTTTCATTATTGTTTGCACAAATATGAGGCTTTCGCAAAATCTGTTTGCTCCATGTATTGCTAACAATAATGTAATGATGGGGTCAATGATGAGAAAACGCTGACACAAACTGAGCAGAAGGAACAAAATGAGAGTTTACTATTTTTGGCGAATTAGCACACTTATGGCATCAGGCAGCTGCAACTGAATTCCAACAGTGCGAGGGTTAGCGCGCGCCTTCCACCGGGTTAATCCTACTGTAAGCCTGGTTTTAGCTCAGTCAGTCCCGGAGTTTCTCGGGGTAAACGAACGCCTTTTATTTAAAATTTTAAATTTTTTGCGTCCCCGAGTTTTCCGCTCAGGGACTTAACAAATTTTTAAGTTTTTCTCACCCAGTTAAAATTTAAGTGACGGCTGCACTCACACTTCAGAGATTTGAAATAGTTAGAGAGGGAATGAAGCTATTTAAATTTAATCGATCAAACCCGTTGGGGATTTTCCCGACTAAATTTTTTTCTAGGAGGGGGACTGTGAGGTTGAGACGTTAGAACGTCACCACAGTTGTTTCAATTAAGCTGGATCCAGCAAAGTAGGAAGTGGGGACGGTTAAAATCACTCCGTCGCCAGTGACTCGGTGACGGTTGAGGTCGAGCTAGTTTTGTGTCGGCAGGGTGCTGCATTAAAAGACTTAGATTTTGAATATTAGTTAAATCAGAAGTGATTTTTATAAGTACGGATTGAAATGTAGTGAAAGGAGGGTGTAGGAAGAAGTATAAAAATAGAGATGGTTTTAGTAGATAGTGAGGATGTTGGAGGATCGTATAGTGGTTGTTGGAGGATATTATAGCGAGTGTGCTGATTCTTATTTTGGTGAATATCGAAAGTGGAGTAGAGGAGATTTAGTTGTGTGAAGTTAAGTAGTGTTGAGTGTTGGTGAGTGTCTACTAGTTTTCGGAAGTTCAAGCTGGGATAGAAGGGAATCCTCTGTCCCATAGTGAAGCCGTAGTTGGAGTACGAGTGAGACCGTCTCTACACCTTTCGACTATCTGCTGGGGTGAGATATTTAAAGTTATCTACTTAATTTGTTGATGCATATATTTTGATTAAGTAAAACGCTGGCTGAGCTATATAAATTTACCAGGCCGCCCTTCCATTAATCTGCTCAAATAAACTTTAGTTATTGTTATTTAAAGTCTTGTGTTCTCTTAGTAATCTAAGTATTTAAGTTAAGATGGAGTTTGCAGGAGCGCAAACTCCACAAAGTTATAAATTATTACAGATCATAATAGTTGCAGATCTGGCTACATAAAAATGATTGTCATCAGGTACATTGCATATTTATACCTAAAATAGTGCCTCTAGTGAAACTAAATAATCTGCTGCGTCACGCACACGACTTTCTCTTACCCTGAAATTTAATACTATAAACACAAGTTGGAGATTAAAAGGTAAGATAACAAGTACTGTTATGTAAACCTATGTTAGAACAATTCAAATTAGCTTTTGGAAGAGTTTTATTTGTAATTAGTTATGTATGAGGAGGGCTAACACCCCTTCAACCATTCGTTTCATTACTGCACCTACATTTATATAGAATTTAAATCTGTTATAAAAATTAAGAGTTCACTTAAAATTATTCAGACAACTTTCACGCGCAACATTCCTTGAAACGTATCAGTCTCGATCAAAATTTCCAGCAACAAACTTATATTAGCTTAAAAATACATCTTTAGGGTAACCTGAAATCACTCATTTTTAAGTTACTCTAAGAAGCACAAAGATCAAACAAACTTGACTTCGGTGATCAGGAAGCTTCAAAACGTGCAAATATACAAAAAACAAGCGATGAAACACACATTATTTACCATATGTCTATGAGGATTTCATTTTAATTCCTGAGCAGGTTTATTGGACATGGTAAAATATTATAGTAAACCGCTTCCAATAACTATAAAAAAGAATGTTATCGCTTAAATATTGGCAGCCCTGTATATCTTTGAAAGTTATGTACAGACCACATGGTGTACCTACATATAATCCAGTATCAGTAATAGACGACACAACCTGAACACTTCAATCAATTTTCAGCTATTGTCGCACTATAATCCAATTCTTTTGTGTAACCCTGTAAATGAACAGTAAATGATTTCTCTACCATATTCTACATGAGATATTTTAATACACATAAATATTATATATTAATTTCATTTGGTTTAGTGCAGTTTATATATATTAAACTCTACTTACCTGCAGTTTCCCCTATAGACGCGTAATGTATTTGAATTTTCTAGGGTGTCCCTGTACACAACCCATTTGTATCATCCCAACGAAACGCTTAGTGTAGCATCCCTATGTCACACACATTTAGAATATCAAGTTTGGACTTACTGCTACTATTTGTTCTTGAAATATGCTGAAAACAGACAGACAAACACACATACACAGACACACAAACCAACCGCTAAAAACATGATTTTCGGATTCAGGTGACCTCAAAACGTGTAAATATAACAAAAACTCACTTTCGAAAATTCGACCCAAAAACAGTACTTTATATACCTTCTGAATAAGAGAAAGTAAATAATCTGGTGTGTCACTCACACGACTTTCTGTTACCCTGAAATTTAATAATATAAGTACGGATTGGAGATTAAGGGTTAAGGTAACGAGTACTGTTATGTAAACCTATGTTAAAACAATTCAACTTAGGCTTCGGAGCAGCTTTATTTAACGAATAATTCTATGTGAGGGGAGCTACTGCTCCCCTCAACCGCCCGTCCATTATCGTACCTACATTTACAGAGAATTCAAATCAGTTATTAAGTTCAAAAGTTCATTTAAAATTATTTAGACAACTTTCACACGCATCATTCCTTCAAACTTATCAATCTTGAACAAACTTTTCTAGTATCAAACATATATTCACTTCAAAATACATCATTTGATCGCCCGAAATTATTTGTTTTAACACTATGTAATTTACTCTAACAGACATAGGCAAAGGTCAAACTATAAAACTTGACTTCGGTATTCAGGAAACCTCAAAAAGTGTAAATATACAAGAAACCATACGATGGATATTTAGCTTAAAAAAATACATTATTTACCCTATGGCCTTGAGGAATTAATTTCAATTCCTGAGCAGCTTTTCTGGACATGGTAAAATATTATATGAAATAATATATTATACTAAAGAACTCCCACTAACAAATAAAAAAGAATGTTAAACCCTTAAATGCCTCGTGTTGCCTTTTGGCAACATACCCAACTTAGCCCCCCAATATACCATTAGAATTATATCGAAGCTCTAATGCCTAATGCTGCCAATAAAATACACAGTGAAATTATCAGTAAATCAATTTTCAAGGTGTAGATGGCGACACTACACTTTAGGAAAATAAAGACAGATTTATTTTTTTTTCAGTCGTTGTTACATGTGCTTTTCACTTAGTTTGGAAGCTTTCAAATATTTTAATTTTTCTGCAGTTATCAGGTGAAAATTATTGCTTGGAAAAGTAAGGTATGTAGACCATGTTTATGATTGTTTATGGATATTTAACAATAAAATATTTGTTGTAAGCAGATTTGTGTGTGTGTTGCCGATTGGCAACAATAGGCATGAAGTGCCAGTAAGCCTATAGAACAATCAGCAAGTTTCGTTTTACTTTCTTTTATATTTTGGAGAAGAAGATTATTTCTATAGTACTATATAATTGTAGTTTATTTTTTTTTTAATGTGTGTAATGTATTTTTCTACATTTTATTTTCTGAAAATTTCACTTTGTTATTTTTAGTATGCCTCGAAAAAAGTATTTGACTGAAAAAGAAATAGAAGAATTGGTAAATCAGTGGTCAAATAGTGAAGATTAATATGATTTGGAATCGGATGAATCGGACTGGGAGTGTGAAGCAAGTTTAGATAGAATTTCAGTTGAGTCAGATGATAGTGAACCAGATTTAGAGAACATTCAAACGGTTTCAAATACTGCTGAAGTCACTGAAAACGCAACTAATCATCAGACTGAAGACTCTGATAGCGAAATGGCTGTTCCGACATGTAGTAAAGAGAAAAAATCTAAACTGCGTAAAAGGGAGATTGTTTGGAAAAAAGGGACTATAAAGGTAAATGAAAACCAGATAAATTTTAGTGGAAATGATACTATTCCATCCATAGTGAATGAGCTAGATACACCGCTAGCTTTTTTCAAATATTTTTTTTCGGATGAGCTTATTGAAAAAATTGTAAAAGAAAGCAATTTATATGCCTGCCAAAAAAATCCATCCAAACCTACAAATTTCACACCACAAGACATAAGACAGTTTTTGGGGATAATACTATATATGTCATTAGTACATTTGCCTAGTGTTCGATCGTATTGGAGTCATGAACTTGGTTTTCCCTTGATTCAGGACACAATGAAAAGAGATCACTTTGAGAAAATCAGAAGATTCATTCATTTTAATGACAACCAAACACATCTACCTAGAGGTGATTCAAATCATGATAGACTACACAAACTTCGACCTGTCATTGATATTTTGAACAACAGTTTCTCTTCTATTCCTTTTGAGGAAAATCTCTCAATTGACGAGCAGATGTGTGCTACAAAAGTTCGACATTACATGAAGCAGTATATGCCAAATAAACCCCATAAATGGGGTTTTAAACTTTTTGTACTTGCAGGTATTTCTGGGTATGCGTATAATTTTGAAGTATATTCAGGAAAAGAAAATATTCTAATGAGACCAGTAACTGAACCAGACTTCGGTCCTTCAAGCAATATAGTCATTAGACTGTCAAGAAGAATACCAAGATCAGTAAACCATAAGTTGTATTTTGACAACTAATATACAGCATTGCCACTGATGGTTCATTTGGCAAAAAGTGGAATTCACACGTTGGGCACAGTAAGAAAAAATAGAATTCCTGGATGCAAATTACCAGACGAAAAATCCTTAAAGGTTTTAGATCGGGGTACTTCATTCGAATATACCACAAGTGTAGATGGCATTGACATTTCATCACTAGTCTGGAAAGACAATAAATTCGTCACGATGTTATCTACTTTTGCTGGAACAAATCCTGTAAAAAAAGTGAACCGTTTTGACAGGAGTCAAAAGAAAATCATTGAAGTTGATTGCCCATACGTAATTCAGGAATATAATCGACATATGGGAGGAGTTGACCTTTTAGATAGCTTAATGGCCCGATATAAAATTAACATTCGTAGTCGCAAATGGTATCTCAGAATCTTTTACCATTTGCTTGACTTGACTGTAGTAAATGCGTGGCTTCTCTACAAAAGAGTTTTGAATGCTAATGGACATGGATCTGAGATATTGTCTCAATCAAAGTTCAGAGCAGAACTTGCAAGATCATTATTCATGGTTGGAAGTAAATGCACCCCTAAACGTGGAAGACCTTCATCTATCATTGAACAAGAAATTCAGGTAAAAAAGCATAGAGGTCCATCACAGTACGTACCACCTAAAGATGTTCGATTGGATCAAACAGGACATATGCCTCTATATGCAGAGAAAAAGATGAGATGCAAATTCCCAAATTGTAAAGGATACACTGTAACAAAATGTGAAAAATGTGGTGTTGGACTCTGTTTTAATAAACATAATAATTGTTTCAAAAAATTCCATATAATCCCTTAACTAAATAATTTGTACTCATATTGTCAAGTATCATGAAGTAAGCAAATTATCTTGTACTCCACATTGATTTTTCTAATATTTTGCAATAAATTTTTGTATCATTAATCAGAATTAACTATTTTTTAAAGTGCTGTGTGGGAATTCCTTATACTAGTTCTTAAAATTCACATGTGTTTAATTGTACAGAATTTTATCAAAGAAAATTATTACTTCTATTAAAGCCCATTGTTGCCAATTGGCAACAAACTGTTTTTTAACCTTAAATCATACGAAAAACAAGATAAGATTTTTTTTAGTATTTTTCCCATGATTTGTTTAAGAATTGAAAGTCAAAAAACATTTTTCAATTTATTTTTAAAAAATCAGGCATTTAAGGGTTAAGGTTTAAATAATGGCAGCCCTATACATATCGTCTGAAAGTTATGTACACATCACATGGTGCACATAAATATAATCCTATATTAATAGCACACAGAGTTACCTGAAATACACTTCCATGAACTTTCAAGTATTGTCGCATTATAATCTATTTTTTTTGTGTATAGCGCTGTAAACGAACAGTGAATGATTTCTATACCATATTCTACATGAAACATGTATTTACGCATACAAATATATATATTCGTTTCATTTGGTTTAGTGCAGTCTATAGATGTTAAACTCTACTTACATGCAATTTCCCCCTTAGACGCAATGTATTTGAATTCTCTTGGGTGTCCCTGTACACGAAACATTTGCTCGATCTCAATGAAAAGCTTAGTGTAGCATCCCTATATAATACGCATTTAGAATAACAAATTTGAACTTTCTGCTATAATTTGTTATTGAGATATGCTGATAACAGACATACACACACACACACACACACACACAGAGACGGACACACAGGCAGACACACACACGCAGGCAGACACACAGACCAACCGCTAAAAACATGATTTTCGGATTCAGGGGACCTCAAAACGTGTAAATATAACAAAGCTCATGTTCGAAAATTTGACCCTAAAACAATACTTTCTCTACCTTATTGGTAAGCGAAAGTAAAAATCTGTCCTACAGATAAAGGAGGTTTCAGTTTCCACATTGCGTGCATTTTTCGCAGTTTATCCTTCCTACTTCACCAAAAGAGTATACCGGGTGATTCAAAATAGATGTTACAGCGATTATCTCGTAAACTAAGAAAGATAGAAACATACTTCCAATTACAAAATTGCTGCTAATTCAGAGGAGATTTCAGATATGGCTTTTTTTTTGTACAAGGGACTGTATACATATTAAATACGAAATTTATTTTTATACGGTCCCTCCTATCATGTGACTTATATTTAGAAAAATATTCTCCTCGCTTAAGAAGCAAAATTAAAAAAAAAAAAAAAAAAAAAAAAAAAAAAAAAATCATCTCTCTAAGTCAAAACCTCGCTGAGTTATTGCAATTTGAAAATGATGACTTACACCACCTTTTTTTCAATTTTGGCATCTATTTTTCAACGCCAACGGGTTCATTTTAGGGGGTTATCTATGAGATGAGAAAAATTAAAAAATGATCCTTCATTTTAAAATAGCAACTAAAATCGTTCAAACAAGTGAAATCAACAGTTTTAAGAACTTAATGTAAATTTACATTATTTCGTATTGTTAAAAAATTTAATAGTTAAATTTCTTAGGGGATCACCTGGAAATTAAAACATGTTAAGAGAGGAAAAAAATTCAAAGACTAGCAATACCGTGATAAAATTTTCGCGCTTTATTTTTTCCACTTTCCATCATGGTTGAAAAATTTAATGACTTCGTCTCTTTAACAATTCCAGCAAGGTTGAAAAGAGTTTATGACTTCCATTTATCTGTCTGTCCATCCGTCTTTCTGTGTGTCCGCGCTCTAACTCCCGTGAATATTCATAGAATTTCCTGAAACTAATATATGTTATTTGAGTTCACTATCGGATGTTCCTTATTGAAAATGAAGTGAATACCTCTGCTAGGTTGTGCACAGGGACACCCGAAAGTATTCCAAAGCATTGTGTTCTATGAGAGGTATTTTTATAAACCAAATTTTAATACCTTTAATTTATGCATATATTAATAAAACTGAAATATATTATTAAAGTTTTCTATCGGATATTTTCTATAGAAAATGGAGTAAACACCATCACTGGTTTGTATATAGGGACACCCGAAAGCATTCCAAAGCATTGCGTTTTATGTGAAGATATTTCTATAAACCAAATTTTAATTACTTTGCATAAATCTTAATGAAATTGAAAAATGTTATTCATATGCACAAAAGAATGCTTTCTATAGTGTACAGTACGATTAGCATTACATTTACAGTGCACAAAGAAATATTCAGTTACGTTAAGGGTTATTATTGGACATTTGCATTGCATTTTCGTTTACATTCAACATTTTCTAACAATTTTTAACTGTATATATGAGTTTAATTTGCATATTGTTTTGTCTGACTGTCCATCAGTCCATTTGTCCGTCTGCCCGCCCCCAGCGTCTGTAAATATTTTGAGATATTTTAAGAAATGATATAAGTTATTCAGGTTTACTATATTATATTCCCTATTTAAAAAGGCATTAATTACTCCTCTACAATTGACTTATGCACAGGAGCGCACAAAAAATGCCAATGTATTGCGTTTTGGGACAGACATTCTCATAAATTACATTTAAATAACTTTCTACAGTAAAAATCACAAGGAAATTCATATTAATTGTTAATATACTAAAATAATATTTTGTACAGAATATGATATGATATACATGTATAATTCTATGTCAGGGGGGTTACGCCTTTCTCAATCCCCGTTTAATTATAGTGCCTATATTTATCAAAACAAAAATCAAGTCTGTTATCAATTTCCTTGAAATTTGCAAAACCTTGATCAAATTTTCAAGTGGCAACTAGATATGGAATCCAAAGTACCAGATTTGCAATTCCTGTAGTTATTACTTTCTCATACACATAAGGTAGAGAAAGTATTTTTTTGGGGTCAAATTTTCGAAAGTGAGTTTTTGTTATATTTACACGTTTTGAGGTCCCTTGAATATCAAAATCGTGTTTTTAGCGGTTGGTCTGTGTGTGTGTGTTTCTGTTATCAGCATATCTCAAAAACAAATAGCAGCAGATATTCCAAACTTGGTATTCTAAATATGTATCATATAGGGATGCTACACTAAGCTTTTCGTTGAGATGAAACAAATGGTTCGTGTACAGGGACACTCAAGAATATTCAAATACATTACGTATATGGGGGAAATTGCAGGTAAGTAGAGTTTAACACCTATAGACTGCATTAAACCAAATGAAATGAATATATATTTTTTATATGCATAAAAACATGCCTCATGTAGAATATCGCAGTTAAATCATTCACTGTTCATTTACAGGGCTACACAAAATAACTACATTATAATGCGACAATAGCTGAAAATTGATGGAAGTTCATTTTAGGTTGTGCCGTATATTATTACAATAGGTTTATATTTAAGTGCACTTTGTGGTTTGTACATATTCTTCAAAAGATATACAGGGTTGCAAATATTTAAGATGATAATATTCTTTTTTATTGTTAGTGAAAGTGCTTTACTATAATATTTTACCATGTCCAGGAAAGCTGCTCGGGAATGGAAATGAATTCCTCATAGACATATGATAAATAATGTATGTTTTTAAGATAAATATGCATCGCTTGCTTTTTTGTGTATTTACACGTTTTGAAGCTTTCTTATTACCAAAGTCAAGATTAAAATTTGATTATTGCTTGTGTCGAATAATTTCAGGAAACGAATAATTTCACGAGATCCAAAAGTTGTATTTTCAAATTAATATAAATTTGTTGCTGGAAAAGTTTGATCAAGATTGATAAGTTTCAAGGAATGTTGCGTGAAAGTTGCCTGAATAATTTTAAGTGAACTTTTAATTTTAATAACAGATTTAAGTTCTATATAAATGTGGGTGCATTAATGAAACGTGGGGTTGAGAGGGGTGGTATCCCCCTCACACAGAACTAATTATCATAGAAAACTCTTTCGAAGACTAATTTGGATTATTTAAACATAGGTTTACATAACAGTACTCTTTATGTTACCTCTTAATTTTCAACCTGTATTTATGGTATTAAATTTCAGGGTAAGAGAAAGTCGTGTGAGTAGATTATTTGTTGTTAAATTATGCTGATAATTCATATATATACAGATCAACCATTAAAAATTTATTTTTCGCATTCAGGAGGCCTCAAATCGCGATATTATATAGAAAAAAAATCGCTCTCCAAAAACTACTTTGTTTACAGTATGGATATGAGAAATTAATTTTCTGTTCTGTGTTAGCAGTATTCTTTGAAATAAAAATAATCTGGTGTGACACTCAAACTACTTTCTCTTACCCTGAAATTTAATACTATAAATACAGGTTGTAGATTAAGAAGTAAGATAACTAGTACTGTCATGTAAACCTATGTTAAACAATTCAAATTAGGCTTAGGAAGAGTTTTATATGATAATTAGTTCTGTGTGAGCTTAAAGCATATCCACTAACAACAAATAACTAGTGTCACGACTTTCTTCTATATTTTCCTATAGAAATTCACTCAGTAAAAATAATTTATTAAAATTATTATTTAAAAAATTTATCTTCCATGATAATGCACACGGTTTCCATATTAGAGAAGTAGTATAACACTAAATATATATAAAAAAAAATTGAATTTATTCCCAATATTATTAAAAAAAAAATGTTAAAAATGAAAAAAATCTGTAATTTTATTTTAAATTATTGCAGATCGATGGTTCAACCATTCGTTTTAAAGGTACTGGCAAGCTCTTTTGAAAGATACCCATCATGAAAATTTACTCCCCTTGAGGGGAGACTCCCCCTAACAAGGGGGAGGCGAGACTCTTACATACACAATTTTTTTTCCCAGTTGACTAACTCTATTGCAAAATATATATATTCGTTTCATTTGGTTTAGTGCAGTCTATAGATTTTAAACTCTACTTACCTGCAATTTTCCTCATAGACGTAATGTATTTGAATACTTTTGAGTGTCCCTGTACACGAACCACTTGCTTCATCTCAACGAAAAGATTAGTGTAGCATCCGTATATCATACGCATTTAGTATACCGAGTTTCAAATTTCTGCAACAACACACAGACAGACAGACAGACCAAAAACATGATTTTCGTATTCAGGGGACCTCTGAACATGTAAATATAACAAAAACTCACGTCCGAAAATTTGACCTAAAACAATACTTTCTCGACCCTATCGGTAAGAGAAAGTAAAAATGTAGCAAAGCACTTACACCAATTACATTTAATAATAATAATAATAATAATAATAATAAAAAAATTAAAAAAAAAAAAAAAAAAAAAATTACTTTAATTTTGGGTAAACCGAAAATCTTAGTGTAGTATCACTATATCATACACATTTAGAATAACAAGTTTGGACTTTTTGAAACTATTTGTTCTTGAGATATGCTGCTAACAGGCACACAGAAACACAGACACACAGACATACAGACACACACCAGATCATTCGCTAAAAACATGATTTTAGGATTCAGGGGACCTCAAAACGTGTAAATATAACAAAAACTCACGTTCGAAAATTTGACCCTAAAACAATAATTTCTCTACCTTATGGGTGAAGAAAGTAAATAATCTGGTGTGTCACTCACACGACTTTCTCTTACCCTGAAATTTAATACTATAAATACAGGTTGGAGATTAAGAGATAAGATAACGAGTACTGTTACGTAAACCTATGTTAATCAATTCAAATTAGGCTTAGGAAGAGTTTTCTATGATAATTAGTTCTGTGTGAGGGGGGCTACCGCCTCCCTCAACCAACTTTTCATTAATGCACTCACATTTATATAGAATTTAATTCGGTTATTAAAAAATAATTCTGTGTTTTAAAATTAATTTATTAAAATTATTATTTAAAAAATTATCTTTTAGGATTATGCAGACGATTTCCATATTCGAGAAGTAAAATAACACCAAGTATCCAAAAAAAGTCCATTTTATTCTGAATATTTAAAAAAAACAAGTCTGAGGGTTTTTTTTTTTTTTTTTTTTGTTAAAAGTAAAAAAAAAAAAATCGATTACTTTGTTTTAAATTATCGCAGATCGATGATTTAACCATTCGTTTTAAAGGTATTGGTGAGCTCTTTTGAAAGATACCCATCATGAAAATTTACTCCCCTCGAAGCCAATATATAAAATAGAGAAAAAAAAATTCAAGTTCGAAATTCGAAAAAATCTCGATGAGGCGCACACTTACAGAGTCCCAGGTACCCATCTGTTAAGTTTAGTAGCTCTGCGATCAATAATGTGAGCACCAGAGCGCAGACAGGCACACAGACACACACATGCAGACAGACACTTCTCTTTATTTATATACATAGCTTCGTACATTTTATAATAACTAACTGGATAGTTTCAATTGTATGGATTTTTAACTCTTTCTAACAAAGTTGAAAAATTTTAATGACTTCGGTTTGTCTGTCTGTCCGTGTGTATCCCGGCGATCTATTTTCCGTAAATATTCGTGAAATTTCTCGAAACTAATATATGTTATTCAAATTCACTATCGGATGTTCCCTATTTAAAATGAAGTATATACCCCTATTGGTTTGGATACAGGGACACCCAAAGAATTCTAAAGCATTGCATTCTATGAGAGGTGTTTCTGTAAACCATAGTTTAATACTTTTAATTTAATGAAATATTAATGAAATTGAAATATGCTACTCAAGTTCGCAATCGAATGTTTTCTATTAAAAGTGGGATAAATACCATTATTGGTTTATGTACTGGGACATCCGAAAGTATTCCAAAGCATTGCGTTTTATGAGAGATATTTCTACAAACCATACCTTAATAATATTGCACAAATCTTAATGAAATTGAAATATATTATTTTACTTTGCATCATACCTTGTTTTTATAAAACAAAACATGCATAAGATCACTAATACTTTAGGTGGCTATTCTTTAAAATTTACTTAGGAGAAAATCTCGAATTAGCATTGCATACAATTTTCCCAACAAAATTATACATGTATTTATTATTATTATTATTATTATTATTATTATTTATTTATTACTTATATTTTATTAGAGCTGATTTGTTAGGCCATGTATTATTTTGAACGAAAAAAAAAAAAAAAAAAAAAAAAAAAAAAAAAAAAAGATTTGAGAATTTTAGTTTGTTTCATTGCTTTTATTTAGATTAAAAGCTTAAAAATAATTTAAAAAGGTTAATCTTCAAATAATTTCAATAAATAAAAAAAATTCTGGAGTGTCCGAACATTGAGTAATTAACAGTTTTGTAGATAAAGTAAAGAAAGAGGAGTTGTTAAACAAACAAAAGAGGGAAAACCATAATTAGATTGTTTGAGTATTTTTCTCCATATATTACACAATGTTTTATTTAACGCTACTGAACATTGAGCCCATGATCTTAATGATAAAGAATTTTTCGTTGTGTCCCTGTAAAAACTTATAAATGCTAGATTTACCGAAATGCTTATAGTTAGTGCAACAGTGATTTATAATCTATATATATAAAAATGAATTGCTGTTCGTTAGTCTCACTAAAACTCGAGAACGGCTGAACGGATTTATCTTATCTTAGTCTTGAAATGTTCGTGGAGGTCTAGGGAAGGTTTAAAAGGCGAGAAAAAATCGAATATTTCCGGGAAAACCCTAAAAACAGCCCTTTTCTATTTCCCATACAAACGTTTTCTAGAGTCAATTTGAACTTTATTGGTATTCAATAAAGTTTAGGTGTGTTCCTAACGGCTGATGGCTGAGCTACAAAAATTTGCATGTTGATTCGTAATGACCTCCCCTGATGCACCTCGAAGCCGGATTTTCGAATTTTGTTTTAGTTTTCTTTTAATTAATTAAAATGTTAAAATAAAAACCTTCTAATAACTGATAAATTGGCCATTTAATTTTAATCCTTAATTTAATTGTTGCCAAAAAAAATTATTCTTTTTTGGACAGAAAAAAAGAAAAAAAAAAAACGTGAACAATAAAAATTACATTTATTTAAAATATTTAATTTTATTCCTTAATTTAATTGTTGCCAAAAAAATTATCATTATTTTTTCGACGGAAAAAAAAAAAAAAACGTGAACAATAAAAATTACATGTATTTAAAATGAGGAAAGTAAATTAAAAAAATTAGAAATATCAGTCGTATCGTTACAAATAAGATACCAAATGAAAGATGCAATTTTTGTGAATCCAACGGATTAAACAGCTTATCGATCGGACAATTAGATTTTTTAAAATTAACTAATGTATGTATTTTATAAATTTTCTTTCACAAACACAAACGTGTAGTATACAGCCTGTACAACACTAGACCAAATTGAAGTTCAAATTTCATCAATATTTAAATAAATAAATGAAAATAAAAATATGCTTAATGGGAAATATATATAACCATTAAAAGTTTAGTTGTCTAAAATATGTCAGAAATAGCGCTCATAGCATATTGTTACAAGGTATTAAGTCTTATTTTTACAAGGGATAAAATCTAAAATGGTGACAAAAATTCAAAAGTCGCCAAAGAGAGCTATATTAAGGCGGTACTATGATCATGCTTACAAACCATGAATACTAATAACCACAAAAAATTAATTGTCTCATGCAACAGACGTAGCCGGTCATAGCATATTATAATATTTAGCGTGAAATTGTTATCATTTTTATGGTTGATCGGGGATAAACAAAATAAACATAGGAAATAACGTAAAAGCAAATATTATGTGCACCACGTATAGTGTTGTTCATATGTAACTGGGATTCAAATATAAAGGGGATACTTCATTTTTTTTTTCGATACTATCTATTTCGAAACTGTTATCTAATAAGGACTTAATGCAAGCCTATTGGTAAACCATTGTCTCAGGTAATAGGGACAAGCGCCCGAGTTTTAGCGGATGACCAAATCGCTACCGAAGGCAGCAGGGATCCGAAGCGAGCTTTTGAGCAATTTTAGTATTTTATTTTATTTTTATAAAGCTATATAGAAAAGAGTTTCCTTTAAATTTAGTGACCAGCGAAGCGGGCAAAGCCTGCTAGTCTATATATATATAAATGAATTGCTGTTCGTTAGTCTCACTAAAACTCGAGAACGGCTGAACGGATTTATCTTATCTTAGTCTTGAAATGTTCGTGGAGGTGTAGGGAAGGTTTAAAAGGCGAGAAAAAATCGAATATTTCCGGGAAAACCCTAAAAACAGCCCTTTTCTATTTCCCATACAAACGTTTTCTAGAGTCAATTTGAACTTTATTGGTATTCAATAAAGTTTAGGTGTGTTCCTAACGGCTGATGGCTGAGCTACAAAAATTTGCATGTTGATTCGTAATGACCTCCCCTGATGCACCTCGAAGCCGGATTTTCGAATTTTGTTTTAGTTTTCTTTTAATTAATTAAAATGTTAAAATAAAAACCTTCTAATAACTGATAAATTGGCCATTTAATTTTAATCCTTAATTTAATTGTTGCCAAAAAAAATTATTCTTTTTTGGACAGAAAAAAAGAAAAAAAAAACGTGAACAATAAAAATTACATTTATTTAAAATATTTAATTTTATTCCTTAATTTAATTGTTGCCAAAAAAATTATCATTATTTTTTCGACGGAAAAAAAAAAAAAAAAAAAAAAAAAAAAAAAAACGTGAACAATAAAAATTACATGTATTTAAAATGAGGAAAGTAAATTAAAAAAATTAGAAATATCAGTCGTATCGTTACAAATAAGATACCAAATGAAAGATGCAATTTTTGTGAATCCAACGGATTAAACAGCTTATCGATCGGACAATTAGATTTTTTAAAATTAACTAATGTATGTATTTTATAAATTTTCTTTCACAAACACAAACGTGTAGTATACAGCCTGTACAACACTAGACCAAATTGAAGTTCAAATTTCATCAATATTTAAATAAATAAATGAAAATAAAAATATGCTTAATGGGAAATATATATAACCATTAAAAGTTTAGTTGTCTAAAATATGTCAGAAATAGCGCTCATAGCATATTGTTACAAGGTATTAAGTCTTATTTTTACAAGGGATAAAATCTAAAATGGTGACAAAAATTCAAAAGTCGCCAAAGAGAGCTATATTAAGGCGGTACTATGATCATGCTTACAAACCATGAATACTAATAACCACAAAAAATTAATTGTCTCATGCAACAGACGTAGCCGGTCATAGCATATTATAATATTTAGCGTGAAATTATCATTTTTATGGTTGATCGGGGATAAACAAAATAAACATAGGAAATAACGTAAAAGCAAATATTATGTGCACCACGTATAGTGTTGTTCATATGTAACTGGGATTCAAATATAAAGGGGATACTTCATTTTTTTTTTTCGATACTATCTATTTCGAAACTGTTATCTAAATAAGGACTTAATGCAAGCCTATTGGTAAACCATTGTCTCAGGTAATAGGGACAAGCGCCCGAGTTTTAGCGGATGACCAAATCGCTACCGAAGGCAGCAGGGATCCGAAGCGAGCTTTTGAGCAATTTTAGTATTTTATTTTATTTTTATAAAGCTATATAGAAAAGAGTTTCTTTTAAATTTAGTGACCAGCGAAGCGGGCAAAGCCTGCTAGTCTATATATATATAAATGAATTGCTGTTCGTTAGTCTCACTAAAACTCGAGAACGGCTGAACGGATTTATCTTATCTTAGTCTTGAAATGTTCGTGGAGGTCTAGGGAAGGTTTAAAAGGCGAGAAAAAATCGAATAATTTCCGGGAAAACCCTAAAAACAGCCCTTTTCTATTTCCCATACAAACGTTTTCTAGAGTCAATTTGAACTTTATTGCTTTTATATTTATATATATTTTTATTTTCCAGAAATAAAATGAAATATTTTTAATTTCACGTGCATAATAATAAAAATTAGAGAGAAAATTACCTACAAAAGTTGGTGATTTTTTTTTTTTTTTAATCAGGAATTTGTATGTGGATAAATATTTTTATAGAGATATTTGGCATTAGTTTAATATTTTTATTTAATTAAGCAGTACTTTTCTTTCCTGCAGTAAAACAAAAATTTTTGTTGTTATTATGTTACCTTATGAGATTTTTTTATGTTCTCCCCTTAATTGTAAATTATTATAATTTGGATTTTATTAAGATTTTTTATTTTTATTTTGTAAATATCAGAAAAGAGTTTTTATTTTATTTTATTTATTTATTTATTTTGTGTATGGAACAGCTTTAGTATCGGATCCCTTTGGCAAAATTTGAAATTCGGCGCCGAAGTAGCTCGGGCGTTTCTCGCCAAGATCTTTAATTGCACAATTCAGATAGCCAATTCAGTTCATCTCAAAAATGGCTTAAAATATTTAAAGTCACCAAAGGTTTCCCATACTAAAGCTGTGAGTTTTGTATTTATTTATTTATAATATTTTCTATTAAAAGACTTCTGTGGTCACGAAATTTGGTGCGTAAATTGTTTGTTTACATACGGCACTTATTGTAACTGGATTTCACGAAATTCGAAATCCCCCCCCCCCTTCTCGGTGTCGGAGGGCAATAAACGGTATAACTTCAGTATAACCCCACAGCTGAATTTGGCGATTTTTCTTTGGCGCCATTTTGAAGGATAACGATGTCGTTCTGGACTGTTTGTGATATAATATGGCAGCCTAATATGTTGTTTATTTTTTACTTATGATTTTATATTTTATGATTTATGATTTAGATTATGATTTTATCATTTATCATATATGATTTATGATTTTTAGATTTATGATTTTGCCATAATCGCCAACAAAAAAATCGCCAAATATCGTTGTGGGGTTATACTGAACTCGTTCCCAATAAACATGCGTAAAAACATGTTTTTCCGTTTGAATTCGCTTTGAATTATCTTACAATGGCGAATTTCGATGTGCGGATATTGATTAAGTGTACGCATTATGTACATTAGTGTGATTTTGCAAAACTTCGAACTCACCCGCTGATGAAGGGGAAGTAAGAAGTGGGTAAGTTGTGCCGAAGGCAGTGGGGACAAGACTGGATATTGATTAAGTGTACGCATTATGTACATTAGTGTGATTTTGCAAAACTTCGAACCCACCCGCTGAGGAAAGGGAAGTAAGAAGTGGGTAAGTTGTGCCGAAGACAGTGGAGACCTAGACTCCTCACTTTTCGAGCGAGAAAACCTCTACCAATCACAGCGTGAACTTATGTTATTAATAAAGATATGGGATTTTGACAACTCATTTAAGTTTAATGTCCAGCGAAGCGGGCAAAGCCTGCTTGTATTCATATAAATTTTCAGCTCAATTGAATAAGGCGTTTAGATGCTATCGCACTTTTAAAAATTTGGTCCCATAGGCATAATGATAAAGAATTTTTCTTTGTGTCCCTGTAAAAAAACTATAAGTGCTAGATTCTCCAAAATCTATACAGATTGGGTATCTGCGACCTATAATATAAGTATAAATTTTTTGCTCCATTGAATAAGGCGTTTAGATGCTATCGCACTTTTAAGATTTCGGTCCCATAGGCTATAATGTTAAAGAATTTTTCTTTGTGTCCCTGTAAAAAAACTATATCTGCTACATTCACCAAAATCAATAGGGTTCGTACTATGGTGACTTACAATATACGTACCAACTTTCAGCTTATTCGAACAAAGCGTTTAGACGCTAGCGTGCTCACTCACAGACATACACACATACATACATACATACATACATACACACACACATATATACATCATCGCAAAAATAATGAAAACGGATTCAAGGCACCTCGAAACGTATAGAAACGTCAAAATGTCAAATTCGGATTTTTGACATGATTACAGTACTTTCCTCACTATAGTGTTCGGAAAGTAAAAATATATCAAATTATGCGTTTAATAATGTGTTCAAATTCTGTAAAACCACTATTTCATCTATAAACGTATTTTAAATAATATTAAGCTAAATTAATTAACATTACTTCATAGTAAGTTCTTTTCGCAATAAGACTAATTTAGATAAAACGGAATATAACTTTCTTGGTATTGAAATCAATATCATAGGTTTAATCTGATCATGCTGACTTCGCAGGGTATCGGATCAGATGTATTTATGTCTATAATTCTTTGTTTTATCAGCAATATGTAATCAAAATGGCTGGAAAAATATCAAGATCTATGAAGTGATATCTAAAATAGCAAAATCTTTGCAACTTTTGCATGAGTATAAAAACGATGCCCACAGCCTAAGCTTTCACGTCACATTGGCAGTTCCCAACGTGGCAGGCATGAAGTTCCTAGTGGCGATAGCCTTTCTGGCCCTTGCTGTGGCACGTATGTACTTTTTAATTTAATCTATGCGCTTTAAACACCTTTAAATATTAAAACTTTTTGGTTTCTAACTTCTTAGTATGCTGTTAAACTATAAGATCACACTAATGCGTTAAAAATACATATGCATTTATAGGACTTAAATTAATTTTAATGGCGACTCTCTGTTTTTTGAGACATTTCTCTTTTATTATACATATTTACTCTCTCTAGTGTAAAATAGAACAATTTTCCATCAAATATATGCCATTTATTCATTGATCTTGGTATTTAGGTGCATGGGTTCTAATACAATATAGATTTTACGGCCATCATCATAAAAAATTCTAAATGTTTTTTGTTTTGTTTAGGTTAAAGGTTAAAAAAAAAAAATGTTTTATTATTTTTATTATTATTAAGGGTTTCTCATTAATCCAAATCATAACATATACTTCAAAGTTGAATGTTAATTCAGCACTGTAATGTAATTACTTGACGTAGTCAGATGATGTGCAATCGAATAAACTATACACAATTTATATATATTTAAAAAAAAAAAAAAAAAACTTGCTTATACATTGTAAGGTACTTGAAATCATTTTAAAATTTCTTTTAAATGTAAAATTATTACTAATTTTATTTAATTAACCTCTATAACGTAGTTACTAGCAATGAGGTGGTCAGATGATTTATAATCGAATACACTATGCATAATATTTATCTTAAAAAAAAAAAAAAAAAAAAAAAACTTACACATTGTAATTTACCTGAAAATTATTCAGAATTTCTTGTAAATGTAAAATTATTACTAATTTAATTCTATTAATCACTATAATTGTAATTACTT
Source organism: Salticus scenicus (assembly GCA_963930645.1). Classification (NCBI taxonomy): domain Eukaryota; kingdom Metazoa; phylum Arthropoda; class Arachnida; order Araneae; family Salticidae; genus Salticus; species Salticus scenicus. Next base: position 71,858,685 of record OZ005648.1, read on the forward strand.
GAAATAAGGCGATCAGATAATGGGCTATCAAGTACACGTATAGTTTTTTTTAAATAGCCGATTTTACATTGGAACGTACCCTGAAAAATTATTCCTCATTTCTTTCAAATAGAAAATGATTAGTAATTTAATTCAAGTAAGCACTAAAATGTAATTACTTGAAATGCGGTAGTCAAATATACTACACACACACACACACACACACACACACACACACATATATATATATATATGTATATATATTAAACGACCATTTTAACTTGAAACGTTGCCTTGAAATTATTCAACAATTCTTTAATGTAAAGATATTACTAATTTAATCCAAGTGACCGTTACAATATAATTTCTTGAAATAAAGTTGTCAGATGATGTGCAATCGAATATATTACACATAATTTTTATAAAAGAGCCGCTTTTACAATCGAACGTAGCCTGAAAATTATTCATATTTTTTTATTTTTTATTTATTTATTTACCTATTTTATGTAAAATTAATATAAAAGGATGTTTTTTTACGTCGTTTGCTTCTATAAGAGGTAAATAATTTGTTAATAGACATAAATTTAGAAAAAAAAAAGTTTCACTGATAAAACGAAAGTAACACTGATTAAATATATACAAACTATTAGATTATATAAGAACTAGTATTATGTTTCCTGTTTTCAGTATTATCATTATTATTATTACTTGAAAAAAAAAAAACTTGGCAATTTAATTTTTATTATTTAAATAATCTGGTGTGTCACTCACACGACTTTCTCTTACCCTGAAATTTAATACTATAAGTACATGTTGGAGATTAAGAGGTAACATAACGGGTACTGTTATGTAAACCTATGTTAAAACAATTCAAATTAGGCTTTGAAAGAGTTTCATATGGTAATTAGGTCTGTCTGAAGGGGGCTACGAGCCCCTCAATCCTCCATTTCATCACTGCACTTATATTTATATAGATTTTAAGTTTGTTATTAAAATTAAAGTTCACTTAAAATTATTCAGACAACTTTCACACGCAACATTCCTTGAAACTTATCAACCTTGATCAAACTTTTCCAGCAAAAAACTTATATTAACTTCAAAATACAACATTTGGATCTCCTAAAATTATTCATTTTAATTCACTCTAAGAAACACAGACAAACATCAAACGTTAAAAAACTTGACTACGGTAATCAGGAAGCCTCAAAACGTGTAAATATATATAAAAAAAACAAGCAATGAATATTTAGCTTAAAAACATACCTTTTTTACCATATCTTTATGAGGAATTTATTTCAATTCCCGAACAGCTTTCCTGGAAATGGTAAATTATTATTAGTAAAGCACATCCACTAACAACAAAAAAGAATGTTATCGCTTAAATATTTGCAGCCCTGCATACCTTTCGAGGATTATATACAGACCACATTGTGCACCTAAATGTAATCCTGTCGTAATAATACATGGCCCAGCCTGTAATACACTTACGTCAATTTGAAACTATTGTCGCACTTTTATTTAGTTCTTTTGTGTAGCCCTGTAAACAAACAGTGAATGATTTGCCTACCATATTCTACAAGATACATGTTTTACGCGTGTAAAAATTATATATTCGTTTCATTTGGTTTAGTGCAGTGTATAGATGTTAAACTCTACTTATCAGCAATTTCCCCCATAGACGTAATGTATTTGAACTTTCTTGAGCGTCCCTGTATACGAACCACTTGCTTCATCTCAACGAAAAGCTTAGTGTAGCATTCTTATATCGTACATACTTAGAATACCAAGTTTGGACTTTCTGCAACTATTTGTTCTTGAGCTATGCTGATAACACACACACACCATTCGCTAAAAACATGATGTTCGTATTCAGGGGACCTGAAAACGTGTAAATATAACAAAAACTCACGTTCGAAAATTTGACCCTAAAACAATACTTTCTTTACCTTATGGGAGAGAGAAAGTAAAAAGATATCAAGAAACTTTAATACGTTTGTAACATATATGTTATTTATTTATTTTGTATTAATTCGGTATTTATTTAATAGTTACTAAAGTTTCAGAAAAATATTTGTATTTCTACAAGAACTTTTAATTTTGTTTGTTTACTTTATAAACTAAAATAAATAAATAACGTTTAGTAAAATGAAATCGATAAAGTAAAGGAATTATTTATTATTTTATAGGAAGGTTATCTGAATCAGTTCTAAACTTTAAAAAATCACTTTCAAACAACTACACCAGCTAAGTTGCCATTAATAATTTAAAAAATAATTTTTAATAATATTTTTAATGCATTATTATTAATGTACTTTTAGAAATTCATAAACGGATAAATAATAACAGGAGACTTGGCGTTGGAATATTAAAACCCGAATAAACTACTACGTCCAATATTTTTTTTCTTTGGCATTTCTGACGTAGTAGTTTATTCGGGTTTTAATAAACGGATAGTTTAAAAATTGTTATATCGCTGAAAACAGGAAATTAAATTTAGTAAGAATTAATTTGTATAAATGTTTTAAAAAAAAAAATTATAGGCAAAAATAATATTTTTTTAAAACTTTGCTTTACATAGAACGCTTTAAATAAAAATTAACTGACATTTTTATTTCAGAAGCTCATCATGTTCCTGAGCATACCCTTCGTGAACATCGTAAGTACTTTTTATTTATTTATTTTTATTTTACCGCCATAATGTTTTTCTTATTTTTTATTAAAAGTCTTTATAAAAGCTCTTCTCCGATGAAAATGCTAACATTTCATTAGAAGCGTTTTGTTCAGTTATTGATATTATTATTATATTTATTAAATAATTACTTCGAATTTTGCAATAATGTTCATAGATTTTCATTAATTATGATAAAAAGTTTACTCGAATAAGATTAAAGATTTAAAAATAAAAAATGAAGATAAATGTTATTTGTGTATACACGATTAAAAAAAAAAAAATCGTTTTTTACTCGAAACTGAATTTATTAAGCTTACCATTTATGAGTAAATTTATTAATCAATTTAAGTTTACTTGAAAATGTACTTTTTGTCCAAATCTAATATTTGTAGTAGGGCAACTTAGTAGAATTAATAAAAGCATCAAGTATATAGATATCGATTTCTTAAAATAGTCAGTGAACACGGTTAGGTATTTTATTCTTATCTCATTTTAGAGTTTTTACATTGATAATTCTATTTTTAGCAAATGAAATAGAATTTTAATAATTAATATTTGCCCTACATGACATAGTAAATAAAATTTTGTCATATTTATTTCAACAATTAGAAACTATTCGAAATATATTTAAATTACAGAAATCTGAATTCTTTTACTGATGAAAATCTTCGGGTATGAATTATATGTTTTTGAAACAAGAAATCTAAGAAAAATAACTCTTTTTTCATTTTCTAATATTATTAACATGAATTCGTATAAATTCATAATGTTAGTCTTGTAAAAGATTATTTGGCTAAAATTTGCTGGTGCTTTAATATACATTCCTTTCCGCCTTACAAAAACTGTATATATAGACGACGATGAAATTCTTCATAAAGATCACAATATAATTTTGCTTCGAAAAGCTTTCAATTTTCAATTTTCAGTGCCATTTAAATTAATGAAAAATTTAAACAAATTAATTAATTATTTTGATTAAGATTTTTACTCGATAACAGATTATAATAATTAACTGTTTAAAAAGTATACTACTTGCTTTAGCATTAAGAGCGACAGATAAATTTTCCTTCCTCATTGCAGGCTTTGTGAAAGGATATCTTTACACATATGATGCCTTCATCAACGTGACAGCCGGTGTTCTTGGAATGAGTAGCCAGGTGTCTGCTTCAGTTCTCAAAGCTGATGTCAAAATATACGCCAAAACCAATACTGATCTTGTTCTCAAAGTAAGTAATGTTAAGAAAGGAGATAATAAGGTAATATCAGTGGCATTTTAGCATTAATTGGTTTCTGTATATACTTTTTTACTTGTTTCTATTTAATTAGTTAATATAAAATCGCTTTCAAAAAAATTACAGGAAATTATTTATTTTAACGGCGTTAAGAGTTTTTAAAGTATTATGAGTAAAGAGGTAATCGTAAAAATAATTTAAAAATTGATTTCATTAATTTTAGTTATTTATAATTACTCGTAAAAATTTTTCGCGACATATAACAGTAATGTACAATTATAGACACTATAATAAATACGAATATAAAAATAATCCATTTAAACATAATATAGGGTTAAAGATACAAGAAACTACTGTAATGCTTTTAATTTTTTTCGTTTAATATTAAATAGTTTTATTTAATCAAAAGGTGCGATAATTACAAAATTCAATATGAGTAATTCTTAATTACTATTTCAGTTAACTATAATTTGGTTTAAACTAAAATGTTGAAAATGTATCTTTTTTAGTACACCCAAAGTATTATTATTATTATTATTATCATTATTATTATCATTATTTAATTTCATTGTTTTTCTTTCATCGATGTTTCATTCATTATTTTGCATTGTTTTAATTTCATGCTCATTAAATAATGCTTATTTTCGTGCTAATTTTGTACGCAATATTTCAATACAGACATTCCGTTTGATTAAACCTGTGATATTTAATTATTTTTGAAATAAATAAATTTTTTACATGTGTTTTCACCTATATTTTTCGTTTTTTTTTTTTTTTTTTTTTTTTTTTTTTTTCTGATTTAGTGTATGTTATTAAAAAGATAACAATTTACAGATATTGGTTTTTGTGCCGAATAATGTTTTTATTTTATGTTTTCGTATTCTGGAAAATTCAAAGCTGAAAATGTTTGTATTATTATACAACTAATACCAAAACAGTTATATAGTTATATATATATATATATATATATATATATATATATATATATATATATATATATATAATATGCTAAAAAAAATTTGAGTAATTTTCCAGAATATTTAGAATGAAGAATTTTGATCAGTGAAAAAATAATTTAATAATTAATGAGTTGTAACAATAATAATAATATAAATAATCTGATATTAATAAGGATTCTTCGCATTTTACATATTGATAAAGAATATTTTGTTATATTCAAAATAACCCTTATCTGTTCTTTAATTCAATTCTTAATTTAAATAATTTTAGTAATGAAATTTTCTTCCTCGTTTTTTGTTGGCATAAAAAGAAAAAAAAAAGTTATACAGAATTATTACAACATTTACAACAAAAATAATATAACAATTTTTGACAAAAACATTTTAACACTTCTTTTTAAAATACATTTTTTAAACAGCAAATATTGATGTTCTCTTTTAGAAGTATACTCTTAACTAAAACTATGTATTCATAAAAAAAAATTTCTTTTGGTGCACAGATCGAGAACGTTAAAGTCAGTCATTCGGTGCCGGCTGTCGACCACAAGTATGCACCATTCAGACTGAATGATGACAGCATGCTTGAAGATCGGCTATCCTCACCCATCAAATTCACTTTGAAGAATGGAACGGTAAGTCGAAACAATGCATAATAAACTTCGATTCTTTACACAGAAAATAAATTATTTAATTACTGATAATGTTTAAAGAACCTAATTCATGTATAGTTTAGGCTATAATATTATTTAGAGAATGAAATACCCATATATAAGTAAATAACGTAGTAATAACGTAAATATTATTATAAGCCGATTACGTAGCCAATATGACCATTCTAGTCTGGAAGTTATCTATTTTATTCCACAATATATGTGGAATTTAAACATTTAATTTGTATGTATATATATATATATATATATATATATATATATTGTTATTTCTGTCACACACACGATATTTACATTTTTGTTTTTTAGATCATGTCTAGATACAAAATTTCTTAGTGCATGTATTGAATTAATAGTAGTTCTATAACTATGCAAAATATTTTATTTAGTTTTGACTATGATTTGATGATTTGTTTCTTAAGGACCAAAAATATTTAATATTTACCTGCTGTTGAGTAATACTCCTGTAATGCTCCATTTGTTCTTAGTATAAAATATTCGAATATCTTTCCATTTATTATCGGCACATAGATTTAGATACTAGCATCCAAAGTTAAGAATATAAAGCGAATTTATGTATAACTCACACATGCATTCCAAAAATAATCTTTACGATGAAAATATCCCTCAAGATTGACGTTTATGTGAAATTTTGTTCTATTCTGCCATGTTGAGAAATTCGTAAATAACCAATAACTTACGAAATTTTTATATTGGAAAATTCATAGTCATTAATATTCATGCCAGTGTCCTATATAATATTTCAAAAGTTGTCTGACATCTTTACGATGAAAATATCTCTAAAAATTGACGTTTATGGGAAATTTTGCACTATACTGCCATGTTGAGAAATTCGTAAATTTCCAATAACTTGCGAAATTTTCAAAGTAGCATATTTATAGTTACTGATGTCCATTCCGGCATCAAAACTGGTATTTTAAAACTGGTTTGAAATTTTTACAGTAAAAAGTTTCCATTTAATGCACGTTTAAGTGAATTTTTGTCATATTCTCCCATGTTAAGAAAATCGTAAATTTCTAATAATTTACGAAGTTTTTTAATTCGAATGTTGCAAATAAATAGGATTCTTGCCAGTATCGAAATTAATATTTTAAAACTGATCTGACCTCTCTGCGATCATTTATTCGTGAGATATCGTGTAAACAGACTAAAAAACTACCGGACTAACACACTAACGGACTAACACACTAACGGACTGACACACTAACGGACACCCTACAGACAGACACCATGCAAATTTTGTCATTTTCGGATTTCTTACACCTGAAAATGTATAAAAAAGTCAAAAAACCGAAGTCGAAATTTTTCACGATTACCTAATTTCCCCATACCTATAGTATGATGGGGAAAAGTACTTTAAAATACCTTTCGAATGATGTATTGAAAATAACTTAATCATAATTAGAATCTGAAATATTGAAATTTCAAAATATTGCAGTGCCATGTGGCGGTAGAAATTTCTGTAATCTACTGTTCGATTCCAAATCAACAAAGCTTTCAAATGATGTATGTATTACTTATGAAAATATTTTAATTAGTAGCTGAGATACAAAAGAAAACCTAATCAGGACACCTCAAAACGTTCAAGTCAGGTGTATTCTCGAATTCCACATTCGGTAATATAAAAGTACTTTAAAATATCTTTCGAACGATATATTAAAAAAAATTTAATCATGATTAGAATGTGAAATATTTAATAGCATAATATTTATAATTCTAAAAGTTTTCTTATTACTTTTAATATATTAACTAAATTATTAAAGATTATACCCTCCATACAAACACGTGTTTCTAAGATATATATAAAATTGTAAGAAATATAATATTTGAGATATTAGTTATATAGATCTAGTAGCACTATTGGGGGGGGGGGGAAGTTTTTTTTTTTTTTTTCATATTTTCCATTGCTGCACTAATTTGCGACAGTTTGTTAAAATTATCGAGTAGCATTCGTAAATTCTTATTTAAAGCTGCATTATTTTAAATTACAATATGGTGCAAGATTAAAGATTTTTTTTTTCTTTATTTCTTTCTTTAAGGTCACCGAATACGCCCTTTCCAGCAAGGATAACCTAGAAAGTGCCAAAATCAAGAGAAGTATTTTGAGGAGCCTGGAAATGACCATCCCAGATTATGTTGTGGAGAGAATGGAAGACCCTAAGTATGAATATCAACCTGTCATGTACAACAACACTGAGGTATAGTGTTTCAATTTCAATTTTTACATTGAGAAACATGTTCCTTGTTTAAATTAACATTATAAAATTTGATACACATTAAAATTTAAATTACTCTAGAATAAATAATATTTTTTCATGCGTTATTCTTCATTATTCTGCACGCACAAACGAAAAAAAAAAAGTTTTTTTTCAGATATTATTATTTGAAAAATACATAATTGTATATCCATGCAACAGGCAAATACTGAGAAATTAACTCAGTATTCGCCTTTATTTGAAAATATCTCTGACCATTCTTGTATCACAAATAATTATAAAAGTAAAAATGTTCATGGAGAATTTATCATAAAACTGTAACCATCAATCACTAAAATATCTATATACATTTTTCTTCCTTAATTAACTCAGTATCAAAAACTTTTACACAGCGGCAAATATTAAAATAAAAAATGAGTTTATAATCTATTACTAAAATTAGATCTATTATAATTTATTATGTTATAATAATAAAGCCAGCATCAAAATTAACTTTAACTATTTTCAATTTTTGTTTTAGAATACTGATTACGGTGTCCACATATCCAACTACATAATTACTGCCAGCCCTGATGTCGAATTTCCATCTGAAACCGTAGTTTACAACATCAGTCGTATCGATAACTGTGATTTAGAATGGTATCCTGGTTACAAATTGCACCACAACTTCCACAAACAAGGATGCCCACAAGTCTGCAGGCCACGTGGTGAATGGAAAGACAACATGTATAAGGCAGGGTGCCCCAGCGGATTTGAACCAGTAAGCTTTTAACGTATTTTTCAAAATAGAAATTTTATGTAATAGAGAAAAAAATAGAAAGATTTTAACAAAGATGCAAACAAACAAATATATATTAAGAAAATTGATATTTTCTTATATTTAACGTGAAAATTATTCATAAGAATAAAAAAGACAGAATTGTGTTTTAGAAAAAATCACGAGAAAATTTAAATTTATAACGATTATTTTCATAAGAACAAATCAATTCAAGACTAGGTAGCGCATTTATTCTTTTGATTCATTCTTTTATCATGCTGAGGAAAGCAAAATTTCTATTTTTAAAGTGAAAATTATTATAACTTTTTTTAATCGTTGCTAAAAATTAAACATAATATGTTTAAAAATACTTTTCCCCTCAATCGTTTGAGCACTTTTAAAAAATACATATTTAATAAATAATTTATAATATTGTTGTATTTGGAGTCTTCGTGACACTGTTATTGTTCAAAATTAGTTTTATGCATGTAATTCGATAAATTTGCTGAATATTATTTTCAATTTTAGCACCACAGTCCAATCAAAAGATCTTTTAGTCACCAGCATTCTCTCAGTCTTGCCAATGGAGTACTGAACCCTGAAATAATCACCACTATAGAATCACACTTTGCAAAAATGTACGACCAGGATATGGAAGTACTCATCAGGTTAGTATTTATATTTCTACTGTAAATAAAAAGTAAAACAAAACTGTTTTCTATATAATACTCGTAATTTTTCTTCTTTTAACCATTAGTAAGCAAAAAACAAATTCAGGTTTAAGTTAGAATAATACATAGCTACCCACATCACTAATTTTTACACGAGATTTATCCACCAATATCTTTAAAAAAGAATCTGTTGCATATATTTTTGACAAATACATAAGATTAAAGAAACGGAAAATATTTTTAAAAACTTTCCCGGGTGAAGTCTCCGTTGAAAATTGCGGAGACTGGCAAGTATGATAATATTTAGCAAATTAAAAAGCTTATGTTTGATTTGCACGCTATACGGGATTCATGTCCTCTTTTTACACGGGAGTTCCTTTATCAGCTTTAGATGATATTAAAACATGGGAAATGAGAAACCAAAGGTCAAGGCGAATGGAAGATTGTATTCAACAGCGTAAAGGAAATAGTTTTTTTTTTTTTTTTTTTTTTTTTTCTTTTTTTTTTTTCATTAATCACTCTCCACGAAATTTCAAAAATAAAAAAAATCCAAATTACACAAATAACTTTTCTCTTCTTTTTTTCACCAATCTTGTATTTGATAACAAAAAAAAAAAAAAATCATTTAGATGAGAAACACATAAGCTTTTAGATAATTTTTGAGTCAGCTGCAAAGACAGCTTTTTTCAACATAATTAATAAGTCAGCCCTTAAGCACAATAGTGTTCTGTTAAAGTAAGAAAAGTATATCAGAATGGAAATAGGTTTATTTTGTTAAAGTTGCCATCCAATTTAAGCACTTACAGATTTAAAAAAATCTTTAAAAGCGGGGCGAAAGGTGGAAGAGTATGACCCTCTTTTAATTGTGTTCATATAGCAAAATGAATTAAAATCCGAGAATTTCACCAACACTCTTACTTTTTCCATATTCTTAAAATTAATTGTAATACTGCATATTTAAATGACAGAAGTGTCATTTACATATATTTTGATTTCGAAAACTGCATGCTAATATTATTTTTGCATAAAATAACAACCGGCTAATTCCTTTCATATCACTTAAAGAAATAAATTCTTCGATAACTTATTTTATTAATACATCAGAATAAATGTTTTAAAAAATACATTCGGTCGAAAAATAAATACATATTTCTCTATAAGAAGCTGCTGAACTTCGAATAACCAGCAATAACTAGTATAAACCAACATAAACCTTTCTTCTAAGTTATTTTATAAATCAGCGCCACCATCGTCTATTCTACACATATTGTTTAATTAACAAAGCTTCTCACAATAACGATATATTCCGTTTGGTTCAATTTGATTTAGTAGATAATGATCTATATGGAAATACAAGATGTAATTAATATCATCGCCACTTGTCGACTGACATATACACAAACTGAGTCATTATAATATTTTATAACGACCACCTTACATATCAAGAAGTTCGCGCATTTATGCGTTATAAAACTGAAATCTAAAATTAGCCTGCAATTTCTTAATGGCCCTTTTACATATTAAGTCTTGTTTGGTTATACACTGATAAAGCTGATATATAGCCTTCCCGAGAATCAAGAACAATTACTGGATTTCAACGTCACCTCATAGACTATAAACAGCAAAATTTGATAAACACCAAATTATGCCAATACAACTAAAGTTAAATTTTTATAAAATACTGTGCATTAGCTCATGGTCTAGGGCTGCCAGCAATTTTTTTCACAGACACAGGCAGACAACAGACAGAAGATTACTTAAAAAATAATCATAACGCGTTTAGGATCCCCTTAAAGCATATTTGACCTTAAGGAACTGGAAGTCGAACGTATTTAGGAATCTAATACTTTCTTCTACTATAAACATAAAAGAAGGTATAAAAATAAAAACTACAATGATATCATGAACTGTACGTTAGAATAAAAATTAAAAAATAAATAAAAAATACGTTCTTCTTTCTAGTGCAAATGCACTTATAGGGCTTTCTCAGTTTCAGAAAGGTAATAGTTGAATTTTTTGTTTCAATACATATTCACAATGTGTTCATTTTTTAAGGTGACATCTGGTTTTGCATTTTTTATTATGATCAATAATTAGTTGAAATGTTTGTTTAATTTCCAAACAACACTAACGAAACCAATAAAAGTTCATTTGCTTAAAACGGTACAATTTGATATTTTTTCAGATAGAATTTTTATAAAAATGTTTTCTTACATATTTTTATTGTGTATTTAATCAGATATCAACTAAAAAGGAAAAGTATTAAAAAAACAGCCATGAGCGAACCTCCTAGGCAGACTACTTACGATGATCTCGGCAAGGAAGATTTAGAAATTAAGGATGAAGGTAAACATACATAAATAATTTCTTTCTGTATAATCAATTATTATGAAATAGATAATAGAATAAGTATAAATACTTTCAGCTAAAAAGATTTTGGACAGCCATCATTTATTTGTTTCATTTATTATTTCATTTTATTTTTTATGAAATTTTTTTTTTTTTTTTTTTTTTTTGCAAAGTTCTTTCTTTCTTCCTTTTTTTTTCTTTTTAATTACAACACAAATTACAAATAAATTTTATTTATTTATATTTTTAGATTATATGATTCATTTTTAACCGATTAACTTTCAAACTAATGCTTATTTTAACATTTAACTGCAGTTAACATTGATTGAATTCTATTTATGTAAAATATCATATATTTTTTAATTTATGTCTCAAACTATGAACACTGATTCTGATGTAGCATACTAATATTACTTAATTATACAGGGTGGGCAAAAAGTCCGGAAATACTTTAAAAATTCATAAAACCCCAAATATAACCGAAATAAAAAACGGTTTGCAGGTTTAGCATTGATAGGTCACGGGATATATATATATATATTTTTAAGATAAAAAAAACAGCCGACAGATGGCTCTGGTATGAACGACTTAGTTGAAAATATGCAAATGAGACAGGCGACTATGAATACTTTTGGCTATGGGGATATTTCAAATCCCAGGTGTATTGATCCCGTCCATCCAACCTGTCGCAAATGAAAAATGCAATCCGCCGAGGGCTGTCGTGTATACTGCCGGACATGCTGCACTCTGCCATTGCTGGATTTGTGACGCGCCTGCAATGTGTTATCACCTGTGATGGTGGACATTTGGAAAACATATTGCTATAATAAATGATTTGGTAACATTACTTTCAAGTCAAGTCAACGATGTGCTTCGGAGTACCTGCATTTGGTCGCAACCAATGATTACCTCCAACGAAAAATGCTAAAAACATAAAAATAATTTTCCATAAAACATTACTTTTGTTATTTGCATGTCTTTTCTTTCACTTATGTACGAAATGCCCCCTATCGGCTGTTTTATTAACTTTTTTATTTTTTATTTTTTTTTATCTTAAAAAAAGAAAAAAGAAAATGTGACTTATCGAAGCTTAACCTGCAAACGTTTTTTAATTTGGTTATTTTTTCGGGTTTTATGAATTTTTAAGTTATTTACGGACTTTTTTCCACCCTGTATTTTTATTCAAGTAGCATTTTGTTATAAATCTTTGATTCTAACTTTTAATTTTAAAGATTCGTTTCAACTTTATACCAAACACAGTAAATATCAAGAACAGTCTTTGTAAGAACAGAACACATTTCATTGATTATTATTATTATTATTATTATTATTATTATTATTATTATTATTTATTTATTTATTTTTTATGCGTGGTATCACATGCTTACAATATCTTGTCATTAAGCTACTCTTTACAGGAATTCTAATTTCCGAAATTTTGCTTAGAATTCAATACTTTCTTTTAACAAAACTAACTAAAAAAAACGAAAACTGTGTTAAGTATTTTTGAATTAATGAATATTAGAGAGGAAAATATCAGTTCAGTTATAAATTTGATGATTAATGAAAGAAATTAGATTAACATAAAATAATAATCTTCAAAACACTGTTTTGATTTCACGATATTGGTATTATTCAACGAAATCCACAATCAAGATAAGTATTTCGCAAAAATAAATAAATAAATAAATAAAAAATAAATAAATAAATAAAAAACTTGCATATTTTATTAGCTTAGAATAACATTTTACATGTTAATTATATATATATATATATATATATATTTTTTTTTTTTTTTTTTTTTTTTTGGTAAATTATAAATAAGCAAACATATGGTAATAACATAGAATTTCTACGTTTAACATTTTAATCTTTAAATTTAAGATGTTAAATAAGCCATCCGTAAATATAAATAAAAATTTCTTCTCCTAATTAGAAGCATCCAGCCCGCAAGAACTTTATTGAATGGTGTATTTTTCTAAAAATTCCTTTTATTTTAAAATCGATAAATCCGATACTTTACGTAGGCAATATTTTTTAACAGCTAATACATTATTAAAACTTGAAAAAAGAAATGGGAATTCTTCATATTAATATTTATTTTAGAAATCGATCAACTCTGCAATTACAAAAAGTCTGATGAGGCTTATGATTCGGCAAAAGAACTTCTGAAGGAGGCAGCCGAACTCATTGTTGACGCTCCACCAGGTTCTCCAGTTGGAGAAAAAATTGTCTTATTGAGAGATGCTTTGTCGACATTCACAGAACCTGACTTTGTAAAAATGAGTGATGAGATAAGGGAGTTGAATAAAATAGAGCATGATAGAGATGATTACGAAAGTGTACAAAGGTAAATTATGTATAAATTTTTTAATTAACAGTCTATGTCAATTCATTTTAGAAAAAAAATTTAAAACATATTATGTTAAATTTTCAGCATATATATTGATACAAATAAATTTTAAAATATGTAAGAATAAAATTTGAAATAATTATATATTTTTAAACCTATTATTATTATTATACGTTAGAAATTTTAAATGTTTTATTTCATGGATAGTTCTGTCTATCAAAAGAAAGTTACGCGTCCCTTTTATTTTGTTTCTTTATTTTTAATTATATATTAAAAAAAAAAAAGCATTAATTAATCTACTTTACATTTAAATCTGCATGCAGATTTATTTAACCATTATAGATATAGAGAATTATACTTTCTTATAAATTTGCTGAAAATACTACTTATATGTCATTAAACATTATTGTTAAAATTTGATTTATTATGAATATCTCAGAAAGGTAAAATTTCCCAACTACGATTGGAAAAATATTTTTATGTGTAAAAAATTGAATCGCCTTAATATAGTACATAATTTTATATTTTCAATAATAAATACAATTAGTGCTTTTCTCATTTATTTAACAAATTGTGTAAAATTATAAAATATATAATATATTAAATTTTACTTAAAATAATCATAACCAGTAACCAAAGATTTTCATTTTTTTTTATCGCATATACTTAGTAGAATTTCTCTCTTATTAGTTCTTCATATTAAATAAACAGCTATAAAATTTTAATTATAAATTCATGATTACTTACAGACAATTATGGTTGGAAATTCTGCCATTAGTTGGAACTCATGAATCAGTGAAATTTATCGTAAAATACATCCAGGATCAAGTAAAACGCAATAATATGCTTGTCTGGGAGGTGAAAGAAATGTTGGAGTCTTTGCCTCAAAATATTGAAAGACCCGATGAAGAAACCATTATAGAAATGGAGGTAGAAAAATAAATTATGTTTTAATAAAATAAAACATTCACTAAATTATGAAAAGTACGGTAAATCTTAAGTATACAAATTTATATATGCAATTTTTCAATTTAGAAACTGCTGAACAATAAAGATCTAAGTAAGAGTATTCTCTTACACTCTGCCGTGCATCTGACCATGGGTAGAATAATTGGCGAAGTCTGTGGTAATGCTCCTCTCCTTCGGAAAGAAGATCAAGAAAAACCATCTTGGTTAC
Source organism: Salticus scenicus (assembly GCA_963930645.1). Taxonomy (NCBI): domain Eukaryota; kingdom Metazoa; phylum Arthropoda; class Arachnida; order Araneae; family Salticidae; genus Salticus; species Salticus scenicus. The sequence goes on from OZ005648.1 coordinate 71,873,738, forward strand.
TAAGGAGTTTCCAAAAATCATCTAAATCTACCAAAGGTCTACCAGAATGCCCAGAAGAAAAAGTCCTGAGAATAATAGAGGTAGTCAAAAGAAAATTAAATTTATATAAATCTATTATCTAAACTATAAGAGGTTTAAATATTTCTTTGTACCACAAGAAAATTACCTTACCAAACACTGGTTATAAATAACTATTTTTAGGGACAATTTCACTTTAACCTTTGTTTAGAATATTAATAAGGTTTTTTAAATTTATTATTTATCTGTAAAGACAATAAAATTAGTAATAAATTCACATAATTATATCAAAAATATGTATTATACTTAAGCAACATGCATAATCATAAATACGAAATATTTGAGAAAAATTTCGACTACAATTTTTTTGCCAGAAATACTTCTTTTATGTTCTCTGGACGCGAATGGACTATTTTGGGGGAAATGTTAATATATCTAAATTTTTCTATACTTTAACTGAAAATTGAAGCATAGAACTCCATTCAGTTTTTTACTCCTGTATAATTTAATATTGATTAGATTTTAACGCTTACCTGTATAAAAATAACTTTATATAAGTACTGAACTTTCATTGCATTTAAATCTTTGTGGATATAAATAAAATATAAATAAAAACTTGACACTTTTAATTTCAGTGCATTTCAGTACCGTTTCGATAATTTTTCTAGATCTTTTATATCTATATCTCACCATTTATAGCTAATAACAATGTCAATTTCGATATGATTACTTAATTTCTGTTTGGATTTCTTAATGAAAATGTTGCTGTATTAAGTTCATTATGATAAAATTAGATCTTGAATTCTATAGGGAAAAAAGGGACTAAATTTACATTTAATATTTTTAAAATCGTAATACTGAGATATAATAGAATGAACATATATAGAAAGGAAAGTTTTGTGACATTAAAAGTTTCTTACACGTAAAAATTTTAATGATTTTCTGAAGTATAATTTTCTTCTATAATTTACTGAAAGAAAAATAAACTGAACTATTTTTCTTTAGGACATTGGCCAGAAATTGAAAGTTACCCGCCGTCCAGAAGAAATTGCAATTTACGTTGAAACTTTGACTTACACCGGAATGCAGAAAGCTCTGAGGATCGTCGCTGATTATGCTCATGGAACTGCAGAAAACCTGAAACACTTCACCCCAAGGCACTGGGCCTTTATGAAATCTACAGCTGTACATGCTCTGCACAACATGGTCGGAAGATATCCACAAGACGTAAGTGAATAATATATTTTCAGTAATAAGCATTTATTCAAGCAAAACCATTTGATTTGGATCTAAGATACATTTTGGCGTGTTTCAACCGAATTTTCTGTAATCAACAGGTTATGGAAATTGTCCTTCCAATATTCTTCAACGATACTGAAACACCGAAACTTAGGAATGCTGCATTTGGTGTCCTGATGAGATGTCAACCCTCTCTCGCTATTCTGGAAAGGATCGCTTCTCATTCCTGGTTTGAAAAGAGCCGAGAAGTCGGCAGTTTCGTTACTTCTACCCTGGAGAGTTTTGGAAATTCTACATTGCCATGCATGCAACTTTTGTAAGATATATATTTCTTTTTTTCTTAGTAATTTCTCTTTTTTTGTGATAATTATCACGATAATTTCAGAAATGATCCTCTCAGAAAATCCTAACTCAGCTGTTCGAAAAATAGTTATAAGGAATTGCTTCGTCTAACTGTAGAATTTTTTATTTTTTTTTTAAACATATTAAACAAATGGTTTGCTATGCATTTTTATAATACAAAATATGAACTAGAATTTAAATTTTGTATTTGAAACTCTCCTTTAAACTAATAATTATAATTATGAAAAAACTCTTACTGATATACATTTTTTAATGTGAATAATGAATTCTTAAATTGTCATAGATAGAAGTATTAAACTGATCGGTCATGAAATGTATAAAGCAATAACATAGGACTAATTAATACTAGTTTATATATTAAATAATTTACGATTAAAATAAATAAATAAATAAATACAGAAATATTTTACCTGGATCTATTTTTTTAAATTTAAATTATATATCTAACAGAAATTTGTGAAAGTATAATTCCTCACAAATAAAAAGATAATAATAGTAATAATAACAAATAATCACAATTGATAATAACAATATATAAAACAATTAAAAATTTAAAAATTTCAACTAAGATTTCATATTTTTGAATCTATTATTTTATTGGATCGATGTTAGTTTGAAGTTTCAATTTAGTTTAATTTAATTTTATGCGAATACATTTAAATACAAATATTTTTTTAAATATACTTTTTTCTTTTAGTTCTAAGCATGTTATCAAAATTTCAGACTTTAATTCCTTGAAATGTGTTCAGACTAGATTACGCTGATAATGTTTTATTTAATGAGAAAGATTGTTATGAAATTCAAGAAAAAGTTTAAGCAGCTCTGAAAACTTCTGTCATTATTGTTCTTATCATCTATTATTTTTGTCGGGATTTTAATGAAAGTGACATGTTGAACTAAAACTCATCATGTTTTTTTTTTCTTCAGGTCACACAGAATCAAACAAATAATACCTCAAGTCAAGAGATTTAATATTGGAATCCGTCATGCGAAAAACCACATGTGGACTTACTTCGATGGTAACGAACAAAACTCTAATATTATGTTAAGATTATAAGAAACAAATATTATTTAAATTCACGGGCATTATTTTGTATAATTGTCTACAATATCTATAATTTAACAAAAATTAAAATAAATAAATGTATAAAAATAAAATATACATAACCTTCAATAGACAAAAAGCAGATAAAAAATATCATTTTCAAAAAAGTATTTGAATAAATAAGTAGTTCTCAAGGATCATTTAATAAAAATAATCAGCCCTGGCACCCGCACTTTTATTACACTGAATTTCAATTCTATAAAGAGATTGCATATTAAAGGTAAGATAACAAACACTATAGTTAAACCTACCTTAAAAAGAATTCAAACTAGATATACGAACAGTTTTATTGCAAAAATAATTCTTTGTGAGGGAGGATTACTGCCCCTCCTCCCTCAATTACACGCTTGAATATAATACCTACATTTATATTGAATTCAAGACGGTTATTAAATTTTAAACTTGATTCCAAATTATTCGGACAATATCCACATGCAGAACTCCTTGAAATTTATCAATCTCGATACAAATATTCAAGTATCAATCTATATGAACTTCAAAATTCAACATTGAAATATCCGACAGTAATTTTTGTTTTTAAATTATGCTGATAACATACATACACAAGAAACAACCTTTAAAAACCTTTGAAAACCTGAAAATGCGTAATTATAAAAAAGAAAAAAAAACAGCACTGAAAATTTGACTTTTTTTTTTTTTTTACCGCATGGCTAGGAAAATTTATTTCATGCATGAGCAGTTTTCCTGGACGTGGTAAAATATATTTAAGACTTCCATTAATTACATTCAATAAAAAGAATGTTATTACTTAATTATTGGTAACCTTGTATGTTTTCTATAACTTATGTACATACCATAATGTGTACTTAAATATAGTCCTATATTAATAGCACACTACACAGCCTGAAAAGACATTCTAGTACTTTCGAAGTTTAGTCCCTGTATAATCTAGTTTTTTAAGTAGCCCTGTAAACGAATGGTGAACAACTTTTACTCCATAATCTATAGGAAACATGCATTTTATGCATATAACCATATATATTTCGATATCATTTTGTTTAATATAGCCTATAAATGTTAAACCGTACCTACCGTATATTTTGACTATATACGAAATGAATTTGAATTCTCTTGCATGTGTCTGTACATTAACTATTTGCTTGATCTCAGCAAAAAATTTAGTGTATCTTCCCTACACGATACGCATTTGGAAAACTGATTTTGGACTTCCTGCTACTATTTGTTATTGACATACGCTGTTAACACACACACACAGAGACTCAAAGACCCGCAAACCAACCGCCAAATCTTTCAGATTTAGTGAACCTCGAAGGGTGTAAATAGTAACGAAAACTCAATTTCGAAAATTTGTCCCCAAAACAAAAAACTTTCTCTACCATATATATTGGTAAGAAAAAAATAAAAATATTCAATATTATTATTTGAATTACTTATTCCTTCGTCACTAAATGTTACACCATCAAAAAACAACTTCATAATTGCTTCTAGAACCTTCATTATACATTTTTTAAAAATATTCTTGTATTTCACGATAAACTAAAGTACATATTAATGTTTCAAACATTTTAATAAAGGAACAATACATAAGATACATTTAATTTTCGATGGTGTGGATCGTTTTATAAACTATTAAAAGGTTTTTATGACAGATAACGAAAGAAAAATGTGGAAAGTATTTTTAATCAATTTTATTCCTTAAAAAAGTGTGTTTTGTGATAGCTTTTGTAATTATGTTTTAATATATGAATATTTAAATGTATTCAGGAAAATAGTTTTTGAAATGGACTTTTTCTGTTTTTTATAGCTGTACGCCAATTTGGTTTGGAAGGACGCTTTGAATACACACCTAACAACGAATCATTTATTCCTAGCACTTTCTATCAATCTATTTCTTACACCATGGACAGTTTAAGAGACGTTGTATTCCAGGTATGTGTATTTTTAGCTGATTTTAAGAGAAGGAAATTATACAACATTACTGTAAAAATTTTCTGGTCATTTTCTAGTGACTTTAAGAACGTAGCTCTTAAATAAGCAAAGATTTTACTTCCTTCTCTGCAGTTTTTAATAATGTGTTCTATAAAAGATTCGAGTTGAGTTCAGCACAATAATATTAATGAAATATATTTTTAATAATTTAAACAACTAACAATATATTCAGTTTGTAGTTATTACGCGAATTAATACGCTTATAAATTTCTTTCTTTCAATGGCTTTAAAATAAATTGCGTCTGAATCTTAAAAAGAACTTACCTTTTTGTTAAACAATGTTACACGTATTTAAAAATACATTTTTTATACATTTATATGAAACAAATATGATTTGTTGTTATTTACTGTCTAAATATACGACCGCCCTTCATTTTAAAAGTAAACATTCTTAAAAAACGTATGTTTGTGAAATAAATTAAGCACATGTGTTTAGTTAGAAATTATTAATCATTTTTAATTCATAGACATAAACTATAATGTAGAAAATTCAAATCACCATTTTGTAAGTTAATTTAGAAAAAAAACAGTACAGATCCAGACAATATTTTTTCCACATTTTTATAAGAAATATTTTATTCAAATTGCAATTCAATTATGTTTTTGAATGAGCTTTTAAGCAGAAAATATAAATGCAACGAAAAATATCTGTAAAAGATTAAAACATGTTATTGCGCATTAGAACGAATCTTTAGGATTAATGTTTTTAAAATATGTACTTTTCAATAAAATTTGTACTAATGAAATTACCTTTTCTCTTACAGAATTCTCTTAACATCGAAGGCTTGACTCAGGAAAAGGTTCTAAGAATGGTTACTAATTATATGGATAACTATAACCCTGAAACAATTCGAAAAACTAGAGAGGAAGAAATTTTTGGCCAGGTAGTGTATCATATATTCATTTAAATATTTAATAAAGTATAAAAATACTAAATAAATCGTTGTATTCCCTTTTTTTAAGGAATTAAGAAAGAGAGAGGGAAAGAAGCATGGTATTATTTATGTTAGATTCTTTGTCGAATGGGAGATTTGTCTCATTTTCAATACGGATTGAATTAGGAAAACACGAGTATTATTCATTCTGCGAACAATACTGATGACTTTATTAACTAAAACTCATAGGCTGTATTTGTATCTTCAAACAAACACAACCTATAATTTTTGAAAAGAAAACTTTAAAAGGTAAAATGGGAAAAATCGGTAGAAAATTTAGTTTTCTTTTAAATTATGCTCTTACTCTCAACACTTTATCCATTGTAAAAATTGCCGCAGCAGGGGAATTCATTACTGTATCACGTTCAGATGATTATACAAATTTGAAAAAAAAAAAAAAAAAAAAAAAAGTTTTACCCTCAATAAAAAAAAAAAAAAAAAAATATAAGTTACCGCCAATTTAACCCCACATGGGGTAATTTGGAAGTATGGCAATAAACCCTATTCATATTGGTGTTAAAAATATGTTGTAAAGTAGCACTCAAAAAAGAATTAATTTTTTTTTACAGGAAATATAGTTTTATTAAAAAATAATAATAATAATAAGGCTTCAAAAAGTGCATTGATGTAAGTTAAATACTAGTAGGATTGGATTAAGAAAAACAACCCCCTTTTCTTTTAACTTTTACAGAACTTTTATAAGAAATCTATAAAATTTGACAAAAACCTATGTTTTTGGACCTGAACTTACTAAGTAAATTTATTAATTTAAAATTAAGAAATGTTCTTATAAGTAAAGAATAACTTAAAAATACAATGGTAGGCCATTTTTTAAACCTATATAAGCTCTAACACAAACATCCCAGCTGTTCACGTCTGTTAAACAATCTTTCCTTTACTGATGTCCACGTCAGTAAGACCGATTTGTCTAGAACTGAAATGATAAATGTTCAAATTAAGCTAAGAAATCAAAGGCAAATTGTTCATAACATTTTGAAATAATTCTAAATAAAAATAAATTGAAAATATGATAATAAAAAATATATCATTTTCGCCAAATAGGGTAATTTAGAGGTAAAATTTTCAGTTTTCCGTTCCCCATCCCCATGAACGCTTTTCACATAAAAAATAATTTGGTATAGATAATTATAACTTAGGACATCATTTTTCTTGCGATAACATATTTCGTTATTATTATTATTATTTTTTTTTTTTCAAAATCTGTGTGGTCTACAACATGTTTTGTTTTATAAAAACGAACAGAATGTAAGGTTTGCAATAATAATAATAATAATAATAATAAAGGATATAGACATTTCATTTTTTCTTTTTTTTATGTAATAATATATCAACTGAATAATAATATATCAATAATATATAAATGTAATATATGTAATAATATATCAATTTGAATATAAGTATTTTTATTATTATTTTTATTATTAAGAAATGTATAATGAACATTTTGGCATTATTAAATTTATTTAATAAATTATAAAAAAGGTTTTTTTTTTAAACCTTTGATTTACCCTTTCACCGATTTCCCCATCTTATCCTCTTTTTAAACAACTGGGAAAAACCATCAAGTGAGGAATCAAACCTGAGTCTTTGGTTTAAGAAAGCAATACACAAGCATCCCTTGGAAATTATTTTGTTTTTCCAAACAAAATTAGTGGGATACATTTTGTTATAATTACACCTCTATAATTATTCCCGATTATCGAGCAGTATTGGAGTTTTTCGGAAGAAAAAATATCATCCGCAGGGCATTTACAGACAAAAATTTCTTATTCCTTTCAGTTCATAATTCATCATATTCTGAAAGATCGACGTGAAATACATGCAAAAGCACTTGCTAAGTTATATTTCAACGTGCAAATAAAATAATTATAAGAAAGGATTTTGTTTACAAATTCCAAAAAAGTGATTTTAGTTCAAAAATATTCCTGCAGTGTGATTAAAACCAGAATAATTACCACAATAATATTAATCATACATCGATTAAAATTAAAGTCAATAAAAATTTATGTTTTTATAAAAATATTTTTTTATTTCAAACTAGAAGTTTTTGTTTCTTCTAAATCGCTTTAAAATTCTAATTACGTTCATCAGAGACTATCCTTAAAAATAAATTATTAACGAATTACAATATTATTTTTAATTCGTGAATCCTCACATGCATCCGTATTGTTTTACTTTTTTTTTTTTTTCTGTAAACAATATATGTGTTAAAATTTTAATCCAGCGATAATTATTATGTATTATGATAGGGAGAAAAGGGTATGGAATTCTTAGAACCACGCTCTGTTGAAGATATTCGACTTGTTGCATACCACAAGTTATTCTACAAGAGCTGCTATAACTACTTAGACAGTGAAACAGCTAAATCTATATGGCAAGAATGTAAGTAAAGTTTAAATTATAATTAAAGTTTTAGCTTTATAATTTAATACAAAGAGAAAACGAAGTTTTTATCATATAGATTTATTTAATTAAACTTATTGGTGAGAACCGTGTGCTTAATTGTGTTCTAATTATTTACAGTCAAAAGTGTCTTCGAGAAATATTTGAAGAAAAGGAGAAGCAAATATTCTGGCCATCTGGTTAAAGTGTTCCTCCCATCTACTTACCACACTATCTCTGTTGCCAAAACTCTCCCTTATCCCGTGGAATTCCAAATGAGACAACCCATTGTGTTTTCACTGCAAGTCAAAACTAATGTGAAACCTACCTTACACGAGTTTAATTTGTATTTGAAACCTAGGTAAGAAAGCGTTAGTTGATACTTATTCCTCACAATGAAATTTTTATTTTAGATTTAAAAGGACAATTTACATAATCTAATTTTTATGACAATTGATATCGATTTATTTTCATAACTTCTTTTTTTTTTTTTTATTACTGTTATTTCTTTTGATTTTTACTAAATACAAAAATTCTGTTTTTAAAAATGCAGCGATTAATATTACAAATGTGAATGTGAATAAAATGCTTAGTTGAATGAAAGGAAAATTTATGCAATCCATTGAAATTCCATAAATACAAAACTCTCTTTTATATTAGAATCCCATCAGAAATTTCCAAAAATGTTTATTTTTAAAGTTATTAACAAAAAAACAGAGCCTTTATGTTTAAAAAAGCTTTTCGTACATTTTGAAATTTTTTTATTACATTTATGATTAAATCACCTGTAAATGTTTTCAGAAATCAACAAGAAATTTCTTAAAGTCATGAACAACTATAAGGTTTTCACGAGCGTTTCTTCTGAATTTGGTCTTCTTTCGACAATTTTTCACCGTGTTGCTCTTTTCTAACACGTACAACTGTACAGAATAGGATTATATTTTTATAACATTATACAGATGTATTTTTCTTCTGTCTTTGTTTTTATCACGATTCGATATACGAACTACTTTTTATGTGACAAACGTAAACATTCACTTCTAATTTTCAGATGTGATCTATTATAATTTTTATATTTCAACATGTGCTATTATATATTTGAGGTCACTACCCAGAAAGTTTTCAGAAAACGCATCTAAATGTCATCAAAGATTCCATTTCTTCATTTTTTAGATAAAAATTAAGTTGATCGGTTTAGAATAATTTTTTCATCTGAATGTTCTAAAGTGGGGAAGAGTTATAAAATGTTTGTTGGCTTTATCGAATAAATATATTTTAGAATTTTGTGTGTCACTTTTGCTCTTTTTAAAGAAAATTTTTACTAAATTTTATTTTAATATAAGAATCACTGACATATTTTTCAGAGAAAGAAAAATTTCTTAACAGCAAAAGTCAATGTTAAGAAGCTTTATTAGTCTATTTTAACTTTCGAAAGAATTTTAAGTATACAAAATAACTTATTTTTCTTAAATATTCTATTTAAGAAAATGAATAAATTTACGAATTCATGAAGTAAAGGTAGTTTCAAATACTTGTCATTGCTTTTTTTTCAAACTGAGAAATATTAAATAGAGAAATGTTTTTTTAGGAGCGTTAAAAAACATAAATATAAGACAACATGAATGATTGTTTCTTCAGAAGCGTAACGAGATACAGTTATTTCATAATGTTAAAAATAAGGGATTTGCGAAAGAGAATATTATGAATTTTTTCTTTTTTTTTTCTTAGCAACATTTTGCAAAATCAAAATTGTATACCGCAGACAGTTTTCAGGGATAAAATTGTTATAAATTTTAGGCTTCAAATTAAGAATAAACAATAAACGTTTCCTTCAAACCACTTACTTAAAAAAAATGTTCCCATTACTCTTTTTAAAATATTTTATAAAATATTATAAGTAAAAAACACATTTACAAAAATCTCCTAAATTTCTGAGGTTTTATTAAAATTAGTCAGAAGAGTATTTAGGAAAATTTTGTCCAAAAAAAAAAAAAAATCTTTATGAAATTGAAGACATTAAAACGCATCCTTTTCAAAAATCTCTAAAATTAAAGCAGACTCTTTACAGAAGTGAAATGATATGAATTTTTTTTTTTTTTTTAATTTGCACGTAAAAATTGCGTATTTCAATAAAAAAAAAGGGGGGGGGGATATTTCAACAATCTTATACACACATGCAGCAGAAATGCTGGTGATATGTGGATACTCAATGTACTCAAATAGCTGCGAAATAACAGCCCGTTTCAGTAATTTGAATGATGAATAAACATTTAAACAATTAGTCGTGATTACAATTACATGTAAGTTTTGTTGCCAGACAGCTACAAAACGATTCCGTATTACGACAAAAGGTTTCAAAGTAATAAATATTTCTGAAATCAGAAACCTTAAAGAAGACTTTTTAATGTACAGTGGCTCAAAGTCTGTCAAGTCTCAAATGTACCAGAATATGTCGATTAGCATTGAAATGATCATGTACTTCCACAATAGTCAGCAAAAATATGACGCATAGTTTAAAACGGTCATAAAAGTAAAACTGAAAATTTTATCTATTAATAAAGGAGAATTTACATAAAAATATCATTTTGTAAAATATTTGGTATCCAAGGCAGAGTAATTTAACATTCACAAAATTAAATTTCTCACAAAATTTTATTAGGATATGAATAAGTTAATTTGTTTTTATATGTTTAATTGAAATTTTACTTATTCGATTATTACTTAATTGTTTATTGATTTATTCATATATCTTTTCTAGTATTCACATGTCCAAAATTTTCACTCACCATATGAAGAATCTCGGCGACTGCAAAGAAGTGGGAGTTTATCATACCCATAAAATTTCTCTGACTTATCCTTTCGAAATTAAATACGATGGAGATAAAATCCCTAACATTCTCTTTAAATATAAGCTGCCAGCAAAAACACCATACAAAGTTTTATACTACTATACTGAGTCAGGAACATACGCTGGAAAAAAAGAACTTAAAGAACTTCCCATGGCAAACAGGGTGCCAATCCGAACTCTTCCTGCACCATTTAAGGTATAAAATAGATTTAAAAACTTGCTGTATATAATTTCATAATTTAGAGGGGGGGGGATTAAACTTTTATCGTTATATTTTTACATTTAATCTAAATTTTTAAATTATTTAATATTTATATTTAACTATTAATATTTATATTTAATATCAATGTTTAGAATTTATACTTATGTTTATTCAAAAAAAAAATATTTTAAGCTAATAATGATTTAATTCCTTTAATATCCGTCAGACGAAAAGTTATTATGCTAACCAAAATTTACTTTAAGTGAAAATTAATTTCCCAGTTTTGGGTTTTATGGAATATATTGATTTTATTCTCTTACTTGATACCTTGGAATAAAACTTCATAAACTGAAAATATTAATTAATTAATTAAAAATTAAGTGGATATTTTTTTTTCGTATTATCATTAATCGTAATAAAGTTTTACGTGTGAATTACCGAAATGAAAGGGAATTGCATACTTCTAATGGAAATTGTACCTATTTTATGCAATATTTAATACAAAATCAGTTTACAATTTCTTTTTCTTTTTTTTTTAAGATAGGATAACTTTCTGATCAATTAGCATTTTAATAATTTTTCATTCATTCTTACAGTTTGATAGGCAAGTCAATTTAGTAGGAATTCCACGATTCAGCATTGAAGTAGAGACAGAAGACCTCAACCGATTCCACCAGAAATTGCCAAGAACTCCCACTGAAGCTTTGGATTTGGCAGTCAGGAACATTTTGAATGCTGGCTGGAGATACAAATCTGCAAACATCACATTTTTAGAAGATAAAACTGTATGGCAAGGCGAGAACGAAGTAAGATCAGAGGATGCAGTCGAGCATAACATTCTTTCGCGTAAAGTTCACAGTTAATTTTTTAATGCATTATTCATATGTATTACATAATTAGAGTTGAAACACAAGGAAAAATATTCCCCTCATTAACAGTTTGTTACATATAAAAAAATAAGGTTTCATTGCATTTCCCCAAAAATTTTGATAAATTCGCCGATAAGTTTTAAAATACAATATTTAAAATATTGATCTATATTTATCAACATACAGAAATTTATAGATTGAATCACCATAAATCCTTAAAATAAATAAATTATAATAAAAAGAGAATGTGAAGCTTATAGAGTATATCGGCAATATTGCTTTAAAATTTCCGTTTTCACAAGTGAAAAAAATTAAATATTTCTTTGTTTTTAATCCTTTATCGGATAATGGTAAATATCTCATACAGAAATTATCTTATGTGTGACGATATTTATAAAGTTACGATAAAATTGATTTCTATATTCAAATAAAAAATCACATGGATACGATATTAGAGTTAAAACGCAATATTTCTGAAATATGCTGTTGGAAATACTGATTTTATTTCATTAACGTAACTGGTACTTAATGATGATTATTATAACATATTCGAATGACTAAAAATGTTACCTTGTGCAACAGCTAATTTATGTTTAAAACATTTAACTATAATAGATAAAATGATTGCCTGTCATATAGCATTAATGTATTTCTGAAAACATCCTGATTTAAATTTTTAGTAAAGAAGAAATTAAATGTTAAAATACATCTGCACCTTGAAGTAAAAGACACCATGTTTATTTAATTTTTGGGAAAAGAGTTAGAACATATCCTAGCTGTGCATTTTTTTGCTTTATTACACAAGTCCATTAAGTCGTTAATAATGTGTTAAATTATTATTAAGTGATTACTGCTAGTTGCAAAGAAGTGCGTTTAAACAGCACTAAAAGAAAAAAAAAAATCTGTGTGTGACAACTAGAAACTAAAATGTGGTTCTAGTATTTTTACTAGTCCCATGTCCATTTTTTTTTTCTCAGTGACGCATTTAAATTTGAACAAATTAAAAATTTTAAAAATAGGGCCGCGGTAGCCTAATCGGTAGAGCGCCGGCCTCGTAATTGGTAGATTGAGGATTCGGTACTCGAGCCGACCAAAGACTGTCGTGTACACTAATGGTGGCTGGTGCACGTAAAATCTGTCGTGGTCGCAATGTCCTCCATGTTCCCATCAAAAATTATACTCTGGGGGTCACCGAAGCGGGAGAGCCATCCCTTCTGTGAAGGATCAAAATTGTGATGGCATAACTCCTGTCCACCTGTAGGGGTGTGTCCCAGGCTGTCGCCAATTGCCCTTCTGCGCAGCACTAGTGCGACGTAAAACACAACCATTCAACCATCCATCCTTAAAAAATATTTTTTTGTGACATAGCGCCTTTTACCCTTAGATCGTAAGAGATGTGATCGTAAATATAAAATATTAAAATTTTTGAGAAAAAAAATTTCTTTTCTAAAAATTATCATTTTAAAATTAAAGATATATAAAAAGAGGATTTCGTACGAGATTTATTTACATTTTTTAAGCACTTCTTTGCATTTAAAACAAATATTTACAATTCAAAAACTTTTCTGTTGTAATAATCATTTTAATTTTATTAATCGTTTTAAATACGGCTATATTTTTTATATCAGTGTTTATTAAAATTAGATAAAACATTTTTTATAATTAGAAATGAAATGATAACAATAATAATAATAATTATTATTATTATTTAATAATTATTATTTGATTTATTAAAGTAGTACTGAATTAATATGAAATTTCAGATATATATTTTCAATTTTCAGGCAACTTTCAAGGTTGATTATAGTCGCATCCACGTACCAAAACCAAAATCTTCAATCGATGATCTACACTCCGCCGCAGAATACGACGAAAATTCTAGAAGGTCCACTTGGCAACGACAGGCGGGTAATTACAGAAACTCTCAAAGACGTCAACAAAACTCCAGACAATCTGATGGCGATATCTTGGGCGCAGAATCCTCAATACTTAAGCAGTGGGATGATGAAGAAAAGCAATGGGAAGATGAAGACTGGACAACAGATGTACCATCCGATTTATGGAGCTCTAAGTTATCTAGACAATCTGATGACTCGGACCCAGAAAACCCACAGAGACCTGAAGACATTACTTGGAAACAATATATGACACCAAATGAGCGTGAAACAATATACAAGTTTATCGAAAATGCGCAAGCTGCAACAGCTGTACTTGGGTATTTACCACACATGAGCCACAAATTGAACATCAGTATATCAGCATCACAATCCACTGCTTACTTATTATTGAGCTACAATCACACTTATGATAAATCACTTCAGAACTTAAAAGTTAAAGCTGTTTCAAATCGAAGACGAGTAGCTACACCTTATGAAGTACGTATATAAATATGAAATTATTTTTAAATATAATATAACTGAAATCAGAAAAACTATTTAAAAAAAAATAAAAGTAGGGTAATATATATATATATTGCTTACGCTATTGCTGTTTTTAAATATAGGTTTGAAACAAGAATATGCTAAACTGTTGTAAGAATTCGAAAGGAAAATTTATGTTACAATTCAGTTTATTTATTTATGTTGTGTGTATGTATGTGTTTGTGGTTCTGTTATTAGAATGCTTTTAATTGGAGTTGAATTTTATATCAGTGGCATTACAATTAAGACAATGCGGAACTTTACATTTATTGTTATAGATAATATTAGGAAGAGCATCTGATGTCTTGGAAACATGAAATCGCATGTTCAAATCCTGTCGTTTTTTTGAGAAGATATGACGTTCCTCAGACTATTACATTAAAAAATGTATAAAGAAGAATTTACATTTTATTTTAATTAAAAAGAAAACTGTTTAACAATAGAAAACAAAAACAAATTTTGTACCTATAATCAAAATATATTTTATTTAAACAATCAAAATTGAAAGATTGTTATTATTTTTTTAATAAACAGCAGTAATTTTCCTCTGAATCTAAACAATCCGAAATTCTTATAAATTTCTATGCTGCTACATAAAATTTTCTAATTTACTTAATTTTTTTTTTTTTTTAAATTAATAAAAATATTTTTAAATTTTTAAAAACTGTATGATTCAGCGTGTTATACTGCAAATTTCCGCAACGCTAAAAGCCCTGTCAACAACAGTCCTTTACATTTATAAACATCCTGGTGTTATTTAAATGTTTCTTGTTATTTAGCAATGAATTAAAATGTCGTTTTTGCGTAAGTAAAGATCTTTGCGAGAAACGTCTGAGCCATTTCGGCGCCGAATTTCAAATTTCGCCAAGAGATTCTATACCAAAGCTGTTCCATTTCTTTAGCACGATTTTTCTCAATTTTATTTAAAATATACCTTTTCTTATTTTATTAATGCGAAAGGGAAAAAAAAAAGGGGGGGGGCATTTTAATTGTTCTAAATATACCAACAGCAAAAGCATACGAGCTCTAGCCAATAATTCCAATGTCAAAAAGGGACACTTTAATACTGTTTTTTCTTTTTTTTTAAAAAATAAATCCTTGTCGAATCATGTTCTTAGACTGACTATGAACATGACTCGACGAGGATTTATTTAACAAAGCAGTATTAAGTGTACTTATTTTAGACAGGGATTATTGCTAGTGCTCGGATACTTTTGTTACCGACTGTAAATGTCCTTTAATGACAATAAATAAATAAAATAAAATAAAATAAAATAAAAATAAAAATAAACGTGGTTTCTTCTTTTTTTTTTTTTTTCAAAAATTTTAATGTTAAAATGACATTCGTATTTAATACCTTTTAAATCAATCATCCGATTAAACTAAAAAATATGGCGTTCTGCAATTTGTCCTGATTAATAAGTGTACCAATTTTATAATTCAGTGGCGTCAAGTGTATGACGTTTAAATTCTCTTTAAAAGCAACAGTCCTGTCGTATTGAAAAAAAAAAAAAAAATCTTTTATTGAAATTGAATTTTCTGTCATGGTGTCACAATTTTTCAAAGCCTCTAGGAATAAAATTTCGGGGGGAAAAAAATTCCAAAAAACTTAAAAATATCCGAGGCTGGTTTTATTAATAACTTTAGAATGACTTTAAATGTGTACTAGTACACATACACAAAAAAAGAGATAATAATTTTGTGCGCTCAGGTTGAAACTTCGCTTTAGAAAAGTCTCAATAGGTGTTTTTCTCAATTTTTAGAAAGACAATAAGTGTATTCTATTAAATTTAAATATTTTTTTTTAACTTACATTTTCATACTAAATAAATATTTTAATATTAATTAAAAACTTTATTTAAAATTTATTTTTTTAGAAAATTCAATTTTTAATGAAGGGAAAGAATTGCTCCCACAATGGTCTAGGAAATTTATTGCATTCGGAAAAAATTGAAAAAAAAAAAAAAAAAAAAAAAAAAAAAAACTAAAATCTATATGTTAAGAAAACATGTAAATATTAAAATAGGGGAGATTGGTAATAAATTGGAAACTTTTCCATTTTATTATTTATAATTTTTTGTTTTACCAGATTTTTTTCAATTGCTCAGGATATGTTGATCATGTATTTGGCTACATATTACAAAAATTAAATTATGAATAAAAATCCCCAGTAAAGAGTGATAATTAAAAACAATAATAATATTGAATGAATCTAGTTGTCCCATTCATTCCCACCTATAGGGTTGAATGGGTCACTGGTGGTAACGGGAGCCTTCTTTAAAATCAAGAAAACATCTATGAAATGTTTTATTTATGTGATAAATACTGTCAGGAATTAAAAGCAAAAGAATATTATGCTAATAGCTTAACACGAAAAAAGTTACTCTGCAATCTTTTAGAAAAATTATAGGTTTAAAGATAACTTTCTCCACCTGACATTCATCGATATCAGCAACGTCATCTGCAGCAAATGATTTGCCCAAAACTTGAGCAACAAAAATTTTTTTGCATCTTTCTTGAACTAGCTTTCATAGGAAACTAATATTGAGCTATCAACTTTTATTTCACTTTAATCCTTTTTGAAGCTTTCAGTTATTAAATTCTGTACAAGAGATAAACTGCTTACTTCTTGAGTTCTCAAAGTTAATGATGGATTTCTTCCCATAAAACCTCTTAGCCAATCTATTCCACTGCATGCTTATGTTTCCCTGCTTTTGGAATGATTTTGTTCATTGTGTTTGCATACTCATATGCAAGCTTTCATGATTGTATGGTTGACAAAACATAATTCATTTTGGAAGTGGCTATTAAGTATTCGTTTAGAAAGGTTTCTTATTTCAATGTAAAAAATCTTCATCTTCTGTACCAGAATTTTATTCATATCTTAAGAATTCTTTTTCTACCTACATTTCTTCAATTACTTGCTTTTGAAGGGAAGATTTTTAAATATTAAATTCCTTTGTAGTAGCTCTGATTGAATGAACACTGAAAACAAAACACGTGACCACATCTTCCATTACTTCAGAAGAAACTCTTGTTCTTTGAGTTTTTGGTTTAAATGTACGACCCATCTGCTAGGTAAACAAGAATCTAATGAATAAAGTAACTAATCTTTTTGCAATAATGATACTAAAATTTTAGTAGAGCTTAGTAAAATTTAAGTAATAATTAACTTTAATAAAATTTAATTATTTCTAAAATTTCAAAAAGAAAATAATTTGAATATTATCTATTTGTTCAGCACATTAAATTTTGTAACCAACTGCAAACTACTTTTAAAAGCAAGACTAAAACTTTCTTTGAGAAGCTTTACCTGTATGTATGTATGTTTGTTTGTAACTGCTCTGGGAGCAAAAAAAAATTTTATATTGTAAAAAATACTTTCCCTACGTGAACGATGTGGCGTTGAGGTAAGGCTCCGCGCTACGAACCTAAAGGTCCAGTGTTCGATCCCAGTGAGGGGAGATTTTTTAAAAATGGTTTTTGTTTAATTCTAAGTTATTTTAATTAAAGATTTAAATGTATGTAAATATTACGGTGTGTCACTCACACGATTTTCTCTTACCCTGCATTTTAATACTAAAATAGATATTTTGTGCTTTTTTAGTTCACATTTCTATAAAAGCGTGTTCTTTAATTTTTTAAAACTATAATATTATTACTTTCTCTATCACATAAGGTAGAGAAAGTATTGTTTTTGGGTCAAATTTTCAAAATTGAATTTTTGATCTATTTACCCGTTTTGAGGTCCCTTGAATCCGAAAATCATATTTTTAACGATTGTTATGTGTGAGTGTCTGCGTGTCTGTCTGTGTGTGTGTGTGTTTCTGTTATCAGCATATCTCTAAAACAAATTATAGCAGAAAGTCCAAATTTAGTATTCTAAATGTGCATGATATAGGGATGCTACACTAAACTTTTCGTTGAGATAAAAAAAATGGTTCGTGTACAGGGACAGCCAAGAAAATTCAAATGCATTACGTGTATAGGGAAAATTGCAGGTAAGTAGAGTTTAACAGCTACAGACTACACTAAAACAAACTAAATAAAAATAATATATATTTTTATGTACGTTAAAATATATTTGGCATTGAATATGATATAGAAATCGTTCACTGTTCATTTACAGGGCTACACAAAAGAATTAGATTACAGTACGACAATACTTGAATATTGATGTAATTGTACTTCAGGCTGTGCCGTGTGTTACTAATATAAGATTATATTTATGTGCACCATGTGATGTGTACATAACTGTCAGAAGATATACAGAGCTGCCAATAATTAAACCATAACATTCTTCTTTTATTTGCAAGTGGAAGTGCTATAATATTTTACCATGTCCAGGAAAGCTGCTCATCAGGAAATGAAATTAATTCCTCATAGCCATATGGTAAATAACGTATTTTTTAAAGCTAAATATTCATCGCTCTGATTTTTGTGTATTTAGATGTTTTGAGGCTCCCTGAATACCGAAGTCATGTTTTTAACGTTTGACCATTGTTACCAGAAAAGTTTGATCAAGATTGATAAGTTTCAAGGAATTTTGTTGTGAAAGCTGTCTTAATGATTTTAAATGAACTTTTGAATTTAATAGCAGATACGAATTCTATATAAATGTAGTTACAGTAGTAAAACGGGGAGTTAAGGGGCGGTAGCCCCCCCCCCCCTCACACACAATTTCTTTTGAAATAACGCAGCTCTGAAGCCTTGTTTGAATTGGTTTAACATAGGTTTGCATAACGGTACTTGTTATCTTAACCCTTAATCTCCAAACTGTACTTATAGTATTAAATTTCAGGGTAAGAGAAAGTCGTGTGAGTGGTACACCAGATTATAAATCTGAAATTAATTGAACAATCACAATTAATTTTAACTAAAATAACTTATTTTATAGCATGCTTAAAAAAATAAAATGATGGGAAAAATTTTAGATGCCAAAGCTTTCCCAGAAAATAAATTTTAATAGTATTTATTATTTATATAAATAAAGAGAAGTGTCTGTGTGTGTGTCTGTATGTCTGTGTGTGTGTCTGCGCTCTGGCGCTCACACTACTGATCGCAGAGCTTCCAGATTTGGCATATAGGTACTCGGGAGCCTGCAGGTGTGCACCTCATCGAGATTTTTTTGAATTTCGAATTTGAATTTTTTAAATTAATGTTTTTTCGATTTTAAATATTGGCTTTAATGCTTCATTTTCATAGATTTATTCTTTTGCTTCAATCATCTGCGTATTTTAGCAACGGCTATTACGCAACTTATTTTTATTTAATACATTCATTTGAAGCGAATTTTTTTTTAAATTTGTTATATTTATTGAAAATAAAATCGTAATGCAGCAGAAAAAATTAAGTACAATTAGTTTTAAATTTAAAAACGTATTTATAACAGTTATGTTTAATTTTTTATAGCAGAACAACTTCTTATTTTTGATTTTTTAATGAATTCCTTTAAAGAAAAACTTTTATTTAATAATTTTTTTATTTACAGTATTTATCGGGAAAAATGGTAGTACATGCGTAGTAAAAAGGATTAAATTGATTAAAATTTATTTGTTTATATATATTAATCTACTTTTTATTTTGTTTGATTTTATTACATTGGTCGGAATCAAATCGTAATATAGTGTAAATAGCATGGGCTATAAAATACATGGTTAAAAACTAAAATATTTAATAGATACTGATATACAGTAATCTTTAAAATCGTAGTTCATAAATTGTAGCAGATCCCCCCTGTCGTCGATAAATATCCAGATCGAAGTGCCCGAAAAAGATCTTTCTGCAGGCATGGGAAACCTAGACCTGATGCAATGCGGGCTGGAAAAGTGCTGCCGTAGACAGCGGGTATCCGAAGCGAGGTTTGGAGCAATTTCAGTTTCTTTCTTTTCTTTTTTTTTAAGTTTTTTTTTTATGTGGTGTAGAAAAATAAATATTAATTCAATTCTTTCAAAAATTCATTTAATTATAGTGACCAGCGAAGCGGGCGTAGCCTGCTAGTTTTAAAATAACTTGATGTAAATGAAGTTAAGAAAAAATTAACTAGAAAAAATAACCTAAATTTTCAAACAGCTTCCTCGTTTTTTATTTTAAATAATTTGGAAAAAATACTAAATTTGTACAGAAAAAGGAAAAAACAATGTGTCCCATTCATTACAATGATCTCTGTCCCATTCAATCCCAATCATGCTTTTAAAACATAATTGTATTTTTCCTAATAATAGTGTTAAAATTAAATCTAAATGCATCTTGGAAATGGAAAACTAATGAACAAATTATGCATAGGAATCAGAATAATTATGGACTAGTGAGTAGTTTTTCTTTTTCTTTCTTTCTTCCTATCTTTTTTTTTTTTTTTTTTTTTTAAATATATATATAAATAGCTGTTTTAGAAAAAAATGGAAAACAAACTTTTCAAGCAGATTTTTGTACTTTGTATTCTGAGAAGAAAATGACTCAACTCAAAATAACAAAAATTTTGTCAATTTACTTGGATCAAAACTAAATATATTTTCAAAGTACTTTTATAGAAACTACTAGAGGCCTATTCAACCCCATGTCCCATTCATTACCACTCTCCCCTACATTTGACTTTGTATGAAAAGTATTATATTAAAGTACTTATAATAAATTCTTCATTAGCAGTACTTAGCTATAACTCTTAGCAATACAAAAGATTTCTAATATGTCTAAAACGATTTTAAAAAATGAAAAGAAATTTATTGGGATTTTGTAGTAATAAGTAGGTAATGAAAAAAAAAAAAAAAAAAAAAAAAGAAAAAAGAAAAACACTCTTTGAAACTTTTATGTGCTTTTCTTTTAAATATACTTACGGTAGTTAGGAACAGTTTATTTATTTTGGATAACGGAAATAAATGCATAACTTTTGATAAAGGAAAAGGGAATATATGTGTGTGTGTGTATTATTAGAAATATTTTGTTTCGTAAATACATTTTCTACAAATAATAATAGTAATAGTAATAAATAAATAAAATACTATATATATTTTGATAATAAGTTTTAAACTTTTTTTTTACTTTTTTAGGTAGAGATTGATCACATTGTAGGATATTTCAATGCACCAGAGATATTTAACTATAACCATGGTTATGGTGATCAGTATGCCGGATTTAGAACAGCAATCACATGGCCAAAAGGCGGTGAATCCACGTGCCCGTTTGAGAAAATAGAAGGCGCTATGAGTGTAAGTATATGTCAGCCCCTCCCCCTCTTTTTACTGATATATATATATATATATATATATATATATATATACTTTTACTTTTTCTGACGGAGCATGTTCGTAAAAAACTTGTTTTTCTATTATAATTCACCTTATTCAAATAATTGTAAACTTTTCTGATAGATTTTCTTTAATCACAATTTGCAAATTTCGTTTTTTCCTCCCCCTCCCTTTTTAGCTGTAAAAAAAAAAAAAAAAAAAAAAAAGACACCTATTCATTTATTGATTAACTTAATTTCGTATTAGTGTTTTTTTCCGTATATGTATAATATTTCAGCAGTATTATATTATACGGTTCCTGAAAAAAAGATGCTTTAAAAGGCTATTTGAAAATGATTTATCAATATATTAAAAAAATATGCTAATCTATATATCATGCCTGTCAACATTATAATTAAAATTCAGTAAAATATTTAGTACTCACTGCTTTTTCTATATCACTTTATTTTTAGAGTAATTATTATTTATAAGAGTAATTACGGTTAAATAGGAAGTAAAATACTCAAAAAAAGTGTGGTGTGAATCAAAAGGCGGGTACTAACAATTTTACGAAATATTAATTAGGATGTTGGCAGTTAGATGTAATACATTGATATTAGAAATGTGCTAATAATTTTTTATTTTCTATACAGGGTATGATGAGGTACAGGTCTAACGAAGAGGTATTAGAAAAATTGATGCATACAAACACTCTTCCAGAAAAACTCTTCTTGCCTGAAACACATGAAGAGTGTCTGAGAGATGTCCGAGATGGAAAGCCATTGTCTACTAATTGCGTGAAAGCCATTCGAGAATACTCTGCTTATAATAGGATGGTTTTTTATATCCAATGGGACAAGGTAACTGATTTGTTTAAAAATATCAATTGATAATTTTCTCCAATAAAATATGGCAATGAAAGATATAAATATATATACTTAAAAAAGTATATTTAATGTTTTTGAAATGTTACAAATTTTCATTGGAAAAATATTTCACGAATGCCATTATTATATTTAATTAAACAGTTTCTATTCAACATAATATCCATGAATTTTAATCTATGATCTTGTGCTAAAGTCGTTTACTAAAATGTTATTTTGTCTCATAGTAAGTATACTTTTAACATCAGTTAGACATGAATATGCACATAAGATTATACGAGTTTGAAAACCATAAAAAACTAGAAAAAATATTTTTAAACATAATTTAATTTTGAAATTAAATGAAAAGGCAAAATGTTTTTTGTTTTTAATATGTTTTACAATTTTTTGAAAACGTATTTGTTCTATAACTTACAAGGCATTGATTAGAGGTTGAATTCTGTATATTCTTAAACTTCTAAATTAATGCATCGTTACATTATACACGAAATAAAATGTTTGAACTAAAAAAAAGAGTATCATACAAAAACTTTTTATTAATATCAGCTTCAAACTTTGAATTTTAGACTCTTCCAGAGAATTTCACTTACCTGGCCCGAGAAGCAGACATGTTCTTGAAATATCATTTCTACGAACATTTGCACATTCAAGCAGAGGAAAATGAACCCAACAGAGTAGATATTGAAATTGACTACATCGACAAGCTTATTGACGAGCCAGTAGCTAACTGGATAATCAAGAAACCGTCTGAAACAGTTACACTACATCAAATTCCCATTGTAAAGGTTCAACCCTTTTCGAGTGTATATCCAGTGCACGAGGCTTTCCTCTTGAAAATGACGAATAATTCATATCCAGGTAAGATGTTTTTAGATAAATGTATCCCGTTTTAATGGAGGTAATTAGAAAAACTTACTATGAATTTTAATTTTCTAATTTATGCAAACAATTCTAAATTTATTTTCAGATTCTTCTAAATTATTTTTCTAAATTATTTTTTCGTCCAGATTTGGTTTCTGGTTTTAAATCCGTGCATTTTTATATTCTAACTTACTATATTTTTATGTAAACAATTCTAAATGTATAGTAACTTATCAATATTTTATTTCAAACTTTTAAAATAAAACATTTTTTTTTTGGTATCATCTCTATTGATTAGAGCAATGTTAAAATTATTTAAAAAAAAAAAAAAAAAAAAAAAAAAAAAAAATCAGGAAATTTTGATTTAAGATTTTTTTTTTTTTTTTAAGGAAATATTTTGAGTTAATGGAAGTAATATTTTATTTCTTTGTTATAGAATATATAAAAAAATTTTGTGTTCGTTAAAAAGAAGATGTACTTACTTGTTTTCTTATGGTTCTTTTAAGTCTGAAATTCAACTGAAATAAATTATAATTTTTTTTGTTTCTTTCTTCTTTTTCTTTTTTCTTTTCTTTTTTTCTTTCTTTCTTTTTTTTTTTTTTTTTTTTCGTAAGTACATATTAAATAGGATGACCTTATTAAAAAGGCATATATCAATCCGGTGATTTAAAATGAAATACTTTGTTGGTTGTTTTCAATATGTTGGTTTGAATGTATTCAAAGTTAATAAAAAATGAATGTTTTTTATATATTATAAATGTATGTAAACTAAAATTTCTTCTATAAATTCGAAATTAATGTAAAATTTAAAAGAAAATAATTTAAATGCAAAAAATATCTCATTTCAAGTTATACGAAACGCAAAACTTTTCAGTACAAGAAATAATCATGTTCGCCAGAGAGTTTTGAAGGATATACGTCCACTACAAAAATTAAATAAAAAAATAAACAAAGAAAAATCATGCAGTTCGCATTGATTAGTAACACTTTCCAATTGTACGTAATTGTTGTATCGAATAACTTTTAACATTCTTTGCCTACGTTATCACACAATGACAGAATGACTAAAAAATATACAGGTAGCCTAATTGATTTTAAAATTACCCTTAGGCATTTTGTAAAGTGTTAAAAAGGCTTAACGCAAAAGAAAATGCAGCCATTAGGTTATAATTACAGGTTTTGGTCTCTCTGAATATTTTAGTGTAGCCCTGTAAATCAGAAAGTTAATCATATCATATTCTATACAAAACATTATTTTAGAATATTAACAATACATTTCAATATTTTTATGATTTTTATCGAAAAAAGATTTTTAAATATAACTTTCAAAAAATTCTATCCTAAATCGTAATGCATTGGATTTTTTTTTTTTTTTTTTTTTTTTTGTCCCTGTAAACAAACTAATTATACGGGACCTATTAATGTCATTTTAAATGGGGAACATTCTATGGGGAACATTCTATGAATGTTTATAAAAATAACACTCATAGAACACAGTACTTTCGAATGCTTTTGGGTGTCCCTCTACACAAACCAGAAGAGATATTCACTCTATTTTCAATATGGAGCATCCGATAGTGAACTTCAATAAAATATATTAGTTTCGAGAAATTCCATAAATATCTACAGGAGTTAGAGCGAGGGCAGACAGACAGACAAACAGACAGACAGATGGACAGATACATAAACTGAAATCATATTCTCACTTAAAAATATTAGAAAATGTTAAAAACGCTTAATTTAAACAAAAGTACAATTCTAGCAATTTTTTATTAATAGCTCTTAATATAAATGGATATTTTTTGTTTCACCCTGTAAATCTAATCCGAATCATGCTGTATTCTATGCAAAGCATTTTTTTGTGCATATAAATAACATATTTAAATTTCCAAACACTTCGTGAAAAGTAAAGTTATTAAAATTTGATTTATAGAAATATCTCTCATAGAACGCAATGCTTTGGAATACTTTCGGGTGTCCCTGTACAGAAACCAGTAGAGGTATAAACTCCATTTTCAATAGGGAAAGACTGGTAGTGAACTTGAATAACATATTTCAATTTCATTAAGATATGTCTGCAGTAAAGGTATGAAAATATGGTTTATAGAAATACCTCTCATAGAACACAATGCTTTGAAATACTTTCGAGTGTCCCTGTACACAAACCAGTAGAGGTATAAACACCATTTTCAATAGGGAACGTCCGGTAGTGAACTTGAATAACATATATTATTTTCAAGACATTTCATAAATATTTACGGGAGTTAGAGCGCGGACAGACAGACGGACGGACAGATAGACAGACAAACAAACAAACCAAAGTCCTAAACACTTTTCAACCTTGTTGGAAAGTGTTAAAAATGTGTTGATCTAAACCAGTATTTTGTTAAAATTGCTTATTATTCGGCGGCATACGTACGCACTACAACAGCATCATACATTCATGTATTCGTGTACATGATATTACATTCGTGTCTAAAGAATTCACATATAATAATAATTTAGCCATTAAATTTAATCGAAAAAATAAACGTTACCTCTTGTCATAGGCCTTTTCTCATTTATGATACATTTGTATAAAAATGATGCTAAAAGTGGTACATCGAATCAATTTCAATGAAACTTTTTCACTAATATTTTGTCATTTACGGTGGAATTCGTGTGCCTTTTAATTTCTAAAGCGTCAGTGGAGGGCTCCCTGTTGAGATTCAAAAAGATTTCGGGTTTCGTGTGTGTGTGTCTGTCACTCTGTTTGTCTGTCTGTCGCGCGATAGCGGTCGCAATAATCACGTTATTGAATTGAAATTTAGTACACGGATTCAACAGCCCCACGGAATCAGCTGTATAGTTTTGGGTGTGTATTGCATTTGTAGTTCG
This sequence comes from Salticus scenicus, assembly GCA_963930645.1. Lineage (NCBI taxonomy): Eukaryota > Metazoa > Arthropoda > Arachnida > Araneae > Salticidae > Salticus > Salticus scenicus. Next base: position 71,899,956 of record OZ005648.1, read on the forward strand.
TATACTGGGATATGCCAAACTTTACCTTATCAATATGGACGAGAAGAATTTGTATGTACCATGATAACCGAAGCAAAAAACACGCTGCTGAATTGAAATTGGTACACATATTCATGAGCCCAACAGAATTAGATGTATAGTTTTCTGTGTGTATTCTATTTGTAGTTCGTGTACAGGGACACGCCAGACTTTTTCTTATCATTACGGCCTATGTGAAGAATTTCTATGTACCGTGATAGGGACCGAAAAAAATCACGCTATTAACTTGCAATTTGGTACACATATTTATGAGCCACACGGAATTTTAGTTGTATAGCTTCGGGTGTGTATTTCATTTGTAGCTCGTGTACAGGGACACACCAAAATTTTTCTTATCATTACGGCCTATTGGGAGAATTTCTATGTACCGCAATAGCGGCCGTAAAAATCTCCCGGTTCACTTGCAAACTGGCACACACGTTTAGGCTCTTTATAGAAATAGCTCTATAATTTTTTATGTTTATATTTTTTAAGGATTGTGTACAGGAACACGTCAAAATTCTTATCATTATGGCATATTGGGTGAATTTCCTTTAAACGCATTTTAACACCATTACTTTGCAGTCAACAAAATGAAATTAGAGTACATTACTGAGATGCTTAAACTTACGTTTTCTGCAGAAAATATGTGCTTTTAGGATTTCTAATTAATGTAGAGGATCATACAAAAGTGTTCTGACAATGCAACGTAATCAGCCAAATTATATCAAATTTGAACAATTATTCATGAAAAACGTAGAATAAACTAAATAGTTTTTAATGGTGCATACAATGTTTATGGTTCGTTTACGAAGACACAAAAAAGAATTTCGTAACATTAGAGCCTATGAACAAATTTTCATTTAAACGCACTTTAATAAGTTTATGCTACGTTCAACATAATGGAATTAACATACATTATAAAGATGCTTAAAAGAATATTTACTCTAGAAAAAGGATATGTATAGACTAAATAATTTATTCATGGGACCTCACAAAAGGATTCCGATGACGTACTGTAATCATCCAAATGATGTAAAACTAGGTTGAAATATTAAAGAGTTATAAGTAATTAAATAGGTGTATTCTTTTTAGTGTATATAATTACTGTGACTCCTTTTCTGGGATACATAAAAGAATTTCGTACTATTACGGTCTATAGTCGGTATTTCTTAAAAGTGTATTTTAACATGGTTGAATCTCGTTAAATATAATGGAATTTTATTAGATTTTTAAAAGAATGTTTTTCAGTGGAGGAGTGTGGGCATAGAATTAATAGCAGATTTACAGGGCTACACAAAATAATTCCGATATGTTATGTAATCATTTTGCATGAAATTTGGTACAAGTATTTATGAATTACAGGGAATTAATACGAGACAATCAGTTATTAGGAATAAATATATACACATAGAAAGAGAGAGAGAGAGAGAGTTATAGAAAGAGAGATACAGCAAGGGGGGGAGGTGATGGGGCGAGAGCCCCCCTCAAGAACGTTTCTGTTTACGTAGCAAATCAATCGAATCAATTTATATATATTATATAATAAGAAATAAATGAAAATGACCTGTTGAATAATGTGTAATGGGACGTTGAGGCTCCTGATCTACAGATCCACTAGATTGTACTCTATCGGACTTGCGACAAAAATGCTTTAATTAAAACATTTATCCAAAATAGATATAATAACTGAAAATGTGATCAAATTTTTGTGCTAAGATTGCATTACATTTTGTTAACTTTAGTGATTCCAACCCTAATTGGTTTTTAAGCGTTTTTTTTTTTCTTCTGTAGCTCAATGTATGTTATCAGAAAAATATGTACAAACCTACGATTTGGTAACATACCCCTTTAATCCTATGGACTGCCAATATGTTCTCTCTGCCCACTGCATAAAAGAAAAGAACTTTGCAATTATACTTCACAAGAAAGGACAAGGGAAGGTAATATTTTAAAATTTCTAAATATATTACAGATTTTTTTTTTTTTTTTAATGTATCATTTACTTTGTGTGCCTCAAGTAAAATTTGAAATTGTAGAAGATAATAAAGGAATTCAAAACAAGCGAGGTGCTTTTAAATAATAGAAAACTATAGTTATAAAATTTATAACTGATACGAAATTTGTTCGCTTCCCACAACATTTCTGATTTATCATATTTCATTTGAGAATTCATTAAATGCAATACAATTGTTGCAGCCAATACGGTCTTAGTCAAAGAGTGCTCATATGATTCTGTGACACATATCACTGAAATTAGATTTAAATAAATATTTTGACAATATTTGATTGATTAATTTAATCCATTATGCATACAACTGTATTAAATTTTATAAAAATTGAGAAACAATGGAAATTAAAAATGATATAAAATGATTTATAAATTGCGCTTCCCTAAAGGAATGGTTTATAATTGCTCTACTTAAAATTATCTTACAGAAAATCGGCAGTCATTCTAGCAATTATTTTCTCTCTTTCTTTATTTTATTAATTTATGAACATGATTTATTCATAAAAATATCAAAAATATATTGTGCGAGATTGTTGTATTTAGATACAGTAATTTAAAATGCATATCACTGAGACTGTGGAAGTCATTAAATTACATTATTTATCAAAATCAGATAAACAAATAAATTATTTAACTATATTTCAACATATGAGATTTTGAGTATGACTTGCATTTAAATGCAAAATTTTTAGCATTTAAAAAATGACAAAAATAGAAAAATCGCAATTCTTTAAAATGATTTTGTACTTTGAAAAGAATTAGCAAAACTACCTTAAAAAATGCTTTCGCTAATTAATTAATTCTTTTAAAAATATCTAACTAAAATTAGTAATGCTTGCATGCGATTAGTTAAAATTCGTCTATGTTCCTAAGCTACAACTTATTCGTAATTTGGACTACATCTTAGTCTTCTGTTTTATCATTATATAAATAAGCTATATAACCATTCATGTGAGCAGATATTTTAATAAAAATCATTTTTAAAAAATAAAAATCATAACTGAACTGGAAACAATGATTTTGGAAAGGTAATAATATTTAAATAAAAGGGCTTTCAATGTATATCTATTGATCGTATTGATTTTATGTTCTATTAGAAAATTATTTTGATTTGACAATACAGGGTGGCTAGCATTTAAACCTTTTCAAATTCCCTGACTTTTCCCTGACTATTTTTCGAGATTTTCCTCCATTTTTCCCTGACTCTCACGTTTATTTTCGATGAAAATTTCACGACAGTAGCAAAAAATTTAGTGATTTAAAATATCATTAATAATTTAATGAGTAATATAGTTTATTTTCACAAAATTTGTTAAAATTCCCTGATTTTAAAGAAAATTCCCTGACTATTCCCTGACTTTTCCAGATTTTCTAAATTCCCTGACTTTTCCCTGATTTTTTGATTTTCCCTGACTTCTAGCCACCCTGAATTATAATTGCGTTCAATGTATAACTATTGACCGTATTGATTTTATGTCCTATTAGAAAAGTATTTTTATTTTATAATTATACCTTTCATATTTTTGACAGGAAATTCACATTGATGTAGCAACTTCCAAGTTTGTGTTGCTGCCTCCAACAAGCAATCGGGAATTCCCAGTTGTGTACGAAGGTGAAGAAAGAAAAGTTGGATTTTACCCAGAAATCTTCCATCCTGGCCAGGACATTTATGCGTATACTCAACATTTTAAACATGAAGGCAAACGTCACTTGCGCTTCATCGCAAAGAAAGCCGGCCTCACTGTAATTTATGATGGAAAAACCGTCTTGATTCAGGTAGAGCAAATATTTAATTTTTAAAAATTACAATCTATATATAGACAATTTAATCTTAACACTGCTACTTTTAATAAATAATAAATAAATAAATTAGAATTATTAAAAAGATAAACTATCTGAAGTATTAAAGAATTTTTTTCCATTTCTTTTTCATTTACACTTTGTGATGATTTGAATTGAATATTTACTGAAAAAAAAAAAATTTCTAGATGCATTTGTAGCATTGTCATTTCCAATTCTCGTTTATACATATCTAAAGATATTTTCTTACCGTCTTACACATTTGTTAAAACTTTGGATGTTAGGTTGAACAAAATTTGGTACGACAGTAGCTGCGATGTGTGACATAAATCCAAATTTCCGTACGACAGTAGCTGCAAAGTACTAGATTAAACAAAAATTTGGTATTTCTGTGGCAGAAACCATATGATTGGGAAACCTTCTATTTTGATGTGGTGCTTCTTGTTGATAAAAGCACCAAATCAGGGTAAAAATTCGTTTCCCTATCTTATGGTTGCATCTATTCTAATATCAATTTTTAGTTCGGACAAACATTAAAAAAAAAAAAAAAAAATCATGGTAGGAATTTTTATTACCTTATGGTTACCAAGTTTTGGTTCACCCAAGAACAAAATTTTTCAGTGTATTACCTTTAAAGGTCGCTTGACAAAAATTGATTACAATATCAAAATTAGTATGAAAAGATTATACTCATTTATCTAGTCAGTTAAATTAAATTCAAATTAAATTTGTTTGGAAAGTGATTGTAATTTATAATTTTGTTATTATTTCATTTCATGACTTTTCTCTGGGATAGAATTTAGTTACTCTGTTGAAATTGAGGGTTGTGAAAATATCTAAATAAATAAAGGAAAACTAACGTATTATTTTTTACGCTTGTAGAAAATGTTTATTATCATAAATATATTGCCTAAAATAAATAATAATAATCAGCTCTTTATACATACATACATTCATATATATATATATATATAGCATTGTATTTTTAAATTGATTTTCAATATTATTGACTTAAATACTTTAGTAAAATTATAAAACAAGTATTTTTAAAAAACACTTTCCTTTTTAATATTACTCGTACATTCATCGTTGTACCTACTGTAAACTTTGATTTTTTTACTTTCTTCTATATGTAATATAGAGAAAGTATTGGATTCGCGAAAATTTTCGACCTCCGTTTTTTGACGGATCTACACGTTTTGGGATGTCCTGAACACGAATTGATAGTTTTTAAAAAATGTCTGTCTGTGTGTCTGTCTGTCTGTCTGTCTGTCTGTCTGTCTGTCTGTGGTTTAGTGTTTTCACCGTATCTCACGAACCAATAAATGAAATTCAACCAAACTTGGTATATAGTTGGACCCTGGCGGGGCATTGTGCTGATTAGATTTTGCGATCAATAGCCCATCAGGTGGCGGTGTGATCGCATTTTATGTAAATTTTTAACATGGCAGTATAGGACAAATTTTCGCATTTTTCACCGTATCTCACGAACTAATGAATGAAATTCAAACAAACTTGGTATATAGTTGGAACCTGACGGGGCATGGTGCTGATTAGATTTGGGGATTAATCGTTCAGCAGGTGGCGCTGTGATCGCAAAATTTCGTATGTCACACCGTATCTCACGAACCGATGAATGAAATTCAACCAAACTTGGTGTATAGTTGGACCCTGACATGGAAAGGGTCTGATTAGATTTTGGGATCAATCGCCCGGCAGATGGCGCTGTGATCGCATTTTATAAAAACTTTTAACATGGCAGCATAGGACAAAATTTCGTATAAATGTATATAATGAGCGTTATTTTGAACTTGTGATTGTAAAATTAATATGAATTATTGATAATAGTAGTAGTTAACTACGAAAAAAGTTTTGTGCATGTGGGTGCACCGGTTCCCCCCCTGGGGGGAAGTACCCCCCCGGGGGGGGGGTAAATTTTCAAGATGGGTATCTTTCGAAAGATCTCGTCAATACCTTTAAAACGAATGGTTGAACTATAAATCTGTGATAATTTAAAACAATGTTATCGATTTTTTTTACTTTTAACAAAAAAAAAAAAAAAAAAAAACCCTTAGAAAAAAAATCGTATTTTTTTTTTTTTTTTTAATATTGTTACTGGTTGAATATGTATTACTTTTAACAAAAAAAAAATTAGAAAAAAATCGTAATTTTTTTTTTTTTTTTTTTTTTTTTTAAATATTGTTACTGATTGAATATGTATATAGGAAAATATAGAAGAAAGTCTTGTGGTGGCCACAACATACTAGTTTTTTCTACTATCATCTTTGATAAGTATAACTAATTTCAATTAACCATCCAAAATTTTTTTTCACTACAAATAAAAAAAGAATTCCTATTTAACATAAACCGTTTTATTGTATGCGATAAAATAAAGAAAAAATTGGAAGAAGACATTCATAATTTATTATTATTATTATTATTTTCTTTTTTTTTTTTTTAATTCTCATTATTATTCCAGGTTAGTCCCAGATACAAGGGTGAATTATGTGGTCTTTGTAGCGAATTTGATGGTGAAGAGGTAAGAGAATTCAGAGGAATGGACCAATGCTTGTACAGACACCCTACTGATTTCGCTAACAGTGCATTGGTACAACGCGAAGGAAACTGTGAACTGCCTCCTCATTATGGTGAAAGATTTTGTGAAGATTCGACTAAATTCAGGCCATGGAAAAGACGTTATACTCCTGGACCAAGAGGCAATGGTACATAATTAATTCTTTATTTTCAAAATGTATTTTTTAAGAGAAATGCGTAAATAGACGCTTTAAGAGGGATTTTATTTTTCTAAATTTTACAATTTCATCTAAAAGAACAGTGGAAAAGTGCACTTATTTTATAAATACTCACTTAAAAATTTAAATTTTTCTACTTACTACAATTTCTCTTTATTTAAAACATATTCGGCATATTTTATATCATGTATAATTATCATCCTACCACTTCATCTCCTTTTATATTGTTGCCCACCTGATAGACGAATGGCCTTTAGTTTCCAAGTACCAGATTTGAGTCCCAGTTCAAGTACGAATATTTGCAATGGTCAAATTAAATCCTAGTTCCCGGTCTACTGAGCCTTATTGTGCAAAAATGATGACCAACCAAACTTTTATGTTTATTGCAATAATTGTCTTTTCAGAAAGAAAAAATCTACCTATTCATGATCTGTAATTACGGTAACTGCTCGAGAGATTTAAAACTAAGCTAAAAGGGTTTTAAGCAGAAATTCTAGACAAATTTCATTATCATATACAGTACCCGCCGCTTATTAAAATCACATTCATTCTGAATCAAAATGATTTTATAAATCAGGTGATTTTTACATGCAGCGAACGTTCCTGCACTCGAGAAAAAGGTATTACTTCCCTGAATTTGGAAAGAAATTAAAAAGTTATCAAATAATGGAATTAAAAACAATATTAATTAACTTTTGCCAAATAACAAATTAATTGTTACTTTAAAATAGGTAAATTAAACAGATCCCAAGTTCCGATACGCTTTGCTTTGAGAATAATCATCATTACTTTGCCAAAAGTTCGTGTTTTTCTTTTAATAATATTTTTGTTTATAACTCTTGAGTATTAGTTATTTCAGAATAAGAACTAAAAATTCTCTTTTAATAATTAAAAATTAAAACAAAATATATATCACATGTAAACCAAATCAAATTTGCAACTTATTACAGCGCTTTAAAGAATACATTTCTTAAAAGTGTTACTAAAACAAGAAATGGGCGCGCTTAATTTGTAATATGCTTTGAATGTAAACTTTTCGACAAAGAGAGATAACAGAGAGATTGTTGAATTTTCTTTTCTTTTTTATTTCAGAAATAAAAGTCATAGTGCAAATAAAAATTTGCTTGGCGTGCATAAGTGGCATTTTTTGTGCTGAAGAGATTTTTTTTAGTTTATTATCCGACGATGTTGGTTATTGATTTGATTCCGGTCCTTGCAATTTGATCAGATAACGCGGCTGATTTTATTAACCAGTGAATTTATTTAGCGGTGGTCACTGTGTTTCTTTTTTATTATTTTTTATTTTGTAGCATTTTACGCAATTGTAATAAACTCTTTTTTTTTTTTTTTTTTTTTTTTTTTTTTTTTTTAAGACAGAAATAATAATATTAAGTAAAAACTGCACTAATTAATAGAATTTAATCACATCATTTCCTTAGGGAATAAAATTTCAAATTTTATAAACAGATATTGTTGTAATTTATTTTTCGAATTAAAGTGCTTAGAAATAAAACCATTTGACTATTATATAAGTGTTATTAATAAAACATTTTTTTTTTAATATCTAATTTGTATATTATTATGTTTTCAGTACCAACTCTTCAGAGAAACGTTGTAATCTACAGAGGGGATGAAGTTTGTTTCTCAGTCCGTCCAGTTCCAGCCTGCGACGAAAATAGAGAACCTACCGATACGGAAACTCAGCGAATTGGTTTCCACTGCTTACCAAAGGACGATCTCACCGCCAAGAAACTGATCACTGAAGCACAATGGAGACCACTTGATGAGTTAAGAAGGAAGAGTGTTGATCAAGTGGAAAACGTTGAAGTTCCAAAAATGTGCTAAACATGGACATTTCTCACTGGTTATCGAAGATATTACTGATGTTTTAAAATTGTAATTAGATAATTAAGTAATTAAAAAAAAAGATGTAATTTAATGTATTTTTTGTTTCTCAGATTCAGTAGCCGCATTTTGAATCCATGTTACACAATATGTAATATAAATTTATCCAAAGTCTCATTTTAATAAAATCATTTCACGGCAACAAGAACAGTTTTCCAAGATATAAGGACTAGTTAATAGTCTGAGTTTTACTTTTTCAAATTTAAACGTTTAGTTTAAAATAAAAACGAATAATTCTTTAGTGAACAATTTTAGGAAAAAATTATTATCACGACTAAAGTATGTTTTTAGAAGTATAACGTCTTTTAAACTATATGTGAATGTATTAAAAGTTCTACCCTTTAACACACAATTTCATATTACTAAAATAAAATAATAATAATAATAATAATAAAACTATGTTTAAAACCAAAAGAAATCATACAACCTCATTTACTTAATACCAAACGCCTTTTTGAAATAACTTTATAACATTAAAGTCTAAATAAACAAATGAAAGCTAAATATCACAGAATTTTAATTTCAATTGAACGTCTTATTTTCTTTAGATAAATAAACATCGGTCAGTTACTAAAATTATTTAAAGTTTCTGAAATATTATGCTTTTTAAATCGATGCACAGAGAAAAAAAAATATGCCGCCTTCATCTAGAATGAACAAATGGTCATTTCCTAAATCCTTAAACTAGAAATATAGATTTCCGAGCTATGCGCAAATAGCATACCAATAAACTAAATAAACGAAATGGTCGAGAATTTCTAATCTACATATTTCTAGCTGGTGAAATAATATTCTGAATATTCTAAGTCTTTTGTATCACGAGAAATTCTCGCTTGATTTTCTAGAATTGGGTCATAAATCAAGATTATAGCTGCTGAAGACCGCCTCATGTATTCACGTTTATTTGGAAATATTTTCAAGTAGGTTTGTCCTCGATAGTCTAGGCAAACGCTCAAGAATTCTAATAGAAGTTCCTAGAATTCGCTTTCGAAGGGGACTAGAAAATATTTTATAAGAAATGTATAAGGATGACACGAAACTATTTTTTCTAGAGCCACAATTTAGATTCTAGATGTCAGTTACAAAACTTTTTCTCAGTGTATTGCCGTGCCTTATACTCATAGCTCGGAAATCTATATTTATAGTTTAGGGATTTAGAAAAGGACCACCTATTCGTTCTAGATGAAAGCGGTATATATTTTTTTCTCAGTGTGAATTTTTAATGATTTTGAATTGCACTAATACTTATAAAAAGATACATTAAAGCAAAAATTACAAGTAGCATGTTTAATGAACATAACTTATTTCAATATTTATCACTAAGTACTGAATTTATCGACTGTAAAGTTTAAAATAGTTAAGCTAGAAATTTATTGGTAAAAAATGCTAATGCAAATATCTAATACTACAACTGATATCCACATCAAATATACTATAGAAATCATTTTTCAATTAGAAATACTTTTTTAATCTCAGAACATAGGACAGACAAACAAAAGAATGTATATTCTGAATTTAAATATATATACATAATAAAAATTTACGCAAATTTATAAAACTGTTCAAAAAAGCATTACAGTAATTTCATATAAAGCTTAATTGAAAAAATCTAAATATTTTACAAGAAGGCTTAAACAGTAACCACACTGTGGCATCATAAATTCTTTTAAAAAAATCTAGTGTGAAACAACCACACGACTTCAATTACCCACTATTACACGTATTATGTGCACTTCTTGGAGATAGTGTTATCAGAAGACATAGAATTCACCTAATGAAATAGACACCTGAAAATTTCCCGGTAAGAGAAAGTTAATACAAGTGTAAAAATATAAAATAGAGTTTACACAGCGATTTTTTTTTTTTTTTTTTTTTAAGAAACAGAAATGAAAAAAAAAAAAAAAAAAAAAAAAAAACACTGTAGACTTATTTATTTATTTATTTAAACACTAATTTCCGAGATCTAACACTGATCTATCAGAGCAGGATGACTATTAATTTTCCTGCGATAACCAAATAAAGTATGAGAAAAAATATCTAAAATAATTTTATGTAACAATGTTCAAGAAAATCGTTAGAGCCGTTTTTGAGATACCGAGATTTACCGAAGCTTGGCATAATTAATTGTTGACCAGTAATGAACATGCAAAAGGATATTTAAAAGAGGGTTAATATGGCGAGTTTGAAAAAAAATCATACAGCCGTTTTATAAGGAACGCTCTTGCAGGACTTGAAATTCAGCTATTTATACACGACGCCTACCAATATTCCTGAACTAACCAACTATATCATTCGAAAGGATGTCTAATAGAGTGTTTATACAGCAATTTTGAAGAAAATGGTTATAACTGTTTTTGAGATACGGACTTACGGCCTCACTTCCGGTTTTGGATGGGTCACTTTCGATTATCCAATTTTCACCAAAATTTAGAAAATTCATCTGTATACCAGACCTGTTTCAATTATAAAGTTTCGTAGTTCAATTTTTATTAGTTTCTGAGATACAATAGCCAGAAGATTCCCACATACACACACACACACATACACACTGACCAATTGCCAAAAACCGCTTTTTAAACTCAGGAGACCTTAAAACTTTTAAGAATATTTAGACGATTATTTTTGATAACTAAATTTAAAACAAAGGATATAATCATATTGACGGACAAATTATACATTTGATTAAACATATTAAATAAAGGTTCACTGGCATTATTTTTTTACTAACTTTACACACTGTAAAAATAGGTTCTTAAAAATAATATATATTGTCTCAAAATAGCCCTGAAACAATATATACTTAAATTTGAAAACCCATGTACTTATTTTTGAGTATATTGACATGTTCAAAAATTGGGTTGACCAATAAAAATCCCAATTTCCCCATGTTTGATATGTCAATGTACTCAAAAATGAGTACATGGGTTTTCAAATTTAAGTATATATTGTTTCGGGGCTATTTTTAAGGGCTATTTTTAAGAGCCTATTTTTTTTCAGTGCATTTAATAATAATAGTGCGAAGTTTCATAGTATATTTACGAAATTTGTGAATAAATACTATGAAGAGATACTTATTATTACTGGTATAACCCAGTGATCGATGCTCGACAACGTTTTTTAAGTATGCGTTTAAAATAAAAAGTTTAGAAATTCAAAATTTCTATACAAACAATGTTTTTACAGCGGCAACATACGTGCGATGCCGCTTTGACTGCAGCACTCGTGCCTAATTTGTTCGCCTGACGAGGTGTCGTGTCTTCTTTCGATCCAAAACAATTGTTGAGAGTTCTTGTATTTTATGATGTTCATTCAAAGATTTGTACTTATTACTTTTAAACGCCAGTTCTGTGGTGATTTTTTTTAGTATATAATGTGTTCCAAATCCGTAACGCAAAAAAAGAGTCTACAACAAACTATTCTTATTAGTCTAAGAAAAACCCTGTCAATTTTCCATTTTAGCTACCTTTAAATTAGAGATCTCTTCAAAATTTAAATCATTCTTATATTTTTTATTGTTGATGAAATTATAGTCCCGGTTAAAATTTTGTTGTCCTTAAAATTTTGGCATACAAAGGCCCGATATCGATGGCTGAAACCTAAATTCGTCAGTGATAGTGGGACTTGAGAAGATAAGACTAGAAAATATTTTAATGATATTGAATACAAACTGAATGCAATTAAATTTGTGAATTTCAAATTCGAGTCACTTGTTCTCTTATCGTTGAATGATTTTCAAGTGTTTATTTTAGATCGACATTTAACAAGAAACCTACCAACGCCGATCCAGAATCAAATTTTTTGGGTTAAAATTGCAAGCTTCTAATTATTTAGTATGAAGTCACAAATTGTACAGACCATATTAGTTGGAGACTTGGCTACAAAAAAATGGTTAACATTAGTATATTAAATATTTATACCCGAAATAATTGTTAGACAAGCTAAGAACTGAATCACTAGTCTGCCAGGTCGGTCCCACGGATTAAGTTGGTTTTAGTTTTTAAGTTAAGTGTATTTTTAGCAGTTTATTCTTCCTATTCCACCAAAAGAGTTTGATTTAAAACAGTTGTTCTCATCAGATGTGAGCACAACAATGTTTTAAATATCATTATGGACCCAACGTACCGCTCAAATATGCTTAAAGTTGACGTGCATAACCTTTTAGGTACAAAGGCTATTTATACATCTGATTGAAGTATGGAAAGCCACTCATATGTATACTGACTGATGTATGAAAACCCATTCATTTCAGCTGATTGGGGCGGGGCACAAAAAGCTACTATCAAAACTAATGTCTATTTGCATATATCTGCATTTTATTATTATTATTATTATTATTAAGTTATTAAATTTATCTTTTACAGTAAAAAAAATAATTATTAATTTTTAAAAATTATGATTACTAAGGAAAAGTAATAGAGTAATTACAACGGAAAAAAAGCAGCAAAATTAACATTTATCTGACTTTTCGGAAAACTACAACCATTTGAATATTACATTTAGCTCAAAAATCTCAGGATGTTCACCACTACTTAAAAAAAAAAAAAAAAAAACTTTATATTCGGCAATACTTTGGAATTCTTTTGATAATCCCATTATGAAAACGAGTAGAACTGCTATTAAAATTTTTTTAAACAGAGAGAAAGTCACGAGGAACTTGAATACTGCTCATCAGTTTCAAGGCAATTTGAAAATATTTGCGTGAGTAAGAGTGTGGATAGATGAGACAGACAGTCGAAGTGAAGTTATAAACACTTTTAAACTTCGCTGAAAAATGTTTAAAAATAAAGAAAGAAAATGTTAAAATAAACTGCATTTTCTAAAAATAAGTAAACTTGATTCTTGTAATAATAAAATGTGTTGAAATAAAATCTTAAGCGCCTATAACTCTTTCATCGACGATTCACAGTTATCCTTAAGCTATGCATCATTAAGTAAATGTCAATGACAAAAAGCAAAAACAATTATAAATGGTAAAGTATAAGTAATCAAAATAAGTCTAATATGACGCTAATACAGCTTCATTAAAATTTCTTTTCAATGAAAGATGCAAAATGAGACTGTAAAATGATTATGTAATAGCTGTTTATCTCATTTAACTACTTATCCACTATTATTTTATTGCAGAGGGCTCTATTTCTCTTTCATACCGTGCCTTTATAACTAATATCTGTGTATATATTATAATATATTATATTAGTGATTAAAAGGATCGTAATATATGTCAATAAATTAAAAAATAAATTAATATCAAATTTTTAACAAACAACAACAACAAAAAAAAAAAAAAAAAAAGAAAAAAGCTAAACTAGCCTACTTTGACTATTAATGATGTATTTATGTAATTTAGATCAAAATATAGTCACTACCCGTTCTTTGTGGTGTTACTCTTTAAGCGTAAAATAAAAACGCAGAAGAATGAAACGCAGAACACAATGAATATTGCACCATTTTTCATATCTCAAGTACCTCTCATGAATGCGAACTTTTTTAATAATCGAACTAGTTGGCATAGATGGACTTTGCTCAGTTCCCCATCACATATTTGCAATCATATATTCTCACATATTAACCAACACTTTGAAGTAAATTGTCAGATGTGCTACTCAAAATTATTTCCCGTTTTGTATGAAGGCAAGTTTTCACCTTTAAAAAGTTTAATACTGTATGTCAGAAATGAGTTTCGTACCTAACAAACAAAACTCATTACCCTTAAAAAGTACAATTTCCTATCTTCCCTTCCTTCTTTTCTTTTTTGTAAAAAAGAGAAAATCAGTATCTTTATTTTAAATTTATCAGAGCTACTTGTTTCAACTGTTCGTTTTAAAAATACTGACGAATACTCATACTGAAAATTTACTACTCCACGAAGGGAGGTTCTTCCCCCAGGGAGGAAGCAGTGCTTCTACATATATGAAAATTTTATAGAATTTTTTTTATTTCACAATGATTAGTAAAAAATAATTCTCATTGTGTGCATTTATAAGAATATTTCTCGTATGCCGCCATGAAAAAATAGTAAAGCAGCACAACCTATGAAGCGATATGCACCGAAAAATTGATGGACAAGAATTTATGTAATGTGCACTGTTATATTGGTCTCTCACTGTAGGTCCCAGACCGCGCAATTATGTAAATTTTTGTTTCCACAGGAGAAAAATCCTGACTGCTAAACTGCCCGAGACAAGCCCGGAACACAGCGAGGGCAGAAGAATGTAGTTTAATTTAGAAACAGGAGACACATAGAAAATTTCACATAAAATTGTTTTGTGGAAAGACAGATCTTCAAAAAGAAAAATAAATAAATTATATTAAAAAGGAATAAGTTGCATTTAGACAAATTACAGTTCATTAACAGAGAAAAATAAGTCAACGGATACAGTATTAAAATTTATATTTAATAAATGAGTATTTTTCGTTGGAGATATTATAAATATGTTTTAGTTTATTATACTTATATGGATTTAAGAATATGTTTTAAGTTTTGCCTTATTGTTTTATTACAATTGAATTTAAAACTGTTTTTAATTAGTGAATATTTGTCGAATATATAATGAAAAGGGTTACCTATTTTTTGCATTTACAGAGTGCGTTTGGTACTTATTAATTTTAAAGGAGAAAGGGTGGAAAGTGCCATATAATGTAGCCCCCAGATAAAATATAGTGATATTTTATTTGGGCAGATGAAAATGGGATTAACTGTTTTAAGAACTTCGATGTATCTCTTTTTTTATGGGATTATTGCCACTCTCGTTGGCAATCGTTGATAATTTTGGTTTTTATAGTTAATTTGATAAGTGAGATTAGGAATGGAAGAGCGATCTTATGATTATAAGAATTATTTATTAAAACGTCTTTTGTTAGTTCATCTGCTGTTTCGTTGCCAAAGGTACTTACCTTTGTCCGTGAAAGTTGTATTAAGGAGAAATTTTGTTAAGCATTAAATTATATAATTCTAAAAGGATATTAGGAAATGGATATTTTAATAATTCTAATGTTGATTTATTATCTGTTATTTTTGTTATTGGTGTATTTATTTTTTGTACTTAAGTACCATTTAATTGCCTCTATAATAGCTAAGAGTTCTGCTTGAAAAATAAAATTAAGTGTATGTAATTTAATTTATGATGTCTGTATAATTCTATTATTTTTGAAGACAACAAAATCACACAAGGCTCTCTTTGACATTTTTGAACCATCTGTATCAATTTTGAGAGTTGTGTGATTTAGATTGTCTGAGAATGGTATATTTTTATTAATGCAATGCTTTGGAAATTCGAAAGTTGGAGTTGTGTTCATGATTTATTGTTGTGAATGATAGTATTGTCTAGTGATAGATATGTTGTGAATGGTAATATTGTGGAAGTGCCTTTTAAAATATTATATTACTTAAAAGAGTTATGATGGGACGAATATCTGTTAAAATGCATAATGCGTCTCTACTCTCTTTTATTACTCTTGTAGATACTCTTGTATTATTTTAATATGTGGAGAAGTGCTCGTATATATAGAAGAGGGACCGAATTCTGTTCTACCAACATTATTACGGGAACGGTGGGAAGAGCAGAAAATAGGAATTTTAGAAACGCTAGCTGTGTAAACTGCAGAAAAATTAAAAAAATGTGGACTGAATGTAAAATTTCCAACAATCAGACAAATAGGAAACAGCGAAATCACAATTTACAAGATTATTAAGATTTTTATAAATATGAAAAGCTTCAAGGAAATCGAGATCATGAATGGATTTAGGTCTGCAAATTATTTTAGCTGAATCAAATTTAAAATTATGATTTTCCTCCCAGCTGCTTAGAAATAGCCGATTTATTGGTTTCTTGTTTGAGGACGTAACTCATATGTTCTTTTAGACGAAATTTAAGACTGCGTTTAGTCTGGCCAATGTATGATAAACCACATTGACAGGAAATATTATAAATGCCCCAAGAATGATGCATATCTATAGGATATTTTAACTGAGAAAAGGTGAGTTTAATGAAAAGTGAAAATATTATTTTAAAATCGTGTTGTTTGACAATTTTACCTATGGATTGATTGGATTTAGGAAAATAGAGAAAATCAATAGAGAAAAACAATAGTTATTAAAAAGTTTATTAATTTTTTAAAAAAATTTTGCAATTTGTTTTATAAGGATAGTCTTTCCTTTGAGTACAGAATTAAAATTAAGAGAAAAATTTATGTATGTATGAGCACTTTGCGAATCAGCAGAGTGATCAGCTTTCCAAGAATCTATATACTGAAGGATGCCTGTGCCACATAGCGTTAAGTCAGAGTTACCAAATCTATTACTTATATTAAATGTTATGTGTACTTTATGGATTATTAATAATTGTTGAAAAAGAATGTGCGAGAAGTTTTTGCAGAATGATGCACCTGGATTCGTCCCTTGTGTAGTTCACTGAAACCAATTAAACATTAAAATCGTCTCCTAAAAGAACATTTTCACAATGTGAGAAATATGCTGTCCAGTCAGTGAAATCTTCGAGATTGGATTTAGGAGCAGAATATTGAGATCCGGGTGTTATTATTATTTTTTTTATGTTAAGTTGATAAATTTATGTAATTCATTACATAAATTAAATGCCAAATGCAAGTATAAATACATAATTTCATGAAATGTTCTCCATTAGATCTCGAGACAGACCTAAAAGAATGTTTTGTCTCACACCAAGACAGACTGATAGACAGACATTCCAAAAATGGTCAAAAAACGTTCAGAAAAACGCGTTCACTTAATTCAAAATAATAAAACCGTCAAATAATGGAAGACGAAAAATTTTTGGAATTCAAAATTTTTTCTAATAAATATTAAAGAAACTAATCCAGAAATTAAAACATCACCATTAAAAAAAAATACATATATTAATAAAAAAGTTAAAAATACATAAAATAAATTAAAAAAAAAAAAAAAAAAGGATTCTAAAAAGTGATTGTCCTACACTATTTTTATTTCCAGTACCCTACTAGCGTAGGTAATAGAAGTATTGTATTCGGTACAAAAATTCGATATCCAGATTTCATCTAATTTACATATTTTAAGGTGTCCAAAAAAGTGGTTTTTGGCAATTGGGCAGTGCATGTGTGTGTGTGTATGTGTATGCGTGTGGGGAATCTTCTGACTAAGATATCTCCGAAACTAATAAAGATAAAACTACGAAACTTCTGAATAGAGACAAGTCTGGTGTACAGATGAATTTTCTAAACTTTGGTGAAAATTGGAAAACCGGAGGTGGGACATCCGAAACCTGAAGTCCGTATCTCAAAAACGACTCTAACGATTTTCTTCAAAATTACTGTATAAACACTCTATTAGATGTCCTTTAGAATGACATAGTTGGTTAGTTCAGGAAAATTAATAGGCGTCCTGTATAAATAGCTGAAATTCATGTACTGCAAGTGTGTTCCTTTCAAATCGGCTGTATGGATTTTTTCAAACTTGCAATATTAACCCTCATTTGAATATTCCTTTGTATGTAATTGTTGTTCTCCAGTCAAGAAATGAATATACCAAGAAGTCGGTATCTCAAAAACGGCTCTAACGATTTTCTTGAAGATTGTTACATAAACCCATTTTAGATAATATTTTTCGTGCTTTTCGTGGTTATTACAGGAAAACTAATAGTCATCCTGATCAGACTAGATCAGTTTTAGATCTCGGAAATTAATGTTAAAAAAAAAAAAAAAAAAAAAAAAAAAAAAAATTACTTTTTTTTTTTTTTTTTTTTTTTTACTTGTTGTGTAAACTGTGTTTTATATGTCATTATGCGTGTATTAACTTTCTCATATTGAAAAATTTTTAGTTGACTATTTCATTAAGTCAATTCTTTGTCTTCTGATTAAATTATCTCTAAAAGTTGTATATAATACGTGGGAGAGTGGGTTATGGAAGTCGTGTGGTTATTTCACACCAGATTTTTTATAATAGTACATTTTGTAAATTATATTTACATTTTTGTTACAAATTCTGTAGTTTCTTAAATCATGTATTACCATGGAATCTATCATTTTCATGTATATAGGATGTTTTGAAGTATAAAAAGTAATGTTAGAGACTGAAATGCCTCTTTTATAAAAGAAAATAATAATTCAAAATGTACCATGTGAATTCTCAATGATTTTTAAATCTATAAATTTTTACTTTGAATTTTTGTATGTAACTGTGAATTTCGATTTTTATAACTAAACTACAGCAGCAGTTATAATCAAAAAGTTATAATCAAAGCAATTATAATCAACTCACTGATTAGTATTCATATAAAGTTTTAAATAAACTAAATTTGCAAGGGTCAAATAAGTAATTGGTTGGCAAATGAACAAAGTTGGCAAGTAACAAATAAGTAAGGTGGATAAGTAATTGGTTTTGTCTATAATTTGGAACCCAAGAAAAATAAATAGGAAATTTAACATTTTAGTACCCCATCATACTATAGGTATGGGGAACTTAGGTAATCATGAAAATTTTCGACTTAGGTTTTTTGACTTTTTTATACATTTTCAGGTGTGAGGAATCCGAAAATGACAAAATTTGTATGGTGTACGTCTGTGCAGGTTGTCTATTAGTTTGTTAGTCCGTTAGTTTCTTAGTCTGTTTACACGATATCTTTCGAACAAATGATCGCAGAGAGGTCAAACTAGTTTTTATATATTATTTATGACACTGGTAAGAACCCTATTTATTAGCAACATTCTAATTTAAAAACTTCAGCAGTTATTCGAAATTTATGATTTTCTAATATAGGAGAATAAATTTTCACTTAAACGTGCATGAAAAGAAATATTTTATCGTAAAGATGTAAGAATAGCTGTTAAATATCAGTTTTGATGCCGGGACGAACATCATTAACTATAAACATGCGACTTTGAAAATTTCGCAAAGCAAAAAAATTCGTGTTCGATGTTAACCCATTATAGGCCCATTGTATCATATTGCAGAAATTGGGTTTACTCGGAAATGGATATAGCGATTTTCAAAAAGTTTGTAGTTAAGTGTTTTTTGGGGTGCTTGGATTAACCCTCATCTTTAGAAAATTTTCTTTCGCTATTAACCTTTTATTGTTCAATGGTAACATATGACAGAAATCGGGTTTACTCGGAAATGGTTATAGGGATTTTGATGAAAGTTTGGAATTAAGTGCTTTTGGGGGTGCTTAAACGATTGGAATTATCTTCATCGTTACAAAAATTCGCGTTCACAGTTAAACCTTTAAAGACCAATTGCAACGTATGGCAGAAATTGGGCTTACACGGAAATAGAGAAAGCGATTTTGATGAAAGTTTTGAGTTAAGGATTTTTGATGTGAAAAAACGATTGGATCTCATCTTCAGATAAATTCGCTTTTACAGTTAACCGTTTATCGGACAATTGCAAAACATAGCAGAAATCGGGTTTACTCGGAAATGGATATAGCGATTTTGTTGGAAGTTTGGGATTAAGTTTTTTCGGAGAGGTGCTAAAAGGATTCGCGTTCTCAGTTAAGCCTTTATCGGCCAATTTCAATATATGACCGAAATTGGGTTTACTCGGAAATCGATATGAGGATTTTGGATGAAAGTTTAGGGGTACATAAATGATTGGAAATATTTTCATCTTCAGAAACTTTCGCGTTCGCTGTTAAACAGTTAAAAGCCAATCGCAACGTATGGCAGAAATAATGGTTTACACGAAATTGAACATAGCGACTTCGATGAAAGTTTTAAGTTAGGCATTTGTTGGTGAGAAAAAGCGATTGGAAATATCCTCATCTTGAGAAAAATGTCGTTCGCTGTTAACCCTTTATCAGCCCATTGCAACACATGACAGAAATTAGGTTTACTTCGAAATGGGTATAGCTATTTTAAAAAATGATTGAAGTTAACTGTTTTTCGGGGTGTTAACACGTTTGAACTTATCCTCATCTACAGAAAAGTTCGCTTTCACAGTTAAGCCTTTATCGGCAGATTGCAACATATAGCAGAAATTAAGTTTACTCGGAAATCGATATAGAGATTTTGGATGAAAGTTTGGGGGTGCATAAACGATTCGAAATATTTTCATCTTTAGAAAATGTCTCGTTTGCTGTTAAACCTTTAAAGGCCAATTACAATGTATGGTAGAAATATCGTTTACACGGAAATGGACAGAGAGCTTTTGATGAAAGTTTGAAGTTAGCGATTTTTTGGGGAGAAGAAGCGATTGGAAATATTCTCTTCTTCAGAAAAATCTCTTTCGTTGTTAACCCTTTATCGGCCCATTGCAACATATGGCAGAAATTTACTTCGAAGTGAGTATAGCGTTTTAAAAAATGATTGGAGTTAAGTACTTTTCGGGGTACTAAAGCGTTTAAACTTATCCTCATCTTCAGAAAAATTCACGTTCGTAGTTAACCCTTTATCGGCCAATTGCAACATATGACAGAAATTGGGTTTACTTAGAAATGGATATAGAAATTTTGATGAAAGTTTAGGGTTAAAGGTTTTTCGGGGTGCTTAAACTTTTGGACTTATCCTTATATTCAGAAAAATTCTCATTCGCAGCTAAACCTTTAACGACCAGTTGTAACATATGAAAGAAATTGGGTTTACTTGGAAATGGGTAAAAAGATTTTGAGGACAGTGTTGGGGGGCATAAACGATTCAAAATTTTCGTCTTCAGAAAATGTCGCGTTTGCTGTTAAACCTTTAAAGACCAATTACAATGTATGGCAGAAATATGGTTTACACGGAAATGGGCAGAGCGATTTTGATGAAAGTTTAGAGTTACGGACTGTCTGGTGAGAAAAAACGATTGGTAATATCATGATGAATAAAAATTCTTTTATAAACTTAGTTGAGACCCTTATATGAACTATGCATTCATCGCCACTTGAAAACAAAATTATGGAGCAACTTGGTTAACAAACTTATCGAAGATATTTAAAATATAAATTCGCTGTCCAAAATTGGTTCGATTTCGAGTATTATTTCGGGAGTTATCGTGACGATAAGATTTCGATTATTTATACATATATACACTGATGGGAAAAAAAATCCCAACACCAAGAAAAAATTATTGTACAGTAATGAAATTTGAGCAATACATTTGTCTAGGCAACATATTTAATTGATTAAAGTTTCAAGATCACAGGTAGAGCCATTGGCGCGAAGAGCCATTTCAAATGTGAAATGTTGGTACATTAGTAACCGGTGTAACCGCCAGAATTTTGAATGCAAGCATGCAAACTTGCATGCATTGTGTCGTACAGGTGTCGGATATCAGTTTGTGGGATGGAGTTTCATGCCTGTTGCACTTGGGCGGTCAATGCAGGGACGGTTAATTG
Source organism: Salticus scenicus (assembly GCA_963930645.1). NCBI lineage: Eukaryota > Metazoa > Arthropoda > Arachnida > Araneae > Salticidae > Salticus > Salticus scenicus. The sequence continues at coordinate 71,921,750 of OZ005648.1, forward strand.
TGGATGACGCTGGAGTTGTCGTCCAATGATGTCCCATACGTGCTCGATTGGAGAAAGATCTGGTGATCTAGCAGGCCAAGGCAACATGTCGACACTCTGTACAGCATGTTGGGTTACAACAGCGGTATGAGGGCGAGCGTTATCCTGTTGTAAAACACACCCTTGAATGCTGTTCATGAATGGCAGCACAACAGGTTGTATCACTAGACTGACGTACAAATTTGCAATCAGGGTGCTTGGGATAACCACGAGTGTGCTCCTGCTGTCATACGAAATTGCTCCCCAAACCATAACTCCAGGAGTAGGCCCTGTGTGTCTAGACCGCAGGCAGGTCGCTAGCAGGCGTTCACCTGGAATCCTTCTAATCAACACACGGCTATCACTGCGACCAAGGCAGAACCGGCTTTCATCAGAAAACACAACAGATCTCCACTCCGTCCTCCAATGAGCTTTAGCTTGACACCACTCACGTCGCAAACGGCAGTGGTTTGGAGTCAGTGGAATGCACGCTACAGGGCGTCTGGCTAGGAGCTGTCCTTGAAGTAACCGATTTGTAACAGTTCGTTGTGTCACTGTGGTGCCAACTGCAGCTCGAATTTCAGCTGCAGACGCAGTACGATTAGCCTCAGCCATACGCCGAACACAGCGGTCTTCTCTCTGAGTAGTGCCACGTGGCTGCCCGGAACCCGGTCTTCTTGAGGCAGTACCTTCCCTTGACCACTGCTGCCAACACTCATGCACAGTGGATACATTCCTGCCAAGTCTTTCTGCAATATCGCGGAAAGAAAACCCACCTTCTCGTAGCCCTACTACACGACCTCGTTCAAACTCAGTGAGCTGTTGATAATGGCTTCTTCGTCTTCTTAGAGGCATCCTTGACTAACATTAACCCACTACGTTAAATCTCAACTGTAAATAACGATCACGAACCTTACAGCGCTTATTTAAAGCAAACCTCATTTGCATGTTCATAGTGTCGCTACTAGCGCCACACTTATGCGCGTAGCTCGAAATTTGAATCGACGTCATCTTTCAGATGTATAAACAGGCCTACCAAATTTCGTTTATCTAGCACAGCTCCTTCCTGGTGTTGGGATTTTTTTTTCCATCAGTGTATATATATATATATGTTACAGTTAAAGTTCGAAATCCGTTAATGTGCAGATTACCTAGCTAATTTGCAGATTAACTAAAATGACCCGTTAAAGTGTGGAATCAAGAGTTTTCCGCATTTTAACTAGGTAATCTGCAGATTAGCGGCTTCAGTGTCGTTAAAGTTCAAATGTTTGTTTCGAGTCTTAGTTTTTTTACATTCACTATGACGTCAAACAGTCATGTGATACAGATACGCGAATGACCTTCAAACACAAACCAAAACTTTTATCATTTCCGCTCCGCTTTCGCCTATGATAATTGGCAAACGCAAAACTTGGAGCATCGAAGACATGGTTATTATAGGTTTCTTATCATGACCAACACAAAACTTAAAGTAACAAGTAAGTTATAATTGTTTTAATTTTGATTTTATTTCTTCTCTTTTTAATTCTGTCAAAATAAGTTTGATAAGGGTCTGCACTGCATTTTATTATTGAAATCTAATCTTAATCTAAACGCTCTATCTCCTGAAGCTTCATTTTGAATTATGAATATTAAAATTTACAACACAGTAATCCCGAAATAAAACTATTAAAACACAATTTTTTTTAAACTAATTTTTTTTTAAATTGATTTAAATTACTATTACTTACTGAAAAAAATAAGTTTTAATTTTTAACTCTGAAAAATATTGCATTCAATATTATGGCTTTCTTTAATAAATACTTAATATGAAATTTTTATGCATTTTTTAGCATTTCATTACATTTTGCTGTTATTTCTTTCAATTTCAAGTTTCCTTTATATAATTTATATATAATGATTACATTTTTATTTTTATTTTGTTCGCTTTTTCATATAATTTCGTTGTAGTTTATCACATAAAATGTTTTTTTTTTTTTTTTTTTTTTTTTTTTTTGTCGTAAAATTAATATATTTGCTAAACTTGTTGCTGTAATATGTATGCTGCAAAATATTGTTTAATAAAGCATTGGAAAACAGTCATTTTAATTTTCCTGCGATCTAAAAATTATTAAAGCAATTTTAATTATTTGAAGTACTTCTTAAATAATGCTTCTGAATTGTCTAATTTAATATATCTTTATCGAATTAAAAATTGGTGCATAACATTAAAAAAAACATAGTAATAGCAATGTAAGTTGTTAATAAAACTTTTTTTTTTTAATTTAAATGGTTAAATATTTTTATTTTGAAAAGAAATCATTACTGTATTATAATTCTAACATTCATTTATAAAATAGAATTTATTGAAAGCTATTAAAGTTATTATATTTCATATTAAAAATGCATAACATCTTCAAACTTATATTGACAGAATAAAAACAGATGAAATAAGTAAAAAAATCAAAACAAATATAACTTTAAAAGACATAAAAATTAAAACACATACAGATTAAAATAAGTCAAGATAGAAAGAAAACTATTTTTTCCCCCGAATGAAAAAAACAAATACAACACAGCGTGCTGTAAAATTACAACACACGAGATCTTATTTTCACTTTAACGAGTGCCTAGTAGGTAATGTGCAGATTATCTAGGTAATTCGCAGATTACCTAGGTAATTTGAGAAATGAAAAAATTTTCCTCACTTTAACGGATTGCTCTAGTTAATGTGCAGATTACCTAGCTAATCTGCAGATTAACTGATTTCTGCACTTTAGCGGTAACATATGTTTATATATATATATATAGAGAGAGATAAACGTAGTGATTGAAATATTTCGATTCCCAAAGGAAGCAACATAAAATGGGAAATTTGGGTTTATGTTATTGAAAAATGAGTATAGAATGCCCCCAATGAGCGAGGAAAATGTCGCATCTATAACTCTCAATTCATCTACCTGAGGGGCATTCATGTTAGTTTTATTATAGCCAAGTTCATTCTCTATATCATCTTTAAGTTGATTCTTCTCAAATGCTGCATTTTTAAGTTGTGTCATTTTTCTTGCCGGGATGCGATATGCCAATTTTACTTTGATAGTTTTTAACAATAATTAAAATGTGTGGAAACAAATACGTGATGGGGAACTGCGCGGAGTCCACCTATGCCAACTAGTTTTAAAAGCTTTTAAAAAATGTTTAAGTAACTTTAGAGTAATAATAATATTACGATATGTAATTCAAGAAAAAAATGTAAAATTTCATATTTTGTAAAATATTTTAAACAATGCTTGAATAACTGTAAAATTATATTATTTTAAAAGCATTATATAGCTTCGTACTTTTTATTATAACTAACCAGATTGTTTTAATTTGATAGATTCTTAACACTAACCAACAAAGTTGAAAATTATTAATGACTTCGGGTTGTCTGTTCGCCTGCCCGCACTCTAACTCCTAAAAATATTCATGGAAATTTCTTGAAACTGATATATGTTATTCAAGTTAATTATTGGATGTTCCGTACTGAAAATAGAATATATACCTGTATACCTTTACTGGTTTTTCTACAGAGACACCCGAAAGTATTCCAAAGCATTGCGTTCTATGAGCGGTATTTCTAAAAATCATATTTTAATAATTTTACTTTGCACAAATCTTAATGAAATTTAAATATGATATTCAATTTCACTATCAGATGTTTTCTATTGAATATGAGCGAATACCATTATTGGTTCGTGTACAGGGACAACGAAAATTATTCCATAGCATTGCGTTCTAGGAGAATATTTCTATAAACCATATTTTAACAAATCTTATTGAAATCGAAATATGTTATTTTAATTTTCATCATGACTTGTTCTTTTAAAATAAAAGTTGCATAATATGCATATGCGTAATAAAACATACATAATACATTAGGTGGCTATTCTTTAAACTTTATTCAGAGGAAAGTCATGAATTACCATTACATACATTTTTTTCAACAAAGTTATGCATGTATATATTTATTATTATTATTATCAGAAGTGCAGATTTTTTTCGTAATGTATTATTTTTAACATAATTTTTTTTTTAGAATTTTAGTTTTTTACAATGTTTTTATTTAGATTAAAAAGTTTTAAATAATTTTAGATGTTTATCTTCAAACAATTTCTATTGCAAAAAATCTGGAGTGACTCCACTCGACTTTCCGATCATTAAGTAATTAACGGTTGTATAAATAAATTAAAGTAAGAGAAATTGTTAAATACTCAAAAGAAAAAAATAAAATCGGGTGTATGAGTACTTTTCTTCATATAGTATGTTGTTTAAATTAACGCTATTGTGCTTCAAAAAATTTTAGCCCATACACCATAATGATAAATTTTCGTTGTTTCCATGTAAAAATCAATAAGTGCTAGACTCATTAAAATCTGAAACTATACGTATATAAAGTTCATACGATGGTTACTTATAATATGCATATAAATTTTCAGACCAATCGGATGAGGCATTTCGACGCTATTGTATTTTAAATAATTTGAGCCCATAAGCCACAATGATAAATTATTTTACTTTGTATCCCTGTAAATAACTATAAAAATTAGTTTCACCAAAATCTAGATGGTGTCTGCGACTGTGACCTATAAAATGTGTATAAATTTTCAGCCCATTTAAATAATGAGTTAGACGCAATCACAGCTTTAATAATTTGAGCCCATAGGGCATAACGATAAAGAATTTTTCATTGTGCCCCTGTAAAAACTTATAAGCGCTAGATTCACCAGAATCTTTATACCTTATGCGACGGTGACCTATAGTACGTATATAAATTTGAACTCAATCGAGTGAGTCATTTAGACCTAATGATTTCAGCCCTTAGGCTATAACGATAAAAAAAAGAAAAAAAAAATTGTTGTGTCCCTGTAAAAAATCTATAAGTACTATATTAACCAAGAGATATACAATTCGAGCAACGGTGACCTTCAAAACGTATATAAATTTTAAACTCATCCAGACATCCAGGTAAGCCATTTAAAGTCTACCGCACTTCGAATAATTTCAGGCAGTAGGCATGATGATAAAGATTTGTTCGTTGTGGACCTGTAAAAAAAAAAAAAAAAATTATACTTTCTAGATTCACCAAAATTCATGCACTTCGTGCAACAATGACCTACAGCTTGTATTAATTTTCAATTCAATTGAAAGAAGTGTTTAGACGCTATCGCAGTTTAAAATATTTTGGCTCATGTGAACCATAATCATAATTCTTTGTTTCCCTCTAAAAAAAACTATAAACGTTAGATTCACCAAAATTTATACAATTCGTAAGACGATGACTCATAATATGTGTATAAATTTTCATACCAAACGAATGAGGAGTTTAGACGTTATCGCATTTTACAAAATTTGGGCCCATAGACTATAATGATAAAAAAAATTTCTTTGTGTCACTGTAAAATAAAAAATATATATATATATATGTGCTATATTCATTAAAATCAATACGGTTCGTGCTATGGGGACCTATAATATACGTACCAAATTTCAGTTCATTCGAACAAAGCATTTAGGCGCTATCGTATTCTCTCACATACTCACATACATGCACACACGCATCATCGTGAAAATAGTAAATATGAATTCAGGGACCTCAAAATATCTAAAACCCCCAAAATCTCAAACTCGGATTTTTGACATGATTATAATACTTTCCTCACTACAGTGTTCGGAAAATAAAATTTTTACTAAAATGTGCGTTTAATATAAATATTCAAATTCTGGCAAATCATTATTTCATCGATAAACGTATTTAAAATACTATTAAACTAAATGAATTTATTACTTTATAATAAGTTCTTTTTAATAAGACTAATTTAAATAAAACGGCAGAGAAATATTCAGACTGAAAGAAAACTACCTTGGTATTGAAATTAATATCATAGATTTAATCTGATCATGCTGACTTCGCAGGGCATCGGATCAAATGTATTTGGGTTTTCAAATTGCCGTTTTCAGCTTTGCATAATTTGAAAAATCGGCTTACATTAAATACAAAAACATACTCATGTATGAATTCTTTATAAGTTATAGTTTTCTAAGTAGGTGATCATTTGTGAGTTTTTATTATTTAAATTTGAAAAAAATCAAAAAGAGTCTACACAAAAGTCACTGTTTTTCTCATGAATGTTACCTTTGAAAAGCTATCTGTGAATTCCTTTGTTTCAATAATTAAATTTAAAAACTTAGTTTAGTTTATCTATGTATTTGAACAGATATTTATCTCAGAAGTATTACTTTTTTTTTTTTAACTAAGGTTTTAACTTCTAATATAAATCTAGTTGACATAAGTGGACTCTGCTCAGTTCCCCATAATATGTATGTTCTCATAAATTTCGAGTATAAAACATATTATAGTCATGTTAAGAGAAACGAATTTGACCAAACGCTTGACTCAGTGACAGAACAAAATCCGCACCTAATACGCTATCCACCGTTCAGTTCGATATATTTATCTTTAATTTTATTGGAGTCAATTTTGTAGTTTAGTTTTCATGCTACTACTTCCTGCAACAATCCTCAAAATGCATATTTATATGAAATATCGCTCGATTTTGCGATGTTGATAAAATCTTAAATTTCGAATAACTTACGAAAATTTCCTATTAGAATATTTGTAGTTAATAATGTTCAAACAAGTACCATAAATGTTATTTTAAAGTTGTCTGACATATTTATGATAATTAAAATGGACATTTATGCTTAATTTTGCCCTATTCTGCCATGTTAAGTAAATCGTAAATTCCAAATAACTTACGAATTTTTTTAATTAAAAAATTCATAGTCAGGTATGTTCATGTCAGTATCTTAAATGATATTTTAAAAGTATTCTGACATCTTTACGATGGAAATATCCATCAAAGTGGAGTTTATGCGAAATTTTGCCCTATTCCGCCATATTAAATAAATCATAAATTTCCAGTGACGTACGAAATTTTTAAATTGGAAAATTCATAGTCAGGGATGTTTATACCAGCATCTTATATAATATTTTAAAAGTAGTCTGACAACTTTACGATGAAAATATCCCTCAAAAGGGACATTTATGCAAAATTTTGTTGTATTCTGGCATGTTAAGAAATTCGTAAATTTCGAATAATTTGCGAAATTTTCAAAGTCGCATGTTTATAGTTAATGATGTTCAACTGGGCATCAAGACTGTGATTTAAAAGCTATTGTTATATCTTTACGATAAAAATATGTCTTTCTATGCACTTTTAAGTGAAATTTTGCCCTATTCTCCCATTTTAAGGAAATCGTAAATTTCGAGTAACTTCTGAAGTTTCTTAATTAGAACGTGCGAATGAATAGGGCTTCTTGCCAGTTTTATAACTAATAATTTAAACTGATCCGACCTCTCTGCGACCATTTGTTTGTGAGATATCGTGTACACAGACTAACATTCTAACGGACTAACGGACAAACAAACTAACAGATACCCTTATAGACGGACATCATACCCAATTTGATATTTTTGGATTCCTCACACCTTAAAACATGTAAAAAAAAAAAAAAAATGGTCGAAAATTTTCACGATTATCTAAGTTCTCCATACCAATAGTATGATGGGGAGCAAAAAAGTGTTTATTAAAAAAATATGGATTTCTACTGCAGTTACAAGGGATTATTAAAAAGTTTTAATTAGCAAAACAATTTGTTTGTATAAATTAACAAATGTATCAATGCAATGTTCATATTTAGCTATAGTAACGGCTCAGGAGTAGCAGTAATTTTCATGAGAGATAGTAACACTCTTGAGATAGGCTAACAATCCTGTTGTAATAACGTAAAGAAACACATAGTATAAAAAGAGAGAAACAAAGCTAAAAATTTATTACAACATTAGTGTTAGGCTATATTAAAAAAATATAATTAGAACACCATCATTCATTTTCTGAAATTTACATCTATAATAATAAAAGGAAAGGTTCGTCTACGAGGGTTGCCTTTTATGTTTTTACAAACGACCAATAGAAGGCGCTACTGAAATTTGTCTTCGGGATATTTGTAAAATTTATATATTTTTATCTTGTAATCAGTAGCATCTTAGAAATCATCTGCGTATTTTGTTTACAATGAGTGTTTAAAAGCTCTTCTTATTCCCCTCTTCTTGGATCATTTGAGGTCATACCAGCCCTTCAGCTGTAGCGCTTACCCCCAACACCCTTTGTAATTGTAATTGTGCTTAAAAGTAGCAAATGAGTGAAAAAAATGGAAGTAATGTCTGTCTCTGTGTGTGTGTGTGTGTGTGTGTCACAAATATTGTGGACGCTGAATCTCATGAACCAATGAACGAAATTTAACCAATCTTGGTATTTAGTCGGACCCTGACATAAACTGGTGCTGATTAGATTTGTGGAACAGTTGCTCAACAGGTGGCGCTGTGATAGCATTTTTTCTAAATTTTTAACATGGCAGTATAGGCAAAATTTCATACAAATGTACATGATGAGAGTTATTTTAATGGTGTGATTGTAAAATTAATATGAATTATTGATAATAGTAGTAGTTAACTAGAAAAAAAATTTGTCATGTGAGAGCATCACTTACCCCCTGGAGGGAATTACCCCCCCCCCCCGCCCCTCCTCCGGGGAGAATAAATTTTCAATAGGGGTATCTTTCGAAAGATCTCGTCAATTCCTTTAAAACGAATGGTTGAACTATAGATCTGCGATAATTTAAAACAAAGTTATCGAATTTTTATCTTTTAACGAAAAAAAGACTTGGGGGGGGGGGGGAGATCTTATTTCTTCTGATTTGCAAAAAATTGACCTCTTTCGGCATTTAGTGATAATATTATACTGTCAAATAAAAATAGTTTGCATTTATAATGGAAAATAATTTGATAATTTAATAAATAATTTGTATTGATTAAATTTTGTGTAAAATTATATAGAAGAAAATCATGTGGTGGCCACATCAAACTAGTTTATTTTGCCAGAGCTAAGTATTTTTCTTTCATGATTTATAACAAATAACCTTGCGCTCAACATACACACAAATTAAAAAACTGTGTAGTTACGTACATAGATTTTGAGACATAGTTTTTTCGCAAACAAGGAATATTGTAGCCTAATAGTGCCACCTTCTGGCCGATATACACGGAAATTTAAACATGTTTATGAAAAATAGATCGACGGATACATTTTGTAAAGTCCATAATGTTCAATAGAAGCTGAGATATTGTCTCTGCTTAAATGGTGGAATATGTAGAAGAGCAATATCACCTTCCGAACGATAAGTACCCAGATACGATCAAAATAAATTTATTTTATACACGCAAAGTTTAAAAAGTTGGTGATTATTATTATTTTTTTTCTTTTTAATAAAACTACGCAAGATTAAATTATTTTAGTGGACCCTAACCCGTCTGATATTCACATAAAATTTAAGCTGTTGCTGATTAAATATTTTTTGTCTTAAAATAAAATTACACAAATTTAATAATAATAATAATAATTTATTATTATTATTTTATTAGAAAAGGGTAATATTATTAAGGGAAGAGAATAAGGGACTGTAGACGCCACTGAGTGGGAGTTTGCCACGGTCAGAATTTTCATTGGTGTGCGAACAGGGTATTTCATGGGAAAGAACGGATGAGGGTGTCACCATGTGGGGGTATACAACAGTCAGAATTTTCAGTAATCGTTTGCATGGTGAGCGAACAGGCTGTTTAACATCATGTAACGTGCAGCGTGAGCCGCAGTCGCTGCTGAGCGGGAATTTGCTACATTGAAAAATTTCAAAGCTATTTTGCACTGCCAAGGAAACACTGTTGTAAGTTGTGAAACGGGGAGCAGGTCACCACCAAGAGGAACAATCAGATTTTTAAAGGATCGTGAACCAGCTGGTCACTGAAGACAGCTAGTAAGCAATAAAATGTTCATCCAATTTGAATAAAATATTATCTTCTCCAGAAATATTTAGAAACACTATTTTTATTTATCAATCTTCATAAAGTGGCGACTGGTAATTAATTTTCTTTCAGGCTAGGCTTACAAACTCAAGTAGCACAAATGTATCAGTTTTCGTGTTGTAGAATGGGTTATTTCTTTACTGTTGTTCAGTAGGATTACATTTTCAACATTATCATATGCTTCCATAAAATTGATTCGTATCAATTTTACTTTGTAAACTACCGCATATCTTTTCTTTTATTGATCTACTATTATAATTTGACTCAAGAAATTTTACCTCTTTATATCTAAAGTGACACATACCAATGTCCTTCTGTTCCAACCATTTTGTATATAGAAGCAGGAAATTGATTGTGAAAAATTCTTATGTTTTATTATCCATACTTACTGAATACTTTATATTCCTACGCAGCCAATATCTTTTCTTTGAATTGTATAGACACTGGTTGTCAATACTTTTGGTCGAGCAATTCTGGCACTCTCAAAACTGATTTGAGCTAACATCAAAACTCTGTGCTAAGTGCTAATTACATATATATATATAACAAAACATATCCCTGAAAAAAAAAAAAAATGTAATCGGGAGTAAAATCTAAAATAATATCTATAACTGTCGATTTATTTATTAATTGGTTGCTTTAAATCGCGAGTATTATTCCTTTCTCAAGAGTATTAGCCTTTTCTAAGTAAATAGAAGAATCACTCATGAGATTTATTAAGGAACTCTTAACTAGAATAAATTCTAACAGTTTTCTTGAAAAATTCGAAATGCGTCTTCATTAACCCGTTAGCGACCAGTGTCCTCATTTGAAGACAGCCAATAAAATGGCACGTATATTTTTTGTGGTTTCTTGGAATGATTTCTGCTTTTTAGTGACGGTTTATAGCGTCACTCTAAAGGATCCGTGAAAGTTTTATGTGCCTACTATTAATTATTATTTCATAATTTGGATAGTCATTTCATGATGTTTCATTCGTCGTACATATATTTGCTTTCTGCGCAGGTATTCTAACTTAAATCAAGTTGAATAATAGTAGATACTATAATATCTTACTTTCGAGATCTTTGTCAACATATAATAGGAAATTAATCTGTTATCTCAAAGTTTTTCTATCTCGAAGTTTTCTCGCTAGAACACTTAACGTCAATAAATGAGGATAGGCTTTAAATTTAAAACTATCAGAAGAATTGTTTAAGTTAATATATTTTATTGTCAGTTATCTATATTAATTTAGAAGTGAAATAATCAGCTAATAATATTTTGCAAAATTAATTCAGGCGTTAACAGGTTAATAAACAAAGGATACACTATTTCCTAGTTCCATTATTCTTATGTTATAAAAAATAGTGTAAAATAAATGGGTAACAGTATTGAGAAGTAATAAAAATACTCATTGTAATGGAAGACACATTACGATGAACAAAATTATCCAGTTCTAGACGTGCATTTATACGAAAAAAAAAAAAAAGGCTTTCTTATTACTGTTACTTACTGCAATACACAAATATTTTGCAAGTAAATAATGATAACTTCTTAGAAATTAACACTCATGAGCTGTATATGAAGACACAAGATGCATTTGGATTTTAAAATATCAGAATTAGTATTTTGGTGAAATCACTTGCATTTTTGTTTAATTTACACATATTACTTTATATTTTCTAACATATATAAAAGAAAAAAATATTTCAAAACATAAAAAAAATATTCAGATTATAGGGATTTGTTTTACAAGACACAGGAATTTCCAACACGTGCTTTACTAAAGCAATAGAAAAAAATTATTATTTCAGAGCTTAGAAAAAATGTAATAAATGCATTGAAGTAAATATAAAATGATACATCGCTTCAGGCTTTTATAGTGTCAAAATAATAATTTTATCAACAAGAAATTAAAAATGAAAAACCAAGATATCAAACCGGCAATCGATTTGAAAATCTCACATTCATGTCTGTAAGTCCTTGTTTTATCAGCAATATGTAATCAAAAAGGCTAGAAAAATATCAAGATCTGTAAAGTGATATTATACTAAATAGCGAAATGCTCATCTTTGCAACTTTTACATAAGTATATAAACGGTGCCCACAGCCTAAGCTTTCACGTCACATTGGCAGTTCCCAACGTGGCAGGCATGAAGTTCCTAGTGGCGATAGCCTTTCTGGCCCTTGTAGTGGCAGGTATGTAGTTTTTTATTTAATCTATGTGCTTTAAACACCTTCAAACACAAAAGCTTTTTGGTTTCTAACTTCTTAGTTTGCTGTTAAAATATAAGTTCACATTTATGCGCTAAAAAAAATATGCATTTATCGGACTTATATTAATTTTAATGGCGACTCTCTATTTTTTGAGACATTTTTCTTTTATTATACATATTTACTCTCTCTAATATAAAAGAGAACCTTTTTCCATCACATATACGCCATTTATTCATTGATCTTGGTATTTAGGTGCATGGGTTCTAATAGAATATAGATTTTACGACCATCATCATAAAAAATTCTAAATGTTTTTTGTTTTGTTTAGGTTAAAGGTTAATATATATATATATATATATATATATATATGTCTTATTATTATTATTATTATTATTATTATTGTTAAAGGTTTCGCATTAATCCAAATCATAATACAACTCTCAAAATTGAATATTAATTAAGCACTATAATGTAATTACTTGACGTAGTCAGATGATGTGCAATCGAATAAACTATACACAATTTTTAAACCTTGCTTATACATTGTAAGGCACTTGAAATCATTTTAAAATTTCTTTTAAATGTAAAATTATTACTAATTTTATTTAATTAACCTCTATAATGTAGTTACTTGCAATGGGGTGGTCAGATGATTTATAATCGAATACACTGTGCATAATATATATCTTTAAAAAAAAAAAATACTTTTACATTGTAAGGTACCTGAAAATTATTCAGAATTTCTTGTAAATGTAAAATTATTACTAATTTACTTCAATTAATCACTATAATTGTAATTACTTGAAATAAGATGATCAGATAATGTGCTATCAAGTACACGTATAATTTTAAAAAATAGTCGATTTTACATTGGAGTACATCCTGAAAAATTATTCCTCATTTCTTTCAAATAGAAAATGATTAGTAATTTAATTCAAGTAAGCACTAAAATGTAATTACTTTAAATGAGGTAGTCAAATACACTATACTGACACACACATATATATTTATTTATATATATTAAGTGACCATTTTAACCTGAAACGTTGCCTTCAAATTATTCAACATTTTTTTAATGTAAAGATATTACTAATTTAATTCCAAGTGACCGTTACAATGAAATTTCTTGAAATGAAGTTGTCAGATGATGTGCAATCGAATATATTACACATAATTTTTTTATAAAAGAGCCGCTTTTACATTCGAACGTAGACTGAAAATTATTCATATTTTTTATTTATTTATTTATCTATTTATCTAATTTATGTAAAATTATTACAAAAGGGTGTTTTTTTAAGTCGTTTACTTCAATAAGAGGTAAATAATTTATTAATAGACATAAATTTCGAAAAAAAAAAAGTTTCATTATCACTCATTACATATATACAAACTATTAGATTGTATAAGAAATAGTATTACGTTTCCAGTTTTCAGTATTATCATTATTATTACTATTACAAAGAAAAAAAAAAAAAACTTGGCAATTTAATTTTTATTATTTAAATAATCTGTGTGTCACTCACACGACTCTTACCCTGAAATTTAGTACTATAAATACACGTTGGAGATTAAGAGGTAACATAACGGGTACTATTATGTAAACCTATGTTAAAACAATTCAAATTAGGCTTCGGAAGAGTTTTATATGGTAATTAGTTCTGTGTGAAGGGGGCTACCGACCCCTGCAATCCCCCGTTTCATTACTGCACCTATATTTATACAGAATTTAAGTTTCTCATTAAAATTAAAGTTCACTTAAAATTATTCAGACAACTTTCACACGCAACATTCCTTGAAACTTATCAATTTTGATCAAACCTTTCCAGCAACAAACTTATATTAACTTCAAAATACAACATTTGGATCTCTTAAAATTATTCATTTTAAGTCACTCTAAGAGACACAGACAGTCATCAAACGTTTAAAAACTTGACTACGGTAATCAGAAAGCCTCAAAACGTGTAAATACATAAAAAAAAACAAGCAATGAATATTTAGCTTAAAAACATACCTTTTTTTACCATATCTCTATGAGGAATTTATTTCAATTCCCGAACAGCTTTCCTGGAAATGGTAAAATATGATTAGTAAAGCACATCCACTAACAACAATAAAGAATGTTATCGCTTAAATATTTGCAGCCCTGTATATCTTTAAAGGATTATATACAGACCACATTGTGCACCTAAATATAATCCTATCGTAATAATACATGGCCCAGCCTGAAATACACTTCCTTCAATTTGCAACTATTGTCACACTTTTATCTAGTTTTTTTGTGTTCCCTGTAAACGAACAGTGAATGATTTCCCTACCATATTCTACTTGAGATATATTTTACGCGTGTAAAAATTATATATTCGTTTCATTTGGTTTAGTGCAGTGTATAGATGTTAAATTCTACTTATCAGCAATTTTCCCCACAGACGTAATGTATTTGAATTCTCTTGAGCGTCCCTGTATACGAACCATTTGCTTCATCTCAACGAAAAGCTTAGCGTAGCATCCTTATATCATACACACTTAGAATACCAAGTTATGACTTTCTGCAAGTATTTGTTCTTGAGCTATGCTGATAACATACACACACCATTCGCTAAAAACATGATGTTCATATTCAGGGGACCTCAAAACGTGTAAATATAACAAAAACTCACGTTCGAAAATTTGACGCTAAAACAATACTTTCTGTACGTTATGGGTGAGAGAAAGTAAAAAGATATCAAGAAACTTTAATGCGTTTGTAACATTTATGTTATTTATTTAATTTGTATTAATTCGATTTTTATTTAATAGTTACTAAAGAGCTTTCTTTTTCAGAAAAATATTTGTATTTCTACAAGAACTTTGAATTATGTTTGTTTACTTTATAAACTAAAATAAATAAATAACGTTTAGTAAAATGAAATCGATTAACCAAAGGAATTATTTCTTATTTTATAGGAAGGTTTTCTGAATCAGTTCTTAAATAATTTCTAAACTTTAAAAAATCACTTTCAAACAACTACACCAGCTAAGCTGCCGCTAATAATTTAAAAAATATTTTTTAATAATATTTTTTATCCATTATTATTAATGTAAATTTAGAAATTAACAAACGGTTAGTTTAAAAACTGTTACATCGTAGGAAACAGGAAATTAAATTTAGTAGGAATCAATTTGTATAAATGTTTTAAAAATAAAAATTATAGGCAAAAATAATATTTTATTTAAACTTTGCTTTACATAGAACGCTTTAAATAAAAATTAACTAATATTTTTTATTTCAGAAGCTCATCATGTTCCTGAGCATACCATTCGTGAACATCGTAAGTACATTTTATTTATTTATTTTTATTTTACCGCCATAATGTTTTTCTTATTTTTTATTAAAAGTCTTTATAAAAGCTCTTCTCCGATGAAAATCCTAACATTTCATTAGAAGCGTTTTGTTCTGTTATTGATATTATTATTTTATTAATTAAATAATTACTTCGAATGTTGCAATAATGTTCATAGATTTTCATTAATTATGATAAAAAGTTTACTCGAAGAAGATTAAAGATATAAAAATAAAAATGAAAATAAACGTTAATTGTGTATACACGATTAAAAAAAAAAAAAAAATCGTTTTCTACTCGAAACTGAATTTATTAAGTTTTCCATTTATGAGTAAATTTATTAATCAATTTAAGTTTATTTGAAAATGTACTTTTTGTCCAAATCTAATCTTTATAGTAGGGCAACTTAGTAGAATTAATAAAAGCGTCAAGTATATAGATATCGATTTCTTAAACTAGTCAGTGAACACGGTTAGTTATTTTATTCTTATCTCATTGTAGAGTTTTTACATTGATAATTCTATTTTTAGAAAATAAAATAGAATTTTGATAATTAATATTTGCCCTACGTGACATAGTAAATAAAATTTTGTCACATTTATTTCAGCAATTAGAAACTATTCGAAATATATTTAAATTATAGAAATCTGATTTTTTTTACTGATGAAAATCTTCGGGATTGAATTATATGTTTTTGAAACAAGAAATCTAGGAAAAATAACTCTTCTTTCATTTTCTAATATTATTAACATGAATTCGTATAAATTCGTAATGTTAGTCTTGTAAAAGATTATTTGGCTAAAATTTGTTGGTGGTTTAATATACATTCCTTTCCGCCTTCCAAAAACTATATATATAGACGACGATGAAATTCTTCATATTGATCACAGTATAATTTTGCTTCGAAAAGCTTTCAATTTTCAATGCCATTTAAATTAATGAAAAATTTAAATTAATCAATAAATTATTTTGATTAAGATTTTTACTCGATAACAGATTATAATAATTAACTGTTTAAAAAGTATACTACTTGCTTTAGCATTAAGAGCGACAGATAAATTTTCCTTCCTCATTGCAGGCTTTGTTAAAGGATATCTTTACACATATGATGCCTTCATCAACGTGACAGCCGGTGTTCTTGGAATGAGTAGCCAGGTGTCTGCTTCAGTTCTCAAAGCTGATGTCAAAATATACGCCAAAACCAATACTGATCTTGTTCTCAAAGTAAGTAATGTTAAGAAAGGATATAATAGGGTAATATTAATACATCAGTGGCATTTTAGCATTAATTGGTTTCTGTATATACTTTGGTTGCTTGCTTCTCTTTAATTAGTTAATATAAAATCGCTTTGATAAAAATTACAGGAAATTATTTATTTAAACGGCGTTAAGAGTTTTTAAAGTATTATGAGTATAGAGGTAATCATAAAAATAATTTAAGAATCGATTTCATTAATTTTAGTTATTTATAATTACTCGTAAAAAATTTTCGCGACACATAACAGTAATATTACAATTATAGACACTGTAATAAATACGAATATAAAAATAGACTATTTAAATATAATATATTGTTAAAGATACAACAAACTATTTTAATGCCTTTAATTTTTTGCGTTTAATATTAAATAGTTTTATTTAATAAAAGCGTGCGATAATTACAAAATTCAAGTATATGAGTAAATCTTAATTACTATTTCAGTTAACTATAATTTGGTTTAAACTAAAATGTTGAAAATGTATCTTTTTTTAGTACACCCAAAGTATTATTATTATTATCATTATTTTTATTATTATTTAATTTCATTGTGTTTCGTTCATCAATGTTTCATTCGTTATTTTTCATGTTCATCATTCATTCATTGTTTTTTGTTCATTGTTTTAATTTCATGCTCAATAAATAATGCTTACTTTCATGCTAATTTTGTACGCAATATTTCAGTACAGACATTCCGTTTGATTAAACCCGTGATATTTAATTATTTTTTTAATTAAATACATTTTTTACATGCGTTTTCACCTATATTTTTCGTTTAATATTTTTTTTTCTGATTTAGTGTATGTTATTAAAAACATAACAATTTACAGATATTGCTTTCTGTGCCGAATAATGTTCTTATTTTATCTTTTCGTATCCTGAAAAATTCAAAGCTGAAAATGTTTGTATTATTATACAACTAATACCAAAATAGTTATATAGTTATATATATATATATATAATATGCTAAAAAATTTTGAGTAATTTTGCTGAATATTTAGGATGAAGAATTTTGATCAGTGAAAAAATAATTTTATAATTAATGAGTTGTAATAATAATAATAATAATAATAATCTGACATTAATAAGGATTCTTCGCATTATACATATTGATAAAGAATATTTTGTTATATTCCAAATAATCCTAAAAAAAAGTTATAGAGAATTATTACAACATTTACAAGGCAAATAATATAACAACTGTTTAAAACAATTTTTGACAAAAACATTTTAACAAAAACATTTTAACACTTTTTTTTTTTAATACATTTTTTAAACACCAAATATTGATGTTCTCTTTTAGAAATATATTCTTAACTAAAACTATGTATTCGTAAAAAAAATTTTCTTTTGGTGCACAGATCGAGAATGTTAAAGTCAGTCATTCGGTGCCGGCTGTCGACCACAAGTATGCACCATTCAGACTGAATGACGACAGCATGCTTGAAGATCGGCTATCCTCACCCATCAAATTCACTTTGAAGAATGGAACGGTAAGTGCATAATAAACTTCGATTATTTACACAGAAAATAAATTATTTGATTACTTATAATGTTTAAAGAACCTAATTCATGTATAGTTTACGCTATAATTTTATTTTAAGAATGAAATACCCAAGTAAATAACGCAGTAATAACGTAAATATAATTAGATGCCGATTACTTAGCCAATATGACCATTCTAGTTTGGAAGTTATCTATTTTATACCACAATATATGTAGAATTTAAACATTTAATATGTATGTATATATATATATATATATATATATATATATATTGTTATTTCTGTCACACACACGATATTTATATATTTTTTTTTTAATCATGTCTAGATACATACTTTTTTAGTGCATGTATTGAATTTATAGTACAGTTTGGCAACAAACTACTGACAAAAATTCTATCAGCTCTCAAAGTATTAAATGACTCTTAATTTATTACACAGACCGACAAAATTGAAGTTGACAAAATTTGATTTGGTGATTTCAGCTGATCTTTATGTTTTTGATATGCTGAAACCGAAAATGCAGCCCATTTTTCTCTATCACGTATAGATTTTTGTCAATACAGAGTGTTTACCGACACGATTTCTCACATATACGATCATAACAATCGGTTGGTTGGTTGGTTGATATGGTTTTAAGTCGCACTAGTGCTTCACAATTACAACAATTAGCATCTATTATTATTTATTTGTGGAAACTTACTATAAAACTTACTATATAATTATACTGGTGGAAGAGTAATGGAAGAAATTGTACAGAAAGGCCCCCTTTTATTGACAAAAATTTATACGTGATAGAGGAAAACTGGCTTCATTTTCGTTTCAGCAAACCAAAAAACATAAAGATCAGCCAAAATTGTAAAATCAAAATTTTACATGTCGACCTGTGTTATTAAAATAGTATCATAAATCTCTTGAAAATACATTGAATTTCGAAGAAACTAAATTGAAAAGAGGCCTAACATTTGTAGTTCTATAACTATGCAAAATAATTTATTTAGTTTTGACTATGATTTGATGTTTTGTTTCTTAAGGACCAAAAACAATTATTATTTACCTGCTGTATAGTAATACACCTGTAATGCTCCATTTGTTCTTAATATAAAATATTCGAATATCTTTCCATTTATTATCGGCACATAGATTTAGATACTAGCATCGAAAGTTAAGAATATAAAGCGAATGTATGTATAATTCACACATGCATTCCAAAAATAATGTAGATATTAAACTATTTTTTAAATATATTATTGAAACGAGCAGACGCTTTCTAAAAATTTAAACAAAAATACTTAGAGCAGTTACGAAATGAAAAATTTCTTAAATATGAATACACGTTGCTTGAAAAATAGAAAAAGCTAGTTGCCATAGGCAGAGCCTCCTTAAGTAGATGCCTAGCGAGTCGCTCGAAAACTTGGCAACAGTACAAGAAGAACATAGCCAGTAGATGGCGCTTGATACCGTACGTAAAGTTATGTTTATTTCCCGCGAGCGCGATGCAATTGAGCTTCAATTGAGTTCTGGTTTATGTTTTATTAATTTAACAAATGTGAGAGTTTTTTTTTTTTTTTTTTTTTTTTTTTTATAATATGGTGTATTGCGTCGTTCCATTTTATAAATCAGACAGTAGCCGTGAAAATATATGTTTCCACGAAATACCAAGCAATGCAATTCAGCGTAAAAAATTGCTTCCAAATATTTCCAGACAAGGTATGTAAACTGCATAAATAATTAATGCAATATTGCCAACCCTCCGGATTTTTGAATATCAATAATATTTTTCACAAAAAACATTATTTTTCTTTATTATCGTAAATTGTGTGATTAAGACGAAGATAAATTTAAAAGAAATTATGATATAAAAATTCGAAGGGTTGACACCTCTCTGTTAGTAAGTTAGATTTAACAAATAAAAATAGTTATGCTTATTACAAAATGAAATAAAATTTTTATTTATTGATGTAGGAATACAGAAAAATAACTTGTTCTTAGTTACTTTCAAGTCACTCTATATTGGAGTATTTTGTAGTTTTTTTTCATAAAATGAATAAAACTATAAAATACTCCAATATAGGAACAAGATTGATTTATATTTTTTTAATACCACTGTTTTTTAAAGACTTGTGTAAATGCGTATAAAAATTTGATTATTTCAGTTAAATCGAAACAAAAGTGTTGGGAATCTTGAAAAGAAAAAATAGAAAATTTTTATTTCTACTTTTGTTCTTTTTAAAAATATTAAGTTTTAAGATTCAAAACATTACTTTTATTAACCTTTTACCACAGAAATGGAATATGGAATTAAAAATTCATGTAAAAATTAAATATCATGAGTACTGATTTGAAAAATTATCAGAAAAATGAAAAATATCCCCACATCCATACACTCACATATATATATACACACAAACACATATACTGGCTAAATATAAATCAGGGGAAAACTCGATATCGAATTTTTGGACCGAACACAATACTTTCATTACCTACGGTAGTAGGGTAATGGAAGTAAAATTATTTCAAGGATGTTATTAATTTGTCCTTAAATTTGCCAATCTTTATCAAATTTTTCAATTTGAAACCTAATACGAGTTTTAAAATAGAATTGTGAATTTCCTGCATTTGTTTGTTTTTAAGTTTTTCTCATAATTAATATGCTTATAAATCAATCGCTAAAAACTAAAAAAAAAAAAAAAGTTTTTTGTATTCAGGGAACCTCAAAACGTGACTTTATTCAAAAACCTGAGTTGAAGATAGAACTTCAAAAAAAATATTTTTTTTACATTATAGGTTCGAAAAATTAATTTTCCTTCTTCAACAGTATTCGTCGACATAAAAAAGTGTACCAAAGCACTTCCGTCAATTACATTCTACAGAAAAGAACGTTTAGCTTAATTTTGGATAGCCCTGTATGTTTTCAATAAACTATGTGCACATCAGATTGTGCATTTAAATTTAGTCTTATATGAAAAACACTTAACACAAAATGAAATACACTTTCAGCATTTTCCAAGTATATCCGAGATAGACAAACTGACGCGCACAGACCAACCGCTAAAAACATTTTTCGTTTCAGGAGACCTCAAAACATGTAAACATAACACAACTTTATTTCGAAAATATCTATCAGTTTCGAAAGCATACCCTCTCGGAACTGGTGGAGCTAATAAAATCTTGGGAAAAAAAAAAAACTTTTCGTGCGAGAGAAAACTTATACTCAAGAAATCCTTAATTTTAAAAATTTAAATCTTAATGGTTATTTATTTATTTTTTCTGACGGACTAGACAACAGATTGTTTTCATCTCCAATTTTTATTACTGAATGTTAACTTATCTCGTTAATGTGCTGGTCTATTTTTCTTATAAATAATATAAAATTCTCGATTTAAGAAAAATAATTCACACCTAATAAGGTAAAAATGTAACGTAAAGGACATGACCAAAAAAAGAAAAAAAAGACATGATTTTAATAATTTATCATTATAAATTATTCATTCTAAACTGAACTCATTTAAAGTTCAGAGATTTTAATTTATATAAACGAAACTTTCATCTGATATCTATATTAAAAAAATTTTTGAAATTTTTATTGAATAAATATATAAAAAATAATTTAATCGCGTGATAGACATGCCATGTTTTTGCTTATTTAATTTTAAATTTCGTTTTTTAATTAATAATATATTAAAAAAAAAAAAAAAAAAAGGTGTTATTTATTTGATACGTTGTAATTCAATTAGTTGAAAAGCTAAAATAGGTCTTGTCCACTTTCGAAGAAAATTAAACCCTATACTTTTTTAAATATAAATATTTGAATATTTTTTTTGAAAATATTTACGATAAAGCACTTTCACATCATTTTTTCAAATTAAAAGAAAAAAAAAATACAATTTTGGACTTTAAATTGAAATTAATAGCTAGATTTTATATGAAAAATATAACTTATCTATGAAACAGAAGAAAATTGTTGCTCTGCGTAGGTGCTGTCACCTAGCGTTAGTTTTGTTTTTTAAATGTTGCCTAATTTAACATAGGGATTCGAAGCGCGTGGAAGGCATCTACTTAAGGAGGCTCTGCCATAGGTGGACTCTGCTCAATTCCCCATCATATTTATGTTCTCATAAATTTCTAGTTCGAAACATATTACAATCATGTTAAAAGAAATGAATTTGACCAAAGCTTGATACAGTTACAGAATAAAATCCCCGCCTACTAGGCTATCCACCGTTCTCGTCCATATATTTATCTTATTCTAATCTATTAATTTATTTTATCAGGGTCGATTCCGTTGTTTAGTTTTCATGCTACTATTTCCGATGCAATAATCCTCAAAATTCATATTTATATAAAAAATTTACAATTTCGCTATGTTGATAAAATCGGAAATTACGAATAATTTATGAAATTTTCCTATTGGAATATTTGTATTCAATCATGTTCAAACAAATAATATAAATGTAATTTTGAAGTTGTCTAATGTATTTATGATCCTCAAAATGGAAGTTTATGCTCAATTTTGCCTTATTCTGACATGTTAAGTAAATCGTAAATTCCAAATAACTTACGAATTTTTTAAACTGGAAAATTCATAGTCTATGATATTCACGCCAGTATCCTAAATAATACTTCGAAAGTGGTTTGAGATCTTTACGATGAAAATATTGACAAGATTGACGTTTATGTGAAATTTTGCTCTATTCTGCAATGTTGAGAAATTCGTAAATAACCAATAACTTACGAAATTTTTATATTGGAAAATTCATAGTCATTAATGTTCCTGCCAGTGTCCTATATAATATTTCAAAAGTAGTCTGACATCTTTACGATGAAGATATGTCTAAAAATTGACGTTTATGGGAAATTTTGCCCTATACTGCCATGTTGAGAAATTCGTAAATTTCCAATAACTTGCGAAATTTTCAAAGTAGCATATTTATAGTTACTGATGTCCATTCCGGCATCAAAACTGATATTTTAAAACTGGTCTGACATTTTTACAGAAAACAGTTTCCATTTAATGCACGTTTAAGTGAATTTTTGTCCTATTCTCCCATGTTAAGAAAATTGTAATTTTCTAATAACTTACGAAGTTTTTTAATTCGAATGTTGCAAATGAAATGTTCTTGGCAGTATCGAAAGTAATATTTGAAAACTGATCTGACCTCTCTGCGATCATTTGTTCGTGAGATATTGTGTAAACAGACTAACAAACTACCGGACTAACACACTAACGGACTGACACACTAACAGACACCCTACAGACAGACACCATACAAATTTTGTCATTTTCGGATTCCTCACACCTGAAAATGTATAAAAAAGTCAAAAAATCGAGGTCGAAAATTTTCACGATTACCTAAGTTCCCTATACCTATAGTATGATGGGGAACTAAAAAAAGGTGAAAAAAGAAAAAAAAAAAAAAATGCCTTTTTTTTTTTTTTTTAAGATTTAAATACTTACAGATATTGGAAAATGAAATAAAAGTATTTAGTTAAAGAATACAATACAAAAATGTAAAAGAAACAGAAAAAAGTTAAAGTATTACTTTCACATTTAGACATAGACTCACAAAGGTGATTTAACTCGAAGATATATTTACAAACAAGTACATTTCTGTCAATTTCAAGCTTTTAGCTTTTCTTAAAAGCACTAGCGAGGTTTGCCCGCTAGCGGGTCAGTATTTTTAAATGAATCACTATCATGAATGAATTATCAAAATTGCATCTTATCACTCAAAAAAAAAAAAAAATGAATTGTCGTCGGGTAAAACTCACACCGGGTCCCCACAGTCTTCGGCATTGTAGACAGTGGGGATGCCCTTGTCGCGGGTATTCCTTCACTCTCCTTATGGTTTCTCAAAATCCCATATTATTACTCAAAAACTTTCATTCTTAAGGAAAGGAATTAAAAAAAAAAAAAATAATTTAGCATCGGGTAAAAGTTCACACCGGGTCCCCACTGCCTTCGGCAGCACAGACCGAAGATATACGTGAGCTGCATGCACATATACCTTCTCAAGTCAAACTATTATTCTGAAGAAAAGAAAATTAAAAAAATCCTTTATGATCGGGTAAAAAGTCGGACCGGGTCCCCACTGCCTTCCGCATCGCAGTCCCGTGCGCGCTGCGCTCGCACAAGTTAGTGGATATGCGCACTGCGCTCGCCTATTCCTTCTCCACCCTTCCAGCCCCTCCTAATTAACCTACATATATCAATTTTGAACGTTCTAACTCAAATAGTTGAGATGCAAAAGAAAACTTAATCAGGAGCCTCAAAACGTGTAAATCGGGTGAAATCTCGATTTCCACTTTCGATAAAATAAAAGTACTTCAAAATACCTTTCGAATGATGTATTGAAAATAACTTAATCATAATTAGAATCTGAAATATTGAAATTTTAAAATATTACAGTGCCATCTGTCGGTAGAAATATCTGTAATCTACTGTTCGATTCCAAATCAACAAAGCTTTCAAATGATGTACTACTTATGAAATTATTTTAATTAGTAGCTGAGATACAAAATAAAACCTAATCAGGACTGCTCAAAACATGTAAGTTGGGTGAAATCTCGAATTCCACATTCGATAATATAAAAGTACTTTAAAATATCTTTCGAACGATATATTAGAAAAAAAAATAATCATGATTAGAATTTGAAATATTTAATAGCATAATATTTCCAATTCTAAAAGTTTTCTTATTACTTTTAATATATTAACTAAATTATTAAAGAGTATACCCTCCATACAAACACATGTTTCTAATATATATAAATAATTGAAAGAAATATAATATCTGAGATATTAGTTGTATAGATCTAGTAGCACAATTGAAAAAAAAAATAGTTTTTTTTTTTTTTTTTTTTTTTTTTTTTCTTTTATCTCATATTTTTCATCGCTGCACTAATTTGCGACAGTTTGTTAAAACTATCGAGTAGCATACGTAAATTCTCATGTAAAGCTGCATTATTTTAAATTACAATACGGTGCAAGATTAAAGAGTTTTTTTCTTTCTTCCTTTCTTTAAGGTCACCGAATACGCCCTTTCGAGCAAGGATAACCTAGAAAGTGCCAAAATCAAGAGAAGTATTTTGAGGAGCCTGGAAATGACCATCCCAGATTATGTTGTGGAGAGAATGGAAGACCCTAAGTATGAATATCAACCTGTCATGTACAACAAAACAGAGGTATAGTGGTTCAATTTCAAGTTTTACGTTGAGAAACACGTTCCTTGTTTAAATTAACATTATAAAATATGATACACATTAAAATATAAATTACTCTAGAATAAATAATATTTTTTCATGCGTTATTCTTCATTATTTATTCTGCATGCACAAACGAAAAAAAAAAAAAAAAAAAAAAATTTTTCAGATATTATTATTTGAAAATTACATAATTATATATGCATGGACGTATTCGCCTTTATCTGAAAATATCACTGATCATTCTTGTGAGCAATCACAAATAATTATAAAAGTAAAAATGTTCCTGGAGAATTAATCCTAAAACTGAAACCATCAGTCACTAAAATATCTATATACATTTTTCTTCATTAATTAACTCAGTATCAAAAACTTTTACACAGTGGCAAATATTAAAATAAAAAATGAGTTTATAATCTATTACTAAAATTAAATGTACTATAATTTATTATGTTATAATAACAAAACCAGCATCAAAATTAACTTTAAATATTTTCCATTTTTGTTTTAGAATACCGATTACGGTGTCCACATATCCAACTACATAATTACTGCCAGCCCTGATGTCGAATTTCCATCTGAAACCGTAGTTTACAACATCAGTCGTATCGATAACTGTGATGGAGAATGGTATCCTGGTTACAAATTGCACCACAACTTCCACAAACAAGGATGCCCACAAGTCTGCAGGCCACGTGGTGAATGGAAAGACAACATGTATAAGGCTGGGTGCCCCAGTGGATTTGAACCAGTAAGCTTTTAAAGTATTTTTCAAAATAGAAATTTTATGTAATAGAGAAAGAAACCGAAGGATTTTAACAAACATGCAAACAAACAAATATATATTAAGAAATTTGATGTTTTCTTATATTTAACGTGAAAATTATTCATAAGAATAAAAAAGACAGAATTATTTTTTAGAAAAAATCACGAGAAAATTTAAATTTATAACGGTTATTTTCATAAGAACAAATCAATTCAAGACTATGTAGCGCATTTATTTGAAATTATTCTATCTTTTGATTCATTCTTTTATCATGCTGAGGAAAGCAAAATTTCTATTTTTAAAGTGAAAATTATTATTATTTTTTTTTAATTGTTGCTAAAAATTAAACATAATATGTTTAAAAACACTTTTCCCCCCAATCGTTTGCGCACTTTTAAGAAATACATATTTAATAAATAATTTATAATATTGTTGTATTTGGAGTCTTCGTGACACTCTATAAATTTAATGAATATTATTTTCAAATTTAGCACCACAGTCCAATCAAAAGATCTTTTAGTCACCAGCATTCTCTCAGTCTTGCCAATGGAGTACTGAACCCTGAAATAATCACCACTATAGAATCACACTTTGCAAAAATGTACGACCAGGATATGGAAGTACTCATCAGGTTAGTATTTATATTTCTACTGTAAATAAAAAGTAAAACAAAACTGTTTTCTATATAATACTCGTAAGTTTTCTTCTTTTAACCATTCGTAAGCAAAACACAAATTCAGGTTTAAGTTAGAATAATATATAGCTACCCACATTACTAATTTTTAAAGGAGATTTATCCACCAATATCTTTAAAAAAGAATCTGTTGCGTATATTTTTGACGAATACATAAGATTAAAGAAACGGAAATTTTTTTTAAAAACTTTCCCGGGTGAAGTCTCCGTTGAAAATTGCGGAGACTGGCAAGTATGATAATATTTAGCAAATTAAAAAGCTTATGTTTGATTTGCACGCTATACGGGATTCATGTCCTCTTTTTACATGGGAGTTCCTTTATCAGCTTTAGATGATATTAAAACATGGGAAATGAGAAACCAAAGGTCCAGACGAATGGAAGATTGTATTCAACAGCATAAAGGAAATAGTTTTTTTTTTTTTTCATTAATCACTCTCCATGAAATTTCAAAAATAAAAAAAATTCAAATTACACAAATAACTTTTCTCTTCTTTTTTCACCAATCTTGTATTTGATAACCAAAAAAAAATCATTTAGATGAGAAACACATAAGCTTTTAGATAATTTTTGAGTCAGCTGGAAAGACAGCTTTTTTCAACATAATTAATAAGTCAGCCCTTAAGCACAATAGTGTTCTGTTAAAGTAAGAAAAGTATATCAGAATGGAAATAGGTTTATTTTGTTAAAGTTGCCATCCTATTTAAGCACTTACTGATTTAAAGAAATCTTTAAAAGCGGGGCGAAAGGTGGAAGAGAGTCACCCTCTTTTATTTGTGTTCATATAGCAAAATGACTTAAAATCCGAAAATTTCACCAACGCTCTTACTTCTTCCATATTCTTAAAATTAATCGTTATACTGCATATTTAAATGACAGAATCGTCATTTACACGTATTTTGATTTCGAAAACTGCATGCTAATATTATTTTTGCATAAAATAACAACCGACTAATTCCTTTCATATCACTTAAAGAAATAAATTCTTCGAAAACTTATTTTATTGATACATCAGAGGAAATGTTTTAAAAAGTACATTCGGTCGAAAAATATATACATATTTCTCTATAAGAAGCTGCTGAACTTCGAATAACCAGCAATAACTAATATAAACCAACATAAAACTTTCTTCTAAGTTATTTTATAAATCAGCGCCACCTTCGTTTATTCTACACATATTGTTTGATTATCAAAGCTTCTCACAATAAAGATATATTCCGTTTGGTTCAATTTTATTTAATAGATAATGAGCTATATGAAAAACCGGAAGTAATTAATAGCATCGCCACTTCTCGACAGATATATGCCCAAACTGAGCCAATATAAGTTTTTATAACGACCACCTTACATATGAAGAAGTTCGTGCATTTATGCGTTATAAAAACTGAAATATAAAATTAACCTGCAAATTCTTAATGGCCCTCTTACATATTAAGTCTTGTTTAGGTATACACTTATAAAGGTGACATATAGCCTTCCCGAGAATCAAGAACAATTACCGGATTTCAACGTCACCTCATGGACGATAAACAGCAAAAATTCATAAACACCAAATTATGCCAATACAACTAAAGGTAAATTTTTATAAAATACTGTGCATTAGCTCTTGGTCTAGGGCTGCCAGCATTTTTTTTTCACATACACAGGCAGACAACAGACTGAAGATTATTTGAAAAATAATCATAACGCGTTTAGGATCCCCTTAAAACATATTTAACCTTCAGAAACTGAAAGTCGAACATATTTAGAAATCCTTTCTTCTATTATGATATCACGAATCTATATCTATAATGATATCACAAACTGTATGTTAGAATAAATATAAAAATAAAATAAAAAATACGTTCTTCGTTCTAGTGGAAATGCACTTATATGGTTTTCTCAGTTTTAGAAAGGTAATAGTTGAATTTTTTGTTTCAATGCATATTCACAATGTGTTCATTTTTTAAGCTGACATCTGGTTTTGCATTTTTTATTACGATCAATAATTAGTTGGAATTTTTGTTTAATTTCCAAACAACACTAACGAAACCAATAAAAGTTCATTTGCTTAAAACGGTTCAATTTGAAATTTCTTCAGATAGAATTTTTATGTTTTCTTACATATTTTTATTGTGTATTTAATCAGATATCAACTAAAAAGGAAAAGTGTTAAAAAAACAGCCATGAGCGAACCTCCTAGGCAGACTACTTACGATGATCTCGGCAAGGAAGATTTAGAAATTAAGGATGAAGGTAAACATACATAAATAATTTCTTTCTGTATAATCAATTATTATGAAATAGACAATAGCATAAGTAGAAATACTTTCAGCTAATAAGATTTTGGACAGCCATCAACTATTTATTTTATTTTTTATGAAAACTTTTTTTTTTTTTTTTTTTGCAAAGTTCTTTTTTTCTTCCTTTTTTTTTAAATTACAAAACAAATTACAAATAAATTTTATTTATTTATATTTTTAGATTATATGATTCATTTTTAAGCTATTAACTTTTAAACTAATGCTTATTTCAACGTTTAACTGCAGTTAATATTGATTGAATTCTATTTATGTAAAATATCATATACTTTTAGGTCTCAAAATATGAACACTGATTCTGATGTAGCATACTAATATTACACAATTACACAGGGTGGGCAAAAAGTCCGGAAATATTTAAAAAATTCATAAAACCCGAAAAAATAACCGAAATAGAAAAAGGTTTGCAGGTTTAGCACTGATAGGTCACTTAAAAAAAAAAAAAAAAAAGCCGACAGGTGGCGCTGGTATTAACGACTTAGTTGGAAATATGCAAATGAGACAGGCGATTATGATTAATTTTGGCTATGGGGATATTTTAAATCCCAGGTGTATCGATCCCGTCCATCCAACCTGTCGGAAATGTAAAATGCAATCCACCGAGAGCTGTCGTGTACACTGCCGGACATGCTGCACTCTGCCGTTGCTGGATTTGTGACGCGCCTGCAATGCGTTATCACCTGTGATGGTGGACATTTGGAAAAGATACTGCTATAATAAATGATTTGGTAACATTATTTTTGTTATTTACATGTCTTTGCTTCCACTTATGTACGAAATGCCCCCTATCGGCTGTTTCATTAGCTTTTTTTTTTTTTTCTTATCTTAAAAAAAGAAAAAAAATGTGACTTATTGATGCTAAACCTGCAAACCGTTTTTTAATTTGGTTATTTTTTCGGGTTTTATGAATTTTTAAGTTATTTACGGACTTTTTGTCCACCCTGTATTTTTATTCAAGTAGCATTTTGTTATAAATCTTTGATTCTAACTTTCAATTTTACAGATTCGTATCAACTTTATATCAAACACAGTAAATATAAAGAAAAATCTTTGTACGAACAGAACACATTTCATTGATTATTATATATATATATATATATATATATATATATATATATATATATATATATTATCAGTAGTATCACATGCTTACAATATTTTGTCATTAAGCTACTCATTACAGGAATTCTAATTTCCGAAATTTTGCTAACAATTCAACACTGTCTTTTAACAAAACTAAAAAAAAAAAAAAAAAAAAAAAAAACGAAAACGAAAACGAAAACTGTGTTAAGTATTTTTGAATTAATGAATATTAGAGGGGAAAATAGTAATTCAGTTATAAATCTGATGATTAATGAAAGAAAGTAGATTGACATAAAATAATAATCTTCAAAACACTGTTTTGATTTCACGATATTGGTTTTATTTAACGAAATACACAATCAAGATAAGTATTTCGTAAAAAAAAATAAAAGTATTAATAAATAAATAAATAAAAAACATGCATATTTTATTAGCTTAGAATAACATTTTACATGTCAATTTTATGTATATATATATATATATATATATATTGTAAACTACAAATAATCAAGCATATGGTAAAAACATAGAATTTCTACGTTTAACATTTTAATCTTTAAATTTAAGATGTTAAATAAGCCATCCGTAAAAATAAATAAAAATTTCTTCTCTTCATTAGAAGCATTCAGTCCGCAAGAACTTTATTGAATGGTGTATTTTTCTAAAAATTCCTTTTATTTTAAAATCGATAAATACGATACTTTACGTAGGCAATATTTTTTAACAGCTAATAATTTATTAAAACTTGAAAAAAGAAATGGGAATTCTTCATTTCAATATTTTTTTTTAGAAATTAATCAACTATGCAATTACAAAAAGTCTGATGAGGCTTATGATTCGGCAAAAGAACTTCTGAAGGAGGCAGCCGAACTCATTGTTGACGCTCCACCAGGTTCACAAATTGGAGAAAAAATTGTCTTATTGAGAGATGCTTTGTCAACATTCACAGAACCTGACTTTGTAAAAATGAGTGAAGAGATAAGGGATTTGAATAAAATAGAGCATGATTCAAAAGATTACGAAAGTGTAAAAAGGTAATACGTTTATACGTTTTTTAATTAACAGTCTATGTCAATTCATTTTAGAAAAAAAAAATTAAAACATATTATGTTAAATTTTCAGCATATATATTAATATATATAGATTTTAAAATATGTAAGAATAAAATTTGAAATAATTATATATTTTTAAACCTATTATTATTATTATACGTTAGAAATTTTAAATGTTTTTTTTAATGGATATTTCTGTCTATCAAAAGGAAGTTACGCGTCCCTTTTTATTTTGTTTCATTATTTTTAATTATATATATATATATATATATAAAAAAGCATTAATTAATCTACTTTACATTTAAATCTGCATGCAGATTTATTTAACCATTGTAGATATAGATAATTACACTTTCTTATAAAATTGCTGAAAATACTACTTATTTGTCATTAAACTTTATTGTTAAAATTTGATTTATTATGAATATCTCAGAAAGGTAAAATTTCCCAACTACGATTGAAAAAATATTTTTTATGTATAAAAAATTGCATCGCCTTAATATAGTACATAATTTTATATATCCAATAATAAATACAATTAATGCTTTTCTCATTTATTTAACAAATTGTGTAAAATTATAAAATATATAATATATTAAATTTTACTTAAAATAATCTAACCAGTAACCAAAGATTTTAATTTTTTTTAAATCACATATACTTATTAGAATTTCCCTATTATTAGTTCTTCATATTAAATAAACAGTTATAAAATTTTAATTATAAATTCATGTTTATTTACAGACAATTATGGTTGGAAATTCTGCCATTAGTTGGAACTCATGAATCAGTGAAATTTATCGTAAAATACATCCAGGATCAAAATATGCTTGTCTGGGAGGTGAAAGAAATGTTGGAGTCTTTGCCTCAAAATATTGAAAGACCCGATGAAGACACCATTATAGAAATGGAGGTAGAGAAACAAATTATGTTTTAATAAAATAAAACATTCACTAAATTATGAAAAGTACGGTAAATCTTAAGTATACAAATTTATATATGCAATTTTTCAATTTAGAAACTACTGAACAATAAAGATCTAAGTAAGAGTATTCTGTTACACTCTGCCTTGCATCTGACTATGGGCAGAATAATTGGCGAAGTCTGTGGTAATGCTCCTCTCCTTCGAAAAGAAGATCAAGAAAAACCATCTTGGTTACTAAGGAGTTTCCAAAAATCATCTAAATCTACCAAAGGTCTACCAGAATGCCCAGAAGAAAAAGTCCTGAGAATAATAGAGGTAGTCAAAAGAAAATTAAATTTATATAAATCTATTATCTAAACTATAAGAGGTTTAAATATTTCTTTGTACCACAAGAAAATTACCTTAACAAACACTGGTTATAAATAACTATTTTTAGGGACAATTTCACTTTAACCTTTGTTTAGAATATTAATAAGGTTTTTTTTAATTTATTATTTATCTGTAAAGACAATAAAATTAGTAATAAATTCCCATACTTATATCAAAAATATGTATTATACTTAAGCAACATACATAATTATAAATACGAAATATTTGAGAAAAATTTCGACTACAAATTTTTTGTCAAAAATACTTCTTTTATGTTCTCTGGACGCGATTGGACTATTTTGGGGGAAATGTTAATATATCTAAATTTTTCTGTACCTTAACTGAAAATTGAAGCATAGAACTCCATTCAGTTTTTTACTCCTGTATAATTTAATATTGATTAGATTTTAACGCTTACCTGTATAAAAATAACTTTATATAAGTACTGAACTTTTATTGCATTTAAATCTTTGTTGATTTGAATGCTTTAAACTACCTAGGATATATAAAGATAAATAAAAACTTGACACGTTTAATTTCAGTGCATTTCAGTACCGTTTCGAAAAAAAAAATTCTAGATCTTTTATATCTATATCTCACCATTAATAGCTAATAACAATGTCAATTTCGATATGATTACTTAATTTCTGTTTGGATATCTTAATAAGAATGTTGCTGTATTAAGTTCATTATGATAAAATTAGATCTTGAATTCTATAGGGAAAAAAGGGACTAAATTTACATTTAATATTTTTAAAATCGTAACACTGAGATATAATAGAATGAACATACATAGAAAGGAAAGTTTTGTGACATTAAAAGTTTCTTACACGTAAAAATTTTAATTATTTTCTGAAGTATAATTTTCTTCTATAACTTACTGAAAGAAAAATAAACTGAACTACTTTTCTTTAGGACATTGGCCAGAAATTGAAAGTTACCCGCCGTCCAGAAGAAATTGCAATTTACGTTGAAACTTTGACTTACACCGGAATGCAGAAAGCTCTGAGGATCGTCGCTGATTATGCTCATGGAACTGCAGAAAACCTGAAACACTTCACCCCAAGGCACTGGGCCTTTATGAAATCTACAGCTGTACATGCTCTGCACAACATGGTTGGAAGATATCCACAAGACGTAAGTGAATAAAATATTTTCAATAATAAGCATTTATTCAAGCAAAATCATTTAATTTGGATCTAAGATACATTTTGGCGTGTTTCAACCGAATTTTCTGTAATCAACAGGTTATGGAAATTGTCCTTCCAATATTCTTCAACGATACTGAAACACCGAAACTTAGGAATGCTGCATTTGGTGTCTTGATCAGATGTCAACCCTCTGTCTCTATTCTGGAAAGGATCGCTTCTCATTCCTGGTTTGAAAAGAGCCGAGAAGTCGGCAGTTTCGTTACTTCTACCCTGGAGAGTTTTGGAAATTCTACATTGCCATGCATGCAACTTTTGTAAGATATATATATTTTTTTATTCTTAGTAATTTCTCTTTTTTTGTGATAATTATCACGATAATTTCAGAAATGATCCTCTCAAAAAATCCTAACTCAGCTGTTTGAGAAATAATTGTAAGGAATTGCCTCGTCTAACTGTAGAATTTTTTTTGTAAAATATTGGAAACAAATGGTTTGCTATGCATTTTTATAATAAAAATATGAACTAGAATTTAAATTTTGTATTTGAAACTCTCCTTTAAACTAATAATTATAATTATGAAAAAATCTTACTGATATACATTTTTTAATGTGAATAATTAATTCTTAAATTGTCATAGATAGATGTATTAAACTAATCGGTCATGAAATGAATAAAGCAATAAAATAAGACTAATTAATACTACTTTATAAATTAAATAATTAATGATTATTAAAAATAAAATAAAATAAATACAGTAATAATTTAGCTGGTTCTATTTTTACTTTCTTCTATATTCAATAGAAAAAAGTATTGGGATACGTAAAAATTTTCGACCTCGTGTTTTTGATGGATTTACACGTTTTGAGAGCTCTAGAACATGATTTAGCCATTTTTAGAAAATGTCTGTCTGTCCGTCTGTCTGTCTGTGTGTGTGTGTGTATGTGTGTGTGACAAAATTTTGGGGCTACTGCATCTCAGGAACTACTGCACAGAATTTCATACAAATTGGTATGTAGTTGCACCTTGACCTTATTTAGTTCCCATCAACTTTTGGTAAAAATTGTCTTACAGGTTGCGTTGTCATTCCGCTTTTTCTAAATTTTTAACATGGTGATATAGGACAAAATTTTGTATAAATGTGCATAAAGAGAATTTTTTTTTAGTAATCATTATTAAATTTACAAGAATTATTTATAATAGAGATAGTCAACTGCGAAAATTTTTTTTGTATGTGTAGGAGCCTCGCCACACCCCTTGAAGGGGAAGTCCCCCCTCGAGGGGAGCAAATTTTCAAGATGGGTGTCTTTCGAAAGGTCTCGTCAGTGCCTTTAAAACGAATGGTTGAACTACAAATCTGTCATAATTTAAAACAAAATTATCGATTTTTTTTTTTTTTATTTTTTTTTTTTTTTTTACTTTTAACAAAAAAAAAAAAAAAAAAACCTTGGGGAAAAAAAAAAAAAAATATATATATATATATATATATATATATAATTTTTTTTTTTTTTTTTTTTTTTTTTTTTTTAACGAAATTTTACATGACTTGGTATTTAGTTGGCACCTGATATAAACTGGTGCTGATAAGATTTGGGGATCAATCGCCCAACAGGTGGCACTGCGATCGTATTTTTTCTAAATTTTTAACATGGCAGTATAGGACAAAATTTGGTATAAATGTACATAATGAGAGTTATTCTTAACCTATGATTGTAAAATTAATATGAAGTATTGATAATAGTAGTAGTTAATTAGGCAAAAAAAATTGTGCATGTTGGGGCATCGCTTCCTCCCCTGGGGGAAAGTAACCCCCCAGGCGGGGGGGGGGGTAAAATTTCAAGATGGGTATCTTCCGAAAGGTCTCGTCAATACCTTTAAAACGAATGGTTGAACTATAAATATGTGATAATTTAAAACAAAGTTATCGATTTTTATTTTACTTTTAAAAACAACAAAAAGAAAAACGGGGAAAAAAATCGGATTTTTTTTTTTTTTTTTTTTTTTTTTAATGTTACTGAGGAAAATATAGAAGAAAGTCTTGTGGTGGCCACAACATACTACCTTTACATTAAAATTATATATCTAACAGAAATTATTGAAAGTATAATTCCTCACAAATAAAAAGATAATAATAGTAATAATAACAAATAATCACAAATGATAACAATAAATAAAACAATAAAAACTTTAAAAATTTCAACTAA
Source organism: Salticus scenicus (assembly GCA_963930645.1). Lineage (NCBI taxonomy): Eukaryota > Metazoa > Arthropoda > Arachnida > Araneae > Salticidae > Salticus > Salticus scenicus. The sequence goes on from OZ005648.1 coordinate 71,957,735, forward strand.
GATTTCTTATTTTTGAATCTATTATTTTATTTGATCATATTTAGTTTCAAGTTTCAATTTAATTTAATTGTATTTTATGCGTATACATTTAAATACAAATATTTTCAAAATTATACATTTTTCTTTTAATTCTAAGCATGTTATCAAAATTTCAGACTTGAATTCCTTGAAATGTGTTCAGACTAGATTACGCTGACTGTTTTATTTAATGAAAAAGATTGTTATGAAAGTCATGAAAAGTTTAAGCAGTTCTGAAACGTTTGTCATTATTGTTCTTATCATGTATTATTTTTGTCGAGATTTTAATGAAAGTGACATGTTGAACTGAAACTCCTCGTGATTTTTTTTTCTTCAGGTCACACAGAATCAAACAAATAATGCCTCAAGTCAAGAGATTTAACATTGGAATCCGTCATGCGAAAAACCACATGTGGACTTACTTCGATGGTAACGAACAAAACTCTAATATTATGTTAAGATTATAAGAAACAAATATTATTTAAATTCACGGGCATTATTTTGTATAATTGTCTACAATATCTATAATTTAACAAAAATTAAAATAAATAAATGTATAAAAATAAAATATACATAACCTTCAATAGACAAAAAGGCAGATAAAAAAGATCAATTTCAAAAAAGTATTTGAATAAATAAATAGTTCTCAAGGATCATTTAATAAAAATAATCAGCCCTGGCGCCCACACTTTTATTACACTGAATTTCAATTCTATAAAGAGATTGCAGATTAAAGGTAAGATAACAACAACTATAGTTAAACCTACCTTAAAAAGAATTCAAACTAGATATACGAACACTTTTATTGCAAAAATAATCCTTTGTGAGGGAGGATTACTGCCCCTCCTCCCTCAATTACACGCTTGAATATAATACCTACATTTATATTGAATTCAAGGCGGTTATTAAATTTTAAGCTTGATTCCAAATTATTCGGACAATATCCACATGCAGAACTCCTTGAAATTTACCAATCTCGATACAAATATTCAAGTATCAATCTATATGAACTTCAAAATTCAACATTGAAATATCAGGCAGTAATTTTTGCTTTTAAATTATGCTGATAACATACATACACAAGAAACAACCTTTAAAAACCTTGAAATACGTAATTATACAAAACAAAAAAATAAATAAATAAAACAGCACTGAAAACTTAACGTTTTATTTTTTTACCGCATAGCTAGGAAAATTTATTTCATGCCTGAGCAGTTTTCCTGGAAGTGGTAAAGTATATTTAAGAACTTCCATTAATTACATTCAATAAAAAGAATGTTATTACTTAATTATTGGTAACCTTGTATATTTTCTATAACTTATGTACATACCATAATGTGTACTTAAATATAGTCCTATGTTAATACCACACTACACAGCATGAAAAGACATTCTAGTACTTTCGAAGTTTAGTCCCTGTATAATCTAGTTTTTTAAGTAGCCCTGTAAACGAATGGTGAACAATTTTCACTCCATAATCAATACGAAACATGCATTTTATGCATATAAAAATATATATTTTGAATTCATTGTGAATATAGCCTATAAATGTTAAACTGTACCTACCGTAAATTTTGACTGTATACGTAATCAATTTGAATTATCTTGGATGTGTCTGTACATTAACTATTTGCTTGATCTCAGCAAAAAATTTAGTGTAGCTTCCCTACACGATACGCATTTGGAAAACTGATTTTGGACTTCCTGCTAATATTTATTATTGACATACGCTGTTGACATAGTTACACACAGAGACTCAAAGACCCGCAAACCAGCCGCTATATATTTCAGATTTAGTGAACCTCGAAGGGTGTAAATAGTAACGAAAACTCAATTTCGAAAATTTGACCTAAAAACAAAAAACTTTCTCTACCATATATATTGGTAAGAAAAAATTAAAATATTCAAGTATTATTATTTGAATCACTTATTCCTTATTCTCTAAATATTACCCCATTAGAAAACAACATAAATGCTTCTAGAAACTTCTTTATATTTTTAAAATTATTTTTGTATTCCAGGATACACTAAAGTACATATTAATGTTTGAAACATTTTAATAAAGGAACAATATATAAGATACATTTAATTTCCGATGGTATGGATCGTTTAATAAACTATTAAAAGGTTTTTATGACTGATAACGAAAGAAAAATGTGAAAAGTATTTTTAATAAATTTTATTCCTTAAAAGTATGTTTTGTGATAGCTTTTGTAATCATGATTTAAAATATGAATATTTAAATGTATTCATGCAAATAGTTTTAAAAATGGACTTTTTCTGTTTTTTATAGCTGTACGCCAATTTGGTTTGGAAGGACGCTTTGAATACACACCTAACAACAAATCATTTATTCCTAGCACTTTCTATCAATCTATTTCTTACACCCTCGACAGTTTAAGAGACGTTGTATTCCAGGTATGTGTATTTGTAGCTGATTTTAAGAGAAGGAAATTATACAATATTACTGTAAATAATTATAAGATAAAAAATTTTTTATAAACCATGTTTTTTAATTTTCTGTTGAATCATATAAACGCTAGTGAAATCAGCCGGAACCCCAGCAATTGGATAAAAGTATTAAAAAAATTCCTTGCTATCGTCTTTTTTTGAGCTATTATAAAAGTTTCAAATGGCTATCTAGCCGGAAAGTTAGTTAAAAGTTGATTGCAAGCTTTGTACTGGAAACGCTGCCGAAGGCAGCAGGGTCCCGAAGCAATTGGATAAAAATATTTTTAAAAAGCACTTTCACCGTATTCTGAACTGTTCCGAAAGTTTCAAATGTCTAGCTACTCGGGAAGTTAGTTAAATGAATTTTCTGTTGAATTATATGAACGCTTCCGAAGGCAGTAGGGACCTGAAACAGTTGACTAAAAGTATTAAAAAAATATATTGCCACCGTGTTCTGAGCTATCCTGAAAGTTTCAAATATCTAGCTATTCGGGAAGTTAGTGAAAAATCGATTGCAAGCTTTGTACTGATAACGCTGCCGAACGCAGCAGGAACCCGAAACAGTTGGCTAAAGGTTTTAAGAAAATGCATTTTCACCGTGTTCTGAACTATTCTGAAAGTTTCAAATGTCTAGCTAGTCGGGAAGTTGGTTAAATAAATTTTCTGTCAAATGATATAAGCGCTGCCGTAGGCAGCGGGACTTGAAAAATTTGACTAAAATTATTAGAAAAATGTATTGTCACCGTGTTGTGAGCTGTCCTGAAAAATTCAAATGTCTAGCTAGTCGGAAAGTTAGTGAAAAATCGATTGCAAGCTTTGTACTGATAACGCTGCCGAGGGCAGCGGGAACCCGAAACAGTTGGCTAAAGGTTTTAAGAAAATGCATTTTCACCGTGTTCTGAACTATTCTGAAACTTTTAAATGTCTAGCTAGTCGGGAAGTTGGTTAAATAAATTTTATGTCGAATCATATAAGCGCTGCCGAAGGCAGCGGGACTTGAAATAGCTGACTAAAATTATTAGAAAAATGTATTGTCACCGTGTTGTGAGCTGTCCTGAAAATTTCAAATGTCTAGCTAGTCGGAAAGTTAGTGAAAAATCGATTGCAAGCTTTGTACAGATAACGCTGCCGAAGGCAGCGGGAACCCAAGACAGTTGGCAAAAGGTTTTAAGAAAATGCATTTTCACCCTGTTCAGAACTATTCTGAAAGTTTCAAATGTCTAGCTATCCGGGATGTTAGTTAAATAAATTTTCTGTCGAATCATATAAGCGCTGCCAAAGGCAGCGGGACTTGAAATAGTTGACTAAAATTATTAGAAAAATGTATTGTCACCGTGTTGTGAGCTGTCCTGAGAATTTCAAGTATCTAGCTAGTTGGGAAGTTAGTTAAAAATCGATTGCAAGATTTGTCCCTGACAAACCCACAAACAAACCCACAAACAAACCCACAAACAAACACACAAACAAACACACAAACAAACACACAAGAATCGAAGTTAATAAAAACATGGTAAAATTTTCTGGTCACTTTCTAGTGACTTCAAGAACTTAGCACTTAGATAAGCAAATATTTGACTTCCTTCTCTGCAGTTTTTAATAATGTGTTCTATTAAAGATTCAAGTTGAGTTCGGCACAATAATATTAATGAAATATATTATTAATAATTTAAACAACTAACAATATATTCAGTTTGTAGTTATTACGCGAATTAATACGCTTATAAATTTCTTTCTTTTAATGGCTTTAAAATAAATTGTGACTGAATCTTAAAAAGAACTTACCTTTTTATTAAACAATGTTACACGTATTTACTTTTTTTATACATTTATATGGAACAAATATGATTTGTTGTTATTTACTGTTTAAATATACGACCGTCCTTAATTTTAAAAGTAAACATTCTTAAAAACATACATTTTTGAAATAAACTAAGCACATGTGTTTAGTTAGCAATTATTAATCATTTTTAATTCATAGACATACACTATAATGTGGAAAATTCAAATCACCATTTTGTAAGTTAGTTTAGAAAAAAAGTCAGTACAGATCCAAACAATATTTTTTCCACATTTTGTTATAAGAAAATTTTTATTCAAATTGTAATTCAACTATGTTTTTGAATGAACTTTTAAGCAGAAAAAATAAATGCAACGAAAAATATCTGTAAAAGATTAAAACAAGTTATTGCACATTAGAACGAATCTTTAGGATTAGTGTTTTTAAAATATGTACTTTTCAATAAAATTTGTACAAATGAAATTACCTTTCCTCTTACAGAATTCTCTTAACATCGAAGGCTTGACTCAGGAAAAGGTTCTAAGAATGGTTACTAATTATATGGATAACTATAACCCTGAAACAATTCGAAAAACTAGAGAAGAAGAAATTTTTGGCAAGGTAGTGTATCATATATTCATTTAAATACTCAATAAAGTATAAAAATACTAAATAAATGGCGATTCGTTACATTCGATTCTTTAAAGAAATTAAGAAAAAGAGAGGGAAAGAAAGCATGGTATTATTTATGTTAGATTCTTTGTCGAATGGGAGATTTATCTCATTTTCAATACGGAAAACACGAGTATTATTCATTCTACGAATAATGCTGATGACTTTATTAACTAAAACTCATAGGCTGTATTTGTATCTTCAAACAAATACAACCTATAAATTTTGAAAATAAAACTTTAATAGGGTAAAAGGGGAAAAATCAGTGGAAAATTTTGTTTTCTTTTAAATTATGCTCTTACTCTCAACACTTTATCCATTGTAAAAATTGCCATAGCAGGGGAATTCAGTAATGTATCACGTTCAGATGATTGTATAAATTTGAAAAAAAAAAGTTTTACCCTCAATAAAATATATATATATATATATATATATATATATATATATATATATATATATAAGTTACCGCCAATCTAACTGCACGTGGGGTAATTTGGAAGTATGGCAATAAGCCCTATTCATATTGGTGTTAAAAATATGTTGTAAAATAGTACTAAAAAAAAATTAAATTTTTTACAGGAAATATAGTTTTATTACAAAATGATAATAATAATAAGGCTTCAAAAAGTGCATTGATGTAACTTAAAAACTAGTAGGATTGGATTAAAAAAAACAACCCCCCTTTTCTTTTAACTTTTACAGAACTTTTATAAGAAGTCTATAAAATTTGACAAAAACCTATGTTTTTGGACCTGAACATACAAAGTAAATTTATTAATTTAAAATTAAGAAATGTTCGTATAAGTAAAGAATAACTTAAAAATATAATGTTAGGTCATTTTTAAAACCTATATAAGCTCTAACACAAACATCCCAGCTGTTCAGGTCTGTTAAACAATCTTTCCTTTACTGTTGCCCACGTCAGTTAGACCGATTTGCCTAGAACTGAATTGATAAATGTCCAGATTAAGCTAATAAATCAAAGGCAAATTGTTGATAACATTTTGAAATAATTCTAAATAAAAATAAATTGGAAATAAAATAATAAAAAAACATATCAATTTCCACAAATAGGGTAATTTAGAGGTAAAATTTTCAGTTTTCCGTTCCCCATCCCCATCCCCATGAACGCTTTTCACATAAAAATTAATTTCGTGCAGATAATTATAACCTAGGACATCTTTTTTCTTGCAATAACATATTTCGTCAATTTTTTTTTTTTTTTTCAAAATCTATGTGGTCTACAACATGTTTTGTTTTATAAAAACGAACAGAATTTAAGGTTTGCAATAATAATAATAATTAAAAAAAAGGATATAGACATGTCATATTTTCTTTTTTTTTACGTAATAATATATCAATTGAATAATAATATATCAATAATATATCAATGTAATATATATAATAATATATCAATTTGAATATAAGTATTTTTATTATTATTTTTATTATTAAGAAATGTATAAGGAACATTTTGGCGTTAGTAAATTTATTTAATAAATTATAAAAAGGGTTGATTTTTTTTAAACCTTTAATTTATCCATTCACCGATTTCCCCATCCTATCCTATTTTTAAACAACAGGCAAAAACCATCAAGTGAGGAATCAAACCTAATTCTTTGGTTTAAGAAAGCAATACACAAGCATCCCTTGGAAATTATTTTGTTTTTCCAAACAAAATTAGTGGGATACGTTTGGTTATAATTACACCTCTATAATTATTCCCGATTATCGGGCAATACTGGAGTTTTTCGGAATAAAAAATGTCATCCGCAGGGCATTTACAGACAGAAATGTCTTACCCCTTTCAGTTCACAATTCATCATATTCTGAAAGATGGACGCGAATTACACGCAAAAGCACTTGCTAAGTTATTTTTTAACGTGCAAATAAAATAATTTTAAGAAAAGATTTAGTTTACAAATTTCAAAAAAGTGATGTTAGTTAAAAAATATTCCTGCAGTGTGATTCAAACGAGAATAATTATCACAAAAATATTAATCATACATCGATTAAAATTAAAGTCAATAAAAATTAATGTTTTTATAAAAATATTTTTTTATTTCAAACTAGAATTTTTTTGTTTCTTCTAAATCGCTTTAAAATTCTAATTGCGTTCATCAGAGATTATCCTTAAAAAAATATTATTAACGAATTACAATATTATTTTTAATTCGTGAATCCTCACATGCATCCGTATTGGTTCACTTTTTTTTCTGTAAACAATATATGTGTTAAAATTTTAATCCAGCGATAATTTTTATGTATTATGATAGGGAGAAAAGGGTATGGAATTCTTAGAACCACGCTCTGTTGAAGATATTCGACTTGTTGCATACCACAAGTTATTCTACAAGAGCTGCTATAACTACTTAGACAGTGAAACAGCTAAATCTATATGGCAAGAATGTAAGTAAAGTTTAAATTATAATTAAAGTTTTAGCTTTATAATTTAATACAAAGAGAAAACGAAGTTTTTATCATATAGATTTATTTAATTAAACTTATTGGTGAGAACCGTGTGCTTAATTGTGTTCTAATTATTTACAGTCAAAAGTGTCTTCGAGAAATATTTGAAGAAAAGGAGAAACAAATATTCTGGCCATCTGGTTAAAGTGTTCCTCCCATCTACTTACCACACTATCTCTGTTGCCAAAACTCTCCCTTATCCCGTGGAATTCCAAATGAGACAACCCATTGTGTTTTCACTGCAAGTCAAAACTAATGTGAAACCTACCTTACACGAGTTTAATTTGTATTTGAAACCTAGGTAAGAAAGCGTTAGTTGATACTTATTCCTCACAATGAAATTTTTATTTTAGATTTAAAAGGACAATTTACATAATCTAATTTTTATGACAATTGATATCGATTTATTTTCATAACTTCTTTTTTTTTTTTTTATTATTACTGTTATTTCTTTTGATTTTTACTAAATACAAAAATTCTGTTTTTAAAAACGCCGCGATTAATATTACAAATGTAAATGTGAATAAAATGCTTTGTTGAATGAAAGGAAAATTCATGCAATCCATTGAAATTCCATAAATACAAAACTCTCCTTTATATTAGAATCCCATCAGAGATTTCCAAAAATGTTTATTTTTAAAGTTATTAACAAATAAACAGAGCCTTTATGTTTAAAAAAGCTTTTCGTACACTTTGAAATTTTTTTATTAAATTTATGATTAAATCACCTGTAAATGTTTTCAGAAATCGACAAGAAATTTCTTAAAGTCATGAACAACTATAAGGTTTTCACGAGCGTTTCTTCTGAATTTGGTCTTCTTTCGACAATTTTTCACCGTGTTGCTCTTTTCTAACACGTACAACTATACAGAATAGGATTATATTTTTATAACATTATACAGATGTATTTTTCTTCTGTCTTTGTTTTTATCACGATTCGATATACGAACTACTTTTTATGCGACAAACGTAAATATTCACTTCTAATTTTCAGATATAACTTTTATATTTTAACATATGCTATTATATATTTAATGTCATTGCCCAGAAATTTTTCACAAACGCATCTAATTTCATAAAAGATTCCATTTCTTCATCTTTTAGATAAAAATTAAGTTGATCGGTTTAGAATAATTTCTTCATCTGAATGTTCTAAAGTGGGGAAGTGTTATAAAATGTTTGTTGGCTTTATCGTATAAATATATTTTAGAATTTTGTGCGTCACTTTTGCTCTTTTTAAAGAAAATTTTTTACTAAATTTTATTTTAATATAAGAATCACTGACATATTTTTCAGAGAAAGAAAAATTTCTTTATATTAAAGTCAATGTTAAGAAGCTTTATTAGTCTATTTTAACTTTCGAAAGAATTTTAAGTATACAAAATAACTTATTTTTCTTAAATATTCTATTAAATAAAATGAATAAATTTACGAATTAATGAAGTAAAGGTAGTTTCAAATACTTGACAAAGTTTTTTTTTTTTTAAACTGAGAAATATTAAATAGAGAAATGTTTTTTAGGAGCGTTAAAAAACATAAATATAAGAGAACAAGAATGATTGTTTCTTTAGAAGCGTAACGAGATACAGTTATTTCATAATGTTAAAAATAAGGGATTTGCGAAAGAGAATATTATGAATTTGTTCTTTTTTTTTTTTTCCTTAGCAAAATTTTGCAAAATCAAAATTGTATACAGCAGACAATTTTCAGGGATAAAATTGTTATAAATATTAGGCTTCAAATTATGAATAAACAATAAACGTTTCCTTCAAACCACTTACTTAAAAAGAAATGTTCCCATTACTTTTTTTTTAAATATTCTATAAAATATTATAAGTAAAAAACACATTTACAGAAATCTCATAAATTTCTGAGGTTTTATTAAAATTAGTCAGAAGCCTATTTAGGAAAATTTTGTCAAACGAAAAAAAATTCTTTATGAAATTAAACGATATTAAAACGCATCCTTTTCAAAAATCTCTAAAATTAAAGCAGACTCTTTACAGAAGTGAAATGATATGAAAAAGTTTCTTTTAAAAATTTGCACGTACAAATTGCGTATTTCAATAAAAAAAAAGGGGGGGGGGCATATTTCAACAACCTTATACACACATGCAGCAAAAATGCTGGTGATATGTGGATACTCAATGTGCTCAAATAGCTGCGAAATAATAGCCCGTTTCAGTAATTTGAATGATGAATAAACATTTAAACAATTAACCGGGATTACAATTACATGTAAATTTTGTTGTCAGTCAGCTACAAATCCGTATTACGACAAAAGGTTTAAAAGTAATAAATAATTCTGAAATCAGAAACCTTAAAGAAGACTTTTTAATATACAGTGGCTCAAAGTCTGTCAAGTCTCAAATGTACCAGAATATCTCGATTAGCGTTGAAATGATCATGTATTTCCACAATAGTCAGAAAAAATATGACGAATAGTTTAAAACGGTCATAAAAGTAAAAATGAAAATTTCATCTATTAATAAATGAGAATTTACATAAAAATATCATTTTGACAAATATTTGGTATAAAAGGCAGAGTAATTTAACATTCACAAAATTAAATTTCTCACAAAACTTTATTAGGATATGAATAGTTAATTTGTTTTTATCTTATGTTTAATTGAAATTTTACTTCTTCGATTATTACTTAATTGTTTATTGATTTAGTAAAAAATCTTTTCTAGTATTCACATGTCCAAAATTTTCACTCACCATATGAAGAATCTCGGCGACTGCAAAGAAGTGGGAGTTTATCATACCCATAAAATTTCTGTGACTTATCCTTTCGAAATTAAATACGATGGAGATAAAATCCCTAACATTCTCTTTAAATATAAGCTGCCAGCAAAAACACCATACAAAGTTTTGTACTACTATACTGAATCAGGAACATACGCTGGAAAAAAAGAACTTAAAGAACTTCCCATGGCAAACAGGGTGCCAATCCGAACTCTTCCTGCACCATTTAAGGTATAAAATAGATTTAAAAAGTTGTTGTTTATTTCATATTTTTGAAAAAAAAAATTAACTTTTATCGTTATATTTTTGTATTTAATCTGAATTTTTAGATTACTTAATATTTATATTTAACTATTAATATTTATATTTAATATCAATGTTTAGAATTTATACTTATGTTTATTAAATATATATATATACTAGCAGACCCGGCCACGCGTTGCTGTGACTAAGTTATACGTTGAATTATACGGCTGTAAACTATTTAGTACAGTCAAATTATTATTTACGAACAAAGACGAAAACGTTGTAGCCGATGTAAAAACACACAGGGTTGAGATTTGAAACTTAGGTCAAAATTTGGAAGCGATTGATAAAAATTTTCGTAGTGTTGATATTAAGCACAAATTAATTTTATTGTAGGGTCCTATAAATTTTAATGGAGAAGTGATATATATTATTTCTAATGCTACTTTGGATAAAATTGCTAAAATGACTAATATATAAATTAAATTCTATTAAAATTCTATTAAAATAAAAGTATAAAAGAAACAGACGATTTTAAAATCAATTTTTATGGAGGAGTGAAATATAATATATGCTATAATGGATAATTTTACTATAAAATGACCTCATCATTTTAAATATTTTAAAGAGGGCAACAGCTGTAGTTATAAAAAGGAAAACAATAAGGCTAAACCAGAAAAATAAGTAAATTTGATAAATATTTTAAAACTTTAAAATTGGAAATCTTATGAAATATTGGATATTTAAAGTAAATACATGTATCATTTTAAATAGAAAAAGATTTTGGAAAAGTTTAGTGCATTTTAACGAAGTGATGAGAAGTTTTTGAGTATGTTAAAATTTAATAGTAAATTCAAGTTAATAAAGATGGGAAACATTGAGGATTAAGATAAGAATAATTATAAGATTTAAAAAAAAAAAAAAAAAAAAACTTTTTATATACCATGCTTTTACATTTTAAATATACTAATAATATACTAATTAAAAGGAAAATGATAAATATTCTATCATAGTTTGAAGTCAAATTTGTTTTCAAATGTCTAAATAAAATATCTGATGTAAGATACTAATATTTTGCAGCGGAATAGATTTCATTTCTGTCATCCTTGGCGAAAAAAAAAGAATATCGCCAAATTATCTGGCGAAAATATTTAATTCCTTTCAAAAATCATGGTTATTTTAACAACTTATATTAAAAGAGTAATGAATAATATGAAACAATATTTCGTACAATACATATTACATGTCATACATACGTTTTTTTTTTTTTTTTTCGGCATAAAAAATCTTTGTATGATAACATGGGGATGAGAGATCTATATATATTACTATATCTATGATAGAACTACATTAGCACTTTATCAATGTGTATAAAATCTTTAAATTGATTATGACGTCAATTTTCGTGAGATGCATAATTTAACTTTTTATAATTTTTTAACGTTCAGGTTTGATTAAATGTATTTATTTTTATGTCGAAAGAAAATGAACTCGTATTTTTTTTTTTTTTTTTTTTTTTTGGCAACAATTAAATTAATGGAACTCACAGATATTTTGGAGCAACTTTAATAAAGGTCTATAATTAAGAAATAATTGCAATAAAACAATATTGTGACAATAAATTGAGATAAAAAATATCCTATCTCTCAAGTTGGACCAAACTGCACACAGTGTGCAAAATTTCATTAAAATCGGTTCCTTAGTTTAGGAGTTTACCCCGGACAAACATCGTGACACGTAATTTATATATATATACAGATTTTTTTTTTTTAAGCTAATAATTATTAAATTCTTTTTATATCCGTCAGAAGAAAATTTATTATGCTAACCAAAATTTACTTTAAGTGAAAATTAATTTCCCAGTTTTGGGTTTTATGGAATATATTGATTTTACTCTCTTACTTGATACCTTGGAATAAGACTTCATAAACTGAAAATATTAATTAATTAATTAATAATTAAGTGGAATATTTTTAATATCATTAATCGTAATAAAACGTTTTACGTGTGAATTACCAAAATGGAAAGGAATTGCATATTTCTAGTAGAAACTGTGCCTATTTAATGCAGTATTTAACACAAAATCAGTTTCAATTTCTTTTTCTTTTCTTTTTTTTATTTATTTCATTTATTTTTTTAAGGTACGATAACTATCTGATCAATTAGCATTTTAATAATTTTTCATTCACTCTTACAGTTTGATAGGCAAGTCAATTTAGTAGGAATTCCACGATTCAGCATTGAAGTAGAGACAGAAGACCTCAACCGATTCCACCAGAAATTGCCAAGAACTCCCACCGAAGCTTTGGATTTGGCAGTCAGGAACATTTTGAATGCTGGCTGGAGATACAAATCTGCAAACATCACATTTTTAGAAGATAAAACCGTATGGCAAGGAGAGAACGAAGTAAGATCAGAGGATGCAGTTGAGCATATCATTCTTTCGCATAAAGTTCACAGATAATTTTTTAATGCATTACTCGGATGTATGACATAATTAGAGTAGAAACACAAGGAAAAATATTCCCCTCATTAAAAGTTTGTTACATATAAAAAAGTTGCATATAAAAGTTCATTACATTTCACAAAATATTTTGCTAAATTCGCCGATAACTTTTAAAATACAATATTTAAAATATTGCTCCATATTTATCAACATATAGAAGTTTATAGATTGAATCGCCATAAATCCTTAAAATATATAAATAAATAAATTATAATAAAAAGAGAATGTGAAGCTTATAGAGTATATCGGCAATATTTCTTTAAAATTTCCTTTTTCACAAGTGAAAAAAATTAAATATTTCTTTGTTTTTAATAATTTATCGGATAATGGTAAATATCTCATACAGAAATTATCTTATGTGTGACGATATTTGTAAACTTACGATAAAATTGATTTCTATATTCAAATAAAAAATCACATGGATACGATATTAGAGATAAAACGCAATATTTCTGAAATATGCTGTTCGAAATAATGATTTTATTTTATTAACGTAATTGGTACTTGATGATTATTATAACATATACGAATGACTTAAAATTCATCTGCACCTTGAAGTAAAAGACACTATGTTAATTTATTTATTTATTTATTTTTTGTATGTGTGTGAAAAGAGTTAGCAACATATCTTAGATATGCATTTTTTGCTTTATTACATTAAGTCCAATAAGTCGTTAATAATGTGTTAAAATATCATCAAGTGGTTACTGCTAGTTGCAAAGAAGTGCGTTTAAACAGCACTAAAAAAAATATATATATATATATGTGTGTGACAACTAGAAACTAAAATGTGGTTCTAGTATTTTTACTAGTCCCATGTCCTTCTTATAAATTCTAGTTCCCTTCAATAGCGAGCGAATTCTTAATATCCTTATTAGAATTCTCGAGTGTTTTCTTATATTATCGGGGCCAAACTTATTTAAAAATCTCTGCAAATAAATGCGGTCATCAAGTAATCCTCGGTAATCAATTGAGAATTTCTAGCAATACAAAATATTCGCGGCATTCATAATATTATTTAATCATTTGGTAAAGTATAGACTAGAAATTATCGATTATTTGTTTATCTTACACGCATAACTCGGAAATATATGTTTCTAGTATAGGGATTCAGGAAATGACTACTTATTCGTTCTAGATTAAGGTGGAATGTATATATATATATCTTCCTCAGTGGCACATTTAAATTTGAACAAATTATTTGCTCGCCTTAAAAAATACATTTTTGTGACACAGTGTCTTTTACCCTATAGGAACAGATACGATTGTAAATATAAAATATTAACATTTTTGCGCAAATACAAAAATTTTTTCGCAAAATTATCATTTTAAAATTAAAGATATATAAAAAGAGGAATTCGTACGAGATTTATTTACATTTTGCAAGCACTTCTTTGCATCTTAAAAGAAATATTTGCAATTCAAAATCTTTTCTGATGTAATAGTCATTTTAATTTTATTAATCATTTTAAATACGGCTATATTTTTATGTCAGTGCACATCAAATTTAGATCAAACTTTCTTTATGATTAGAAATGAAATTATAATAATAATAATTATTATTATAATTACAATAAAATTTAAAATAATAATAATCATTATTATTTTTACTATTTCATTTATTAAAGTAGTACTGAATTAATATGAAATTTCAGATATATATTTTCAATTTTCAGGCAACTTTCAAGGTTGATTATACTCGCATCCACGTACCAAAACCAAAATATTCAATCCTCGATGATCTACACTCCGCCGCAGAATACGACGAAACTTCTAGAAGGTCCACTTGGCAACGACAGGCGGGTAATTACAGAAACTCACAAAGACGTCAACAAAACTACAGACAATCTGATGGCGATATCTTGGGCGCAGAATCATCAATACTTAAGCAATGGGGTGATGAAGACTGGACAACAGATGTACCATCTGATTTATGGAGCTCCAGGTTATCTAGACAATCTGAGGACTGGGACCCAGAAAACCCACAGAGACCTGAAGACATTACTTGGTCACAATATATGCAACCAAAAGAGGGTGAAAAATTATCTGAGTTTATCGAAAATGCGCAAGCTGCAACAGCTCAACTTAGGCTTTTACCACACATAATCCACAATTTGAACATTAGTATATCAGCATCGCAATCCACTGCTTACGTATTAATGAGCTACAATCACACTTATGATAAATCACTTCAGAGCCTAAGAGTTAAAGCTGTTTCAAATCGAAGAGAAAGTGTCACACCTTACGAAGTACGTATATAAATATGAAATTCTTTTTAAATATAATATAACTGAAATCAGAAAAACTATTTAAAAAAAATAAAATTAGGGTAATATATATATAAATATATATATTGCTTACGCTATTGCTGTTTTTAAATATAGGTTTGAAACAAGAATATGCTAAACTGTTGTAAGAATTCGAAAGGAAAATTTATGTTACAATTGAGTTTATTTATTTATTTTGTGTGTATGTATGTGTGTGTGGTTCTGTTATTAGAATGCTTTTAATTGGAGTTGAATTTTATATCAGTGGCATTACAATTAAGACAATGCTGAACTTTACATTTATTGTTATAGATAATATTAGGAAGAGCATCTGATGTCTTGCAAACATGAAATCGCATGTTCAAATCCTGTTGGTTTTTTGAGAAGCAATGACGTTCCTCAGACTATTACATTAAAAAATGTATAAAGAAGAATTTACATTTAAGTTTAATTTAAAAAAAACTGTTTAACAATAGAAAAGAAACAAATTTTATATCTATAATCAAAATATATTTTATTTAAACAATCATAATCGAACGTTTTTTTTTTTAAACAGCAGTAAATTTCCTCTGAATCCAAACAATCCGAAATCTTTATAAATTTCTATGCTACTATGTAAGATTTTATAATTTACTTCATTTTTTTTAATTAATAAAAATATTTTTAAATTTAAAAAAAAACTGTTTGATTCAACATGGTATACAGCAAATTTCCGAAACGCTAAAAGCCCCGTCAACAACAGTCCCTTACATTTATAAACCTCTTGGCGTCATTTAAATGTTTCTTGTTATTTTGCGATGAATTAAAATGTCGTGTTTGTGTAAGTAAAGATTTTTGCGAGAAACGTCCGAGCCATTTCGGCGCCAAATTTCAAATTTCGCTAAGATATCCTACACCAAAGTTGTTCCATTTCTTTAGCACGATTTTTCTCAATTTTATTTAAAATGTTTCTTTCCCTTTTTAATTAATGCGAAAGAAAAAAAAAGGAATACATTTTAATTGTTCTTAATATACAAAAAACATTAAAAAGGAAAAATTGTATTACCCCCCAATTTGAATAAAGGAAATGATTAAACTTTCATTTTTGTTTTCCAACATAAAAATAAATACAGTCAACAGCAAAAGTATCCGAGCACTAGCCGATAATTTCGATATCAAACAGTACTCTTAATACTGTCGAGGATTTATTTAACAAAGCAGTATTAAGTGTACTTTTTTTAGACAGGAATTATTTCTAGTGCTCGGGTACTTTTGCTGCCAACTGTAAATGGCCCTTTAATGTCAATAAATAAATAAATAAATAAAAATAAAATAAAATAAAAATAAACGTGGTTTCTATCTTTCTTTCTTTTTTTTTTTTTTTTTTTTTTTTTTTTAGGACTCAGGGCCGATTAGTCTCAATCTGGGATTTTTGCGTTGTCGATTTCGATAGTTGGACATTTTGTCGAAATCTAAAATTTATCTAAAATATAATTGAATAATTTGAAAGCCATGTTATAATTTGAAAAAAAAAAAAAAAAAAAAAAACTAATAGTCCTCCGTCTTAAACTAAATTCTGCTTTTGCCAGAATTTCATCAAAATTTTTTTATTATTATTATTGAAAGAAAAAGAAAAGAAAATCAATAATAATCAGTATCGATATCGAAAGATATCAGCTTGTATCGCTTGTATATCAGTATCGATATACAAGCGATATCGAAAAAGGTTTTTTAATAATTTTGAATTAGGAAATAAAAAGTGCGCGTGAAATAATATGAAATAAAAATAAGTAAAAAAATGAATTTAATGATTTAATGTTTTTGTTTTTCGGAGGCTGCTCATGCATATAAAAAATGCGTATTAAAACGAGTCGAAGAAGGAAGTGAAATAAGTATTGAGTTATATTACGATAAATACGATGCATAATATGATACGATATATTATACCTATCGTCCAGGGTTAGTAGGCATTTTCGTTGAAAGAAATAGTTTGTTCGTTCGGTGCAACTTGCACATTAGTTCCGTGAGGTACAACTTTCACATTAGTCCCTTGAGGTACAACTTTCATTTTAGTCCCGTCAGGTACAACTTGCACATTAGTCCCACCTATTTTTTTTTTCCTTTTACATAAATTAAATCCGAGATATTCTGTCACCTGGAACAGCACTTATGAAATAACCACAATAATATTGACCGAAAGTCGCAAAAAGTAGGAGAATTTAGGATTAAAAATTAGAAGAATTTATTCATTAGACACTTATTTTTAATTTACCTTTAAAACTTAAAACTTATAAGTCTTGTACGAATTTCAACATCCAATTAAAACTTTAATTCCCCAGAAGCCAAATTATTATTAGTTCTTGTGGGATGAAACGCTAATGATAGTTGAACCAAACCAATCAAAGAAAAATTTCAAAATAAAATTTATGTTTGACGAGCAAGTGTTCCTATTTTATTTATTTTTTTTTCCCTTCATCAACACATTTTTCTTTTTCAAAAATTTTAATGTTAAAATGACATTCGTATTAATTATGTTTTAAATCAATCATCCTATTGAACTAAAAAATATGGTGTTTCTTCATTTTGCCCTGATTAATAAGTGTACCAATTTTATAATTCAGTGGTTTCAAGCTAATGACATTTAAATTCTCTTCAAAAGAAATAGTCCTGTCGTATAAAAAAATAATAATAATAATCTTTTATTGAAATTGAATTTTCTGTTATGGTGTCACAATTTTTCAGTCTCTGGGAATAATATTTCGGAAAAAAAAAAAAATCGAAAAAATTTAAAAGTATTCGAGGCTGGTTTGATTAACGTCTTTAGAATTACTTTAAATGTGTACTAGTACACAAAAAAAGTGATAATAATTTTGTGTCCTTAGGCTGAAACTTCGCTTTAGAAAAGTCACAATAGATGATTTTCTCAAATTTTAGAGTGCCAATAAATGTATTCTATCAAATTTAAATATATACATATGTGTGTATATAACTTACAAGTTCATACTAAATAAATATTTTAATATTAATTAAAAAATTTCTTTGAAATCCATTTTGTTAATAAATTCAATTTTTATAGACGGGAAGGCATTGCTCCCACAATAGTCTAGGAAATTTATTTCATTCGGAAAAAATTGAAAAAAAAAAAAAAAAAAAAAAGATATGTTAAAGAAACATGTAAATAATAAAATAGGGGAGAATGGTAATGAATGGGTTATTTTTTCCATTTTATTTTTTATAATTTTTTCTGTTTACCAGATTTTTTTTTCAATTGCTTAGCATATGTTGATTATGTATTTGGTTACATAATACAAAAATTAAAATCGGAATAAAAATCACCAGTGACGAGTAACAAAAAAAAAAATTAATTAATGAGTCTGGTTGTCCCATTCGTTACCACTTATGGAGTTAAATGGGTCACTGGTGGCAATGAATGAGACCCTTTTTCTAAAATGAAGAAAACATCTAGGAAATGTTTTATTTATGTGATAAATACGGTCATGAATTAAGAGCAAAAGAATATTATGCTAATAGCTTATCAAGAAAAAAGTTATGAAACAAAACTACTCTATGTTGAATGAAATGCCAAAGGTAAAATTTGTTACGCTGCAATCTTTTAGAAAAATTTTAGGTTTAAAGATAACTTTATCCACCTGACATTCGTCGATATCAGCAATGTCATCTACAGCAAACCGTTTGTAGTTGTCATCAGCAGTTTTACGAGCAAACTTAACTCTAAATTCTTCAAATGATTTGCCCAAAACTTGAGCAACAAAAATTTTTTTGCATGTTTCTTGAAATGGCTTTCGTAGGAAACTAATATTGAGCTATCAACTGTTATTTCACTTTTATCCTTTTTGAAGATTTCAGTTATTAAATTCTGTACAAAAGATAAACTGCTTACTTCTTGAGTTCTCAAAGTTAATGATGGCCTCTTAGCCAATCTATTCCAGTGCATGCTTATCTTCCCATGCTTTCGGAATGATTTTGTTCATTGTGTTTGCATACTCATATGCAAGCTTTCATGTTTGTATGGTCGACAAAACATAATTCATTTTGGAAGCGGCTATCAAGTATTCGTTTAGAAAGGTTTCTTATTTCAATGTAAAAAATCTTCATCTTCTGTACCAGAATTTTATTCATATCTTAAGAATTCTTTTTGTATCTACATTTCTTCAATTATTTGCTTTTGAAGGGAAGATTTTTAAATATTAAATTCCTTCGTAGTAGCTCTGATTGAATGAACACTGAAAAGAAAACACGTGACCGCGCATCTTCCATTTATTCAGAAGAATCTCTTGTTCTTTGAGTTTTTGGTTTGAATGTACGACCCATCTGCTAGGTAAACAAGAATCTAATGAATAAAGTAACTAATCTTTTTTGCAATAATTATACTGAAATTTTAGTAGAGTTTAGTAAAATTTAAGTAATAATTAACTTTCATAAAATTTAATTATTTCTAAAATTTCAAAAAGATTATTATTTGAATATTATCTATCTGTTCAGCACATTAACTTTTGTAACCAAATGCAAACTACTTTTAAAAACAACACTAAAACATTCTTTAAGAACTCATTCAATTTTTATTTTCTCTATCCCATAAGGTAGAGAAAGTATTGTTTTTGGGTCAAATTTTCAAAATTGAATTTTTGTTCTATTTACACGTTTTGAGGTCCCCTGAATCCGAAAATCATGTTTTTAGCGGTTGGAAAGTGTGTATGTCTGCGTGTCTGTGTGTGTGTCTGTCTGTGTGTTTTTCTGTTATCAGCATACCTCTAAAACAAATTATAGAAGAAATTCCAAATTTACTATTCTAAATGTGTATGATATAGGGATGCTACACTAAACTTTTCGTTGAGATCAAGAAAAGGGTTCGTGAATAGGGACACCCAAGAAAATTCAAATACATTACGTCTATGGGGAAAAGTGCAGGTAAGTAGAGTTTAACATCTATAGACTGCACTAAAACAAACCAAATGAAAAGAATATATATTTTTTATGTACGTAAAAATATGTTTCGCGTTGAATATGATATAGAAATCGTTCACTATTCATTTACAGGGCTACACAAAAGAATTAGATTACAGTACGACAATACTTGAATATTGATGGAAGTGTACTTCAGGTTGTGCCGTGTGTTATTAATATAGGATTATATTTATGTGCACCATGTGATGTGTACATAATTGTGAGAAGATATACAGGGCTGCCAATTTTTAAGCCATAACATTCTGTTTTTGTATATTAAGATGTTTTGAGGCTTCCTGAATACCGAAGTCATGTTTTTAACGTTTGACCTTTGTCTGTGTCTGTTAGAATAAATTAAAAACAAATAATTTTAGTCAATACAAATGTTGTATTTTGAAGTTAATGTGCTCGTTACTAGAAAAGTTTGATCAAGATTTATAAGTTTCAAGGAATGTTGTCGTGAAAGCTGTCTCAATAATTTTAAATGAACTTTTGAATTTAATAGCAGATTCGAATTCTATATAAATGTAGGTACAGTAGTAAAACGGGGAGTTAAGGGGGGAGGTAGCCTGCCTCACACAATTACTTGTGAAATAAAGCAGCTCTGAAGCCTTATTTGAATTGGTTTAACATAGGTTTGCATAACGATACTTGTTATCTTAACCCTTAATCTCCAAACTGAACTTATAGTATTAAATTTCAGGGTAAGAGAAAATCGTGTGAGTGACACACCAGATTATAAATCTGAAATAAAGTAAACAATCACAATTAGTATTAATTAAAATAACTTCTTTTATAGCATGCTTAAAAAAATAAAATAATGGGAAAAAAATAAGATACTAAAGCTTTCCCAGAAAATAAATTTTAATATCATTTGTTATTTTAAAATAACTTGCTGTATATGAAGTTTAGAAAAAATTAACTACAAAAAATAACCTAAATTTTCAATAACTTCCTCGTTTTTTATTTAAAATAATTTGGAAAAAATACTAAATTTGTACAGAAAAAGGAAAAATAATGTGTCCCATTCATTACCATGATCTGTGTCCCATTCAATCCCAATCATGCTTTTAAAACATAATTGTATTTTCCTTAATAATAGTGTTAAAATTGAATCTAAATGCACCTTGGAAAGGGATAACTGATAAGCAAATTATGCATAACAATCAGAATAATTATGGATTAGTGAGTAGTTTTTCTTTTTCTTTCTTTCTTTCTTTCTTTTTTTTTTCTTTTTTTTTCTTTTTTTTTTTTTTTTTTTTTTTAAATAGCTGTTTTAGAAAAAAAAGGAAAACAAACTTTTCAAGCACATTTTTGTACTTTGTATTCGCAGAAGAAAATGACTCAACTCAAAATAACAAAAATTTTGTCAATTTACTTGGATCAAAACTAAATATATTTTCAAAGTACTTTTATAGAAACTACTAGTGGCCTATTCAACCCCATGTCCCATTCATTACCACTCTCCCCTACATTTGATTTTGTATGAAAAGTATTATATTAAAATGCTTGTAATAAATTCTTCATTAGCAATACTTAGCTATAACCCTTAGTAATGCAAAAGGTTTCTATTATGTATAAAACGATTTTTAAAAATGAAAATAAATTTTTTTGGGATTTTGTAGTAATAATTAGGTAATTAAAGAAAAAAAAAAAAAAAAAAAAAACAATCTTTGAAATTTTCATGTGTTTTTCTTTTAAATATACTTACCGTAGTTAGGAATAGTTTATATAATTTGGAAAACGGAAATAAATGGATAACTTTTGGGAAAGGAAAAGGGTATATATATGTGTGTGTGTGTGTATATTATTAGAAATAATATTGTTTCGTAAATACATTTTCTACAAATAATAATAGTAATAGTAATAAATAAATAAAATACTATTTATATTTTGATAATACGTTTTAAACTTTTTTTTTTTTTTCTTTTTTTTTTTTTTTTTTTTTTTTTTTTTTTAGGTAAAGATTGATCACATTATAGGATATTTCGAGACACCAGATATATTTAACTATAACCAAGGTTATGGTGATCAGTATGCAGGATTTAGATCAGCAATCACATGGCCAAAAGGTGGTGAATCCCAGTGCCCGTTTCAGAAAATAGAAGGCGCTATGAGTGTAAGTATATGTCACTCCCCCCCCCCCATTTTTTTATTGATATATATATATATATACTTTTACTTTTTCTGATGGAGCATGTTCGCAAAAAACTCGTTTTTCTATTATAATTCACCTTATTCAAATAATTGTAAACTTTTCTGATATATTTTCTTGAATCACAATTTGCAAAGACCGTTTTTTATCCCTTCCCTTTTTAGCTGTAAAAGAAAAAAAAAGACACCTATTCATTTATTTGATTAACTTATAAATTTCGTATTAGTGTTTTTTTTTTTTTTTCCGTATATGTATAATATTTTAGTAGTATTATATGGGAAAAAAATGTTTTAAAAGGCTATTTGAAAATGATATATCAATATATTAAAAATATATGCTATCATACCTGTCAACATTATGATTAAAATTCAGTAGAATTGTTAGTACTCACTGCTTTTTCTATATCACTTTATTTTTAGAGTAATTATTTTTTATAAGAGTACTTACGGTTAAATAAGAAGTAAAATACTCCAAAAAAGTGTGGTGGGAATCAAAAGGCGGGTACTAACAATTTTACGAAATATTAATTAGGATGTTGGCAGATATGATGTAATACATTGATATTAGAAGTGTGCTAATATTTCTTTTATTTTCTATACAGGGTATAATGATGTACAAATCTAACAAAGAGCTATTAGAAAAATTTATGCATACAAGCAGTCTTCCAAAAAAACACTTCTTGCCTGAAACACATGAAGAGTGTCTGAGAGACGTCCGAGATGGAAAGCCATTGTCTACTAATTGCGTGAAAGCCATTCGAGAATACTCTGCTTATAATAGGATGGTTTTTCACGTCCAGTGGGACAAGGTAACTGATTTGTTTAAAAATATCAATTGATAATTTTCTCCATTAATATATGCCAATGAAAGATAGCATACTTAAAAAAACTATTTAATGTTTTTGAAATGTTACAAATTTTCATTGGAAAAATATTTCACGAACGTCATTATTATATTTAATTATTCAGCTTCTATTCAACATAATATCCATGAATTTTAATCTATGATCTTGTGCTAAAGTCGTTTACTAAAATGTTATTTTGTCTCATAGTAAGTATATTTTTAACATCAGTTAGACATGAATATGCACATAAGATTATACGAGTTTGAAAACCATAAAAAACTAGAAAATATATTTTTAAATATAATTTAATTTTGAAATTAAATGAAAAGGCAAAATGTTTTTCGTTTTTAATATGTTTTACAATTTTTTGAAAACGTATTTGTTCTGTAACTTACAAGGCATTGATTAGAGATTGAATCCTGTGGATTCTTAAACTTCTAAATTAATGCTCGTTACATTATACACGATATAAAATATTTGAACTAAAAAAAAGAGTATCATACAAAAACTTTTCTTAATATCAGCTTCAAACTTTGAATTTTAGACTCTTCCAGAGAATTTCACTTACATTGCCCGAGAAGCAGACATGTTCTTGAAATATCATTTCTACGAACATTTGCACATTGAAGCAGAGGAAAATAAACACAACAGAGTAGATATTGAAATTGACTACATCGACAAGCTTATTGACGAGCCTGTAGCTAACTGGATAATCAAGAAACCGTCCGAAACAGTTACACTACATCAAATTCCCATTGTAAAGGTTCAACCATTTTCAAGTGTATATCCAGTGCATGAGGCTTTCCTGTTGAAAATGACGAATAATTCGTATCCAGGTAAGATGTTTTTAGATACATGTATCCCGTTTTAATGGAGCTATTTAGAAAAACTTACTATGAATTTTAATTCTCTAATTTTTGCAAACAATTCTAAATTTATTTCCAGATTCTTTTAATTATTTTTTTTTTCTAGATTTGCTTTCTGGTATTAAATCAGTGTATTTTTATATTCTAACTTACTATTTTTTTATGTAAACGATTCTAAATGTGAAGTAACCTATCGATATTTTATTTCAAACTTTTAAAATAAAACTTTTTTTTTTTTTTTTGGTATCATCTCTATTGATTCAGAGCAACGTTAAAATTATAAAAAAAAAAAAAAAAAAAAAAAAAAAATTGTATGTTGTAGCCACCACAAGACTTTCTTCTATATTTACCTATACATATTCAATCAGTAACAATATTTAAAAAAAAAAAAAAAAAAAAGTACGATTTTTTTTTTCTAAGGTTTTTTTTTTTTTTTTTTTTTTTTTTTTTTGTTAAAAGTAAAAAAAATCGATAACTTTGTTTTAAATTATCACAGATTTATAGTTCAACCATTCGTTTTAAAGGTATTGACGAGACCTTTCGAAAGATACCCATCTTGAAAATTTATCCCCCTGGGGGGGAAGTACCCACCTAGGGGGGGAAGCGATGTCCCCCCCATGCAGAAAATTTTTTTCCTAGTTACATACTACTATTATCAATAATTCATATTAATTTTACAATCACAAGTGTAAAACAACTCTTATTATGCACATTTATACGAATTTTTGTCCTATGCTGCCATTTTAAAAATTTAGATAAAATGCTATCACAGCGCCACCTGTTGAATTATTGATCCCTAAACATAATCAGCTCCAGTTAATGTCGGGGACAAACTAAATACCAAGTTTGGTTAAATTTCGTTAAAAAAAAAAAAAAAAAAAAAAAAAAAAAAAAAATTGCGATTTTTTTTCTAAGTTTTGTTTTTTGAAACTAAAAAAAATCGATAACTTAGGTTTAAATTATCACAGATTTATCGTTCAACCATTCGTTTTAAAGGTATTGACGAGATCTTTCGAAAGATATCCATCTTGAAACTTTGCCCCCCCGGGTGGGAACTTCCCCCCCCGTGGGGGGGAACCGATGCCCCCACATGCACAAAAATTTTTTCCTAATTAACTACTACTATTATCAACCTGATCTTTCGAAAGATACCCATTGTGAAAATTTACCCCCCCTGGGTTTTTTTTTTATCACCTGTTGAGCTATTGATCCCCAAACATAATCAGCACCAGTTTATGTCGGGGACCAACTAAATACCAAGTTTGGTTAAATTTCGTTAAAAAAAAAAAAAAAAAAAAAAATTGCGATTTTTTTCAGTTTTTTTTTTTTTTTTTGTTAAAAGTAAAAAAATCGATAACTTTGTTTTAAATTATCACAGATTTATGGTTCAACCATTCGTTTTAAAGGTATTGACGAGACCTTTCGAAAGATACCCATCTTGAAACTTTGCCCCGCCGGGTGGGTACTTCCCCCCCCCTGTGGGGGGGGAACCGATGCCCCCACATGCACAAAAATTTTTTCCCAGTTAACTATTACTATTATCAACGAGACCTTTCGAAAGATACCCATCTTGAAAATTTACTTCCCCGGGGGGGTACTTTCCCCCCAGGGGGGGGGAACCGATGCCCCCACATGCACAAAAATTTTTTCCTAGCTAACTACTACTATTATCAATAATTCATATTAATTTTACAATCACAAGTGTAAAATAACTCTCTTTATGCCCATTTATACGGAATTTTGTCCTATTCTGCCATGTTAAAAATTTGCATAAAATGCGATCACAACGCCACCTATTGAGCGATTGATCCCAAAATCTAATCAGCACCAGTTTATGTCAGGGTGCAACTAAATACCAAGTTTGGTTAAATTTCATTCATTGGTTCGTGAGATACAGCGTCCACAAAAAAATGATACAGACAGACAGACAGACATTTTCTAAAAACTATTAATTCGTGTTCTCCACATCCCAAAACATGTAAATCCATCCCCCTGGGGGGGAAGAACCCTTTCGGGGAAGTAAATTTTCAAGATGGGTATCTTTCGAAAGGTCTCGTTGATAATAGTAATAGTTAACTGGGAAAAAATTTTTGTGCATGGGGGGACATCGCTTCCCCCCCTGGGGGGGAAGTACACCCCCGGGGGGGATAAATTTTCAAGATGGGTATCTTTCGAAAGGTTTCGTCAATACCTTTAAAACGAATGGTTGAACTATAAATCTGTGATAATTTAAAACAAAGTTATCGATTTTTTTTACTTTTAACAAAAAAAAAAAAAAAAAAAAAAATCATACTTTTTTTTTTTTTTTTTTTTTTTTTTTTTTAATATTGTTACTGATTGAATATGTATAGGTAAATATAGAAGAAAGTCTTGTGGTGGCCACAACATACTAGTTATATATTATAAATGTATGTAAACTAAAATTTCTTCTATAAATTCGAAATTAATGTAAAATTTAAAAGAAAATAATTTAAATGCAAAAAATATCTCATTTCAAGTTATACGAAACGCAAAACTTTTCAGTACAAGAAATAATCATGTTCGCCAGAGAGTTTTGAAGGATATACGTCCACTACAAAAATTAAATAAAAAAATAAACAAAGAAAAATCATGCAGTTCGCATTGATTAGTAACACTTTCCAATTGTACGTAATTGTTGTATCGAATAATTTTTCACATTCTTTGCCTACGTTATCACACAACGGACAGAATGACTAAAAAATATACAGGTAGCCTAATTGATTTTAAAATTACTCTTAGGCATTATGCAAAGTGTTAAAAAGGCTTAACGCAAAAAAAAAAAAAAAAAAAATGCAGCCATTAGGTTATAATTACATCTTTTGGTCTCTCTGAATATTTTAGTGTAGCCCTGTAAATCAGAAAGTTAATCATATCATATTCTATACAAAACATTATTTTAGAAGCTTAACAATACATTTCAATATTTTTATGATTTTTATAGAAGAAAGACTTTTAAATATAACTTTCACAAAATTCTATCCTAAATCGTAATGCATTGTTTTTTTTTTTTTTTTTTTTTGGTTTTTTTTTTTTTCCCTGTAAACAAACTAGTTATACGGGACCTATTAATGTAATTTTAAATGGGACATTCTATGAGGTAAATATTTATAAAAATAACACTCATAGAACACAGTACTTTCGAATGCTTTTGGGTGTCCCTGTACACAAACCAAAAGAGATATTCACTCTTTTTTCAATATGGAACATCCGATAGTGAACTTCAATAAAATATATTAGTTTCAAGAAATTCCATAAATATTTACAGGAGTTAGAGCGAGGGCAGACAGACAGACAGACAGACAGATGGACAGATACATAAACTGAAATCATATTCACACTTAAAAATATTAGAAAGTGTTAAAAACGCTTAATTTAATCGAAAGTACAATTCTAGCAACTTTTTATTAATAGATTTTAATATAAATGGATATCTTTTTGTTTCACCCTGTAAATCTAATCCGAATCATGCTGTATTCTATGCAAAGCATTTTTTTGTGCATATAAATTACATATTTCAATTTCCAAACACTTCGTGGAAAAGTAAAGTTATTAAAATTTGATTTATAGAAATATCTCTCATAGAACGCAATGCTTTGGAATACTTTCGGGTGTCCCTGTACAGAAACCAGTAGAGGTATAAATTCCATTTTTAATAGGGAAAGACCGATAGTGAACTTGAATAGCATATTTTAATTTCATTAAGATATGTCTACTGTAAAGGTATGAAAATATGGTTTATAGAAATACCTCTCATAGAACACAATGCTTTGAAATACTTTCGAGTGTCCCTGTACCCAAACCAGTAGAGGTATAAACTCCATTTTCAATAGGGAACGTCCGGTAGTGAACTTGAATAACATATATCATTTTCAAGAAATTTCATAAATATTTACGGGAGTTAGAGCGCGGACAGATAGACAGAGAGACAGACAAACCAAAGTCATAAACACTTTTCAACCTTGTTGGAAAGTGTTAAAAATGTGTTTAGCTAAACCAGTATTTTGTTGAAATTGCTTATTATTCGGCGGCATACGTTCACACTACAAAAGCATCATACATTCATGTATTCGTGTACATGATATTACATTCGTGTCTAAAGAAGTCACATATAATAATAATTTAGCCATTAAATTTAATCGAAAAAATAAACGTTACCTCTATTTTTAAATTATCAAAGGCCTTTTCTCATTTATGATACATTTGTATAAATATGATGCTAAAGGTGGTACATCCAATCAATTTCAATGAAACTTTTTCACTAATATTTTGTCATTTACGGTGGAATTTGTGTGCCTTTTAATTTCTAAAACGTCAGTGGAGGGCTCCCTGTTGAGATTCAAAAAGATTTCGGGTTTCGTGTGTGTGTCTGTCACTCTGTTTGTCTGTCTGTCACGCGATAGCGGTCGCAATAATCACGCTATTGAACTGAAATTTAGTACACGGATTCAACAGCCCCACGGAATCAGCTGTATAGTTTTGGGTGTGTATTGCATTTGTAGTTCGTATACTGGGATATGCCTAACTTTACCTTATCAATATGGACGAGAACAATTTGTATGTACCATGATAACCGACGCAAAAAACACGCTGCTGAATTGAATTTGGTACACATATTCATGAGCCCAACAGAATTAGATGTATAGTTTTCTGTGTGTATTCTATTTGTAGTTCGTGTACAGGGACACGCCAGACTTTTTCTTATCATTACGGCCTATGTGAAGAATTTCTATGTACCGTGATAGGGACCGAAAAAAAATCACGCTATTAACTTGCAATTTGGTACACATATTCATGAGCCACACGGAATTTTAGTTGTATAGCTTCGGGTGTGTATTTCATTTGTAGCTCGTGTACAGGGACACACCAAAATTTTTCTTTTCATTACGGCCTATTGGCAGAATTTCTATGTACCGCAATAGCGGCCGTAAAAATCTCCCGGTTCACTTGCAAATTGGCACACACGTTAAGCTCTGAAAAAGAAATAGCTCTATAATTTTTTATGTCTATATTTTTTAAGGATTGTGTACAAGAACACGTCAAAATTCTTATTCCCAGATAACAAGCACATTTGCAGCAAGTTTGATTTTTCTTGACATTATCTTGCCATGACAAATTTGATGCGACAAATTTGCCGTGAAATTGCCGCAAAGTAGACACAACATAAATCTATCTTTCGTTTTAATTATTACTATTATTTTTTTTCCTTTCACACCATTTCTGTTGCAAACTAAAATTGCTATGTAAGTATTTGAAACTCAACCAATGTCTGATATTGAAGCGGTTTCGCAACGTTTTCTTGCTCGTGTTGTTTACTGGTGAAAGAAGCGTGACATTATCCGCGGGGCTCGAAGTCTCGTGTCGACAAGTCTTATGCGAAATACAAGCTATATTTACATGTTTCTATGTGTATTTACAGATAATGTGACGTGGTAAGAATCTGAGTTTGCAATGCATTAACAGTTGGTGTGACATGACAAGCTTGCCTATTGCAATGAATTTGCCAGTACTCTTAATACGACAAACCTAACTTTTCTACTAGTTTGCAACGAATTTGCAGCAAATTTGATAGAGTAAAAGAGCAACTTGCACGACAAGTTTGCTGCAAATTTGGCGTATGGTGACTTCGGAGTTTGCGTTAACTTGCTTCAATCTTGTTATGAACTTGCAGCTTGTCCCACTGAACTTGCTGCAAGTTTGTTCGCTTACAAAGCAAGATTGCTGCAATTTCGCTGCAAATTGAAATTGCTATGTGGGTCATTATGGCATATTGGGTGAATTTCCTTTAAAGACATTTTAACACCATTACTTTGCAGTCAACAAAATGAAATTAGAGTACATTACTGAGATGCTTAAACTTACGTTTTCTGCAGAAAATATGTGCTTTTAGGATTTCTAATTAATGTAGAGGATAACAAAAGTGTTCTGACAATGCAACGTAATTAGCCAAATTATATCAAATTTCGAACAATTATTCATGAAAAACGTAGAATAAACTGGATAGTTTTTAATGGTGTATACAATGTTTATGGTTCGTTTACGGAGACACAAAAAAGAATTTCGTAACATTAGAGCCTATGAACAAATTTTAATTTAAACGCACTTTAATAAGTTTATTCTGCGTTCAACATAATGGAATTAACATACTTTATAAAGATGCTTAAAAGAATATTTACTCTAGAAAAAGGATATGTATAGACTAAATAATTTATTCATGGGACCTCACAAAAGGATTCCGATGACGTATTGTAATCATCCAAATGATGTAAAACTAGGTTGAAATATTAATGAGTTATAAATAATTAAATAGGTGTATTCTTTTTAGTGTATATAATTACTGTGACTCCTTTTCTGGGATACATAAAAGAATTTCGTACTATTACGGTCTATAGTCGGTATTTCTTAAAAGTGTATTTTAACATGGTTGAATCTCGTTAAATATAATGGAATTTTATTAGAATTTTAAAAGAATGCTTTTCAGTGGAGGAGTGTGGGCATAGAATTAATAACAGATTTACAGGGCTACACAAAATAATTCCGATATGTTATGTAATCATTTTGCATGAAATTTGGTACAAGTATTTATGAATTACAGGGAATTAATACAAGACAATCAGTTATTAGGAATACATATATATACATAGAGAGAGAGAGATAGTTATAGAAAGAGAGATACAGCGAGGGGGGGGGGTGATGGGGCGAGAGCCCCCCTCAAGAACGTTTCTGCTTTTGTAGCAAATCAATCGAATCAATTTATATATATTATATAATAAGGAATAAATTAAAATGACCTGTTGAATAATGTGTAATGGGACGTTAAGGCTCCTGATCTACAGGTCCACTAGATTGTACTCTATCGGACTTGCGACAAATATGCTTTAATTAAAACATTTATCCAAAATTAGATAAAATAACTGAAAATGTGATCAAATTTTTGTGCTAAGATTGCATTACATTTTGTTAACTTTAGTGATTCCAACCCTAATTGGTTTTTAAGCGTTTTTTTTTTTTCTTCTGTAGCTCAATGTATGTTATCAGAAAAATATGTACAAACCTACGATTTGGTAACATACCCCTTTAATCCTATGGACTGCCAATATGTTCTCTCTGCCCACTGCATAAAAGAAAAGAACTTTGCAATTATACTTCACAAGAAAGGACAAGGGAAGGTAATATTTTAAAATTTCTAAATATATTACAGATTTTTTTTTTTTTTAATGTATCATTTACTTTGTGTGCCTCAAGTAAAATTTGAAATTGTAGAAGATAATAAAGGAATTCAAAACAAGCGAGGTGCTTTTAAATAATAGAAAACTATAGTTATAAAAATTATAACTGATACGAAAGTTGTTCGCTTCCCACAACATTTCTGATTTATCATATTTCATTTGAGAATTCATTAAATGCAATAGAATTGTTGCAGCCAATACGGTCTTAGTCAAAGAGTGCTCATATGATTCTGTGACACATATCACTGAAATTAGATTTAAATAAATATTTTGACAATATTTGATTGATTAATTTAATCCATTATGCATACAACTGTATTAAATTTTATAAAAATTGAGAAACAATGGAAATTAAAAATGATATAAAATGATTTATAAATTGCGCTTCCCTAAAGGAATGGTTTATAATTGCTCTACTTAAAATTATCTTACAGAAAATCGGCAATCATTCTAGCAATTATTTTCTCTCTTTCTTTATTTTATTAATTTATGAACATGATTTATTCATAAAAATATCAAAAATATATTGTGCGAGATTGTTGTATTTAGATACAGTAATTTAAAATGCATATCACTGAGACTGTGGAAGTCATTAAATTACATTATTTATCAAAATCAGATAAACAAATAAATTATTTAACTATATTTCAACATATGAGATTTTGAGTATGACTTGCATTTAAATGCAAAATTTTTAGCATTTAAAAAATGACAAAAATAGAAAAATCGCAATTCTTTAAAATGATTTTGTACTTTGAAAAGAATTAGCAAAACTACCTTAAAAAATGCTTTCGCTAATTAATTAATTCTTTTAAAAATATCTAACTAAAATTAGTAATGCTTGCATGCGATTAGTTAAAATTCGTCTATGTTCCTAAGCTACAACTTATTCGTAATTTGGACTACATCTTAGTCTTCTGTTTTATCATTATATAAATAAGCTATTATAACCATTCATGTGAGTAGATATTTTAATAAAAATCATTTTTAAAAAATACAAATCATAACTGAACTGGAAACAATGATTTTGGAAAGGTTATAATATTTAAATAAAAGTGCGTTCAATGTATATATACTGATCGTATTGATCGTATTGATTTTATGTTCTATTAGAAAAGTATTTTGATTTGGCAATTATAAGTGCGTTCAATGTATAACTATTGACCGTATTGATTTTATGTCCTATCTATATATTAATTTGAAATATGTTTTTGTCTGTCTCCACTATATTGAGAGAACTACTTGGTGTAAAAATTTGGTTGAGGTGTCTGAAAAAAGGTCTTGGTCTGTAGATGTGCTATGAGAAGAGAAAAATAAAAAAAAGTAAAACCGTCGTTTTTCCCCGGGGGAAGCGGGTGGGAAACCGTTTCCCACCCGTTTGGGTTAAAAACACGTTTACGAGCTTAACTAAGCTTCAAATTACTTCACGGTGAAGAAATTGTACATATGGGGACTAGAGTCAAATACTAAAAAATCAATGTCTGCGAATTTGGAATTTTCGATTTTAAAGGGGGGGAAAAGGGGGAAAGTAGATTTGGAGGGGAGGGGAAAGGAGGGAAATTAGTTTGAGAGGGAAATCCGTTCTAGACCCACACATGTAGCACCTCATTTTAAAGGTCTTGAAATTTCATGTCGATTGGGGATGTTTGTATATAGCAAAGTGCGACACCTGGTGGTGAAAAATGGAACTAATTGATTTTGCTGTAGACCATATCATGTTGCATCTTATTTTAAAGGTCTTGGTATTTCCTGACGTTTGGTGATTTTCGTACAGAACACACTGTGCCCCCTGGTGGTGGAAAGTGCAACTAAAGGATTTTCAGTTGACACCACCATGTGACACTTTATTTGAAAGGTCTTGGAAATTCAAGGCGATTGTTGATAGAGGTCTTGAAATTTCATGTTGATTGGGGATGTCTGTATACAATAAAGTGCGCCCCCTGGTGGTTAAAAATGGAACTAGGTGATTTTGCAGTAGACCCTATCATGTTACAATTTATTTTAAAGGTCTTGATATTTCCTGACCGTCGGTGTTTATTTTTAGGATACGCTGCGCCCCCTGGCGGTGGAAAGTGTAACTAAAGGATTTTGCAGTTGACACCACCATGTGACACCTTATTTGAAAGGTCTTGGAAATTCAAGGCGATTGGTGATGTTCGTGTACAACATACTGCGCTCCCTGGTGGAGGAAAGTGGATTTTTCAGCGCGTGCGTAGCATGCCTGCTATACGGTGCCGATGCCACAGGCAGCGGTAACACGAGTCAGAGGTTTGTTCGGTTCAAGGTTAATTTTTGAGAATTTTTCCATGTTATTAGCGGCCGGCATATACGTGCCGCAGGCACTGGGTCATGAACCCGAGTTCCGTTCTGTTTGAGGTAATTTTTTTTGTTACAGATGATTATTTATTTTGTGATGTTTTCATTTAAAAATAGAAATTCAAAGAAAATCGAGTTAAAGATATAAAACCATACAAATTTAAGGTTCATTTAAGGTTATTATCAAGGGCCCGGGCATTGCCGGGCGGGTTCGTTCGGTTCCAGGTTAATTTTTGGGAATTTTTTTATGTTGTTAGCGGCCCGCGTATGCACTGCCGCAGGCACCGGGGTCACAAGGCAGAGTTTCATTCGGTTCGAGATAATTATTTTTTGTTACAGCTGATTATTTTTTTTTTCGCAATGCTTTTATTTAAAAACAGAGTTTTAAACAAATTCGAGTTAAAGATATAAAATCTAACAAATTTAAGGTTCATTTAAGGTTATTATCACGGGCCCAGGCATTGCCGGGCTGGTTTGCTCGGTTCCAGGTTAATTTTTGGGAATTTTTTTTATGTTGTTAACGGCGTGTATGCGCAGCTGCAAGCACCTAGGTCACAAGGCAGAGTTTCGTTCGGATCGAGGTAATTGTTTTGTTACAGATGATTATTTTTTTCGTGATGCTTTCATTTAAAAACAGAAATTCAAAGAAAATCGAATTAAAGGTATAAAATAATACAAATTTAAGGTTCATTTAAGGTATCATGGGCCCGGGCAACGCCGGACGGGTCAGCTAACATATAATCCTAGTATTAAAC
The DNA here is from genome assembly GCA_963930645.1 of Salticus scenicus. Taxonomy (NCBI): domain Eukaryota; kingdom Metazoa; phylum Arthropoda; class Arachnida; order Araneae; family Salticidae; genus Salticus; species Salticus scenicus. The sequence continues at coordinate 71,992,016 of OZ005648.1, forward strand.
GAAATAGAAAATAAAAGATAGCATCTGTTTATTTGAAGTCAGTTTGACGTCACATTGAGAGTACTTTGTAGAAAGTGATGTCATACATAGTATTTCAATTTATAAGCATTTTTACGACTTTCTTTTTTTAAGTGAAATGTCGTAAATTATATTAGATGTTTTAACATGAAATACATTTAAATAATGATGCGACGGTTTTTGAAACATTACATTCAATAAAGTGATCGTCGAATTCGACGAGTTCCAGCTAGTTAGAAAAGTATTTTGATTTGACAATTATACCTTTCATATTTTTGACAGGAAATTCACATTGATGTAGCAACTTCCAAGTTTGTGTTGCTGCCTCCAACAAGCAATCGGGAATTCCCAGTTGTGTACGAAGGTGAAGAAAGAAAAGTTGGATTTAACCCAGAAATCTTCCATCCTGGCCAGGACATTTATGCGTATACTCAACATTTTAAACATGAAGGCAAACGTCACTTGCGCTTCATCGCAAAGAAAGCCGGCCTCACTGTAATTTATGATGGAAAAACCGTCTTGATTCAGGTACAGCAAATATTTAATTTTTTAAAATTACAATCTATATATCGACAATTTAATCTTAACACTGCTACTTTTAATAAATAATAAATAAATAAATTAGAACTATTAAAAAGATAAACTATCTGAAGTATTAAAGAATTTTTTTCCATTTCTTTTTCATTTACACTTTGTGATGATTTGAATTGAATATTTACTGAAAGAAAAATTTTTCTAGATGCATTTGTAGCATTGTCATTTCCAATTCTCGTTCATACATATCTAAAGATATTTTCTTACCGTCTTACACATTTGTTAAAACTTTGGATGTTAGGTTGAACAAAATTTGGTACTACAGAAGCTGCGATGTGTAACATAAATCCAAATTTCCGTACGACAGTAGCTGCAAAGTACTAGATTAAACAAAAATTTGGTATTTCTGTGGCAGAAACCATATGATTGGGAAACCTTCTATTTTGATATGGTGCTTCTTGTTGATAAAATCACCAAATCAGGGTAAAAATTCGTTTCCCCATCTTATGGTTGCATCTATTCTAATATCAATTTTTAGTTCAGACAAACATTAAAAAAAAAAAAAAAAAAATCATGGTAGGAATTTTTATTACCTTATGGTTACCAAGTTTTGGTTCACCCAAGCACAAAATTTTTCAGTGTATTACCTTTAAAGGTCGCTTGACAAAAATTGATTAAAATATCAAAATTAGTATGAAAAGATTATACTCATTTATCTTGTCAGTTAAATTAAATTCAAATTAAATTTGTTTGGAAAGTGATTGTAATTTATAATTTTGTTATTATTTCATTTCATGACTTTTCGCTGGGATAGAATTTAGTTATTCTGTTGAAATTGAGGGTTATGAAAATATCTAAATAAATAAAGGAAAACTAACGTATTATTCAATTAACCATCCAAAAATTTTTTTCACTACAAATAAAAAAAGAATTCCTATTTAACATAAACCATTTTATTGTATGCGATAAAATAAAGAAATAATTGGAAGAAGACATTCATAATTTATTATTATTATTATTATTTATTTATTTATTTTTTTTTTTATTCTCATTATTATTCCAGGTTAGTCCCAGATACAAAGGTGAATTATGTGGTCTTTGTAGCGAATTTGATGGAGAAGAGGTAAGAGAATTCAGAGGAATGGACCAATGCTTGTACAGACACCCTACTGATTTCGCTAACAGTGCATTGGTACAACGCGAAGGAAACTGTGAACTGCCTCCTCATTATGGTGAAAGATTTTGTGAAGATTCCACTAAATTCAGGCCATGGAAAAGACGTTATACTCCTGGACCAAGAGGCAATGGTACATAATTAATTCATTATTTTCAAAATGTATTTTTAAGAGAAATGCGTAAATAGACGCTTTAAGAGGGATTTTATTTTTCTAAATTTTACAATTTTATTTTCTCTTTATTTAAAACGCATTCGGCATATTTTATAATCATGTATAATTATCATCCTACCACTTCATCTCCTTTTATATTGTTGCCCACCTGATAGACGAATGGCCTTTAGTTTCCAAGTACCAGATTTGAGTCCCAGTTCAAGTACGAATATTTGCAATGGACAAATTAAATCCTAGTTCCCGGTCTACTGAGCCTTATTGTGCAAAAATGATGACCAACCAAACTTTTATGGTTATTGCAATAATTGTCTTTTCAGAAAGAAAAAATCTACCTATTCATGATCTGTAATTACGGTAACTGCTCGAGAGATTGAAAACTGAGCTAAAAGGGTTTAAAGCAGAAATTCTAGACAAATTTCATTATCATATACAGTACCCGCCGCTTATTAAAATCACATTCATTCTGAATCAAAGTGATTTTATAAATCAGGTGATTTTTACATGCAGCGAACGTTCCTGCACTCAAGAAAAAGGTATTACTTCCCTCAATTTGGAAAGAAATTAAAAAGTTATCAAATAATGGAATTAAAAACAATATTAATTAACTTTTGCCAAATAACAAATTAATTGTTACTTTAAAATAAGTAAATTAAACAAATCCCAAGTTCCGATACGCTTTGCTTTGAGAATAATCATCATTACTTGGCAAAAAGTTCGTGTTTTTCTTTTAATAATATTTTGTTTATAACTCTTGAGTATTAGTTATTTCAGAATAACAACTAAAAATTCTCTTTCAATAATTAAAAATTAAAAAAATATATATATCGCATGTGAACCAAATCAAATTTGCAACTTATTACAGCGCTTTAAAGAATACATTTCTTGAAAGTGTTACTAACAAGAAATGGGCGCGCTTAATTTGTAATATGCTTTGAATGTAAACTTTTCGACAGAGAGAGATAACAGAGAGATTGTTGAATTTTCTTTTCTTTTTTATTTCAGAAATAAAAGTCATAGTGCAAATAAAAATTTGCTTAGGGTGCATAAGGGGCATTTTTGCTGCTGAAGAGATTTTTTTTTTAGTTTATTATCCGACGATGTTGGTTATTGATTTGATTCCGGTCCTTGCAATTTGATCAGATTACGCGGCTGATTTTATTAACCAGTGAATTTATTTAGCGGTGGTCACTGTGTTTCTTTTTTATTATTTTTTATTTTGTAGCACTTTACGCTATTGTAATAAAATCTTTTTTTTTTTTTTTTTTTAAGACAGAAATAATAATATTAAGTAAACACTATGCACTAATTAATAGAATTTAATCACATTATTTCCTTAGGGAATAAAATTTCAAATTTTATAAACAGACTAGCGAGCTTCGCCCGCTAGCGGGTCAGTATTTTCAAATGAATCACTAAAATTAATGAATCACTAACAGTAAATTTTAGTGTTAAGAAAAGAAATTAAAAAAAAAATCATTTCTGATTGGGTAAAAAGTCCAGCGCTGCCCCGTGCACGCTGCATGCGCGTATTCCTTCCCTGACCCTCCGTGCCCCCCCCCTCAAAAAAAATTCTGATCGGGTAAAAACTCACACCGGGTCCCCACTGCCTTCGGCAGCGCAGACCGTGAAGGACACGCACGTGTGAAGGTATACGCGCGCTACGCGCACATATTCCTTCTCAAATCAAATTTTTATTCTTAAGAAAAGAAAATGAAAAAAAAAAAATCATTTCTCATCGGTTAAAAAGTCGGACCGGGTCCCCACTGCCTTCGGCAGCGCTGTCCCTTTCGCGCGGTGCACGCCTATATCTTCCCCACCCTTTCAGCCCTTCCTAATTAACCTACATATATCAATTTTGAACGGTCTAACTGAATTAGCTGAGATGCAAAAGAAAACTTAATCAGGACACCTCAAAACGTGCAAATCTGGTTAAAACTTTCGATAATATAAAAGAATTTTAATATATCTTTCGAATGATGTATTAAAAACAATTTAATCATAATTAGAAATTGAAATTTTGAAATTTTAAAATATTACAGCGCCATCTGGCGGTAGAAATTTCTGTAATCTACTGTTCGATTTCAAACCAACAAAGATATCTTATGATATATTACTTATGGAATTATTTTAATTAGTAGCTCAGATACAAAAGAAAACCGATTCAGGACACCTCAAGACATGTAAATGAAGCGAAATCTTTAATCCCGCTTTCGATAATATAAAAGTACTTTAAAATATCTTTCGAATGATGTACTAAAAATAATTTAATTATAGTTAGAATCTGAAATACGCGTATTATAATAACATTTAATTTGCAATTAAATTGTACATTTTTTATTTATTCTCGAAACCCGATGATATTTGAACTGGAACTTCGTCTTGTGATGTTAAAAGTTTGTAGCGAGTTTGAATTAATTTTGAAGAAAATTGAAGCATTTTGAAATTTGCAATTTTTATTTCCAGTACAAAATCAGTAAAGCTGGAAGTAAAATCTATTTATTCTTTCGCCCGGCGCCATGGTAACCGAAATACGTCTATTGCGAAATTAATAGAACTGTTGTGATTTGTTGCCACCTTTTTTTCATACTTTAGTTAATTTTAAAAAATCTAATTGCCCTATAGATAAGCTATTTCAACCGTCGGATTCAGAAAAATCGGACCTTTCATTTGATATCTTATTTGTAACGATACGACTGATATTTCTAATTTATTTTCCACTTTTTCCGTAAAAATGTCGCTTTTTAAGCATTTAATCATGAATTCTGGGTCATTTTTCGGTAGATATGGGTCGACGTTTTAATTAATATCTCCGCTAATTAGGGTCGCATCGCTTAGCGAATTATCGCGATGTCGAGATGAAGAAATGCTGCGTCTGTCGACACCGGTTTCGAAGCGCTGCCACCATTAGCGCCGGAGCTTTAGCTATGACAAGGCATTTCTCACAGACAGACAGACAGACAGACAGACAGACAGATGCGCACAGATTTTAATAATATAAGGAGACACAGATTTTAATAATATAAGGAGATATTGTTGTAATTTATTTTTCGAATTAAAGTGCTTAGAAATAAAACCATTTGACTATTATATAAGTGTTATTAATAAAACTTTTTTTTAATATCTAATTTGTATATTATTATGTTTTCAGTACCAACTCTTCAGAGAAACGTTGTAATCTACAGAGGGGATGAAGTTTGTTTCTCAGTCCGTCCAGTTCCAGCCTGCGACGAAAATAGAGAACCTACCGATACGGAAACTCAGCGAATTGGTTTCCACTGCTTACCAAAGGACGATCTCACCGCCAAGAAACTGATCACTGAAGCACAATGGAGACCACTTGATGAGTTAAGAAGGAAGAGTGTTGATCAAGTGGAAAACGTTGAAGTTCCAAAAATGTGCTAAACATGGACATTTCTCACTGGTTATCGAAGATATTACTGATGTTTTAAAATTGTAATTAGATAATGTTGTTTAAAGCCAAAAGAAAGCATACAACCTCATTTACTTAATACCAAACGCCTTTTTGAAATAAATTAATAACATTAAATTCTAAATAAACAAATGAAAGCTAAATATCACAGAATTTTAATTTCAATTAAACGTCTTATTTTCTTTAGATAAATAAACATCGGTCAGTTACTAAAATTATTTAAAGTTTCTGAAATATTATGCTTTTTAAATCGGTGCACAGAGAAAAAAAATATACCGCCTTCATCTAGAATGAACAAATGGTCATTTTCTAAATCCTTAAACTAGAAATATAGATTTCCGTGCTATGCGCAAAAGGCACGCCAATAAACTACATAGACGAAATGGTCGAGAATTTCTAATCTACACATTTCTAGCTGGTGAAACAATATTCTGAATATTCTAAGTCTTTTGTATCACGAGAAATTCTCGCTTGATTTTCTAGAATTGGGTCATAAATCAAGATTATAGCTCCTGAAGCTCGCCTCTTGTATTCACATTTATTTGGAAATATTTTCAAATAGGTTTGTCCTAGATAGTATAGGCAAACGCTCAAGAATTCTAATAGAAGTTCCTAGAATTCGCTTTCGAAGGGGACTAGAAAATATTTTATAAGAAATTTATAAGGATGACATGAAACTATTTTTTCTAGAGCCACAATTTAGATTCTAGATGTCAGTTACAAAACTTTTTCTCACTGTATTGCCGTGCCTTATACTCATAGCTCGGAAATCTATATTTATTGTTTAGGGATTTAGAAAAGGACCACCTATTCGTCCTAGATGAAAGCGGTATATATTTTTTTTCCTCAGTGCGAATTGTTAATGATTTTGAATTGCATTAATACTTATAAAAAGATACATTAAAGCAAAAATTACAAGTAGCATATTTAATGAACATAACTTACTTCAATATTTATCACTGAGTACTGAATTTATCGACTGTTAAGTTTAAAATAGTTAAGCTAGAAATTTATTGGCAAAAAATGCTAATGCTAATACTACAACTGATATCCACATCAAATATACTATAGAAATCATTTTTCAATTAGAAATACTTTTTTAATTTCAGAACATAGGATAGACAAACAAAAGAATGTATATTATAATTTAAATATATATACATAATAAAAATTTTCGCAAATTTATAAAACTGTTCAAAAAAGCATTACAGTAATTTCATATAAAGCTTAATTGAAAAAATTTAAATATTTTACAAGGAGGCTTAAACAGTAACCACACTGTGGCATCATAAATTCTTTAAAAAAAAATCTGGTGTGAAACAACCACACGACTTCAATTACCCACTATTACACGTATTATGTGCACTTCTTGGAGATAATGTTATCAGAAGACACAGAATTGACCTAATGAAATAGACACGTGAAAATTTCCCGGTAAGAGAAAGTTGATACAAGTACAAAAATATAAAACAAAGTTTACACAGCGATTAGAGTTATTTATTTATTTATTTAAACACTAATTTCTGAGATCTAACACTGATCTATCAGAGCAGGATGACTATTAATTTTTCTGCGATAACCAAATAAAGTATGAGAAAAAATATCTAAAATAATTTTATGTAACAATTTCCAAGAAAATAGTTAGAGCTGTTTTTGAGATACCGAGTTTTACCGAAGCTTGGCATAATTAATTGTTCACCAGTAAATAACATGCAAAAGGATATTTAAAAGAGGGTTAATATGGCGAGTTTGAAAAAAAAAAAATCATACAGCCGTTTTGAAAGGAACGTTCTTGCAGGACTTGAAATTCAGCTATTTATACACGACGCCTACCAATATTCCTGAACTAACCAACTATATCATTCGAAAGGATGTCTAATAGAGTGTTTATACTGCAATTTTGAAGAAAATGGTTATAACTGTTTTTGAAATACGGACTTAAGGCCTCACTTCCGGTTTCGGATGGGTCACTTTCGACTATCCAATTTTCACCAAAATTTTTAAAATTCATCTGTATACCAGACCTGTTTCAATTATAAAGTTTCGTAGTTCAATCTTTATTAGTTTCTGAGATACAATAGCCAGAATATTCCCACATACACACACACACATACACACTGACCAATTGCCAAAAACCGCTTTTTAAACTCAGGAGACCTTAAAACTTTTACGAATATTTAGACGATTATTTTTGATAACTAAATTTAAAACATATAGGATATCGTCATATTGACGGACAAATTATACATTTGATTAAACATAATAAATAAAAGTTCACTGGCATTATTTTTTTACTAACTTTACACACTGTAAAAATAGGTTCTTAAAAATAATATATATTGTCTCAAAATAGCCCTGAAACAATATATACTTAAATATGAAAACCCATGTACTTATTTTTGAGTATATTGACATGTTCAAAAATTGTGCTCAAAAATGAGTACATGCAGGGATGGAACACGGGCGCAGAATTCATACCACTATCAATGTAAGAAAATTGTCTACTTCTTAAATCAACGATATTATAGGTAGAAACATTTCTTAAACGGATTCCGGTATGAATTCTGCGCCCGTGTTCCATCCCTGTACATGGGTTTTCAAATTTAAGTATATATTGTTTCGGGGCTAATTTTAAGGGCTATTTTTAAGAGCCTATTTTTTGTCAGTGCATTTAATAATAATAGTGCGAAGTTTCATAGTATATTTACGAAATTTGGGAATAAATACTATGAAGAGATACTTATTATTACTGGTATAACCCAGTGATCGATGCTCGACAACTTTTTTTAAGTATGCGTTTAAAATAAAAAGTTTAGAAATTCAAAATTTCTATACAAACAAAGTTTTTACAGCGACAACATGCCGCTTTGACTGCAGCACTCGTGCCTAATTTGTTCGCCTGACGAAGTGTCGAGTCTTCTTTCGATCCAAAACAATTGTTGAGAGTTCTTGTATTTTAAGATGTTCATTCAAAGTTTTGTACTTATTACTTTTAAACGCCAGTTTTGTGGTGATTTTTTGTAGTATATAATGTGTTCCAAATCCGTAACGCAAAAAAAGAGTCTACAACAAACTATTCTTATTAGTCTAAGAAAAACCCTGTCAATTTTCCATTTTAGCTACCTGTAAATTAGAGATCTCTTCAAAATTTAAATCATTCTTATAATTTTTATTGTTTATGGAATTATAGTCCCGGTTAAAATTTTGTTGCCCTTAAAATTTTGGCATACAAAGGCCCAATATCGATGGCTGAAACCTAAATTCGTTAGTGATAGTGGGACTTGAGAAGATAACACTAGAAAATATTTTAATGATATTGAATACAAACTGAATGCAATTAAATTTGTGAATTTTAAATTCGAGTCACTTGTTCTTTTATCGTTGAATGATTTTCAAGTGTTTATTTTAGATCGACATTTAACAAGAAACCTACCAACGCCGATCCAGAATAAAATTTTTTGGGTTAAAATTGTAAGCTTCTAATTATTTAGTATGAAGTCACAAATTGTACAGACCATATTAGTTGGAGACTTGGCTACATAAAAATGGTTGTCATTAGTATATTAAATATTTAGACCCGAAATAATTCTTAGACAAGCTAAGAACTGAATCACTAGTCTGCCAGGTCGGTCCCAGGGATGAAGTTGGTTTTAGTTTTTAAGTTAAGTGCATTTTTGGCAGTTTATTCTTCCTATTCCACCAAAAGAGTTTGATTTAAAACAGTTGTTCTCATCCGATGTGAGCACAACAATGTTTTAAATATCATTTTGGACCCAACTTACCGCTCAAATATGCTTAAAGTTGACGTGCATAACCTTTTAGGTACAAAGGCTATTTATACATCTGATTGAAGTATGGAAAGCCACTCATATGTATACTGACTGATGTATGAAAACCCATTCATTTCAGCTCAATGGGGCGGGGCACAAAAAGCTACTATCAAAACTAATGTCTATTTGCATAGATCTGCATTTTATTATTATTATTATTATTATTAAGTTATTAAATTTATCCTTTACAGTAAAAAAATAATTATTAATTTTTAAAAATTATGATTACTAAGGAAAAGTAATAGAGTAATTACAACGAAAAAAAAAGCAGCAAAATTAACATTTATCTGACTTTTCGGAAAACTACAACCATTTGAGTATTACATTTAGCTCAAAAACCGCAGGATGTTCACCTCTACTTAAAAAAAAAAAAAAAAAAAAAAAAAAAACTTTATATTCGGCAATACTTTAGAATTCTTTTGATAATCCCATTATGAAAACGAGTAGAACTGCTATTAAAATTTTTTTAAACAGAGAGAAAGACACGAGGAACTTGAATACTGCTCATCAGTTTCAAGGCATTTTGAAAATATTTGCGTGAGTAAGAGTGTGGATAGATGAGACAGACAGTCGAAGTGAAGTTATAAACACTTTTAAACTTCGCTGAAAAATGTTTAAAAATAAAGAAAGAAAATGGTAAAATAAACTGCATTTTCTAAAAATAACTAAACTTGATTCTTGTAATATTAAAATGTGTTGAAATAAAATCTTAAGCGCCTATAACTCTTTCATCGACGATTTACAGTTATCCTTAAGCTATGCATCATTAAGTAAATGTCAATGACAGAAAGCAAAAACAATTATAAATGGTAAAGTATAAGTAATCAAAATAAGTCTAATATGAAGCTAATACAGCTTCATTAAAATTTCTTTTCAATGAAAGATGCAAAATGAGACTGTAAAATGAATATATAATAGCTGTTTATCTCATTTAAATACTTATCCAATATTATTTTATTGCAGAGGGCTCTATTTCTCTTTCATACCGTGCATTTATAACTAATATCTATGTATATATAATATATTATATTAGTGATTAAAAAGATCGTAATATATGTCAATAAATTAAAAAATAAATTAATATCAAATTTTTAATTTAAAAAAAAAAAATGTATGGAAGCAAGAAAAAAAAAAAAAAAAAAAGCAAAACTAGCCTACTTTGCTATTAATGATATATTTACGTTATTTAGATCAAAATATAGTCACTATACATTCTTTGTGGTGTTACTTTTTAAGCAAAAATAAAAACGCAAAAGCACCCATTATTGACTTATTTCAATGAATATCGCACCGCTTTTCATATCTCAAGTACCTCTCATAAATGCGAACTTTTTAATAATCGAACTAGTTGGCATAGATGGACTTTGCTCAGTTCCTCATCACATATTTGCAATCATATATTTTCACATAATTAACCAACACTTTAAAGTAAATTGTCAGATGTGTTACTCAAAATTATTTCCCGTTCTGTATGAAGGCAAGTTTTCACCTTTAAATTGTTTAACTTTAAATGTTATCTTTATACTGTATGTCAGAAATGAGTTTCGTACCTAACAAACAAAACTCATTACCCTTAAAAGTACAATTTCCTATCTTCCCTTCCTTTTTTTCTTTTTTGTAAAAAAGAGAAAATCAGTATCTTTATTTTAAATTTATCAAAGCTACTTGTTTCAACTGTTCGTTTTAAAAATACTGACGAATACTCATACTGAAAATTTACTACTCCACGAAGGGAGGTTCTTCCCCCAGGGAGGAAGCAGTGCTTCTACATATATGAAAATTTTATAGAATTTCTTTATTTCACAATGATTAGTAAAAAATAATTCTCATTGTGTGCATTTATAGGAATATTTCTCGTATGCCGCCATGAAAAAATAGTAAAGCAGCACAACCTATGAAGCGATATGCACCGAAAAATTGATGGACAAGAATTTATGTAATGTGCACTGTTATATTGGTCTCTCACTGTAGGTCCCAGACCGCGTAATTATGTAAATTTTTGTTTCCACAGGAGGAAAAGCCTGACTGCTAAACTGCCCGAGACAAGCCCGGAACATAGTGAGGACAAAAGAATGTAGTTTAATTTAGAAACAGGAGACACATAGAAAATTTCACATAAAATTGTTTTGTGGAAAGACAGATCTTCAAAAAGAAAAATAAATAAATAAATTATATTAAAAAGAAATAAGTTCCATTTAGACAAATTACAGTTCATTAACAGAGAAAAATAAGTCAACGGATACAGTATTAAAATTTATATTTAATAAATGAGTATTTTTCGTTGGAGGTATTATAAATATGTTTTAGTTTATTATACTTATCTGGATTTAAGAATATGTTTTAAGTTTTGCCTCATTGTTTTATTACAATTTAATTTAAAACTGTTTTTAATTAGTGAATATTTGTCGAATATATAATGAAAAGGGTTACCTATTTTTTGCATTTACAGAGTGCGTTTGGTACTTATTAATTTTAAAGGAGAAAGGGTGGAAAGTGCCATATAATGTAGCCCCCAGATAAAATATAGTGATATTTTATTTGGGCAGATGAAAATGGGATTAACTGTTTTAAGAACTTCGATGTATCTCTTTTTTTATGGGATTATTGCCACTCTCGTTGGCAATCGTTCATAATTTTGGCTTTTATAGTTGATTTGATAAGTGAGATTAGGAATGGAAGAGCGATCTTATGATTATAAGAATTATTTATTAAAACGTCTTTTGTTAGTTCATCTGCTGTTATGTTGCCAAAGGTACTGTTAAGCATTAAATTATATAATTCTAAAAGGATATTAGGAAATGGATATTAGGAAATGGATGTTTTAATAATTCTAATGTTGATTTATTATCTGTTATTTTTGTTATTGGTATATTTATTTTTGAACTTAAGTACCATTTAATTGCCTCTATAATAGCTAAGAGTTCTGCTTGAAAAATAAAATTAAGTGTATGTAATTTAATTTATGATGTCTGTATTATTCTATTATTTTCGAAGACAACAAAATCACACAAGGCTCTCTTTGACATTTTTGAACCATCTGTATCAATTTTGAGAGTTGTGTGATTTAGATTGTCTGAGAATGGTATATTTTTATTAATGCAATGCTTTGGAAATTCGTAAGTTGGAGTTGTGTTCATGATTTTATTGTTGTGAATGATAGTATTGTCTAGTGATAGATATGTTGTGAATGGTAATATTGTGGAAGTGCCTTTTAAAATATTATATTACTTAAAAGAGTTATGATGGGACGAATATCTGTTAAAATGCATAATGCGTCTGTACTCTCTTTTATTACTCTTGTAGATACTCTTGTATTATTTTAATATGTGGAGAAGTGCTCGTATATATAGAAGAGGGACCGAATTCTGTTCTACCAACATTATTACGGGAAAGGTTGGAAGAGTAGAAAATAGGAATTTTAGAAACGCTTGTGGAGTTTGCGCTCCTGCAAACTCCATCTTAACTTAAATACTTAGATTACTAAGAGAACACAAGACTTTAAATAACAATAACTAAAGTTTATTTGAGCAGATTAATGGGAGGGCGGCCTGGTAAATTTATATAGCTCAGCCAGCGTTTTACTTAATCAAAATATATGAATCAACAAATTAAGTAGATAACTTTAAATATCTCACCCCAGCAGATAGTCGAAAGGTGTAGAGACGGTCACACTCGTACTCCAACTACGGCTTCACTATGGGACAGAGGATTCCCTTCTATCCCAGCTTGAACTTCCGAAAACTAGTAGACACTCACCAACACTCAACACTACTTAACTTCACACAACTAAATCTCCTCTACTCCACTTTCGATATTCACCAAAATAAGAATCAGCACACTCGCTATAATATCCTCCAACAACCACTATACGATCCTCCAACATCCTCACTATCTACTAAAACCATCTCTATTTTTATACTTCTTCCTACACCCTCCTTTCACTACATTTCAATCCGTACTTTTAAAAATCACTTCTGATTTAACTAATATTCAAAATCTAAGTCTTTTAATGCAGCACCCTGCCGACACAAAACTAGCTCGACCTCAACCGTCACCGAGTCACTGGCGACGGAGTGATTTTAACCGTCCCCACTTCCTACTTTGCTGGATCCAGCTTAATTGAAACAACTGTGGTGACGTTCTAACGTCTCAACCTCACACGCTAGCTGTGTAAACTGCAGAAAAATTAAGAAAATGTGGACTGAATGTAAAATTTCCAACAATCAGACAAATAGGAAACAGCGAAATCACAATTTACAAGATTATTAAGAATTTTATAAATATGAAAAGCTTCAAGGAAATCGAGATCATGAATGGATTTAGGTCTGCAAATTATTTTAGCTGAATCAAATTTAAAATTATGATTTTCTTCCCAGCTGCTCAGAAATAGCCGATTTATTGGTTTCTTGTTTGAGGACGTAACTCATATGTTCTTTTAGACGAAATTTAAGACTGCGTTTAGTCTGGCCAATGTATGATAAACCACATTGACAGGTTGGTTGGTTGGTGGTTGGGTTTTAAATCGCACTAATGCTGCGCAGATGGGCAATCCACATTGACAGGAAATATTATAAATGCCCCAAGAATGATGCATATCTTTAGGATATTTTAACTGAGAAAAGGTGAGTTTATTGAAAAGTGAAAATATTATTTTAAAATCATGTTGTTTGGCAATTTTACCTATGGATTGATTGGATTTAGGAAAATAGAGAAAATCAATAGTTATTAAAAAGTTTATTAATTTTTTAAAAAAGTTTTGTAATTTGTTTTATAAGGATAGTCTTTCCTTTGAGTACAGAATTAAAATTAAGAGAAAAATTTATGTATGTATGACGACTTTGCGAATCAGCAGAGTGATCAGCTTTCCAAGAATCTATATACTGAAGGATGCATGTGCCTCTGCTACATAGCGTTAAGTCAGAGTTACCAAATCTATTACTTATATTAAATGTTATGTGTACTTAATGGATTATTAATAACTGTTGAAAGAGAATGTGCGAGAAGTTTTTGCAGAATGATGCACCTGGATTCGTCCCTTGTGTAGTTCACTGAAACCAATTGAACATTGAAATCGTCTCCTAAAAGAACATTTTAACAATGTGAGAAATATGCTGTCCAGTCAGTGAAATCTTCGAGATTGGATTTAGGAGCAGAATATTGAGATCCGAGTGTTGTTTTTTTTTATGTTAAGTTGATAAATTTATGTAATTCATTACATAAATTAAATGTCAAATGCAAGTATAAATATATAATTTCCTGAAATGTTCTCCATTAGATCTCGAGACAGACCTAAAAGAATGTTTTGTCTCACACCAAAACAGACTGATAGACAGACATTCCAAAAATGGTCAAAAAACGTTCAGAAAAACGCGTTCACTTAATTCAAAATAATAAAACCGTCAAATAATGGAAGACGAAAAGTTTTTGGAATTCAAAATTTTTTCTAATAAATATTAAAGAAACTAATGCAGAAATTAAAACTTCACCATTAAAAAAAATACATATATTAATAAAAACGTTAAAAATACATAAAATAAAGAAAAAGTTCTTTTTTCTTTTTCAAAAAAAAAAAAAAAAAAAAGGATTCTAAAAAGTGATTGTCCTACACTATTTTTATTTCCAGTACCCTACTACCGTAGGTAATAGAAGTATTGTATTCGGTACAAAAATTCGATATCCAGATTTCATCTAATTTACATATTTTAAGGTGTCCAAAAAAGTGGTTTTTGGCAATTGGTCAGTGCATGTGTGTGTGTGTATGTCTATGCGTGTGGGGAATCTTCTGACTAATATATCTCCGAAACTAATACAGATAAAACTACGAAACTTTTGAATAGAGGCAAGTCTGGTGTACAGATGAATTTTCTAAACTTTTGTGAAAATTGGAAAACCGGAGGTGGGACATCCGAAACCTGAAGTCCGTATCTCAAAAACGACTCTAACGATTTTCTTCAAAATTACTGTATAAACACTCTATTAGATGTCCTTTAGAATGATATAGTTGGTTAGTTCAGGAAAATTGATAGGCGTCAGTATAAATAGCTGAATTTCATGTACTGCAAGTGTGTTCCTTTCAAATCGGCTGTATGGATTTTTTTCAAGCTTGCAATATTAACCCTCATTTGAATATTCCTTTGTATGTAATTGTTGTTCTCCAGTCAAGAAATGAATATACCAAGAAGTCGGTATCTCAAAAACGGCTCTAACGATTTTCTTGAAGATTGTTACATAAACCCATTTTAGATAATATTTTTCGTGCTTTTCGTGGTTATTACAGGAAAACTAATAGTCATTCTGATCAGACTAGATCAGTTTTAGATCTCGGAAATTAATGTTAAAAAAAAAAAAAAAAAAAAAAAATTTACTTTTTTTTTTTTTTTTTTTTTTTACTTGTTGTGTAAACTATGTTTTATATGTCATTATGCGTGTATTAACGTTCTCATATTGAAAAATTTTTAGTTGACTATTTCATTAAGTCAATTCTTTGTCTTCTGATTAAATTATCTCTAAAAGTTGTATATAATATGTGGGAAAGTGGGTTATGGAAGTCGTGTGGTTATTTCACACCAGATTTTTTATAATAGTACATTTTGTAAATTATATTTACATTTTTGTTATAAATTCTGTAGTTTCTTAAATCATGTGTTACCATGGAATCTATCATTTTCATGTATATAGGATGTTTTGAAGCATAAAAAGTAATGTTAGAGACTGAAATGCTTCTTTTATAAAGGAAAATAATAATTTAAAATGTACCATGTGAATTCTCAATGATTTTTAAATCTATAAATTTTTACTTTGAGTTTTTGTATGTAACTGTGAATTTCGATTTTTATAACTAAACTACAGCAGCAGTTATAATCAAAAAGTGTAAAATTTGAAAAATTCATCAATTGTTGTCACATGACTGAATTTGAGAGTCCATAATAAACGTATTAATTTATTAAATAAATAAGTAATCACTATTTAGTATTCATATAAAGTTTTAAATAAACTAAATTTGCAAGGGTCAAATAAGTAATTGGTTGGCAAATGAACTAAGTTGGCAAGTAACAAATAAGTAAGGTGGATAAGTAATTGGTTTTGTCTATAATTTGGAACCCAAGAAAAATAAATAGGAAATTTAACATTTTAGTACCCCATCATACTATAGGTATGGGGAACTTAGGTAATCGTGAAAATTTTCGACTTAGGTTTTTTGACTTTTTTATACATTTTCAGGTGTGAGGAATCCGAAAATGACAAAATTTGTATGGTGTACGTCTGTGTAGGGTGTCTATTAGTTTGTTAGTCCGTTAGTTTGTTAGTCTGTTTACACGATATCTCACGAACAAATGATCGCAGAGAGGACAGACCAGTTTTTAAATATTATTTATGACACTCGTAAGAACCCTATTTATTAGCAACATTCTAATTTAAAAACTTCAGCAGTTATTCGAAATTTATGATTTTCTTAATATAAGAGAATAGGGCAAATTTTCACTTAAACGTGCATGAAAAGAAATATTTTATCGTAAAGATGTAAGAATAGCTGTTAAATATCAGTTTTGATGCAGGGACGAACATCATTAACATATAAACATGCGACTTTGAAAATTTCGCAAGGCAAAAAAAATTGTGTTCGATGTTAACCCTTTATAGGCCCATTGTATCATATTGCAGAAATTGGGTTTACTCGGAAATGGATATAGCGATTTTCAAAAAATTTGTAGTTAAGTGTTAGTTCCCCATCATACTATAGGTATGGGGAACTTAGGTAATCGTGAAAATTTTCGACCTCGGTTTTTTGACTTTTCTACACGTTTTCAGGTGTGAGGAATCCGAAAATGACAAAATTTCTATGATATCTGTCTGTAGGGTGTCTGTTAGTGTGTCAGTGTGTCAGTCCGTTAGTACGTCAGTCCGTTAGTGTGTTAGTCCGTTAGTTTGTTAGTCTGTTAACACGATATCTCACGAACAAATGATCGCCGAGAGGTCAGATCAGTTTTAAAGTATTACTTTCGACACTGGCAAGAACCCTATTCATTTGCAACATTCGAATTTAAAAACTTCGTAAGTTATTAGAAATTTACGATTTTCTTAATATGGGAGAATAGGACAAAAATTCACTTAAACGTGCATTTAATGGAAACTTTTTACTGTAAAAATGTCAGACCAGTTTTAAAATATCAGTTTTGATGCTGGAATGAACATCAGTAACTATAAATATGCTTTTTTAAATTTCGCAAGTTATTGGAAATTTACGAATTTTTTAACATGGCAGTATAGAGCAAAATTTCACATAAACGTCAATTTTTAGAGATATTTTCATCGTAAAGATGTCAGACTACTTTTGAAATATTATTTAGGACACTGGCATGATTATTAATGACTATGAATTTTCCAATATAAAGATTTCGTAAGTTATTGGAAATTTACGAATTTCTTAACATGGCTGAATAGAGCAAAATTTCACATAAACGTCAATCTTGAGGGATATTTTCATCGTAAAGATGTCAAACCACTTTCGAAATATTATTTAGGATACTGGCATGAATATCATAGACTACGATTTTTCCAATTTAAAAAATTCGTAAGTTATTTGGAATTTACGATTTACTTAACATGTCAGAATAAGGCAAAATTGAGCATAAATTTCCATTTTGAGGATCGTAAATACATTAGACAACTTCAAAATTACATTTATGATATTTGTTTGAACATGATTGAATACCAATATTCTAATAGGAAAATTTCGTAAATCATTCGTAATTTACGATTTTATCAACATAGCGAAATTGTAAATTTTTCATATAAATATGAATTTTGAGGATTATTGCATTGGAAATAGTAGGATGAAAACTAAACAACGGAATTGACCCTGATAAAATAAATTAGTAGATTAGAATAAGATATCGATGTGAACGGTGGATATCCTGTTAGGCGGGGATTTCATTCTATCATAATATCAAGCTTTGGTCAAATTCATTTCTTTTAACATGATTATAATATGTCTCGCACTAGAAATTTATGAGAACATAAATATGATGGGGAACTGAGCAGAGTCCACCTATGCCAACTAGTTTTTTGGGGTGCTTGGATTAACCCTCATCTTCAGAAAAATTTTATTTCGCTATTAACCTTTTATTGTTCAATGGTAACATATGACAGAAATCGGGTTTACTCGGAAATGGTTATAGGGATTTTAATGAAAGTTTGGAATTAAGTGCTTTTGGGGGTGCTTAAACGATTGGAATTATCTTCATCGTTAGAAAAATTCGCGTTCACAGTTAAACCTTTAAAGACCAATTGCAACGTATGGCAGAAATTGGGCTTACACGGAAATAGAGAAAGCGATTTCAATGAAAGTTTGGAGTTAAGGATTTTTGATGATAAAAAACGATTGGATCTCATCTTCAGATAAATTCGCTTTTACAGTTAACCTTTTATCAGACAATTGCAAAACATAGCAGAAATTGGGTTTACTCGGAAATGGATATAGCGATTTTGTTGGAAGTTTGGGATTAAGTTTTTTCGGAGAGGTGCTGAAACGATTCGCGTTCTCAGTTAACCCTTTATCGGCCAATTTCAATATATGACCGCAATTGGGTTTACTCGGAAATCGATATGAGGATTTTGGATGAAAGTTTAGGGGTACATAAATGATTGGAAATATTTTCATCTTCAGAAACTTTCGCGTTCGCTGTTAAACAGTTAAAAGCCAATCGCAACGTATGGCAGAAATAATGGTTTACACGAAATTGAACATAGCGACTTCGATGAAAGTTTTAAGTTAGGCATTTGTTGGTGAGAAAAAGGGATTGGAAATATCCTCATCTTGAGAAAAATGTCGTTCGCTGTTAACCCTTTATCAGCCCATTGCAACACATGACAGAAATTAGGTTTACATCGAAATGGGTATAGCTATTTTAAAAAATGATTGAAGTTAACTGTTTTTCGGGGTGTTAACACGTTTGAACTTATCCTCATCTACAGAAAAATTCGCTTTCACAGTTAAGCCTTTATCGGCCGATTGCAACATATAGCAGAAATTAAGTTTACTCGGAAATCGATATAGAGATTTTGGATGAAAGTTTGGGGGTGCATAAACGATTCGAAATATTTTCATCTTTAGAAAATGTCTCGTTTGCTGTTAAACCTTTAAAGGCCAATTACAATGTATGGTAGAAATATCGTTTACACGGAAATGGAGAGCTTTTGATGAAAGTTTGAAGTTAGCGATTTTTTGGGGAGAAGAAGCGATTGGAAATATTCTCTTCTTCAGAAAAATCTCATTCGTTGTTAACCCTTTATCGGCCCATTGCAACATATGGCAGAAATTTACTTCGAAGTGGGTATAGCGTTTTAAAAAATGATTGGAGTTAAGTATTTTTCGGGGTACTAAAGCGTTTAAACTTATCCTCATCTTCAGAAAAATTCACGTTCGTAGTTAACCCTTTATCGGCCAATTGCAACATATGACAGAAATTGGGTTTACTTAGAAATGGATATAGAAATTTTGATGAAAGATTAGGGTTAAAGGTTTTTCGGGGTGCTTAAACTTTTGCACTTATCCTTATCTTCAGAAAAATTCTCATTCGCAGCTAAACCTTTAACGACCAGTTGTAACATATGACAGAAATTGGGTTTACTTGGAAATGGGTAAAAAGATTTTGAGGACAGTGTTGGGGGGCATAAACGATTCAAAATTTTCGTCTTCAGAAAATGTCGCGTTTGCTGTTAAACCTTTAAAGGCCAATTACAATGTATGGCAGAAATATGGTTTACACGGAAATGGGCAGAGCGATTTTGATGAAAGTTTAGAGTTACGGACTGTTTGGTGAGAAAAAACGATTGATAATATCATGATGGATAAAATTCTTTTATAAACTTAGTTGAGACCCTTATATGATCTATGCATTCATCGCCACTTGAAAACAAAATTGTGGAGCAACTTGGTTAACGAACTTATCGAAGATATTTATAATATAAATTCGCTGTTCAAAATTGGTTCGATTTCGAGTATTATTTCGGGAGTTATCGTGATGATAAGATTTCGATTATTTATATATATATACACTGATGGAAAAAAAAATCCCAACACCAAGAAAAAATTATTGTACAGTAATGAAATTTCAGCAATACATTTGTCTAGGTAACATATTTAATTGATTAAAGTTTCAAGATCACAAGTAGAGACATTGGCGAGAAGAGCCATTTCAAATGTGAAATGTTGGTACATTAGTAACCGGTGTAACCGCCAGAATTTTGAATGCAAGCATGCAAACGTGCATGCATTGTGTCGTACAGGTGTCGGATATCAGTTTGTGGGATGGAGTTCCATGCCTGTTGCACTTGGGCGGTCAATGCAGGGACGGTTAATGCTGGTTGTGGATGACGCTGGAGTTGTCGTCCAATGATGTCCCATACGTGCTCGATTGGAGAAAAATCTGGTGATCTAGTAGGCTAGGGCAACATGTCGACACTCTGTAGAGCATGGTTGGTTACAACAGCGGTATGAGGGCGAGCGTTATCCTGTTCTAAAACACCCCCTTGAATGCTGTTCATGAATGGCAGCACAACAGGTTGTATCACTAGACTGGCATACAAATTTGCAATCAGGGTGCGTGGGATAACCACGAGAGTGCTCCTGCTGTCATACGAAATTGCTCCCCAAACCATAACTCCAGGAGTAGGCCCTGTGTGTCTAGGCCACAGGCAGGTCGCTAGCAGGGGTTCACCTGGCCTCCTTCTAATCAACACACGGCTATCACTGCGACCAAGGCAGAACCGGCTTTCATCAGAAAACACAACAGATCTCCACTCCGTCCTCCAATGAGCTCTAGCTTGACACCACTCACGTCGCAAACGGCAGTGGTTTGGAGTCAGTGGAATGCACGCTACAGGGCGTCTGGCTCGGAGCTGTCCTTGAAGTAACCGATTTGTAACAGTTCGTTGTGTCACTGTGGTGCCAACTGCAGCTCGAATTTCAGCTGCAGACGCAGTACGATTAGCCACAGCCATACGCCGAACACGGGGGTCTTCCCTCTCAGTAGTGCCACGTGGCGCGCCCGGAACCCGGTCTTCTTGAGGCAGTACCTTCCCTTGACCACTGCTGCCAACACTCATGCACAGTGGATACATTCCTGCCAAGTCTTTCTGCAATATCGCGGAAAGAAAACCCACCTTCTCGTAGCCCTACTACACGACCTCGTTCAAACTCAGTGAGCTGTTGATAATGGCTTCTTCGTCTTCTTAGAGGTATCCTTGACTAACATTAACCCACTACGTCAAATCTCAACTGTAAATAACGATCACGAACCTTTCAGCGCTTATTTAAAGAAACCTCATTTGCATGTTCATAGTGTCGCTACTAGCGCCACACTTATGCGCGTAGCTCGAAATTTGAATCGACGTCATCTTTCAGATGTATAAACACGCCTACCAAATTTCGTTTATCTAGCACAGCTCCTTCCTGGTGTTGGGATTTTTTTTCCATCAGTGTATATATATATATATAGAGAGAGAGAGAAATAAACGTAGTGATTGAAATATTTCGATTCCCAAAGGAAGCAACATAAAATGGCAAATTTGGGTTTATGTTATTGAAAAATGAGTATAGAATGACCCCAATGAGCGAGGAAAATGTCGCATCTATAACTCTCAATTCATGAATGCCCCTCAGGTACATTCATGTTAGTTTTATTATAGCCAAGTTCATTCTTTATATCATCTTTAAGTTGATTCTTCTCAAATGCTGCATTTTTAAGTTGTGTCATTTTTCTTGCCGGGATGCGATATGTCAATTTTACTTTAATAGTTTTTAACAATAATTAAAATGTGTGGAAACAAATACATGATGGGGAACTGCGCGGAGTCCACCTATGCCAACTAGTTTTAAAAGCTTTTAAAAAATGTTTAAGTAACTTTAGAGTAATAATAATATTACGATATGTAATTCAAGAAAAAAATGTAAAATTTGATATTTTGTAAAATATTTTAAACAATGTTTGAATAACTGTTAAATTATATTATTTTAAAAGCATTATATCGCTTCGTACTTTTTATTATAACTAACCAGATTGTTTTATTTTGATAGATTCTTAACACTAACCAACAAAGTTGAAAATTATTAATGACTTCGGGTTGTCTGTTTTCCTGCCCGCACTCTAACTCCTAAAAATATTCATGGAAATTTCTTGAAACTGATATATGTTATTCAAGTTCATTATTGGATGTTCCCTACTGAAAATAGAATATATACCTGTATACCTTTACTGGTTTGTCTACAGAGACACCCGAAAGTATTTCAAAACATTGCGTTCAATGATCGGTATTTCTAAAAATCATATTTTAATAATTTTACTTTGCACAAATCTTAATAAAATTTAAATATGATATTCAATTTCACTATCAGATGTTTTCTATTGAAAATGGAGCGAATACCATTATTGGTTCGTGTACAGGGACAACCAAAATTATTCCATAGCATTGCGTTCTAGGAGAATATTTCTATAAACCATATTTTAGCAAATCTTATTGAAATCCAAATATGTTATTTTAATTTTCATCATGCCTTGTTCTTTTAAAATAAAAGTTGCATAATATGCATATGCGTAATAAAACATACATAATACATTAGGTGGCTATTCTTTAAACTTTATTCAGAGGAAAGTCATGAATTACCATTACATACATTTTTTTCAACAAAGTTATGCATGTATATATTTATTATTATTATTATCAGAAGTGCGGATTTTTTTCGCAATGTATTATTTTTAACATAAATTTTTTTTAGAATTTTAGTTTTTTACAATGTTTTATTTAGATTAAAAAGTTTTAAATAATTTTAGATGTTTATCTTCAAACAATTTCTATTGCAAAAAATCTGGAGTGACTCCACTCGACTTTCCGATCATTAAGTAATTAACGGTTGTATAAATAAATTAAAGTAAGAGAAATTGTTAAATACTCAAAAGAAAAAAATAAAATCGGGTGTATGAGTACTTTTCTTCATATAGTATGTTCTTTAAATTAACGCTACTGTGCTTCAAATAATTTTAGCCCATACACCATAATGATAAATTTTCGTTGTTTCCCTGTAAAAATCAATAAGTGCTAGACTCATTAAAATCTGAAACTATACGTATATAAAGTTCATACGATGGTTACTTATAATATGCATATAAA
Source organism: Salticus scenicus (assembly GCA_963930645.1). NCBI lineage: Eukaryota > Metazoa > Arthropoda > Arachnida > Araneae > Salticidae > Salticus > Salticus scenicus. The sequence goes on from OZ005648.1 coordinate 72,015,346, forward strand.
TTTTCAGACCAATCAGATGAGGCATTTCGACGCTATTGTATTTTCAATAATTTGAGCCCATAAGCCACAATGATAAAGTATTTTACTTTGTATCCCTGTAAAAAACTATAAAAATTAGTTTCACCAAAATCTAGATGGTGTCTGCGATTGTGACCTATAACATGTGTATAAATTTTCAGTCCATTTAAATAATGAGTTAGACGCAATCACTGCTTTAATAATTTGAGCCCATAGGGCATAACGATAAAGAATTTTTCATTGTGCCCCTGTAAAAACTTATAAGCGCTAGATGCACCAGAGTCTTTATACCTTATGCGACGGTGACCTATAGTACGTATATAAATTTCAACTCAATCGAATAAGTCATTTAGACGCTAATGATTTCAGCCCTTAGGCCATAACGATAAAAAAAGAAAAAAAAATTGTTGTGTCCCTGTAAAAAATCTATAAGTACTAAATTAACCAAGAGATATACAATTCGAGCAACGGGACCTTCAAAACGTATATAAATTTTAAACTCATCCAGACATCCAGATAAGCCATTTAAAGTCTACCGCACTTCGAATAATTTCAGACAGTAGGGATGATGATAAAGAATTGTTCGTTCTGGACCTGTAAAAAAAAAATATATATATACTTTCTAGATTCACCAAAATTCATGCACTTCGTGCAACAATGACCTACAGCTTGTATTAATTTTCAATTCAATTGAAAGAAGCGTTTAGATGCTATCGCAGTTTAAAATATTTTGGCTCATGTGAACCATAATCATAATTCTTTGTTTCCCTCTAAAAAAAAACTATAAACGCTAGATTCACCAAAATTTATACAATTCGTAAGACGATGACTCAAAATATGTGTATAAATTTTCATCCCAAACGAATGAGGAGTTTAGACGTTATCGCATTTTACAAAATTTGGACCCATAGACTATAATGATAAAAAAATTTTCTTTGTGTCACTGTAAAAAAAAAAAAAAAAAATGTGCTATATTCATTAAAATCAATACGGTTCGTGCTATGGGGACCTATAATATACGTACCAAATTTCAGTTCATTTGAACAAAGCGTTTAGGCGCTATCGTATTCACTCACATACATACTTATATACATATACGTATCATCGTGAAAATAGTAAATATGAATTCAGTGACCTGAAAATATCTAAAAACCCCAAAATCTCAAAATCGGATTTTTGACATGATTACAATACTTTCCTCACTACAGTGTTCGGAAAATAAAATTTTTACTAAAATGTGCGTTTAATATAAATATTCAAATTCTGGCAAATCATTATTTCATCTATAAACGTATTTAAAATAATATTAAACTAAATTAATTTATTACTTTATAATAAGTTTTTTTTAATAAGACTAATTTAAATAAAACGGCAGAGGAATATTCAGACTGAAAGAAAACTACCTTGGTATTGAAATTAATATCATAGATTTAATCTGATCATGCTGACTTCGCAGGGTATCACATCAAATGTATTTGGGTGGTTTTTAAACAAATTGCCGTTTTCAGCTTTGCATAATTTGAAAAATCGGCTTACATTGAATACAAAAACATACTCATGTATGAATTCTTTATAATTTATAGTTTTCTAAGGTTTTCATTTGTGAGTTTTTATTATTTAAATTTGAGAAAAATCAAAAAGAGTCTACATAAAAGTCACTGTTTTTCTCATGAATGTTAACTTTGAAAAACTATCTCTGAATTCCTTTGTTTCAATAATTAAATTTAAAAACTTAGTTTAGTTTATCTATGTATTTGAACACATATTTATCTCAGAAGTGTAACTTTTTTTTTTTTTTTTTTTTTTTTTTTTTTTTTTTTAAACTAAGGTTTTTAACTTCTAATATAAATCTAGTTGACATAAGTGGACTCTGCTCAGTTCCCCATAATATGTATGTTCTCATAAATTTCTAGTACAAAACATATTAAAATCATATTAAGAGAAACGAATTTGACCAAACGCTTGACTCAGTGACAGAACAAAATCCGCAACTAATAGGCTATCCACCGTTCAGTTCGATATATTTATCTTATTTTAATCTATTAATTTTATTGGAGTCAATTTTGTAGTTTAGTTTTCATGCTACTACTTCCAATGCAACAATCCTCAAAATACATATTTATATGAAATATCGCTCGATTTTGCTATGTTGATAAAATCTTAAATTTCGAATAACTTACGAAAATTTCCTATTAGAATATTTGTAGTTAATAATGTTCAAACAAGTATCATAAATATTATTTTAAAGTTGTTTGACATATTTATGATAATCAAAATGGACATTTATGCTTAATTTTGCCCTATTCTGTCATGTTAAGTAAATCGTAAATTCCAAATAACTTACGAATTTTTTAAATTAAAAAATTCATAGTCAGGGATGTTCATGTCAGTATCTTAAATGATATTTGATATTTTAAAAGTATTCTGACATCTTTACGATGGAAATATACCTCAAAGTGGACGTTAATGCGAAATTTTGCCCTATTCCGCCATATTAAATAAATCATAAATTTCCAGTGACGTACGAAATTTTTAAATTGGAAAATTCATAGTCAGGGATGTTTATACCAGCATCTTATATGATATTTTAAAAGTAGTCTGACAACTTTACGATGAAAATATCCCTCAAAAGGGACATTTATGCAAAATTTTGTTGTATTCTGGCATGTTAAGAAATTCGTAAATTTCGAATAATTTGCGAAATTTTCAAAGTCGCATGTTTATAGTTAATGATGTTCAACTGGGCATCAAGACTGTGATTTAAAAGCTATTGTTATATCTTTACGATAAAAATATGTCTTTCTATGCACTTTTAAGTGAAATTTTGCCCTATTCTCCCATTTTAAGAAAATCGTAAATTTCGAGTAACTTCTGAAGTTTCTTAATTAGAATGTGCGAATGAATAGGGCTTCTTGCAAGTTCCATAACTAATAATTTAAACTGATCCGTCCTCTCTGCGACCATTTGTTCGTGAGATATCGTGTACACAGACTAACATTCTAACGGACGAACGGACAAACAAACTAACAGATACCCTTATAGACGGACATCATACCCAAATTGATATTTTTGGATTCCTCACACCTTAAAACGTGTAAAAAAAAAAAAAAAGAAAAAAATATGGTCGAAAATTTTCACGATTATCTAAGTTCTCCATACCAATAGTATGATGGGGAGCTAAAAAGTGTTTATTAAAAAAATATGGATTTCTACTGCAGTTACAAGGGATTATTAAAAAGTTTTAATTAGCAAAACAATTTATTTGTATAAATTAACAAATGTATCAATGCAATGTTCATATTTAGCTATAGTAACGGCTCAGGAGTAGCAGTAATTTTCATGAGAGATCGTAACACTCTTGAGATAGGCTAACAATCCTGTTGTAATAACGTAAAGAAACACATAGTATAAAAAGAGAGAAACAAAGCTAAAATTTTATTACAACATTAGTGTTAGGCTGTATTAAAAAAATATAATTAGAACACCATCATTCATTTTCTGAAATTTACATCTATAATAATAAAAGGAAAGGTTCGTCTACGAGGGTTGCCTTTTATGTTTTTACAAACGACCAACAGAAGGCGCTACTGAAATTTTTCTTCGGGATATTTGTAAAATTTATATTTTTTTATCTTTTAATCAGTAGCATCTTAGAAATCATCAGCGTATTTTGTTTACAATGAGTGTTTAAAAGCTCTTCTTATTCCCCTCTTCTTGGATCATTTCTGCCAAATAAAAATAGTTTGCATTTATAATGGAAAATAATTTGATAATTTAATAAATAATTTGTATTGATTAAATTTTGTGTAAAATTATATAGAAGAAAATCATGTGGTGGCCACATCATACTAGTTTATTTTGCCAGAGCTAAGTATTTTTCTTTCATGATTTATAACAAAAAACCTTGCGCTCAACATACACACAAATTAAAAAATTGTGTAGTTACGTACATAGATTTTGAGACATAGTTTTTTCGCAAACAAGGAAAATTGTAGCCTAATAGTGCCACCTTCTGGCCGATGTACACGGAAATTTAAACATGATTATGAAAAATAGAACGACGGATACATTTTGTAAAGTCCATAATGTTCAATAGAAGCTGAGATATTGTCTCTGCTTAAATGGAGGAATATGTAGAAGAGCAACATCACCTTCCGAACGATAAGTACCCAGATACGATCAAAATAAATTTATTTTATACACACAAAGTTTAAAAAGTTGTTGATTATTATTATTTTTTTTCTTTTTAATAAAACTACGAAAGATTTAGACTTATTTTAGTGGACCCTAACCCGTCTGATATTCACATAAAATTTAAGCTGTTGCTAATTAAATATTTTTTGTCTTAAAATAAAATTACACAAATTTTATTATTATTATTATTATTATTATTATTATCATTATTTTATTAAAAAAGGGTAATATTATTAAGGGAAGAGAATAAGGGACTGTAGACGCCACTGAGTGGAAGTTTGCGACGGTCAGAATTTTCATTGGTGAGCGAACAGGGTATTTCATGGGAAAGAACGGATGAGGGTGTTACAGGCGTCACCATGTGGGGGTATACAACAGTCAGAATTTTCAGTAATCGTTTGCATGGTGAGCGAACAGGCTGTTTAACATCATGTAACGTGCAGAGTGAGCCGCAGTCGCTGCTGAGCGGGAATTTGCTACAATAAAAAATTTCAAAGCTATTTTGCACTACCAACGAAACACTGTTGAAAGTTGTGAAACGGGGAGCAGGTCATCACCAAGAGGAACAATCAGATTTTTAAAGGATCGCGAACCAGCTGGTCACTGAAGACAGCTAGTAAGCATTAAAATGTTCATCCAATTTGAATAAAATATTATCTTCTCCAGAAATATTTAGAAACACTATTTTTATTTATCAATCTTCATAAAGTGGCGACTATGGTAATTAATTTTCTTTCAGGCTAGGCTTACAAACTCAAGTAGCACAAATGTATCAGTTTTCGAGTTGTAGAATGGGTTATTTCTTTACTGTTGTTCAGTAGGATTACATTTTCAACATTATCGTATGTTTCCATAAAATTGATTCATATCAATTTTACTTTGTAAACTACCGCATATCTTTTCTTTTATTGATCTACTATTATAATTTGACTCAAGAAATTTTACCTCTTTATATCTAAAGTGACACATACCAATGTCCTTCTGTTCCAACCAGTTTGTATATAGAAGCAGGAAATTGATTGTGAAAAATTCTCATGTTTTATTATCCATACTTACTGAATACTTTATATTCCTACGCAGCCAATATATTTTCTTTGAATTGTATAGACAATGGTTGTCAATACTTTTGGTAGAGCAATTCTGGCACTCTCAAAACTGATTAGAGCTAACATCAAAACTCTGTGCTAAGTGCTAATTACACATATATATATAACAAAACATATCCCTGAAAAAAAAAATGTAATCGGGAGTAAAATCTAACATAATATCTATAACTGTCGATTTATTTATTAATTGGTTGCTTTAAATCGCGAGTATTATTCATTTCTCAAGAGTATTAGCCTTTTCTAAGTAACACTCATGAGAAGAATCACTCATGAGATTTATTAAGGAGCTCCTAACTAGAATAAATTCTAAGAGTTTTCTTGAAAAATTCGAAATGCCTCTTCATTAACCCGTTAGCGCCCAGTGTCCTCATTTGAAGACAGCCAATAAAATGGCACGTATATTTTTTGTGGTTTCTTGGAATGATTTCTGCTTTTTAGTGACGGTTTATAGCGTCACTCTAAAGGATCCCTGAAAGTTTTATGTGCCTACTATTAATTATTATTTCATAATTTGGATAGTCATTTTATGATTTTTCATTCGTCGTACATATATTTGCTTTCTGCGCAGGTATTCTAACTTAAATCAAGTTGAATAATAATAGATACTATAATACCTTACTTTCGAGATCTTTGTCAACATATAATAGGAAATTAATCTGTTATCTCAAAGTTTTTCTATCTCGAAAACTTCTCGCTAGAACACTAAACGTCAATAAATGAGGATAGGCTTTAAATTTAAAACTATCAGAAGAATTGTTAAGTTAATATATTTTGCTGTCAGTTATCTATATTAATTTAGAAGTGAAATAATCAGCTAATAATATTTTGCAAAATTAATTCAGGCGTTAACAGGTTAATAAACAAAGGATACAACTATTTCCTAGTTCTATTATTCTTATGTTATAAAAATTAGTGTAAAATAAATGGGTAACAGTATTGAGAAGTAATAAAAATACTCATTGTAATGGAATACACATTTCGATGAACAAAATTATCCAGTTCTAGACGTGCATTTATACGAAAAAAAAAAAAAAAAGGCTTTCTTATTACTGTTACTTACTGCAATACACAAAAATTTTGCAAGTAAATAATGATAACTTCTTAGAAATTAACACTCATGAGCTGTATATGAAGACACGAGATGCATTTGGATTTTAAAATATCAGAATTCGTATTTTGGTGAAATCACTTGCATTTTTGTTTAATTTACACATATTACTTTATATTTTCTAACATATATAAAAGAAAAAAATATTTCAAAACATAAAAAAAATATTCAGATTATAGAGATTTGTTATACAAGACACAGGAATTTCCCAACACCTGCTTTACTAAAGCAATAGAAAAAAAAATATTATTTCAGAGCTTAGAAAAAATTTAATAAATGCACGGAAGTAAATATAAAATGATACACCGCTTCAGGCTTTTATGGTGTCAAAATAATAATTTTATCAACAAGAAATGTAAGACTGAAAAACTAAGATATAAAACAGGCAATCGATTTGAAAATCACACATTCATGTCTGTAAGTCCTTGTTTATCAGCAACATGTAATCAAAAAGGCTAGAAAAATATCAAGATCTGTAAAGTGATATTATACTAAATAGCAAAATGCTCATCTTTGCAACTTTTACATGAGTATATAAACGGTGCCCAGAGCCTAAGCTTTCACGTCACATTGGCAGTTCCCAACGTGGCAGGCATGAAGTTCCTAGTGGCGATAGCCTTTCTGGCCCTTGTAGTGGCAGGTATGTAGTTTTTTATTTAATCTATGTGCTTTAAACACCTTCAAACACAAAAGCTTTTTCGTTTCTAACTTCTTAGTATGCTGTTAAAATATAAGTTCACATTTATGCGCTAAAAAAAATATGCATTTATCGGACTTATATTAATTTTAATGGCGACTCTCTATTTTTTGAGACATATCTCTTTTATTATACATATTTACTCTCTCTAATATAAAAGAGAACCCTTTTCCATCACATATACGCCATTTATTCATTGATCTTGGTATTTAGGTGCATGGGTTCTAATACAATATAGATTTTACGGCCATCATCATAAAAAATTCTAAATGTTTTTTGTTTTGTTTAGGTTAAAGGTTAAAATATATATATATATATATATATGTCTTATTATTATTATTATTATTATTATTGTTAAAGGTTTCACATTAATCCAAATCATAATATATACTTCAAAATTGAATGTTAATTAAGCACTATAATGTAATTACTTGACGTAGTCAGATGATGTGCAATCGAATAAACTATACACAATTTTTAAACTATGCTTATACATTGTAAGGCACTTGAAATCATTTTAAAATTTCTTTTAAATGTAAAATTGTTACTAATTTTATTTAATTAACCTCTATAATGTAGTTACTTGCAATGAGGTGGTCAGATGATTTATAATCGAATACACTGTGCATAATATTTATCTTAAAAAAAAAAAAATACTTTTACATTGTAAGGTACCTGAAAATTTTTCAGAATTTCTTGTAAATGTAAAATTATTACTAATTTAGTTCAATTAATCACTATAATTGTAATTACTTGAAATAAGATGATCAGATAATGTGCTATCAAGTACACGTATAATTTTAAAAAATAGCCGATTTTACATTGGAATGCATCCTGAAAAATTATTCCTCATTTCTTTCAAATAGAAAATTATTAGTAATTTAATTCAAGTAAGCACAAAATGTAATTACTTGAAATGAGGTAGTCAAATACACTATACAGACACACACATTCATATATATTTATTTATATATATTAAGTGACAATTTTAACCTGAAACGTTGCCTTGAAATTATTCAACAATTTTTTAATGTAAAGATATTACTAATTTAATCCAAGTGACCGTTACAATGAAATTTCTTAAGATGAAGTTGTCAGATGATGTGCAATCGAATATATTACACATAATTTTTCATAAAAGAGCCGCTTTTACATTCGAACATAGCCTGAAAATTATTCATATTTTTTATTTATTTATTTATCTATTTATCTAATTTATGTAAAATTATTACAAAAGGGTGTTTTTTTAAGTCGTTTACTTCTATAAGAGGTAAATAATTTATTAATAGACATAAATTTCGAAAAAAAAAAGTTTCATTATCACTATATTACTATTATTTATCACTATTATATACAAACTATTAGATTATATAAGAAATAGTATTATGTTTCCAGTTTTCAGTATTATCATTATTATTACTATTACAAAAAAAAAAAAAAAAAAAAAAAAAACTTGGCAATTTAATTTTTATTATTTAAATAATCTGTGTGTCACTAACACGACTTTCTCTTACCCTGAAATTTAATACTATAAATACACGTTGGAGATTAAGAGATAACATAACGGGTACTATTATGTAAACCTATGTTAAAACAATTCAAATTAGGCTTCGGAAGAGTTTTATATGGTAATTAGTTCTGTGTGAAAGGGGCTACCGACCACTTCAATCCCCCGTTTCATTACTGCACCTATATTTATACAGAATTTAAGTTTGTTCTTAAAATTAAAGTTCACTTAAAATTATTCAGACAACTGTCACACGCAACATTCCTTGAAACTTATCAATTTTGATCAAACCTTTCCAGCAACAAACTTATATTAACTTCAAAATACAACATTTAGATCCCCTAAAATTATTCATTTTAAGTCACTCTAAGAGACACAGACAGTCATCAAACGTTTAAAAACTTGACTTCGGTAATCAGAAAGCCTCAAAACGTGTAAATACATAAAAAAAAAAAAAACAAGCAATGAATATTTAGCTTAAAAACATACCTTTTTTTACCATATCTCTATGAGGAATTTATTTCAACTCCCGAACAGCTTTCCTGGAAATGGTAAAATATGATTAGTAAAGCACATCCACTAACAACAAAAAAGAATGTTATCGCTTAAATATTTGCAGCCCTGTATATCTTTAAAGGATTATATACAGACCACATTGTGCACCTAAATATAATCCTATCGTAATAATACATGGCCCAGCCTGAAATACACTTCCGTCAATTTGCAACTATTGTCACACTTTTATCTAGTTCTTTTGTGTAGCCCTGTAAACGAACAGTGAATGATTTCCCTACCATATTCTACTTGAGACATATTTTACGCGTGTAAAAATTATATATTCGTTTCATTTGGTTTAGTGCAGTGCATAGATGTTAAACTCTACTTATCAGCAATTTCCCCAATAGACGTAATAGATTTGAATTTTCTTGTGCGTCCCTGTATACGAACCATTTGCTTCATCTCAACGAAAAGCTTAGTGTAGCATCCTTATACTATACACATTTAGAATACCAAGTTTGGACTTTCTGCAACTTTTTGTTCTTGAGTTATGCTAATAAGACACATACTATACGCTAAAAACATGATGTTCGTGTTCAGAGGACCTCAAAACGTGTAAATATAACAAAAATTCACATTCAAAAATTTGACCCTAAAACAATACTTTCTCTATATTATGGGTGAGAGAAAGTAAAAATGTATCAAGAAACTTTAATGCGTTTGTAACATTTATGTTATTTATTTATTTTATATTAATTCGGTACTTATTTAATAGTTACTAAAGTTTCAGAAAAATATTTGTATTTCTACAAGAACTTTGAATTTTGTTTGTTTACTTTATAAACTAAAATAAATAAATAACGTTGAGTAAAACGAAATCAATAAAGTAAAGGAATTATTCCTTATTTTATACGAAGGAAATCTGAATGAGTTGTTAAATAATTTTTAAACTTTAAAAAATCACTTTCAAACAACTACACCAGCTAAGTTGAAGAGTTCTACATATAGAAATTATGCTTTTTTTCCGCTCTTTAAAAATGTCCCCATTTGTTACCATTCAAATAAAAATTGGTATAGTTGTTTTAAAATAGCGAATTGCTGTAAAAAATGCCATTAATAATTTAAAAAATAATTTTTAATGCATTATTATTAATGTACTTTTAGAAATTAATAAACGAATAGTTTAAAAAGTGTTACATCGTTGAAAACAGGAAATTAAATTTAGTAGGAATTAATTAGTATAAACGTTTTAAAAATAAAATTATAGGCAAAAATAATATTTTATTTAAACTTTGTTTTACATAGAACGCTATAAATAAAAATTAACTGATATTTTTTATTTCAGAAGCTCATCAAGTTCCTGAGCACACCCTTCGTGAACATCGTAAGTACTTTTTATTTATTTATTTTAATTTTCTGTCATAATGTTTTTCTTTCCTTTCATTAAGTCTTTGTAAAAGCTCTTCTCCGATGAAAATCCTAACAGTTCATTAGAAGCGTTTTGTTCAGTTATTGATACTATTATTTTATTAATTAAATAATTCCTTCGAATGTTGCAATAATGTTCATAGATTTTCATTAATTATGATAAAAAGTTTACTCGAATAAGATTAAAGATATAAAAATAAAAATGAAAATAAAAGTTAATTGTGCATACACGATAAAAAAAAAAAAAAAACTGAATTTATTAAGCTTTTCATTTCTGAGTAAATTTATTAATCAATTTAAGTTTACTTGAAAATGTACTTTTTGTCCAAATCTAATCTTTGTAGTAGGGCAACTTAGTAGAATTAATAAAAGCATCAAGTATATAGATATCGATTTCTTAAAATACTCAGTGAACACGGTTAGTTATTTTATTCTTATCTCATTTTAGAGTTTTTACATTGAAAATTCTATTTTTAGCAAATGAAATAGAATTTTGATAATTAATATTTGCCCTACGTGACATAGTAAATAAAATTTTGTCATATTTATTTCAAAAATTAGAAACAATTCGAGTTATATTTAAATTATAGAAATCTGAATTTTTTTACTGATGAAAATCTTCGGGATTGAATTATATGTTTTTGAAACAAGAAATCTAGGAAAAATAACTCTTCTTTCATTTTCTAATATTATTAACGTGAATTCGTATATATTCATAATGTTAGTCTTGTAAAAGATTATTTGGCTAAAATTTGCTTGTGGTTTAATATACATTCCTTTCCGCCTTACAAAAACTGTATATATAGACGACGATAAAATTCTTTATAATGATCACAATATAATTTTGTTTCGAAAAGCTTTCAATTAATGCCATTTAAATTAATGAAAAATTTAAATTAATCAATAAATTATTTTGATTAAGATTTTTACTCGATAACAGATTATAATAATTAACTGTTTAAAAAGTATACTACTTGCTTTAGCATTAAGAGCGACAGATAAATTTTCCTTCCTCATTGCAGGCTTTGTGAAAGGATATCTTTACACATATGATGCCTTCATCAACGTGACAGCCGGTGTTCTTGGAATGAGTAGCCAGGTGTCTGCTTCAGTTTTCAAAGCTGATGTCAAAATATACGCCAAAACCAATACTGATCTTGTTCTCAAAGTAAGTAATGTTAAGAAAGGAGATAATAAGGTAATATCAGTGGCATTTTAGCATTAATTGGTTTCTGTATATACTTTTGTTGCTTGCTTCTATTTAATTAGTTAATATAAAATCGCTTTGAAAAAAAAATTACAGGAAATTATTTATTTAAACTACGTTAAGAGTTTTTCAATTATTATGAGTATAGAGGTAATCACAAAAATAATTTAAAAATCGATTTCATTAATTTTAGTTATTTATAATTACTCGTAAATTTATTTCGCGACACATAACAGTAATTTACGAATATGGACACTATAATAAATACGAATATAAAAATAATCTGGTTTGTCACTCACACGATTTTCTCTTACCCTGAAATTTAATACTATAAATACAGGTTGGAGATTAAGAGGTAAGATAACGAGTACTGTTATGTAAACCTGTGTTAAACAATTCAAATTAGGCTTTGGAAGAGTTTTATATGATAATTAGTTCTGTGTGAGGGGGACTACCGTCCCCCTCAACCCCCCGTTTCATTAATGCACCTACATTTATATAGAATTTAATTCGGCTATTAAAAAATAATTCAGTTTTTAAAAAATAATTTATTAAAATTATTATTTTAAAAAAATATCTTTTATGATGATGCAGACGATTTCCATATTAGAGAAGTAGTATAACACTAAATACCCAAAAAAAGTCCATTTTATTCTCAATATTTAAAAAAAATCGATAACTTTGTTTTAAATTAGGTATTAGCGAGCAAAGGTATTGGCGTTAAAGGTATTGGCGAGCTTTTTTGAAAGATACCCATCATGAAAATTTACTCCCCTCATTGGGACTTCCCCCCAGGGGGGAGGCGTGGCTCCTACATACACAATTTTTTTCCCCTGTTGACTATCTCTATTACAAAAAATATATATTCGTTTCATTTGGTTTAGTGCACTCTATAGACGTTATACTCTACTTACCTTCAATTTCCCCCATAGACGTAATGTATTAGAATTCTCTTGATTGTCCTTGAACACGAACCATTTGCTTGATCTTAACGAAAAGCTTACTGTAGCATCCTTATATGATACACATTTAGAATACCAAGTTTGAAATTTCTGCCTTAATTTGTTTTTGAGATATGCTGAAAACAGACAGACACACATACAGACACACAGACATACGCACAGACCATTTGCTAAAAACATGATTTTCGTATTCAGGGGACCTCAGAACATGAAAATATAACAAAAACTCGCGTTCGGAAATTTGACCCCAAAACAATACTTTCTCTACCTTATGGGTAAGATAAAGTAATAATCCATTTAAAAATAATATAGGGTTAAAATTACAACAAACTACTGTAATGCCTTTAAATTATTTCGTTTAATATTAAATAGTTTTATTTAATCAAAACGTGCGATAATTACAAAATTCAATATGAGTAATTCTTAATTACTATTTCAGTTAACTATAAATTGTTTTAAATTAAAATATTGAAAATGTATCTTTTTTTAGTACACCCAAAATATTATTATTATTATTTAATTTCATTGTTTTTCATTCATCGATGTTTCATTCATTATTTTTCATGTTCATCATTCATTCATTGTTTTTCGTTCATTGTTTTAATTTCAAGCTCAATAAATAATGCTTACTTTCATGCTAATTTTGTACGAAATATTTTAGTACAGACATTCCGTTTTATTAAACCCGGGATATTTAATAATTTTTTTAATTAAATAAATTTTTTACATGCGTTTTCCCCTATATTTTTCGTTTAATATTTTTTTTTTCTGATTTAGTGTATGTTATTAAAAAGATAACGATTTACAGATATTGCTTTTTGTGCCAAATAATGTTTTTATTTTATATTTTCGTATTCTGGAAAATTCAAAGCTGAAAATGTTTGTATTATTATACAACTAATACCAAAATAGTTATATAGTTATATATATATATATATAAAATATGCTAAAAATTTTTTGAGTAATTTTGCTGAATATTTAGGATGAAGAATTTTGATCAGTGAAAAAATAATTTTATAATTAATGAGTTGTAACAACAATAATAATAATAATAATAATAATAATAATAATCTGATATTAATACGGATTCTTCGCATTATACATATTGATAAAGAATATTTTGTTATATTCCAAATAATCCTTATCTGTTCTTTAATTCAATTCTTAATTCAAATAATTTCAGCAATGAAATTTTTTTCCTCGTTGTTTTGTTGTCATTAAAAAAAAAAAAAAAAAAAAAAAAAAAAAAAAATGTTATACAGAATTATTACAACATTTACAACGCAAATAATATAACAACTGTTTAAAACAATTTTTGACAAAAACATTTTAACATTTTTTTTTTTTTTTTTTTAAATAAATTTTTTAAACAGCAAATATTGATGTTCTCTTTTAGAAGTATACTCTTAACTAAAACTATGTATTCATAAAAAAAAAATTTCTTTTGGTGCACAGATCGAGAACGTTAAAGTCAGTCATTCGGTGCCGGCTGTCGACCACAAGTATGCATCATTTAGACTGAATGACGACAGCATGCTTGAAGATCGGCTATCCTCACCCATCAAATTCACTTTGAAGAATGGAACGGTAAGTCGAAACAATGCATAATAGACTTCGATTATTTACACAGAAAATAAATTATTTAATTACTGATAATGTTTAAAGAACCTAATTCTTGTATAGTTTACGCTATAATTTTATTTAGAGAATGAAATACCCATATATAAGTAAATAACGTAGTAATAACGTAAATATTAATATATGCCGATTACTTAGCCAATATGACCATTCTAGTCTGGAAGTTATCTATTTTATTCCACAATACATGTAGAATTTAAACATTTAATATGTATGTATATATATATATATATATATATATATTATATATATTGTTATTTCTGTCACACACACGATATTTACATTTTTTTTTTTTTTTTAATCATGTCTAGATACATAATTTCTTAGTGCATGTATTGAATTATTAGTACAGTTTGACAACAAACTACTGACAAAAATTCTATCAGCTCTCAAAGTATTAAATGACTCTTAATTTATTACACAGACCGAGAAAATTGAAGTTGACAAAATTTGATTTGGGGATTTCATCTGATCTTTATGTTTTTGATATGCTGAAACCGAAAATGCATCCCATTTTTCTCTATCACGTATAGATTTTTGTCAATACAGGGTGTTTACCGACACGATTTCTCAGATATACCATCATAACAATCGGTTGGTTTGTTGGTTGGTTGATATGGTTTTAAGTCGCACTAGTGCTTCACAATTGCAACAATAGGCATCTATTATTAATTAATCGTGGAAACTTACTATAAAACTTACTATATAATCATACTGGTGGAAGAGTAATGGAAGTAATTGTACAGAAAGGCACCCTCTATTGACAAAAATTTATACGTGATAGAGGAAAACTGGCTTCATTTTCGGTTTCAGCACACCAAAAAACATAAAGATCAGCCAAAATTATAAAATCAAAATTTTACATGTCGACCTGTGTTATTAAAATAGTATCATAAATCTGTTGAAAATACATTAAATTTCGAAAAAACTAAATTGAAAAGAGGCCTAAAATTTGTAGCTCTATAACTATGCAAAATAATTTATTTAGTTTTGACTATGATTTGATGTTTTCTATCTTAACGACCAAAATAATTAATATTTACCTGCTGTTGAGTAATACTCCTGTAATGCTCCATTTGTTCTTAATATAAAATATTCGAATATCTTTCCATTTATTATCGGCACATAGATTTAGATACTAGCATCCAAAGTTAAGAATATAAAACGAATGTATGTATAACTCACACATGCATTCCAAAAAATTATGTAGATTTTTAAATATTTTTAAATGTATTATTGAAACGAGCACACATGTTTTCTAAAAATTGAAACAAAAATACTTAGAGCAATTATGAAATGAAAAATTTCTTAAATATGAATACACGTTGCTTGAAAAATAGAAGAAACTAGTTGCCATAGGTGAACTCTGCTCAGTTTCCCATCATATTTATATTATCAGAAATTTCTAGTGCGAAACATATTATAATCATGTTAAAAGAAATGAATTTGACCAAAGCTTGATACAGTGACAGAATGAAATCCCGCCTAATAGGCTATCCACCGTTCACTTCCATATATTTATCTTATTCTAATCTATTAATTTATTTTATCAGGGTCAATTCCGTTGTTTAGTTTTCATGCTACTATTTCCAATGCAATAATCCTCAAAATTCATATTTATATAAAAAAATTTACAATTTCGCTATGTTGATAAAATCGTAAATTAAGAATAATTTACGAAATTTCCTATTAGAATATTTGTATTCAACCATGTTCAAACAAATATCATAAATGTAATTTTAAAGTTATCTAATGTATTAATGATCCTCAAAATGGAAGTTTATGCTCAATTTTGCCTTATTATGACATGTTAAGTAAATCGTAAATTCCAAATAACTTACGAATTTTTTAAATTGGAAAAATCATAGTCTATGATATTCATGCCAGTATCCTAAACAACGTTTCGAAAGTGGTTTGAGATCTTTACGATGAAAATATCCCTCAATATTGACGTTTATGAGAAATTTTGCTCTATTCTGCCATGTTGAGAAATTCGTAAATTTCAAATAACTTATGAATTTTTTAGACTGGAAAATTCATAGTCATTAATGTTCATGCCAGTGTCCTAAATAATATTTCAAAAGTAGTCTGACATCTTTACGATGAAAATATCTCTCAAAATTGATGTTTATGGGAAATTTTGCCCTATACTGCCATGTTGAGAAATTCGTAAATTTCCAATAACTTGCGAAATTTTCAAAGTAGCATATTTATAGTTACTGATGTCCATTCCGGCATCAAAACTGATATTTTAAAACTGGTCTGAAATTTTTACAGTAAAAAGTTTCCATTTAATGCACGTTTAAGTAAATTTTTGTCCTAATCTCCCATGTTAAGAAAATCGTAAATTTCTAATAACTTACGAAGTTTTTTAATTCGAATGTTGCAAATGAATAGGGTTCTTGCCAGTATCGAAAGTAATATTTTAAAACTGATCTGACCTCTCTGCGATCATTTGTTCGTGAGGCTTAGAGGCAAAAGCAAGCTGCCTTGGAGGCAAAAGCAAGACTGTCTTGCTTTTGCCTCCAAGGCAGTTGCACGTGTTTGCACGTGATGAAGAAAGGCTACGTCCTTTCGAAACTGGTTGTGCTGATTTAAAATTTATGGTGTGTGAAGAAGTTTTAATTTCTTTCTAAATACATTTTTGTCAATTTCAAGCTTTCAGCTTTTCTTAATAGCACTAGCGACCTTCGCCCGCTAGCGGGTCAGTATTTTTAAATGAATCACTATAATGAATGAATTAACAAAATTGCATCTTATCACTCATTAACATTACTCTTAAGAAAAGAAATGAAAAAAAAAAAAAAATCAATTGTGATCGGGTAAAAACTCACACCGGGTCCCCATTGTCTTCGGCATTGTAGACAGTGGGGATGCGCTGGGCGCGCGTATTCCTTCACCATCCTTATGGTTTCTCAAAATTCCATATTATTACTCATAAACTTTCATTCTTAAGAAAAGGAATTAAAAAAAAAAAAAAAAATCATTTGGGATCGGGTAAAAATTCACACCGGTTCCCCACTGCCTTCGGCAGCGCAGACCCATGCGCGCCCCGCGCGCACGTGAGAAGATATACGTGAGCTGCATGCACATATTCCTTCTCAAGTCAATCTTTTATTCTGAAGAAAAGAAAATTAAAAAATCCCTTATAATCGGGTAAAAAGTCGGACCGGGTATCCACTGCCTTCGGCAGCGCAGTCCCGTGCGCGCTGCGCACGCACAGGTCAGAGGATATGCGCACTGCGCGCGCCTATTTCTTCCCCTCCCTTCCAGCCCGTCCTGATTAACCTACATATACCAATTTTGAAAGGTCTAACTCAATTAGCTGAGATGCAAAAGAAAACGTAATCAGGAGACCTCAAAACGTATAAATCGGGTGAAATCTCGATTTACACTTTCAATAATATAAAAGTACTTTAAAATACCTTTCGAATGATGCATTGAAAATAACTTAATCCTAATTAGAAACTGAAATATTGAAATTTTAAAATATTACAGTGCCATCTGGCGGTAGAAATTTCTGTAATCTACTGTTCGATTTCAAATCAACAAAGCTTTCAAATGATGTATTACTTATGAAATTATTTTAATTAGTAGCTGAGATACAAAAGAAAACCTAATCAGGGCACCTCAAAACGTGTAAGTCAGGTGTAATCTCGAATTCCACATTCGATAATATAAAAGCACTTTAAAATATCTTTCAAACGATATATTAAAAAAATAATAATAATCATGATTAGAATTTGAAATATTTAACAGCATAATATTTCCAATTCTAAAAGTTTTTTTATTACTTTTAATATAACTAAATTATTAAAGATTATACCCTCCATACAAACACATGTTTCTAATATATATAAAAAATTGTAAGAAATATAATATTTGAGATATTAGTTATATAGATCTAGTAGCACTATTGGGGAATATATATATATATATATATATATATATATATTTCATATTTTCCATTGCTGCACTAATTTGCGACAGTTTGTTAAAATTATCGAGTAGCATTCGTAAATTCTTATGTAAAGCTGCATTATTTTAAATTACAATATGGTGCAAGATTAAAGAGTTTTTTTTTTCTTTCTTTCTTTCTTTCTTCCTTTAAGGTCACCGAATACGCTGTTTCCAGCAAGGATAACCTAGAAAGTGCCAAAATCAAGAGAAGTGTTTTGAGGAGCCTGGAAATGACTATCCCAGATTATGTTGTGGAGAGAATGGATGACCCTAAGTATGAATATCAACCTGTCATGTACAACAACACTGAGGTATAGTGCTTCAATTTTAATTTTTACATTAAGAAACACGTTCCTTGTTTAAATTAACATTATAAATTTTGATACACATTAAAATTTCAATTACTCTAGAATAAATAATATTTTTTTCTTGCGTTATTTTTCATTATTCTGCGTGCATAAGCGAAAAAAAAAAGTTTTTTTTTTTTTTTTTTTCAGATATTGTTATTTGAGAAATACATAATTATATATCCATGGTTGTATTCGCCTTTATTTGAAAATATCACTGATCATTTTTGTGAGCAATCACAAATAATTATAATAGTAAAAATGTTCCTGGGGAATTAATCATAAAACTGAAGCCGTCAATCACTAAAATATCTATATACATTTTTCTTCCTTAATTAACTCAGTATCAAAAACTTTTACTCAGCGGCAAATATTAAAATAAAAAATGATTTTATAATCTATTACTAAAATTAAATGTACTATAATTTATTATGTTATAATAACAAAACCAGAATCAAAATTAACTTTACATATTCTCCATTATTGTTTTAGAATACCGATTACGGTGTCCACATATCCAACTACATAATTACTGCCAGCCCTGATGTCGAATTTCCATCTGAAACCGTAGTTTACAACATCAGTCGAATCGATAACTGTGATGGAGAATGGTATCCTGGTTACAAATTGCACCACAACTTCCACAAACAAGGATGCCCACAAGTCTGCAGGCCACGTGGTGAATGGAAAGACAACATGTATAAGGCTGGGTGCCCCAGTGGATTTGAACCAGTAAGCTTTTAAAGTATTTTTCAAAATAGAAATTTTATGTAATAGAGAAAGAAATCGAAGAATTTTAACAAAGATGCAAACAAACAAATATATATTAAGAAATTTGATGTTTTCTTATATTTAATATGAAAATTATTCATAAGAATAAAAAAGACAGAATTATGTTTTAGAAAAAATCACGAGAAAATTTAAATTTATAACGGTTATTTTCATAAGAACAAATCAATTCAAGACTATGTAGCGCATTTATTTGAAATTATTCTATCTTTTGATTCTTCTTTTATCATGCTGAGGAAAGCAAAATTTCTGTTTTTAAAGTGAAAATTACTATAATTTTTTTTAATCGTTGCTAAAAATTAAGCATATATTTAAAAATTGTTTTCCCCCCAATCGTTTGCACACTTTTAAAAAATACATATTTAATAAATAATTAATAATATTGTTGTGTTTGGAGACTTCGTAACACTCTTATTGTTTATTATTAGGTTTATGCATGTAATTCGATAAATTTGCTGAATATTATTTTCAATTTTAGCACCACAGTCCAATCAAAAGGTCTTTTAGTCACCAACATTCTCTCAGTCTTGTCGCTGGAGTACTTAACCCTGAAATAATCACCACTATTGAAACACACTTTGCAAAAATGTACGACCAGGATATGGAAGTACTCATCAGGTTAGTATTTATATTTCTACTGTAAATAAAAAGTAAAACAAAACTGTTTTCTATATAGTACTCGTAAGTTTTCTTCTTTTAACCATTAGTAAGCAAAACACAAATTCAGGTTTAAGTTAGAATAATACATAGCTACCCACATCATTAATTTTTAAACGAGATTTATCCACCAATATCTTTAAAAAAGAATCTGTTGCATATATTTTTGACAAATACATAAGATTAAAGAAACGGAAAATTTATTTAAAAACTTCCCCGGGTGAAGTCTCCGTTGAAAATTGCGGAGACTGGCAAGTATGATAATATTTAGCAAATTAAAAAGCTTATGTTTGATTTGCACGCTAAACGGGATTCATGTCCTCTTTTTACACGGGAGTTCCTTTATCAGCTTTAGATGATATTAAAACATGGGAAATGAGAAACCAAAGGTCAAGGCGAATGGAACATTGTATTCAACAGCGTAAAGGAAATAGTTTTTTTTTTTTTTTTCATTAATCACTCTCCACGAATATTCAAAAATAAAAAAAAAACCAAATTACACAATTAACTTTTCTCTTCTTTTTTTTTCACCAATCTTGTATTTGATAACCCCCCCCCCCCCCCCCCCAAAAAAAAAAAAGATGAGAAACACATAAGCTTTTAGATAATTTTTGAGTCAGCTGCAAAGACAGCTTTTTTCAACATAATTAATAATTCAGCCCTTTAGCACAATAGTGTTCTGTTAAAATAAGAAAAGTATATCAGAATGGAAATAAGTTTATTTTGTTAAAGTTGCCATCCAATTTAAGCACTTACAGATTTAAAAAAATCTTTAAAAGCGGGGCGAAAGGTGGAAGAGTATCACCCTCTTTTATTTGTGTTCATATAGCAAAATGAATTAAAATCCAAAAATTTCACCAACACTCTTACTTCTTCCATATTCCTAAAATTAATTGTAATACTGCATATTTAAATGACAGAAGCGTCATTTACATGTATTTTGATTTCGAAAACTGCATGCTAATATTATTTTTGCATAAAATAACAAACGACTAATTCCTTTCATGTCACTTAAAGAAATAAATTCTTCGGTAATTTATTTTATTAATACATCAGAGTAAATGTTTTAAAAAATACAATCGGTCGAAAAATAAATACATATTTCTCTATAAGAAGCTGCTGAACTTCGAATAACCAGCAATAACTAGTATAAACCAACATAAAACTTTCTTCTAAGTTATTTTATAAATCAGCGCCACCATCGTCTATTCAACACAGATTGTTTAATTAACAAAGCTTCTCACAATAAAGATATATTCCGTTTGGTTCAAATTGAATTAATAGATAATGATCCATATAAAAAAACAAGATGTAATTAATAGCATCGCCACTTGTCGACTGACATATACACAAACTGAGTCATTATAATTTTTTATAACGACCACCTTACATATAGAAGTTCGTGCGTTTATGCGTTATAAAAACTAAAATCTAAAATTAGCCTGCAATTTCTTAATGGCCCTCTTACATATTAAGTTTTGTTTAGTTATACACTGATAAAGCTGATATATAGCCTTCCCGAGAATCAAGAACAATTACTGTATTTCAACGTCACCTCATGGACGATAAACAGCAAAAATTGATAAACACCAATTTATGCCAATACAGCTAAAGGTAAGTTTATATAAAATACTGTGCTGATTAGTTCTTGGTCTGGGGCTGCCAGCAATTTGTTTCACATACACAGGCAGACAACACACAGAAGATTACTTAAAAAATAATCATAACGCGTTTAGGATCCCCTTAAAACATATTTAACCTTCAGAAACTGAAAGTCGAACATATTTAGAAATCCAATACTTTCTTCAATTATAAACATAAAAGAAGGTATAAAAATAAAAACTATAATGTTATCACGAACTGTACGTTAGAATAAAAAATAAAAATAAAATAAAAAATACGTTCTTCTTTCTAGTGGAAATGCACTTATTTGGCTTTCTCAGTTTTAGAAAGGTTTTTTTTTTTTTTTTCTTTTTGTTTCAATGCATATTCACAATGTGTTCATTTTTTTAAGCTGACATCACAGAGTTACGTCTGGTTTTGCATTTTTTATTACGATCAATAATTACTTGGTATTTTCGTTTAATTTCAAAACAACACTAACGAAACCAACAAAAGTTCATTTCCTTAAATCAGTTCAATTTGATATTTTTTCAGATAGAATTTTTATTAAAATGTTTTCTTACATATTTTTATTGTGTATTTAATCAGATATCAACTAAAAAGGAAAAGTGTTAAAAAGGAAGCCATGAGCGATCCTCCTAGGCAGACTACTTACGGTGATCTCGGCAAGAAAGATTTAGAAATTAATGATGAAGGTAAACATACATAAATAATTTCTTTTGCTGTATAATCAATTGTTATGATATAGACAATAGCATAAGTATAAATACTTTCATCTAATAAGATTTCGGACAGCCATCATTTATTTTATTTATTTATTTATTTATTTATTTTAATGAAAACCTTTTGTTTGCAAAGTTCTTTCTTTCTCTTTTCTTTTTAATTACAAAACATATTACAAATAAATTTTATTTATTTATATTTTTCGATTATATGATTCGTTTTTAACCGATTAACTTTTAAACTAATGCTTATTTCATCATTTAACTGCAGTTAACATTGATTGAATTCTATTTATGTAAAAGATCATATATTTTTTAATTTGTGTCTTAAAATACGAACACTGATTCTGATGTAGGATACTAATATTACTTAATTTTACAGGGTGGGCAAAAAGTCAGTAAATACTTTAAAAATTCATAAAACCCGAAAAAATAACCGAAATAAAAACGGTTTGCAAGTTTAGAATTGGGATTTTTTTTTTTCTTTTAATAAAAAAAAAACCGACAGATGGCGCTGATATAGTTGGAAATATGCAAATGAGACAGGCGATTATGAATATTTCTGGCTATGGGGATATTTTAAATCCCGGGTGTATCGATCCCGTCCATTCAACCTGTCGGAAATGAAAAAGTGCAATCCGCCGAGAGCCGTCGTGTATACTGCCGGACATGCTGCACTCTGCCATTGCTGGATATGTGACGCGCCTGCAATGTGTTATCACCTGTGGTGGTGGACATGTGGAACACATACTACTATAATAAATGATTTGGTAACATTATTTTTGTTATTTACATCTATTTTGTTCCACTAATGTACGAAACGCCCCCTATCGGCTGTTTTATTAACTATTATTATTTTTTCCTTATCTTAAAAAAAAAAATCCTGTGACTTATCGATGCTAAACCTGCAAACCGTTTTTTAATTTGGTTATTTTTTCGGGTTTTATGAATTTATAAGATAATTACGACTTTTTGCTCACCCTCTATTTTTATTCAAGTAGCATCTTGTTATAAATCTTTGATTCTAACTTTTAATTTTACATATTCGTTTCAACTTTATGTCAAACACAATAAATATCAAGAAAAGGCTTTGTAAGAACAGAACACATTTCATTGATTATTATTATTATTATTATTATTATTTATTTATTTATTTATTTATTTTTTTTTTTTTTATGCGTGGTATCACATGTTTACAATATCTTGTCATTAAGCTAATCTTTACTTAGAATTCAATACTTTCTTTTAACAAAACTAACTAAAAAAAAAAAACGAAAACTGTTTTAAGCATTTTTGAATTAATGAATATTAGAGGGGAAAATAGTAATTCAGTTATGAATGTGATGATTAATGAAAAAAAGTAAATTAACATAAAACAATATTCTTCAAAACACTGTTTTGATTTCACGATATTGGTTTTATTTAACAAAATTCACAATCAAAATAAGTATTTCGTAAAAAAAAAAAAAAAATACATAAATAAATAAAATAAAATAAAAATAAAAATAAATAAATAAATAAAAAACATTCATATTTTATTAGCTTAGCATTTTACATTTTTTTTTTTTTTTTTTTTTTTTTTTTTGTAAATTACAAATAAGCAAGCATATGGTTATAACATAGAATTTCTACGTTTAACATTTTAATCTTTAAATTTAAAATGTTAAATAAGCCATCCGTAAAAATAAATAAAGTTTCTTCTCTTCATTAGAAGCATCCAGCCCGCAAGAACTTTATTGAATGGTGTATTTTTCTAAAAATTCCATTTATTTTAAAATCGATAAATACGATACTTTACGTAGGCAATATTTTTAACAGCTAATATTTTATTAAAACTTGAAAAAAGAAATGGGAATTCTTCATTTTAATATTTTTTTTAGAAATCGATCGACTCTGCAATTACAAAAAGTCTGATGAGGCTTACGATTCGGCAAAAGAACTTCTGAAGGAGGCAGCCGAACTCATTGTTGACGCTCCACCAGGTTCTCCAGTTGGAGAAAAAATTGTCTTATTGAGAGATGCTTTGTCGACATTCACGGAACCTGATTTTGTAAAAATGAGTGATGAGATAAGGGAGTTGAATAAAATAGAGTATGATCCAGAAGAATACGAAAGTGTAAAAAGGTAATTGTTTATACATTTTTTAATTAACAGTCTATGTCAATTCATATTAGAAAAAAAAAATTAAAACATTTTATGTTAAATTTTCAGCATATATATATACATAAATTTTAAAATATGTAAGCATAAAATTTGAAATAATTATATATTTTTAAACCTATTATTATTATTATTATATGCTAGAAATTTTAAATGTTTTATTTTATGGATAGTTCTGTCTATCAAAAGAAAATTACGCGTCCCTTTTTATTTTGTTTCATTATTTTTAATTATATATATATATATATATAAACATTAATTAATATACTTTACATTTAAATCTGCATGCAGATTTATTTAACCATTATAGATATAGAGAATTATACTTTCTTATAAAATTGTTAAAAATAGTACTTATTTGCCATTAAACTTTACTATTAAAATTTGATTTATTACGCATATCTCAGAAAGGTAAAATTTCTCAACTACGATTGGAAAAATATTTTTTATGTGTAAAAAATTGCATCGCCTTAATGTAGTACATAATTTTATATATCCAATAATAAATACAATTAATGCTTTTCTCATTTACTTAACAAATTGTGTAAAATTATAAAATATATAATATATTAAATTTTACTTAAAATAATCATAACCAATAACCAAGATTTTCATTTTTTTTTTTAATCGTATATACTTAGTAGAATTTCTCCATTATTAGTCCTTCATATTAAATAAACAGCTATAAAATTTTAAATATAAATTAATGTTTATTTACAGACAATTATGGTTGGAAATTCTGCCATTAGTTGGAACTCATGAATCATTGAAATTTATCGTAAAATACATCCAGGATCAAGTAAGAAACAATAATATGCTTGTCTGGGAAGTGAAAGAAATGTTGGAGTCTTTGCCTCAAAATATTGAAAGACCCGATGAAGAAACCATTATAGAAATGGAGGTAGAAAAATAAATTATGTTTTAATCAAATAAAATATTCATTAAATTATGAAAAGTACGGTAAATCTTAAGTATACAAATTTATATATGCAATTTTTCAATTTAGAAACTGCTGGGCAATAAAAAGCTCTTAGATAAGAATATTCTGTTACACTCTGCGGTACATCTGACCATGGGTAGAATAATTGGCGAAGTCTGTGGTAATGCTCCTCTCCTTCGAAAAGAAGATGAAGAAAAACCATCTTGGTTACTAAAGAGTTTCCAAAAATCATCTAAATCTCCCAAAGGTCTACCAGAATGCCCAGAAGAAAAAGTCCTGAGAATAGTAGAGGTAGTCAAAAGAAAATTAAATTTATATAAATCTATAATCTTAACTATAAGAGGTTTAAATATTTCTTTGTACCACAAGGAAATTACCTTGCAAAACACTGGTTATAAATCACTAATTTTAGGGACAATTTCATTTTAACCTTTTTTTAGAATATTAATAAGGCTTTTTTAATTTATTATTTATCTGTAAAGACAATAAAATTAGTAATAAATTCCCATATTTATATCAAAAATATGTATTATAATTAAGCAACATGCATAATCATAAATACGAAATATTTGAGAAAGGTTTCAATTACAATTTTTTTGCCAGAAGTACTTCTTTTATGTTCTCTGGACGCGATTGGACTATTTTGGGGGAAATGTTAATATATCTAAATTTTTCTATACCTTAACTGAAAATTGAAGCATAGAACTCCATTCAGTTTTTTACTCCTGTATAATTTAATATTGATTAGATTTTAACGCTTACCTGTATAAAAATAACTTTATATAAGTACTGAACTTTCATTGCATTTAAATCTTTGTGGATTTGAATGCTTTAAACTACGTAGGATATATATATATAAATAAAAACTTGACACGTTCAATTTCAGTGCATTTCAGTACCGTTTCGAAATTTTTTTCTAGATCTTTTACATCTATATCTCACCATTTAGAGCTAATAACAATGTCAATTTCGATATGATTACTTAATTTCTGTTTGGATTTCTAAATAAGAATGTTGCTGTATTAGGTTCATTATGATAAAATTAGATCTTGAATTCTATAGGGAAAAAAGGGACTAAATTTACATTTAATATTTCTAAAATCGTAATACTGAGATATAATAGAATGAACATATATAGAAAGGAAAGTTTAGTGATATTAAATATTTCTTATGCGTAAAAATTTTAATTATTTTCTGAAGTATAATGTTCTTCTATAACTTACTGAAAGAAAAATGAAATGAACTATTTTTCTTTAGGACATTGGCCAGAAATTGAAAGTTACTCGCCGTCCAGAAGAAATTGCAGTTTACGTGGAAAGTTTGACTTACACCGGAATGCAGAAAGCTCTGAGGATCGTCGCTGATTATGCTCATGGAACTGCAGAAAACCTGAAACAATTCACCCCAAGGCACTGGGCCTTTATGAAATCAACAGCTGTACATGCTCTGCACAACATGGTTGGAAGATATCCACAAGAAGTAAGTGAATAATATATTTTCAGTAATAAGCATTTAATGAAGCAAAACCATTTGATTTGGATCTAAGATGCTTTTTGGCGTGTTTCAACCGAATTTTCTGTAATCAACAGGTTATGGAAATTGTCCTTCCAATATTCTTCAACGATACTGAAACACCGAAACTTAGGAATGCTGCATTTGGTGTCCTGATCAGATGTCAACCCTCTCTCGCTATTCTAGAAAGGATCGCTTCTCATTCCTGGTTTGAAAAGAGCCGAGAAGTCGGCAGTTTCGTTACTTCTACCCTGGAGAGTTTTGGAAATTCTACATTGCCATGCATGCAACTTTTGTAAGATATATAAATATTTTTATTGTCTTAGTATCTTCCCTTACTTTGCGATAATTACCACGATAATTTAAGAAATCGTCCTCTCGAAAAATCCCAACACAGCTGTTTGAAAAATAGTTGTAAGGAATTGGCTCGTCTAACTGTAGAATTTTTTTAAAAAAAAACATAGGAGACATATGTTTTGCTATGCATTTTTATAATAAAAAGGTATGAACTAGAATTTAAATTTTGTATTTAAAACTCGTCTTTAAACTAATAATTATAAGTATGAAAAAACTCTTAAGGATATACATTTTTTAATGTGAATAATGATTTCTTAAATTGCCATCGATAGAAGTATTAAACTAATCGGTCAGTAATGCATAAAGCAACAAAATAAGATTAATTTAAACTGGTTTATAAATTAAATAAAATATGATTTTTAAAAATAAATAAATAAATAAATACAGCAATTATTTGCCTGGATCTCTTTTTTTAAATTAAAATTATCTATCTAACAGAAATTATTGAAAGTGTAATTCCTAACAAATAGAAAGATAATAATAGTAATAATAACAAATAATCGCAAATGATAATAACAATAAATAGAACAATAAAAATTTTAAAAATTTAAACTGTGATTTCATATTTTTGGATCTATTATTTTATTTGATCGATGTTAGTTTCAAGTTTCAACTTAATTTAATTGTATTTTATGCGTATACATTTAAATACAAATATTTTCAAAAATACACTTTTTTTCTTTTAGTTCTAAGCAAGTTATCAAAATATCAGACTTGAATTCCTTGAAATGTGTTAAGACTAGATTACGCTGACAATGTTTTATTTAATGAAAAAATTGTTATGAAAGTCATGAAAGTTTAAGCAATGATGAAAACTTCTGTCATTATTTTTCTTATCATCTTTTATTTTTGTCAATATTTTAATAAAAGTGATATGTTCAACTGAACTTATCATTTTTTTTTTTTTTCAGGTCACACAGAATCAAAGAAATAATGCCTCAAGTCAAGAGATTTAATATTGGAATTCGTCATGCGAAAAACCATATGTGGACTTATTTCGATGGTAACAAACAAAATTCTAATATTACGTTAAGATTATAAAAAACATATATTATTTAAATTCATGGACATTATTTTATATAATTGTCTATAATATCGATAATTTAATAAAATTAAAAATAAATGAATAAATGTAAAACATACATAACCTTCAATAGACAAAAAGGCAGATAAAAAATGATCAATTTCAGAAAAGTATTTGAATAAATAAATAGTTCTCCAGGATCATTTGATAAAAAATAATCAGTCCTGGCGCCCACATTACTTTTATTACACTTAATTTCAATTCTATAAAGGGATAGCAGATTAAGGCTGAGATAACAAATACTATAATTAAACCTACCTTAAAAAGAATTCAAACTAGATATACGAACTGTTTTATTGAAAAATAATTCTTTGTGAGGGAGGATTACTGCCAATCCTACCTCAATTACACGCTTGAATATAATACCTACATTTATATTGAATTCAAGGCAGTTATTAAATTTTAAACTTGATTCCAAATTATTCGGACAATATCCACATGCAGAACTCCTCGAAATTTATCAGTCTTGATACAAATATTCAAGTATCAATCTGTACGAACTTCAAAACTCAATACTGGAATATCCGGCAGTTATTTTTGTTTTTAAATTATGCTGATATCATACATATACAAGGAACAACCTTTAAAAACCTTTGAAAACCTTAAAATACGTTATTATACAAAAAAAAAAAAAAAAAAAAAAAACACTGAAAATTTAACCTTTTTTTTTTTTTTTTTTTTTTTTTTTTAACGCATCGCTAGTAATATTTATTTCATGCCTGAGCAGTTTTCCCGAACGTGGTAAAATATATTTAAGAACTTCCAGTAATTACAGTGAATAAAAAGAATGTTATTACTTAATTATTGGTAACCTTGTATGTTTTCTATACATTATGTACATACCACAATGTGTACTTAAATATAGTCCTATATTAATAGCACACTACACAGCCTGAAAGGACGTTCTAGTACTTTCCGAGTTTAGTCCCTGTATAATCTAGTTTTTTAAGTAGCCCTGTAAACGAACGATGAACAATTTCCATTCCATAATCTATACGAAACATGCATTTTATGCATATGAAAATATATATTTCGATTTCATTGTGTTTAATATAGCCTATAAATGTTAAACTGTACCTACCGTAAATTTTGACTGTATACGTAATCAATTTGAATTCTCTTGGATGTGTCTGTACATTAACTATTTGCTTAATCTCAGCAAAAAATTTAGTGTAGCTTCCCTACACGATACGCATTTGGAAAACTGATTTAGGACTTCCTGCTACTATTTGTTATTGACATACACTATTAACAGACACACACAGAGAGAGAGACTCAAAAACCCGCAGACCAACCGCTATATCTTTCAGATTTAGTGAAACTCGAAGGGTGTAAATAGTAACGAAAACTCAATTTCGAAAATTTGACCCAAAAATAATACTTTCTTTACTATATATATGGGTAATGAGAAAGTAAAAATATTCATGTATTTGAATTACATAAGTATTTTCCTATCAAAAAACAACTTTCCAATTGCTTCTAGAACCTTTAGTATAACTTTTTTTTAAATTATTTTTTTGTATTTTATGATAAACTAAAGTACACATTAACGTTTGAAATATTTTAATAAAGGAACAATACTGTTACGAAATTGTAAATAATTGTGTTTATTTTTGTATAAATTCTTTCAAAGAGGCTTAGTAAGTTGATAAAGTGCTAATTTTGTGCATTTCTAGTCGTTTTAGCGTTGAAATAGCCTTATTTTCCCTTAAAAACGCATTAAAAAGCCCCAGTAATGCAGGTAATGGATTTGGCGCCAAATTTGGCGACTTTTTCCCACCTTGGCGATTTTTTTGGCGAGCTTGACGAGAAAATCCTTATATGGGATATACCAAATATGGAAGCTGTAAGTTGATTGGTTGACCACTTTCTAGAGTTTTCTCGAAAAATCTGGGTTCCATGGAACAAACAGCATATAAGGAGCGCTTCCTCGCCAAGGCAGTCAGTTCAGTTCAGATCTCAGCCAGCTTCGCTAGTGCTTGTATTGCTCTTGAGCCTCTTTGGGAGAGACTTGCTTCAAGTGTTATTGCTATACAGTTTGTACTGTGGATTTGCTATTGACAGCTGTTGTTTAAGCTGTGGTTACTGCATGAATTGAAGCTGATAATTGGTTTATTGACCTGTATTTTTCTGGAACTTTCTGTGAATAAATTACTGAATTTTTGTAAGTTTGGCCTTTCATTCCCGGACAACTCACGAACCCTCAAGTACGCAACATTTCTGGTGTCAGAAGCGGGATTGTCTGTGAATGGTTATAACTAGAGCTATGGAGGAACAGATGAAGAAACTTCTAGAAAGCTTAGCTACCCAGATGAATGAAATGAAAGAAGGACAAAGAGAGATGAAAGAAAGTATGGAAACCGGACAAAAAGAATTGAAAGACGGCTTAACTGAAGAAATGAAGGAAATGAAAGACAGTTTGGGTGAAGAAATTAAAGCTAATTAAGAAGAGATGAAGAAAGAACTATCATCAGTGAGAGACGACTTAGTAAACGTGAAAGAAGTGATAGTGTAAGTTATCAGACGTGGAAAACAGAATAGATGGAATAGAAGAAAAAGTTATGAAAATAGAAGAGAGTTTTGAAGAGAAAGCTATGAAGATAGAGGAAAATGATATGAAAGTAGAAAGGAATTTTGAAGAGAGATTTATGAAGATAGAAGAGAATTTCGAGGAGAAAGTCATGAAGAAAGTGGAGGAACATCTTGAGAGAAAAGTAGACGAGAAGTTGATCTCCTTGCCCCAGGAAACTGAAAAGAAAGAGAGAAGAAGCCAGAATCACGAATTTATTAAGCTATCAACCTACGATGGCAGTTCCT
The DNA here is from genome assembly GCA_963930645.1 of Salticus scenicus. Classification (NCBI taxonomy): domain Eukaryota; kingdom Metazoa; phylum Arthropoda; class Arachnida; order Araneae; family Salticidae; genus Salticus; species Salticus scenicus. The sequence goes on from OZ005648.1 coordinate 72,046,677, forward strand.
CCTGGCATGTATATAAGACGCAGTTTTCCATCGTAGCTGAAGCTAATGGCTGGGACTCTGTTGCAAAGACGGCTCATCTGGTAGGGTCGTTGCGGGGCGACGCCGCAGATATTCTGGAGACCCTTTCGAAGGAACAGCGATATGACTTCAGAGCTGTAACCCGAGCACTAGAGCTACGTTTTGGAGCGAAATGGTCCAAAGAATATAGTCGACTCCAGCTAAGGTCCCGTCGTCAGAGACCAGGGGAAAGCTTACAAGAACTGGCATCAAACATCCAGAGGCTTTCACATTTGGCTTTCTCAGACTGTTATCCTGAAACACGTAATGATCTGGCTCTAGAATATTTCATTGATGCTGTCGGAGATCCAGATATTCAAAAAGCCCTCAGACTCTCCGACGTGAAGGATGTGGAGTCAGCCTTGGTGTATGCCCTAAAGCTCGAGACAGCCCAACAAGCCTCCCACGAACATCGTCCGAACAGCACAGTAGACAAAATAAACCGTTCTCAAGATGATTTTAAAGAGATTGTGAAAATGATTGCAGAAATTAATAGAAGACTACGCATTCTTGAGAGGAAGAAAGAAGGGAAGACTCCAACAACTAAATGCTGGGGCTGTGGAAAAGACGGGCATATCAAACGAAGCTGCCCAGTAAGAACACATAGAGAAGCAACCAAGAATGTCTCTGAAGTATGCCACGCAGAAGGAGCTCTTCGGGAAAATCCAGATGCCTTCTTTCGGAAACCTCCACCTGAGTATCATAAATACAGCTCTAAAGCCAAAGATAGACCCCAAAGAATACAGCCAGTTGCTCGCAAGTTACTGCCTCAACACCATCAGAACAAGATCCCGATCAATGGAGTGGCGAAGAACTCAGACAAGCCCAGTTGGAAGATCCTGACATAAAGCCAATATTACAGCTGAAGGAGACGACCAGCAACAAACCTACCTGGCAAGACATTTCCGGATTTAGTCCCATTACGAAAAGTTATTGGGCACTTTGGGACTCTCTTCATTTCAGAAACGGCGTATTATACAGAAAGTGGGAATCTGATGATGGGAAAAGCTTAAGATGTCAGATTTTATTACCAAGATCAAAAATACCAGCTGTTTTAGAACAACTGCATAGTAGCTCTACCGGAGGCCATTTTGGGGTAATGAAGACTCTGCAGAAAGTTCGGGAACGCTTCTACTGGTGCAAGGCAAAGGAGGATGTGGAGAAATGGTGTAAATCCTGTGATGCTTGTGCGGCACGTAAAGGCCCGCAGAAACGAAGTCGAGGAAGACTGCAACGGTATAACGTGGGAGCACCATTTAAACGGATTGCAATCGACATCTTGGGTCCTTTGCCACGGACCTCCAGTAAAATAAATACATCCTCGTCGTGATGGACTATTTCACCAAGTGGCCTGAGGCATATCCCATTCCCAATCAAGAGGCATGCACGGTCGCAGAGGTCCTAGTGCAGCAATGGGTGTCAAGGTACGGCACGCCCCTACAACTTCATACCGACCAAGGTAGGAACTTTACCTCTGATGTTTTCAAAGGACTGTGTCAACTACTCGGCATAGACAAAACCCGGACTACACCCTTACATCCCCAGTCGGACGGCATGGTCGAGAGGTTCAGTCGTACCATCCTGAATAACCTCTCTCTTCTAGTAGCAAGGAACCAGCAAGATTGGGACTTGAAGTTGCCATTGTTCCTGCTGGCTTATCGAAGTGCTGTCCATGAAACCACCGGCTACACTCCAGCCCAGATGCTGTTTGGACGTGAACTTCGTCTCCCTTGTGATCTCCTGTTTGGTTGTCCACCCGATGCGCCTTCATCGCCCGAGGAGTACATCCAAGATCTCCAGGCACGGTTTGAGGACGTTCACAACTTTGCTCGGGAGCGAATTCACATTGCATCGGAGAAAATGAACACAAGGTACGATCTAAAGGCTACGCAACATGAGTTTCAGGAAGGCGAGAAGGTCTGGTTGTGGAATCCTGTTCGACGCAAAGGACTCTCTCCCAAGTTACAGTGCAACTGGGACGGACCATACACAGTCTTAAAAAGGCTGAATGATGTAGTGGTGCGGATCACTAAAACACCTTCATCAAAACCGAAGGTGGTGCACTATAATAGGCTAGCCAAGTACCACAAATAACGGTAATATTAATAATATTATAGTTTTAAAAAATTAAAGAACACGCTTTAATTTACTTTCCTTATTTTAAATAAATGTAATTTTTATTGTTCACGTTTTTTTTTTTTTTTTTCTGTCGAAAAAATAATGATAATTTTTTTGGCAACAATTAAATTAAGGAATAATATTAAATATTTTAAATAAATGTAATTTTTATTGTTCACATTTTTTTTTTTTTTTCTGTCCAAAAAATAATGATAATTTTTTTTGGCAACAATTAAATTAAGGATTAAAATTAAATGGCCAATTTATCAGTAATTAGAAGGTTTTTATTTTAACATTTTAATTAATTAAAAGAAAACTAAAACAAAATTCGAAAATCGGGCTTCGAGGTGCATCAGGAGAGGTCATTACGAACCACCATGCAAATTTTTGTAGCTCAGCCATCAGCCGTTTTCTTAAAAAGCTCTGGAAACCATACACAATGGTTTTTTGTTTGAGATATGAAGGATTTTGTGCAATCACGTTTTGCTCCCAGAGAAGTTACAAACATACATACATACAGGTGAAGCTAATATAAGCGTGTTAAAAATTAAAAATGTAAATACTGGTAAAATTTGCGCATGCGTAATGTAAATATTTGTATTTGTACATATTTGTCAATTTTGTAAATATTTCTCACTTGATTTGTATTTCTATTTTATCGTTATATGCAACTTAGTTTTTGTGTTTTAGATTGTGTAAATTTGTTTAGTTTCGCCTCTTGACCAAGGGTTGCACTGCCCGGGACGTGTAGTCCTTGGGAGGGGGGCAGTGTTACGAAATTGTAAATAATTGTGTTTATTTTTGTATAAATTCTTTCAAAGAGGCTTAGTAAGTTGATAAAGTGCGAATTTTGTGCATTTCTAGTCGTTTTAGCGTTGAAATAGCCTTATTTTCCCTTAAAAACGCATTAAAAAGCCCCAGTAATGCAGGTAATGGATTTGGCGCCAAATTTGGCGACTTTTTCTCACCTTGGCGATTTTTTTGGCGACCTTGGCGAGAAAATCCTTTTATGGGATATACCAAATATGGAAGCTGTAAGTTGATTGGTTGACCACTTTCTAGAGTTTTCTCGAAAAATCTGGGTTCCATGGAACAGCATATAAGGAGCACTTCCTCGCCAAGGCAGTCAGTTCAGTTCAGATCTCAGCCAGCTTCGCTAGTGCTTGCAGCTAGTGCTTGCTCTTGCTAGTGCTTGCTCTTGAGCCTCTTTGGGAGAGACTTGCTTCAAGTGTTATTGCTATACAGTTTGTACTGTGGATTTGCTATTGACAGCTGTTGTTTAAGCTGTGGTTACTGCTTGAATTGAAGCTGATAATTTGTTTATTGGCCTGTATTTTTCTGGAACTTTCTGTGAATAAATTACTGAATTTTTGTAAGTTTGGCCTTTCATTCCCGGACAACTCACGAACCCTCAAGTACGCAACAATACATAAAATACATTTAATTTTCGATGGTATGGATCGTTTAGTAAGCTATTAAAAGGTTTTTATGACTGATAGCGAAAAAAAATATGAAATCTATTTTTAATCAATTTTATTCCTTAATAAAGTATGTTTTGTGATAGCTTTTGTAATCATGTTTTTATATATAAATATTTAAATGTATTCATGAATATAGTTTATGAAATTGACTTTTTCTGTATTTGATAGCTGTGCGCCAGTTTGGTTTGGAAGGACGCTTGGAATACACACCTAACAACGAATCATTTATTCCTAGCACTTTCTATCAATCTATTTCTTACACCATGGACAGCTTAAGAGACGTTGTATTCCAAGTATGTATATTTTTCTAGATGATTTTAAGAGTAGGAAGTTAGACAATATTAAATTAAAAAATTTCTGGTCACTTTCTGGTGACTTCAAGAACTTAGCACTTAAATAAGCAAAGATTTTACTTCCTTCTCTGCAGATTTTAATAATGTACTCTATAAAAGATTCGAGTTGAGTTTGGCACAATAATATTAATGAAATATATTTTTTATAAATTAAACGACTAACAATATATTCAGTTTGTAATTATTATGCGAAGTAATAAGCTTATAAATTTCTTTCTTTCAATAGCTTTAAAATAAATAGCGTCTGGATCTTAAAAGGAACTCACCTTTTTGTTAAACAACATTACATGTAATAACAGGAGACTTGCCGTTGGATGATTAAAACCCGAATAAATTACTACGTCTGAAACGCCAAAAGAAAAATATTTGTGATGTTTGCACTGAAAACGGTACGCTTAAGGCTACCGAAACAGCTGTATGTATCGCAAATATTTTTCTTTTGGCGTTTCTGACGTAGTAGTTTATTCGGGTTTAAATATTACATGTATTTAAAAATACATATTTTACATATTTATATATAATTTGTAGTTATTTACAATTTAAACACACACATTTCCTTCATTTTAAAAACACACATTCTTAAAAACATATATTTTTGAAATAAATTAGGCACATGTGTTTTGTTAGCAATTATTAATCATCTTTAATTCACAGACATAACCTATAATGTGGCAAATCCAAATCCCCATTTTGTAAGTTAATTTAGAAAAAAATCATTTCAGATCCAAACAGTATTTTTTCTCCATTTTGTTATAAGAAAAGTTATATTCAGATTACAATTCAATTACGTCTTTGAAAGAATTTTTAAGTAGAAAGAAAAATGTATCGAAAATTATTCGTAAAATAATAAAGGAAAAAAATAAATAAATAAATAAAGTTATTACGCATTTGAAGAAATCTTTAGGATTAAACTTTTAAAAAATATACTTTTTGATAAAATTTGTGCAAATAAAATTACCTTTTCTCTTACAGAATTCTCTTAACATCGAAGGCTTGACTCAAGAAAAGGTTCTAAGAATGGTTACTGAATATATGGATAACTATAATATAGAAACAATTAGAAAAGATAGAGAAGAAGAAATTTTTGGCGAGGTAGTATATCATGTATTCATATATATTTAATAAATATAAGAAATACTAAATAACTGGCGACTAATTGAATAAAATATTTCAATTTTTCATGAAATTAGGAGAGAAGTAAAGAAGCATTGTATTATTTTCGTAGATTCTTTGTCGGATGGGAGAAATGTCTCATTTTCAACACGGATTGAATGAGAAAAACACGAGTATTATTCCTTCTACGAACAATACTGATGACTTTATTAACTAAATGTCATAGGTTGTATTTGTATCTTCAAACAAATACAACCTATAAGTTTTGAAAAAAAAAAAAAAAAAAACTTAAATAGGGTAAAATGGGGGTAAAGCGGTAGAATTTTTTTTTTTTTTTTTTCTCTATCTTACTCATACTCTCGACACTTTTCGCAATGTAAAAATTGACACAGTAGGGAATTAATTAATGTTTCACACTGAAATGGTTTTATAAATAAAAAAAAAAAAAAAAAAAAAAAAAAAAAAATTACCCTCAATAAAAAAAAAAAAAAAAAAACTTAAAGTGATAGCTACCTCCAATTTTCCTCACGTGGGGTAATTTGGAGGTATGACGATAAACCCTATTCATATTGATGTTAAAAATATGTTGTAAAGTAATGCTCATACATCAATGAAAACCTTTACAGGAAACATATTTTCTTTAAAAAAAAAAATTAAGACTTCAAAAATTGCGATTAAAAATAAAAATTGTCAATTCTGACCATTTTTGTTTTGTGCAGGCCTCCTCCTCAAAGGCATAAAATAAATAATTGATTCTGCTATAAGTTACAAACTAGTAGAATTGGAATAACAAAAACAACCCGCATTTCTTTTAACTCTTACAGAATTTTTATACGAAATGTATATAAATTTGACAAAATTGGATGTTTTTGGACTCAAACACACTATGTAATTTATTACTTTAAATTTAGAAAATGTACTTAAAAAATAGTTAGTACAAACTTAGGAAATAACTTAAAAATACAATGGTAGGCCATTTTTTAAACCTAATGTAAAGACACCACTGCTCGTCATCCATTAAATCTGCAGCAGTGTTCGTCACCCTCACAAAAGACATTTTAAAATAACCGTTACTTATAATCTATGGATTTGAATTTGAATCTACGGATTTGAATAGCTCGAGCTAGATTCTCCTGTTCCCAGGAAATGCCGGTTATTTCAAATCCATACATGTTAATTAACGGTTATTTAAACGTGTGTTTTGTGAAGGTGACGAACACTGGTGCAGATTTTAAGAGCGACGAGCACTGGTGTGTTTACCTTACATAATCTCTAAATTAAACATCTCAATGTTCAATTCCTTTACTTTACTTTACTGTAGTTCACGGCAGTAAGACCGATTTGTCGACAACTGAAATGATAAATGTCTAAATTAAGCATTAAGCTAAGGTATCAAAGGTCTTAAGCAAATATTTTGAAATAATTCTGAATAAAAATAAATTTAAAATAAATAATAATAATAATAAATCCATCAATTTTCCCCAAATAGGGTAATTTGGAGGTAAAATTTTCAGTCTCCCTTCCCGCACCCCTACGTACTTTTTTAATATAAAAATAATTGCGTATTAATAATTATAGCTTAGGATATCCTTTTTCTTGTGATAACATATTTCACAAAATTTTTCAAAATCTGTGTCGCCTGCATGTTTTGTTTTATAAAAATCAACAGAACTTAAGGTTTGCAATAATAATAATAATAAAGGATACAAAATTTTCATTTTTTCTATCTTTGTATGTGATAGGTACTTGAACATAAGTATTTGTATTATTATGAAATGCTTAAGGAACATTTTGGCATTAATAAAATTTATTAAATGAATTATAAAAATGATTGATTTAAAAAAAAAAAAAAAAAAAAAAAAAAACTTGATTTACTCTACCACCGATTTCCCATCCTGTACTATTTTTTAACAACTGGGAAAACACATCAAGAGAGGAATGAAACCCGAGTCTTTGGTTTAAGAAGGCAATACACAATTATTCCTTGGAAATTATTTTGTTTTTCCAAACAAAATTAGTGGGATACATTTGGTTATAATTACACCTCTATAATTATTCCAGGTTATCGAGCGATATTGGAGTTTCTCGAAATAAAAAATATCATCCGCAGGGCATTTATAGACAGAAATTTCCTATTCCTTTCAGTTCACAATTCATCGTATTCTGGAAGATGGACGCGAAATACACACAAAAGTACGTGCTAAGTTATTTTTTAACGTGTAAATAAAATAATTATAAGAAAGGATTTTGTTTACAAATTCCAAAAAAGTGATTTTAGTTCAAAAATATTCCTGCAGTGTGATTAAAACCAGAATAATTACCACAATAATATTAATCATACATCGATTAAAATTAAAGTCTGAAATTTCAATTTAGGAATAAAAATTAATGTTTTTATAAAAATACTTTTTTATTTCAAACTAGAAGTTTTTGTTGCTTCTAAATCGCTTTAAAACTGTACATTATGTTCTTGAGAGAATACCCCTAACAATAAATTATTAATGAATTACAATATTTTTTTTTTTTTAATTCATAAATCCTCACATGCATCCGTATTGTTTCGCTTTTTTTTTCTTTAATTTAAGAAAAATTCCCACTAAATTATTTTTATATTTCTTTTCTTTTTCTTTTCTTTCTTTTTTTTTCCTTAAACTTATTGTGTGTAAACAATATATGTGTTAAAACTTTAATCCAGTGATAATTATTATGTATTATGATAGGGAGAAAAGGGTATGGAATTCTTAGAACCACGCTCTGTTGAAGATATTCGACTTGTTGCATACCACAAGTTATTCTACAAGAGCTGCTATAACTACTTAGACAGTGAAACAGCTAAATCTATATGGCAAGAATGTAAGTAAAGTTTAAATTATAATTAAATTTTTATCTTTATAATTTAATACAAAGAGAAAATTAAGTTTTTATCATATATGTTTATTTATTTAAACTTATTGGTGAGAACCCTGCGTTTAATTGTGTTCTAATTATTTACAGTCCAAAGAGTCTTCGAGAAATATTTGAAGAAAAGTAGAAGCCAATATTTTGGCCATCTGGTTAAAGTGTTCCTCCCATCTACTTACCACACTATTTCTGTTGCCAAAACTCTCCCTTATCCCGTGGAATTCCAAATGAGACAACCCATTGTGTTTTCACTGCGAGTCAAAACTAATGAGAGACCTACCCCATATGAGTTTAATTTGTATTTGAAACCTAGGTAAGAAAGCGTTATTTGATACTTATTCCTCACAAAGAAATTTTTATTTTAGATTATATAGAACAATTTACACAATCTAATTTTTATGATAATCGATATCGATTTATTTTCATAACTTTTTTTTTATTATTATTTCTTCAATTGATTTTTACTAAATACAAAAATTCTGTTTTTAAAAATGCATCGATTAATATTATAAATGTGAATGTGAATAAAATGCTTAGTTGAATGAAAGGAAAATTTATGCAATCCATTAAAATTCCATAAATACAAAACTCTCTTTTATATTAGAATCCCATCAGAAATTTCCAAAAATTTTTATTTTTAAAGTTATTAACAACAACAACAAAAAAAAAAAAAAACAGAGCCTTTATGTTTAAAAAAGCTTTTCGAACACTTTGAAATTTTTTTTATTAAATTTATGATTGAATCGCCTGTAAATGTTTTCAGAAATGAACATGAAATTTCCTGAAGTCGAACAACTATAAGGTTTCATGAGCGTTTCTTCTTAATTTATTCTTCTTTCGACAATTTTTCACCGTGTTGCTCTTTTCTAACACGTACAACTATACAGAATATGATTATATTTTTATAACATTATACAGATGTATTTTTCTTCTGTCTTTGTTTTTATCACGATTCGATATACGAACTACTTTTTATGTGACAATCGTAAATATTCACTTCTAATTTTCAGATGTGATCTATTATAACTTTTATATTTCAACATGTGCTATTATATATTTGAGGTCACTACCCAGAAAGTTTTCACAAACGCATCTAAATGTCATCAAAGATTCTAATTCTCCATTTTTTAGATAAAAATTAAGTTGATCGGTTTAGAATAGTTTCTTCATCTGAATGTTCTAAAGTGTGGAAATGTTATAAAATATTTGTTGGCTTTATCGTATAAATATATTTTAGAATTTTGTACGTCACTTTTGCTCTTTTGAAAAAAAAAAAAATTACTAAATTTTATTTTAATATAAGAATCACTGACATATTTTTCAGAGAAAGAAAAATTTCTTAACAACAAAAGTCAATGTTAAGAAGCTTTATTAGTCTATTTTAACTTTCGAAAGAATTTTAACTATGCAAAATAACTTATTTTTCTTAAATATTCTATTTAAGAAAATGAATAAATTTATGAAGTAATGAAGTAAAGGTAGTTTCAAATACTTGACAAAGCTTTTTTTGAAATTGAGAAATATTAAATAGAGAAATGTTTTTTTAGGAGCGTTAAAAAACATAAATTCATAATGTTAAAAATAAGGGATTTGCGAAAGAAAATATTATGAATTTGTTCTTTTTTTTTTTTTTTTTTTTTTTTTCTTAGCAATATTTTGCAAAATCAAAACTGTATACAGCAGACAATTTTCAGGGATAAAATTGTTATAAATTTTAGGCTTCAAATTATGAATAAACAATAAACGTTTCCTTCAAACCACTTACTTAAAAAAATGTTCCCATTACTTTTTTTTAAATATTCTATAAAATATTATAAGTAAAAAAGACATTTACAGAAATCACATAAATTTTTGAGGTTTTATTAAAATTAGTCAGGAGCCTATTTAGGAAAATTTTGTCAAACGTAAAAAAAAAAAAAAAAAAAAAAAAAAAAAAAAATTCTTTATGAAATTAAACGACATTAAAACGCATCCTTTTCAAAAATCTCTAAAATTAAAGCAGACTCTTTACAGAAGTGAAATGATATGAAAAAGTTTCTTTTAAAAATTTGCACGTAAAAATTGCGTATTTCAATAAAAACTAGTATGTTGTGGTCACCACAAGACTTTCTTCTATATTTTCCTATACATATTGAATCAGTAACAATAAAAAAAAAAAAAAAAAAAAATACATCTTTTTTTTTGTTTTTGTTAAAAGTAAAAAAAATTAATAACTTTGTTTTAAATTATCACAGATTTATAGTTCAACCATTCTTCTTAAAGGTATTGACGAGATCTTTCAAAGATACCCATCTTCAAAATTTACCCCCCCCCCGGGGGGTACCTCCCCCTCAGGGGGGAAGCGAGTCCCCCACATGCACAGAAATTTTTTCCTAGTTAACAATTCATATTAATTTTACAATCACAAGTTAAAAATAACTCTCATTATGTACATTTACACGAAATTTTTTCCTATACTGCCATGTTAAAAATTTAGAAAAAATGAGATCACAGAGCCACCTGTTGAACGATTGATCCCCAAATGTAATCAGCACCAGTTTATGTCGGGGACCAACTAAATACCAAGTTTGGTTAAATTTCGTTAAAAAAAAAAAATCGATAACTTTGTTTTAAAGTATCACATATTTATAGTTCAACCATTCGTTTTAAAGGTATTGACGAGATCTTTCAAAAGATACCCATCTTCAAAATTTACCCCCCCCCGGGGGCGGTATTTCCCCCCAGGCCGGGAAGCGATGCCCCCACATGCACAGAAATTTTTTCCTAGTTAACTATTACTATTATCAATATCTCATATTAATTTTACAATCACAAGTTAAAAATAACTCTCATTATGTACATTTATACGAAATTTTGTCCTATATTCTGCCATGTTAAAAATTTAGAAAAAATGCGATCACAGCGCCACCTGTTGAGCTATTGATCTGCAAATATAATCAGCACCAGTTTATGTCGAGGACCAACTAAATACCAAATTTGGTTAAATTTCGTTAAAAAAAAAAAAAACGATTCTTTTCGTTAAAAGTAAAAAAAAAAATCGATAACTTTGTTTTAAATTATCACAGATTTATGGTTCAAATATTCGTTTTAAAGGTATTAACGAGACCTTTCGAAAGATAACTATCTTGAAACATTGCACCCCAGTAGTGGGGGGGAACCGATGCCCCCACATGCACAAAATTTTTTTCTTAGTTAACTATTACTATTATCAACGAGACTTTTCGAAAGATACCCATCTTGAATATTTACTTTCCCGGGGGGTACTTCCTCCCCAGGGGGGGCAACCGATGCCCCCAGATGCACAAAATTTTTTTCCTAGTTAACTATTACTATTATCAACGAGACCTTTCGAAAGATACCCATCTTGAATATTTACTTTCCCGGGGGGAGTACTTCCTTCACCCCAGGGGGGGGGGAACCGATGCCCCCACATGCACAAAATTTTTTTCCTAGTTAACTACTACTATTCTCAATAATTCATATTAATTTTAAAATCACAAGTTTAAAATAACTCTCATTATGCCCATTTATACGAAATTTTGTCCTATACTGCCATGTTAAAAGGTTGCATAAAATACGTTCACAGCACCACCTGTTGAGCTATTGATCCCCAAATCTAATCAGCACCAGTTTATGTCAGGGTGCAACTAAATACCAAGTTTGGTTAAATTTCATTCATTGGTTCGTGAGATACTGCTTCCACAAAAAAGTGATACAGACAGACATTTTCTAAAAACTATTAATTCGTGTTCTGGACATCCCAAAACATGTAAATCCATCAAAAAACGAAGGTCGAAAATTTTCACGAATCCAATACTTTCTCTATATTACATATAGAAGAAAGTAAAAAAAAAAAAAAAAAAAGGGGGGGGGGCATATTTCAACAACCTTATACACACATGCAGCAGAAATGCTGGTGATATGTGGATACTGAATGTACTCAAATATCTGCGAAATAATAACCCATTTCAGTAATTTGAATGATGAATAAACATTTAAACAATTAGCCGTGATTCAATTACATGTAAATTTTTTTTTGTCAGTCCGCTACAAAACGATTCCGTATTACGACAAAAGGTTTCAAATTAATAAATAATTCTGAAATCAGAAACCTTAAAGAAGACTTTTTAATGTACAGTGGCTCAAAGTCTGTCAAGTCTCAAATGTACCAGAATATGTCGATTAGCGTTGAAATGATCATGCATTTCCAATATAGTCAGCAAAAATATGACACATAGTTTAAAACGGTCATAAAAGTAAAATTGAAAATTTTATCTATTAATAAAGGAGAATTTACATAAAAATATCATTTTGTCAAATATTTGGTATCCAAGGCAGGGTAATTTAACATTCACAAAATAAAATTTCTCACAAAATTTTATTAGAATATGAATAGTTAATTTGTTTTTATCTTATGTTTGATTGAAATTTTACTTCTTCGATTATTACTTAATTGTTTATTGATTTATTCATAAATCTTTTCTAGTATTCACATGTCCAAAATTTTCACTCACCATATGAAGAATCTCGGCGACTGCAAAGAAGTGGGAGTTTATCATACCCATAAAATTTCTATGACTTATCCTTTCGAAATTAAATACGATGGAGATAAAATCCCTAACATTCTCTTTAAATATAAGCTGCCTGAAGAAACACCATACAAAGTTTTGTACTACTATACTGAATCAGGAACATACGCTGGAAAAAAAGAACTTAAAGAACTTCCCATGGCAAACAGGGTGCCAATTCGAACTCTTCCAGCACCATTTAAGGTATAAAATAGATTTAAAAAATTGCTGTATATCATTTCATACTTTAGAAAAAAAAATTAACTTTTATCGTTATATTTTTGTATTTAATCTAAATTTTTAGATTATTTAATATTTATATTTAATTATTAATATTTATATTTAATGTCAATGTTTAGAATTTATACTTATGTTTATTCAAAAAAATATGTATATGTATTTTAAGATAATAATGATTTAATTCTTTTAATATCCGTCAGGAGAAAAGTTATTATGCTAACCAAAATTTACTTTGAGTGAAAATTAATTTCCCAGTTTTGGGTTTTATGGAATATATTGATTTTACTCTCTTACTTGGTACCTTGGAATAAGACTTCATAAACTGAAAATATTAATCAATTAATCAATAATTAAGTGGAATTTTTTAAAATCATTAATCGTAATAAAACGTTTTACATGTGAATTACCAAAATGAAAGGGAATTGCATATTTCTAGTAGAAACTGTACCTATTTTATGCAGTATTTAACACAAAATCAGTTTCAATTTCTTTTTTTTTTTTTAAGGTAGGTTATTTATCTGATCATTTAGCATTTTAATAATTTTTTATTCACTCTTACAGTTTCATAGGCAAGTCAATTTAGTAGGTATTCCACGATTCAGCATTGAAGTAGAGACAGAAGACCTCAACCGATTCCACCAGAAATTGCCAAGAACTCCCACCGAAGCTTTGGATTTGGCAGTCAGGAACATTTTGAATGCTGGCTGGAGATACAAATCTGCAAACATCACATTTTTAGACGATAAAACCGTATGGCAAGGAGAGAACGAAGTAAGATCAGAGGATGCAGTCGAGCATATCATTCTTTCGCATAAAGTTCACAGATAATTTTTTAATGCATTACTCGGATGTATGACATAATTAGAGTAGAAACACAAGGAAAAATATTCCCCTCATTAAAAGTTTGTTACATATAAAAAAGTAAAGTTTAATTGCATTTCACAAAAAGTTTTGCTAAATTCGCCGATAACTTTTAAAAATGTGAAGCTTATAGAGTATATCGGCAGTATTGTTTTAAAATTTCCTTTTTCACAAGTGAAAAAAATTAAATATTTCTTTGTTTTTAATCCTTTATCGGATAATGGTAAATATCTCATACAGAAATTATCTTATGTGTGACGATATTTATAAAGTTACGATAAAATTGATTTCTATATTCAAATAAGAAATCACATGGATACGATATTAGAGATAAAACGCAATATTTCTGAAATATGCTATTGAGAATAATGATTTTAGTTTATTAACGTAATTGGTACTTAATGATGATTATTATAACATATACGAATGACTAAAAATGTTAATTTATGCAACAGCTAATTTATGTTTAAAAACATTTAAATATAATAGATAAAATGGTTGCCTGTCATATAGCATTAATGTATTTCTGAAAAAAACCTGATTTAAATTTTTAGTAAAAGAGAAACTACATGTTAAAATACATCTGCACCTTGAAGTAAAAGACACTATGTTTATTAGTTCCCCATCATACTATAGGTATGGGGAACTTAGGTAAACGTGAAAATTTTTAGTTCCCCATCATACTATAGGTATGGGGAGGTAATCATGAAAATTTTTAGTTCCCCATCATACTATAGGTATGGGGAACTTAGGTAATCGTGAAAATTTTCGACCTCTTTTTTTTGACGTTTTTACACGTTTTCAGGTGTGAGGAATCCGAAAATGACAAAATTTGTATGGTGTCTGTCATTAGGGTGTCTGTTAGTCTGTTAATCCGTTAGTTTGTTAGTCTGTGTACACGATATCTCAAGAAAAAAATGTCGCAGAGAGGTCAGATCAGTTTTAAAATATTACTTTCGACACTGGCAAGAACCCTATTCATTTGCAACATTCGAATTAAAAAACTTCGTAAGTTATTAGAAATTTACTATTTTCTTAACATGGGAGAATAGGACAAGAATTCACTTAAACGTGCATTAAATGGAAACTTTTTACTGTAAAAATGCCAGACCAGTTTTAAAATATCCGTTTTGATGCCGGTATGAACATTAGTAACTATACATATGCTACTTTGAAAATTTCGCAAGTTATTGGAAATTTACGAATTTCTTAACATGGCAGAATAGAGCAAAATTTCACATAAACGTCAATCTTGAGGGATATTTTCGTCATAAAGATGTCAAACCACTTTCGAAATTTTATTTAGGATACTGGCATGAATATCATACACTATGATTTTTCTAATTTAAAAAATTCGTAAGTTATTTGGAATTTACGATTTACTTAACATATCAGAATAAGGTAAAATTGAGCATAAACTTTCTCTTTGAGGATCATAAATACATTAGACAACTTCAAAATTACGTTTATGATATTTGTTTGAACAAGATTTAATACAAATATTCTAATAGGAAAACTTCGTAAATTATTCGTAATTTACGACTTTACCAACATAGTGAAATTGTAAATTTTTCATTTAAATATGAATTTTGAGGATTATTGCATTGGAAATAGTAGCATGAAAACTAAACAACGTAACTGACCCTGAAAAAATAAATTAATAGATTATAATAAGTAAAATATATCGAAGTGATCGGTGGATAGCCTATTAGGCGGGGATTTCATTCTGTCACTGTATCAAGCTTTGGTCAAATTCTTTTTTTTTACATGATTATAATATATCTCGCACTAGAAATTTATGAGAACATAAATATGATGGGGAACTGAGCAGAGTCCACCTATGCCAACTAGTTTTTTTTTGTGAAATAGTTAGCAACGTATCCTAGATGTGCATTTTTTGCTTTATTACATAAGTCCATTAACGGCCTTATTCACCATTAACTTCAACTCCCGGTTCAACGCCAAAACTTGAAAAGCGTCTAAAGGCAAAGTGTAGCTTTCAAAGAAAATTTGGCACGCTTCTTCTGCCATCTAGTGTCAAAGTTTTCATATAATTTTTGATTGGTTATTTTCAGCTAAAAAATCTGAAAATAACAATGCCGCTAGATGGCAGATGCAACGCGTCAAACTGTGCTAAAATGTTGAACCCTGACTTTATACGCTTTTCAAGTTTTTGTGTTCAACCGGGAGTTGAAGTTATTGGTGAATACGGCTGTTAGTCGTTAATAATGTGTTAAAGTATCATTAAGTAATTACTGCTAGTTGCAAAGAAGTGCTTAAACAGCACTAAAAGAAAAAAAAATCTGTGTGTGACAACTAGAAACTAAAATGTGGTTCTATTATTTTTACTAGTCCCATGTCCTCCTTATAAATTCTAGCTCCCTTGAATAGAGAATTCTAAATATCCTTATTAGAATTCTTGAGTATTTTCTTATATTATCGGGGCTAAACTTATTTAAAAATATCTGCAAATAAATGCGGTCATCACATAATCCTCGGTAATCAATTGAGAATTTCCAGCAATACAAAAGATTCGCGGCATTCATAATATTATTTAACTATTTGGAAAAGTATAGACTAGAAATTATCGATTATTTCGTCTATCCAGATTATTTGTTTATCTTACACGCATATATCGGAAATCTATATTTCTAGTATAGGGATTCAGGAAATGACTACTTATTCGTTATAGATTAAGGTTAATAGATTTATATATATATTTTTTTTTCTCAGTAACGCATTTAAATTTGAACAAATTAAACATTTAAAAAATAGGAGCGCCGGCCTCGTAATTTGAAGATTGCGGCCGATACTCGAGCCGACCGAAGACCGTCGTGAACACTAATGGTGGCTGGTGCACGTTAAATCTGTCGTGGCCGCAATGTCCTCCATGTTCCCATTAAAAATTATACCTCTGGGGGTCAATGAAGCGGATTTTCCCCTTCCGTGAAGGATCAAAATTGTGATGGCATGTCTCCGGACCACCTCTAGGGGTGTGTCCCAGACCGTCTCCAATTGCCCATCTGCGCAGCACTAGTGCGACTTAAAACCCAACCATTCAACCATCCATCCTTAAAAAGTATATTTTTGTGACATAGCGCCTTTTACCCTTAGATCGTAAGAGATGTGATCAAAAATGTAAAATATTAAAATTTTTGAGCAAATTAAAAAATGTCTTTTCTAAAAATTATCATTTTAAAATTAAAGATACATAAAAAGAGGATTTCGTACGAGATTTATTTACATTTTTTAAGCACTTCTTTGCATTTAAAACAAATATTTACAATTAAAAAACTTTTCTCATGTAATAATCATTTTAATTTTATTCATCGTTCTAAATACGGCCATATTTTTAATATGCGGGTGCATCAAAATTAGATAAAACATTTTTTTATAATTAGAAATGAAATGATAACAATAATAATAATTATTATTATTATTATTTAATAATAATTATTTCATTTATTAAAGTAGTACTGAATTAATATGAAATTTCAGAAATATATTTTCAATTTTCAGGCAACTTTCAAGGTTGATTATAGTCGCATCCACGTACCAAAACCAAAATTTTCAGTCTTCGATGATCTACACTCCGCCGCAGAATACGACGAAAATTCTAGAAGCTCCACTTGGCAACGACAGGCGGGTAATTACAGAAACTCTCAAAGACGTCAACAAAACTCCAGACAATCTTATGGCGATATCTTGGGCGCAGAATCATCAAAACTTAAGCAATGGGATGCCGGTTGGACAACAGATGTTCCAACCGATTTATGGAGCTCTAAGTTATCTAGACAATCTGATGACTGGGACCCAGAAAACCCACAGAGACCTGAAGACTTTACTTGGACTCAATATATGACACCAAAAGAGCGTGAAACAATAGACGAATTTATCGACAATGCGCAAGCTGCAACAGCTGTACTTATGGCTATACCACACATGAGCCACAAATTGAACATCAGTATATCAGCATCGCAATCCACTGCTTACTTATTAATGAGCTACAATCACACTTATGATAAATCACTTCAGAACCTAAAAGTTAAAGCTGTTTCAAATCGAAGAGGAGTAGTCACACCTTATGAAGTACGTATATAAATATGAAATTCTTTTTAAATATAAGTGAAATCAGAAAAACTATTAAAAAAAAAAGAGTGGGATAATATATATATATATATATATACTTATTTTCCTTAATCTATTGCTGTTTTTAAATATAGGCTTGAAATAAGAATATGCTCAACTGTTGTAAGAATTCGAAAGGAAAATTTATGTTACAATTCAGTTTATTTAATTTATTTTGTATGTATGTATGTGTGTGTGGTTCTGTTATTAGAATGCTTTTAATTGGAGTTGAATTTTATATCAGTGGCATTACAATTAAGACAATGCTGAACTTTACATTTATTGTTATACTAGCAGGCTTTGCCCGCTTCGCTGGTCACTAAATTTAAAGGAAACTCCTTTCTATATAGCTTTATAAAAATAAAATAAAATACTAAAATTGCTCAAAAGCTCGCTTCGGATCCCTGCTGCCTTCGGTAGCGATTTGGTCATCCGCTAAAACTCTGGCGCTTGTCCCTATTACCTGAGACAATGGTTTACCAATAGGCTTCCATTAAGTCCTTATTAGATAACAGTTTCGAAATAGATGGTATCGAAAAAAGTGAAGTATCCCTTTTATATTTGAATCCCAGTTACATATGAACAACACTATACGCGGTGCACATAATATTTGCTTTTACGTTATTTCTTATGTTTATTTTGTTTATCCCCGATCAACCATAAAAATGATAACAATTTCACGCTAAATATTATAATATGCTATGACCGGCTACGTCTGTTGCATGAGACAATTAATTTTTTGTGGTTATATATAATTCATGGTTTGTAAGCATGATCATAGTACCGCCTTAATATAGCTCTCTTTGGCGACTTTTGAATTTCTGTCACCATTTTAGATTTAATCCCTTGTAAAAATAAGACTTAATACCTTGTAACAATATGCTATGAGCGCTATTTCTGCCATATTTTAGACAACTAAACTTTTAATGGTTATATATATTTCCCATTAAACATATTTTTATTTTCATTTATTTATTTAAATATTGATGAAATTAGAACTTCAATTTGGTCTAGTGTTGTACAGGCTGTATACTATATGTTTGTGTTTGTGAAAGAAAATTTAAAAAAAATTCAAAACTGCAATTTTTAATCCAACTTTAAAAAAAACATGTGACTTAATCCATGTACATTGTTAGTAGCACATTTAAAAAAAAATTCCAAGCGGTTTCCATACAATCTCCTTCTCTTGCCACCTAAAATACATACATTAGTTTAAAAAATCTAATTGTCCGATCGATAAGCTGTTTAATCCGTTGGATTCACAAAAATTGCATCTTTCATTTGGTATCTTATTTGTAACGATACGACTGATATTTCTAATTTTTTTAATTTACTTTCCTCATTTTAAATAAATGTAATTTTTATCCGCGATTGTAATGAAATGCTCGCCCTCTGGTGGGCTAAGGTGAAATTGTCACACCACTGCATATCCTCATATTATGCAATCGACTTTCCATGTTGAAATGGCGGAAAAAAGAATAATAATTACACGTGGCTGTTATATTTACTAACAACTGCAGTGTTCAGAGAGCGCCATCTATCGATCATTACAAACGCGGATTGTTCACTTTTTTTTTTTTTTTTTTTTCTCTGTCGAAAAAATAATGATAATTTTTTTGGCAACAATTAAATTAAGGAATAAAATTAAATATTTTAAATAAATGTAATTTTTATTGTTCACGTTTTTTTTTTTTTTTTTTTTTCTGTCCAAAAAAATATTGATAATTTTTTTTGGCAACAATTAAATTAAGGATTAAAATTAAATGGCCAATTTATCAGTAATTGGAAGGTTTTTATTTTAACATTTTAATTAATTAAAAGAAAACTAAAACAAAATTCGAAAATCGGGCTTCGAGGTGCATCAGGGGAGGTCATTACGAACCACCATGCAAATTTTTGTAGCTCAGCCATCAGCCGTTTTCTTAAAAAGCTCTGGAAACCATACACAATGACACACACACAAACATCTTATTTTATTATATGTATAGATATAATATTAGGAAGAGCATCTGATGTCTTGCAAACATTAAATCGCATGTTCAAATCCTGTCGGTTTTTTGTGAAGCAATGTCGTTCCTCACACTATTACATTAAAAAATGTATAAAGAAGAATTTACATTTTATTTTAATCAAAAAGAAACCTGTTTAACAACAGAAAAAAAAATATACCTATAATCAAAATATATTTTATTTAAACAATCAAAATTGAAAGATTGTTATTATTTTTTTAATAAACAGCAGTGATTTTCCTCTGAATCCAAACAATCCGAAATTCTTATAAATTTCTATGCTGCTACATAAAATTTTCTAATTTACTTCATTTTTCTTTTTTAATTAATAAAAATATTTTTAAAATTTTAAAAACTGTATCATTCAACGTGTCATACTGCAAATTTCCGCAACTCTAAAAGCCCTGTCAACAACAGTCCTTTACATTTATAAACCTCTTGGCGTCATTTAAATGTTTCTTGTTATTTAGCAATGAATTAAAATGTCGTTTTTGTGTAAGTAAAGATCTTTGCGAGAAACGTCTGAGCCATTTCGGGGCTAAATGTCAAATTTCGCCAAGAGATCCTATACCAAAGCTGTTCCATTTCTTTAGCACGATTTTTCTCAATTTTATTTAAAATATAACTTTTCTTATTTTATTAATGCGAAAGGGGGAAAAAAAGGGGGGGGGACATTTTAATTGTTCTAAATATACAAAAAACATTTTTAAAAAAATGTATTGTTTCCCAATTTGATTGATTGAAATGATTAAACTTCCACTTTTGTTTTCCGACATAAAAATAAATGCAGTCAACAGCAAAAGCATACGAGCTCTAGCCAATAATTCCAATGCCAAAAAGGGACAGTTAATACTGTTTTTTTTAAATAAATCCTTGTTGAATCATGTTCTTAGACTGACTAAGAACATGACTCGACAAGGATTATTTAACAAAGCAGTATTAAGTGTATTTTTTTTAGACAGGGATTATTGCTAGCGCTCGGATACTTTTTTGCCGACTGTAAATGTCCTTTAATGTCAATAAATAAATAAATAAATAAATAAATAAAAATAAAATAGAATAAAAATAAACGTGGTTTCTTCTTTTTTTTTTTTTTTTTTTTTTTTTCAAAAATTTTAATGTTAAAATGACATTCGTATTTAATACCTTTTAAATCAATCATCCGATTGAACTAAAAAATATGGCGTTCTGCATTTTGTCCTGATTAATAAGTGTACCAATTTTATAATTCAGTGGCGTGAAGTGTATGACGTTTAAATTCTCTTTAAAAGCAACAGTCCTGTCGTATAAAAATAAAAAAATATTTTATTGAAATTGAATTTTCTGTCATGGTGTCACAATTTTTCAAAGCCTCTAGGAATAAAATTTCGGGGGGAAAAAAATTCCAAAAAACTTAAAAATATCCAAGGCTGGTTTTATTAACAACTTTAGAATGACTTTAAATGTGTACTAGTACACACACAAAAAAAGAGATAATAATTTTGTGTGATTAGGTTGAAACTTCGCTTTAGTCTCAATAGGTGGTTTTCTCAATTTTTAGAGAGACAATAAGTGTATTTGTGGCATTAATATGCCACGGTCCTCCAAAATTAAGTCAAGAAAAAAGAGTCATTTTAAAACAATAAATCTCAATCCAATAATCTTAAAAGCCGTGAATATTTTATTGAGATATCAAAAACATAAAAATATGACAAATGAGGACAAACCCAGTTCGTATCCATAAAAAAATGAATTCGTTAAAAATGATGGGGGAGGAGAGAGAGAATTTTAATTCAAGAAAATTCTACATCTTGACGTCACGGTGATCTTAGTCGAAGTGATCGGAATCCAGACCGACAACACACTTGTAAACCGCCAGATTGTGGTAACATCACCACATTCAGAAGCCAACGGCGCCAACTATTTTTTCTTTGTCTTAATGATATTCTAATAGGAATTTTTAAATCTAAAAAGACGGTTGTAAAAACAGCAACCCTAACTTGGCATATATCAGTGTGCCAAAAAAAAACGTTACAAACAGGTGCAAATAGTCATGAAATATTACGAAACTAGCGAGCTTCGCCCGCTAGCGGGTCAGTATTTTCAAATGAATCACTAAAATTAATGAATCACTAAAATTAATGAATCACTAACAGAAACTTTTAGTGTTAAGAAAAAAAAAAAAAAAAAAAATCATTTCTGATTGGGTAAAAAGTCGGGCCAGGTCTCCACTGCCTTCGGCAACGCAGTCGCGTGCGCGCGCGTATTCTTTCCCTGACCCTACGTGCCCCCTAAAAAAATCATTTCTGATCGGGTAAAAACTCGCACCGGGTGCCCACTGCCCTCGGCAGCGCAGTACAGTGCGCGCTGCGCGCGCACAACTTAAGAGATACACGCGCTGCGCACGCGTATTCCTTCCCTGAGACTTCGTGCCCCCTAAAAAAAAATCATTTCTGATCGGGAAAAAACTCGCACCGGGTCCCCACTGCCTTCGGCAGCGCAGTCCCGTTGCGCGTGCACAACTTAAGGCGTACACGCGCTGCGCGCGCGTTTTCCTTCCCTGACCCTCCGTGCCCCCTAAAAAAAAAAAATCATTTCTGATCGGGTAAAAACTCGCACCGGGTCCCCACTGCCTTCGGCAGTGCAGTCCCGTGCGCTCTGCGCGCGCACAAGTTAAGGGATACGCGCGCGGTGGACGCCTATTTCTTCTCCACCCTTTCAGGCTCTCTTAATTAACCTACGTATACCAATTTTGAACGATCTAACTCATTTGGCTGAGATGCAAAACAAAACGAACTCAGGACACCTCAAAACGTGTAAATCTGGTGAAAACTTTCGATAATTTAAAAGAACTTTAAAATATCTCTCGAATGATGTATTAAAAATAATTTAATTATAATTAGAAATTGAAATATTGAAATTTCAAAATATTACAGCGCCATAAAAGAAAATTGATTCAGGACACCTCGAAACGTGTAAATCTGGTGAAAACTTTCGATAATTTAAAAGAACTTTAAAATATCTTTCGAATGATGTATTAAAAATAATTTAATCTTAATTAGAAATTGAAATATTGAATATATTACAGTGCCATCTGGCGGTACAAATTTCTGTATTCCACTGTTCGATTCCAATTCAAAAAAAAAATTCTAATGATGTATTACTTATGAAATTATTTTAATTAGTAACTGAGATACAAAAGAAAACGAAATCAGGACACCTCAAAACGTGTAAATATGTTGAAAACTTTAAATAATATAAAAGAACTTTAAAATGTCTTTCGAATGATGTATTAAAAATAAATTAATCATAATTAGAAATTGAAATAAGCGTATTAGAATAAAATTTAATTTCCAATTAAAATGTAAATTTTTTGCAAAGTCGATGAAATTTGAACTGCAAGGCTGTCTTGTGATGTTAGTTCTTTGTACCAAGTTTAGTGTACGGCATTGAAAAACTGAAGCCTTTTCGAAATTGCAATTTTTAATCGCAGTAGCCAAACACGTGACCTCATTAAATACCAGATCATGTTTCTCTTTCCGTTCAAGGTTTTTTTTTTTTTTTTCCGCTTTCCATCAGACATCGTTCTTTTCCATGAAATGGTTGCCGTGGAAACGCCACCGAACACATTTTACGATCTGATGCAATGAAGGTCGTCTTATTCAAATGAATGCTTCAATGGCTAAAATTAAAAAATTTATAACTCATTCAGTTTTTGAAATTTTCTCTCAATCTTTTGGGAATTAAATTATGAAAGCAAGATCTATGTACAAAAAAAAAAAAAAAAAAGAAAGAAATGATTCATCTCTAAACGCTTTTGTGTTATAAAATGTTTTGCGAAAAAATCGATGTTTCGTAAAATCTAAAAATATGGATCGCTAATCCGTATTTTGTAAAAATGTTTATATGGTTCGAAAGAGGATTATATGGCCTTTCTTTATATACCAGCTGTTAAGAAATGGAAGATTTACTCGGTCGAACAGGGCGTTTCTATCGCGAAAAAGAGAAATTTTCGACCCTTTTTAAAACTTTTTTTAAAAATATAAAAAATCCGTATTTAAAAAAAAAAAAAAAAAAAAAAAAAAAAAAAAATTGTACCGTAAGAATCGGTAATAAATGCTCTTTCTGCTGTTTGAGGTGTATTTCGATATCTCGAACCGTTGGAGCAGGATCGCTTTACAAAAACCCACGAAATTTCCTCTTTCTAGTTCTTCTTTTGAGGTAAACGGTCCCGGTCGAAAATGATGAACGCATGCCATTTTGAATCGTTTTTTCGTTAGACAATGGTCGACATTTTAATTAATATCTCCGCTAATTAGGGTCGCATCGTTTAGCAAATTAGATAACCCAGATCTGCGATAAATTCTCTGTCCATCGGTACCTGTTCGATTTCCGTGCGACCGTTAGCGGCCGAGCTTTTGCTGCGTCAAGCCGTTTCTCACAGACAAACAGACAGACACACACACACACACGCGTACAGATTTTAATAATATAAGGAGATTCTAGAGACTTGATGTCTAAATTATGGGTCATTAGTTTATTTTAAACTGCAATTAAATACCTTATATGTATATAGAGTAAAACAAAACAATAGAAATATAACGGAAATTGCCTAATGGAACTTTTACAGCTTTAAATGTAAATAGATTTATTGCGAAACGCAGTGAAATAGAAATAACAAAATAATTACTTTCAGGGAGAATAAAATTAAAGTGCGTATAAGATCCCTAATATATATATTGCATTATGCTGAAAAGGAGATCAATGGATTTATTACTGAATTCATTCTTAAAACCACAAAATATTATGTATTTTAATTTCCAACTAAGAATTTAATAAATTTGAAATAAAACTGAAATATATAAAGAGGATTATTAAAAGTTAATAAATTTTAATTGTGAATAAATAGATATTTAATAAATGTGTGAAATAAATTTGATGAAATAAAAGCATATGGGAGTAACTTCGCTCACAGTATTCTATCAAATTTATTTTTTTTTACTTACATTTTCATACTAAATAAATAATTTAATATTAACTAAAAAATTTCCTTAAAATTTATTTTGTTAGAAAATACAATTTTTATAGAAGGGGAGGAATTGCTCCCACAATGGTCTAGGTAATTTATTTCATTCGAAACAAAAAATTGAAAAAAAGAAAAAAAAAAAAAAAAAAAAAAACTAAAATCTATATGTTAAGAAAACATGTAAATATTAAAATAGGGGAGATTGGTAATGAATAGGACATTTTTTCCATTTTATTATTTATAATTTATTCTTTTACGAGATTTTTTTCAACTGCTCAGGATATATTGATTATGTATTTGGCTACATAATACAAAAATTAAATTATGGATAAAAATCCCCAGTAAAGAGTAATAATTAAAAACAATAATAATATTGAATGAGTCTAGTTGTCCCATCAATTCCCACCTATAGGGTTGAATGGGTCACTGGTGGTAATGAACGGGACCCTTCTTTAAAATGAAGAAAACATCTAGGAAATGTTTTATTTATGTGATAAATACTGTCAGGAATTAGAAACAAAAGAATATTATGCTAATAGCTTAACAAAAAAAAAGTTATGAAACAAAACTACTCTATGTTGAATGAAATGCCAAAGGTAAAACTTGTTACTCTGCAATCTTTTAGAAAAATTTTAAGTTTTAAAATAACTTTCTCCACCTGACATTCATCGATATCACTAATGTCATCTGCAGCAAATTTAACTCTGAATTCTTCAAATGATTTGCCCAAAACTTGAGCAGCAAAAATATTTTTGCATGTTTCTTGAACTGGCTTTCGTAGGAAACTAATATTGAGCTATCAACTATTATTTCACTTTTATCCTTTTTGAAGCTTTCAGTTATTAAATTCTGTACAAGAGATAAACTGCTTACTTCTTGAGTTCTCAAAGTTAATGATGGATTTCTTCTCATAAAACCTCTTAGCCAATCTATTCCAGTTCATGCTTATCTTCCCATGCTTTCGGAATGATTTTGTTCATTGTGTTTGCATACTTATATGCAAGCTTTCATGTTTGTATGGTTGACAAAACATAATTCATTTTGGAAGCGGCTATCAAGTATTAGTTTAGAAAGGTTTCTTATTTCAATGTAAAAAATCTTCATCTTCTGTACCAGCATTTTATTCATATTTTAAGAATTCTTTTTCTACCTACATTTCTTCAATTATTTGCTTTTGAAGGGAAGATTTTTAAATATTACATTCCTTTGTAGTAGCTCTGATTGAATGAACACTGAAAACAAAACACGTGACCGCATCTTGCATTACTTCAGAAGAAACTCTTGTTTTTTGAGTTTTTGGTTTAAATGTACGACCCATTTGCTAGGTAAACAAGAATCTAATGAATAAAGTAACTAATCTTTTTTGCAATAATTATACTAAAATTTCAGTAAAATTTAGTAAAATTTAAGTAATAATTAACTTTAATAAAATTTAATTATTTCTAAAATTTCAAAAAGAAAATTATTTGAATATTATCAATCTGTTCAGCACATTAACTTGTGTAACTACTTTTGCTGCAAACTACTTTTAAAAACAAGACTAAAACTTTCTTTGAGAAATCATTCAATTTTTACTTTCTCTATCCCATAAGGTAGAGAAAGTATTCCTTTGGGGTCAAATTTTCAAAATTGAATTTTTGATCTATTTACATGTTTTGAGATCCCCTGAATCCGAAAATCATGTTTTTAGCGGTTGGTATGTTTGTGTGTGTGCGTGTCTGTGTGCGTGTCTGCCTGTGTGTTTTCTGTTATCAGCATATCTCTAAAACAAATTATAGCAGAAAGTCCAAATTTAGTATTCTAAATGTGTATGATATAGGGATGCTACACTAAACTTTTCGTTGAGATCAAGAAAATGGTTCGTGTACAGGGACACCCAAGAGAATTCATATACATTACGTTTATGGGGAAAATTGCATGTAAGCAGAGTTTAACATCTATAGACTACACTAAAACAAACCAAATGAAAAGAATATATATTTTTTATATACGTAAAAATATGTTTCGCGTTGAATATGATATAAAAATCGTTTACTGTTCATTTACAGGGCTACACAAAAGAATTAGATTACAGTACGACAATACTTGAATATTGATGGAGGTGTACTTCAGGTTGTGCCGTGTGTTATTAATATAGGATTATATTTATGTTCATCATGTGATGTGTACATAACTTTTAGAAGATATACAGGGCTGCCAATATTTAAGCCATAAGATTCTTCTTTTATTTCTAAGTGGAAGTGCTTCGCTATAATATTTTACCATGTCCAGGAAAGCTGCTCATCAGGAATTGAAATTAATTCCTCATAGCTATATGGTAAATAATGTATTTTTTAAATCTTCATTGCTCTGTTTTTTGTATATTTAGATGTTTTGAGGCTTCCTGAATACCGAAGTCATGTTTTTAACGTTTGACCTTTGTCTGTGTCTGTTAGAATAAATTAAAAACAAATAATTTTAGTCAATACAAATGTTGTATTTTGAAGATAACGTGCTTGTTACTAGAAAAGCTTGATCAAGATTCATAAATTTCAAGGAATGTTGTTGTGAAATCTGTCTCAATAATTTTAAATGAACTTTTGAATTTAATATCAGATTCGAATTCTATATAAATGTAGGTACAGTAGTAAAACGGGGAGTTAAGGGTCGGCGGTAGCCTGCCTCACACACAATTACTTGTGAAATAAAGCAGCTCTGAAGCCTCATTTGAATTGGTTTAACATAGGTTTGCATAACGGTACTTGTTATCTTAACCCTTAATCTCCAAACTTTACTTATAGTATTAAATTTCAGGGTAAGAGAAAGTCGTGTGAGTGACACACGTGATTATAAATCTGAAATTAATTGAACAATCACAATTGGTTTTAACTATAATAACTTATTTTATAGCATGCTTAAAAAAATAAAATGATGGGAAAAAATAAAATACCAAAGCTTTCCCAGAAAATAAATTTTAATATCATTTATTATTTTAAAATAACTTGCTGCATATGAAGTTTAGAAAAAATTAACTACAAAAAATAACCTAAATTTTCAATAACTTCCTCGTTCTTTATTTCAAATAATTTGGAAAAAATACTAAATTTGTACAGAAAAAGGAAAAAATAATGTGTCCCATTCGTTACCATGATCTGTGTCCTATTCAACCCCAATCATGCTTTTAAAACATAATTGTATTTTTCTTAATAATAGTGTTAAAATTTAATCTAAATGCACCTTGGAAATGGATAACTGATAAGCAAATTATGCATAACAATCAGAATAATTATGGATTAGTGAGTAGTTTTTCTTTTTCTTTCTTTCTTTTCTTTCGTTTTTTTTTTTTTTTTTTTTTTTTTTTAAATAGTTGTTTTAGAAAAAAAAAGGAAAACAACATACTTTTCAAGCAGATTTTTGTACTTTGTGTTCTCAGAAGAAAATGACTCAACTCAAAATAGCAAAAATTTTGTCAATTTACTTGGATGACTAGCTTCGTTTATTAGTGCCAAAACTAAATATTTTATCAAAGTACTTTTATAGAAACTACTAGTGACCTATTCAACCCCATGTCCCATTCATTACCACTCTCCCCTACATTTGATTTTGTATGAAAAGTATTATATTAAAATGCTTGTAATAAATTCTTCATTAGCAGTACTTAGCTATAACCCTTAGTAATGCAAAAGGTTTCTAATCTGTATTAAACGATTTTTAAAAATGAAAAGAAATTTATTGGGATTTTATTGTAATAATTAGGTAATTAAAAAAAAAAACTATCTTTGAAATTTTTATGTGCTTTTCTTTTAAATATACTTACCGTAGTTAGGAATAGTTTATTTATTTTGGATAACGGAAATAAATGGATAACTTTTGGGAAAGGAAAAGGGTATATATATATATATGTGTGTGTGTGTGTGTGTGTGTGTGTGTGTGTGTGTGTGTGTGTGTTATTAGAAATATTTTGTTTCGTAAATAAATTTTCTACAAATAATAATAGTAACAGTAATAAATAAATAATATACTATTTATATTTTGAGAATAAGTTTTAAGCTTTTTTTTTCTTTTTTAGGTAGAGATTGATCACATTGTAGGATATTTCAAGACACCAGATATATTTAACTATAATCACGGTTATGGTGATCAGTATGCTGGATTTAGAACAGCAATCACATGGCCAAAAGGTGGTGAATCCCAGTGCCCGTTTGAGAAAATAGAAGGCGCCATGAGTGTAAGTATATGTCAGCCCCCCCCCCTCCACCCTTTTTTTTTTTTTACTGATATACATACATATATATATATATATATATATATATATATATATATACTTTTACTTTTTCTTATGGAGCATGTTCGTAAAAAACTTGTTTTTCTATTATAATTCACCTTATTCAAATAATTGTAAACTTTTCTGATAGATTTTCTTTAATCACAATTTGCAAAGACCGTTTTTTTTCCTTTTTTAGCTGTGAAAAAAAAAAAGACACCTATTCATTTATTGGATTAACTTATAAATTTCGTATGTTTTTTTTTTTTTTTTTTTTTTTTTCGTATATGTATAATATTTTAGTAGTATTATATTATATGTTTCCTGAAAAAAAAATGTTATAATAGGCTATTTGAAAATGATATATCAATATATTTAAAAAATATGCTAATTTATAATTATGCCTCTCAACATTATAATTAAAATTCAGTAAAATTGTTAGTACTCACTGCTTTTTCTATATCCCTTTATTTTTAGAATAATTATTATTTATAAGAGTAATTACGGTTAAATAAGAAGTAAAATACTCCAAAAAAGTGTGGTGTGAATCAAAAGGCGGGTACTAACAATTTTACGAAACATTAATTAGGATGTTGGCAGGAATGAAGTATATATAAGAATTGCCCAGTGGTCAAAACTTGACCAAAATTTTTAAGAAAGCATTAAATAATAAATACAGAAATTCAAAATTGTGTATAAACTATATATTTATTAATTTTAAAAAGAAAAATATATCCCTATTGGCCTATTTATTCGCATTAAGATGCATATCTTTATTGACTTCTGCATCAATTTGCCTCTAAGTCCGATCGATTAAAGTTCTTCTTCCGGGCCTTTCAGTAATAAAAAACACTGTTTGTTTTTTAAAAGAAAGTCAACAATTTCAAAACAAAAATCATACTCACTTCTGTTGCCAGATAAATAAGATATAAATAAAATATTCAATCCACGTATGTTGCAAATGATAAAAGAACGCTAGATTAAAGTAAAGAGTAAGTATTCTACGTTGCATTATGTTTAAGGATTTAAAAAAAAAAAAAAAAAAAAAAAAAAAAAAAAAAAAAAATCCGAACAATAAATAAAATCCTGAAGTTTTTACAACTTCAGGAGTTTGAAATACAGAAGTTTACGTGAATAAAATGAATAAAGATTATAAAAACGAGTGTTTTTGTATGTCGCCTTGACATCATATAAGATTGTTTTTTTCTATAACTCACATTAACCATACATTTAGAAAAATATAACCTTTAAGGCCAAAAACGTACGACAAATTTTATGTTTGTGTATTAATATATAGAAAATAACCATTTCTAAGAAACGCAGACGATTGAAATAAAAGGAATTTTTAATGCAAAAGATTACATATATAGAGGGAAAATGGTAATAAAAATAAAGGTAATAATGTCTCTTTAACATATCGTAAAAAAAAAAAAAACTTTTTTTTTCTCAAATATACATTAACCATATATTTTGAATACCACTTTTAATCCCATATTCTTAAAATTAATATGTTAAAAACTTACGTTAAATTTCATGTTTGTGTATTAATATATACATAAAAGGGTAAATTCCAGTAGTGGTATACGTAATCAATACGACTTTTTTTTTTTTTTTTTTTTTTTTTTTTTATTAAAATATAAAAAATTTAAGGAATGTCATTAATTATGGATAATTTAAGTTTCTGATCGCACAAATTGAATAATAATAAATCAAATATAAATCTAATTACTCTTTTGTAAGTCTTGTTGCCATTTAAAAAATGTTTAAAAAGTAAAATAGGACAGAATTAAGGGATTGATTTATAAATGCAGTACTTGATTTCATCAAACGTAACAAATTCCTAAAATTTTAAAGTCGATCATTAAAATATACATTGATATTAGAAGTGTGCTAATATTTTTTTATTTTCTATACAGGGTATAATGATGTACATGTCTAACCAAGAAGTATTAGAAAAGTTGATGGATACACACAGTCTTCCAGAAAAACACTTCTTGCCTGAAACACATGAAGAGTGTCTGAGAGATGTCCGAGATGGAAAGCCATTGTCTACTAATTGCGTGAAAGCCATTCGAGAATACTCTGCTTATAATAAGATGCTGTTTTTCATCCAATGGGACGAGGTAACAGATTTGTTTAAAAATATCAATTGATAATTTTCTCTATTAAAATATGGCAATGAAAGATATAAAGTCCCTAGCATACTTAAAAAAAATATTTAATGGTTTTGAAATGTTACAAATTTTCATCGGAAAAATATTTCATTAACGTCATTATTATATTTAATTATTTAGCTTCTATCAAACATAATATCCATTAATTTTAATCTATGATCTTGTGCTAAAATCGTTTACTAAAATGTTATTTTGTCTGATAGTAAGTATATTTTTAACATCAGTTAGACATAAATATGCACATAAGATTATACCAGTTTGAAAACCATAAAAAACTAGAAAAAATATTTTTAAACATAATTTAATTTTGAAATTAAATGAAAAGGCAAAATGTTTTTCGTTTTTAATATGTTTTACAATTTTTTGAAAACGTATTTGTTCTGTAACTTACAAGACATTGATTAGAGGTTGAATCCTGTGGATTCTTAAACTTCTAAATTAATGCATCATTACATTATGCACGATATATAATGTTTGAACTAAATAAAAAAGTATCATACAAAAACTTTTGATTAATATCAGCTTCAAACTTTGAATTTTAGACTCTTCCAGAGAACTTCACTCGCATTGCTCGAGAAGCAGACGTGTTCTTGAAGCATCATTTCTATGAACATTTGCACATTGAAGCAGATAATAATGAACCCAACAGAGTCGATATTGAAATTGACTACATCGACAAACTTATTGACGAGCCAGTAGCTAACTGGATAATCAAGAAACCGTCTGAAACAGTTACACTACATCAAATTCCCATTGTAAAGGTTCAACCCTTTTCGAGTGTATATCCAGTGCATGAAGCTTTCCTGTTGAAAATGACGAATAATTCATATCCAGGTAAGACTTTTTAGATAAATTTATCCCGTGTTAATTGAGCTATTTAGAAAAACTTACTATGAATTTAAATTTTCTAATTTATGTAAACTATTCTAAATTTATTTTCAGATTCTTCTAAATTATTTTTCTAAATTATTTTTTCTTCCAGATTTGCTCTCTGGAGTTAAATACGTGCATTTTTATATTCTAACTTACTATTTTTTTTATGTAAACAATTCTAAATTTATAGTAACTTATCAATATTTGATTTCAAACTTTTAAAATAAAACATTTTTTTTTGTATTATCTCTATTAATTAGAGCAATCTCAAAATTATTAAAAAAAAAGAAGAAGAAAAAAATATATACTTAATCATGCTATAAATTATGTTACACTATAATATGTCTTTAAAAAATTACCAACACAAGATTTTTATTATTATTTTTTTTTTAATTACAACCTTTTATAAGTTAAAACAAAAATGGAATTATTCAAAATGTGCCTTTTTTGCTTCGACACAAGCTTTGAGCCTCCGGGGCCAATCATATATTGTAGTACGCACCACTTCTTGTGGGAATTGTCCACTGCTTTTACCAAATCAGATTTTAGGCTCTCCAAATTGGTGTGTCCTCTGCGGCAAGCCCTCCCCTCAAGGTGAGACCACAGTCGATAATCCAGGGGGTTTAAATCTGGGCTTCCTGAAGGCCAATCTGAAGCCTTAATGAACTCTTGAACATTCATTGCCAACCACTGTTGAGTCGCCCGAGCTTTGTGTGCAGGAGCCGAGTCCTGCTGGAAGACCCAAAGTTTTCCGGCAAAGAGGGTTCCACTCAAGAGTTTCACTACTTGTTCTAAAACATCTTCTTGATAGTTTTTGGCTCAAGTTTAAACCTCTTGTTCACAGAAATAGAGTTTTGTGGTGCCATCAAACCTGAATCCCCACCACACAATCAATGAGGTTGGATGATGGCCACGTTCAATTCTCCCAATTTTTTCCTGAGCTTCCAAAGGGTTGTGAGCATAAACTTTGTCGTTCTGGCGGTTAAAGTTTTCTTCGATGTTGAAAATATTTTCATATGAGAACAAGATGCTGCAGTGGAGATCATTAGCGTACCGGCTCAGGAGAACCTTGGCTCTTTCAGCCCTAATTTTTTTTAGGGACTCTGTAAGTCTTCGTCCAGTCTTTCTACGATATGCACTTATCTTAAGATCTTCTTTAATTAACCTGGACATGGATCTTGGCGAAATATTCATCTCCCGGGACATGATTTTCTGTTTTCGGAGTGGATTTCTCCGAATTCGATTTTCCACA
Source organism: Salticus scenicus (assembly GCA_963930645.1). Classification (NCBI taxonomy): domain Eukaryota; kingdom Metazoa; phylum Arthropoda; class Arachnida; order Araneae; family Salticidae; genus Salticus; species Salticus scenicus. Next base: position 72,080,053 of record OZ005648.1, read on the forward strand.
GCTTTGATGGCATTTTTCGTCCTCACAGACCTGGAACGAGCTGATCGGGGCCTATCCTTGACAGAATGGGTTGCTCTTAAACGGGTAATGGCGCACCACACAAACATACGGTTTATACCCGAAGATTTAAGCAACTTGAAAATCTCAGAGTTGGATTTACCTGCCTTGTGAAGAGCAATAACTGCATGACGGTTCTGTTCAATGTCACGCTCTATTTTCCTGCAATGAAAGATGGACAAGAAATGAGTGACATTTTAAAGCTATATATCAAACATAAACACTGGGCAAAGGACAGGTTTCTGCGGGCTCTTGTTTGTTTTCATTTATAAATATAAAAGTTCTAGCAGAACTTATGGGAAGACTAAGTACATATATATATTCAGGAAATTTTTATTTAAGATTTTTTTTTTTTTTAGAAAATATTTAGAATTAATGGAAGTAATATTTTATTTCTTTGTTATAGAATATATAAAAAAAATATTGTTTCCTTTAAAAAGAAGGTGTACTTACTTCTTTTCTTATGACTCTTTTGAGTCTGAATTATAATTTTCTTTTTTTCTTTTATTTTCTTTCTTTCTTTCTTCTTTCTTCTTCCATTTTTTTTTTTTTTTTTTTTTAAGTACATATTAAATAGTATGACCTTATTAAAAAGACATATTTCAATCCGGTGATTTAAAATTCAATACTTTGTTGGTTATTTTCAATATGTTCGTTTCAATGTATTCAAAGTTACTAAAAAATGAATGTAAATGTATGTAAACTAAAATTTCTTCTGTAAATTCAAAATTAATGTGAAATTTAAAAGAAAATAATTTAAATGCAAAAAATTTCTCTTTTCAAGTTATACGAAACGCAAAACTTTTCAGTGTATGAAATAATCTTGTATACAAGAGAGATTTCTTGCCACCATTAATGGCTTTACTGAAGAATATACGTCCACTACAAAAAGTAAAGAAAAAAAAATGTTTTTTGCTAAACCAGTATTTTGTTAAAATTGCGTATTATTCGGCAGCATACACACTCTACCAGCATCATACATATTGTATTACATTCGTGTCTAAAGAATACATATAAAATAATAATTTAGCCATTAAATTTAATCGAAAAAATAAACTTAACCTCTATTTTTAAATTGTCAAAGGCCTTTTCTCATTTATGATACCTATGTATAAAAATGATGCTAAAAGTGGTACATCCAATCAATTTCAATGAAACTTTTTCACTAATATTTTATCATTTATAGTGGAATTTGTGAGCCTTTTAATTTCCAAAATGTCAGTGCAGGCCTGCCTGTTGAGATTCAAAAAGATTTTGGGTTCCGTCTGTGTATCTGTCATTCTGCTTGTCTGTCTGTCGCGCGATAGCGGCCGCAATATTCACGCTATTGACTTGCAATTTGGTACACGGGTTCATGAGCCCCACGGAATAAGATGTATAGTTTTGGTGTGTATTCCATCTGCAGTTCGTAAACATGGACACGCCAAACTTTATTTTATCAATATGCCCTTCGGGAAGAATTTGTATGTACCATGAAAACGGCGCAAAAATCACGCCACTGAGTTGAATTTGATACACATATTCATGAGCCCAACAGAATTAGCTGTATAGTTTTGGGTGTGTATTCCATTTGTAGTTCATGTACAGGAACACGCCAAACTTTTTCTTATCATTACGGCCTATGTGAAGAATTTGTATGTACCGCGATAGTGACCGAAAAAAAATTTCGCTATTGACTTGCAATTTGGTACACACATTTATGAGCCACGCGGAATTTTAGTTGTGTAGCTTCGGGTGTGTAGCTCGTGCACAGGGACTCACCAAATTTTTCCTTATCATTAGGGCCTATTGCCAGAATTTCTATGTACCGCAATAGCGGCCGTAAAAATCTTCCGGTTTCTTGCAAATTGGCACACACGTTTAGGCTCAGTATAGAAATTGCTATATATATTTTTTATGTCTATATTTTTTAAGGATTGTGTACAGGAACACGTCAAAATTCTTATCATTATGGCATATTGGGTGAATTTCCTTTAAACGTATTTTAAGACCATTACTTTGCAGTCAACAAAATGAAATTAGAGTACATTACTGAGATGCTTAAACTTATGTTTTCTGCAGAAAATATGTGCTTTTAGGATTCCTAATTAATGTACAGGACCATACAAAATTGTTCTGACAATGCAACGTAATCAGCCAAATTATATCAAATTTCTAACAATTATTCATGAAAAATAAGCTGAATAGTTTTTAATGGTGCATACAATGTTTATGGTTCGTTTACGGAGACACAAAAAAGAATTTCGTAACATTAGAGCCTACGAACAAATTTTATTTAAACGCACTTTAATAAGTTTATGCTGCATTCAACATAATTGAATTAACATACATTATAAAGAAGCTTAAAAGAATATTTACTCTAGAAAAAGGATATGTATAGACTAAATAAATTATTCATGGGACCTCACAAAAGGACTCCGATGACTTACTGTAATCATCCAAATCATGTAAAACTAGGTTGAAATATTAATGAGTTATAATTAATTAAATAGGTGTATTCTTTTTAGTGTATATAATTACTGTGGCTCCTTTTCTATGGTACATAAAAGAATTTCGTACTATTACTGTCTATAGTCGGTATTTCTTAAGAGTGTATTTTAACATGGTTGAATCTCGTTAAATATAATGAAATTTTATTAGATTTTTAAAAGAATGCTTTTCAGTGGAGAAGTGTGGGCATAGACTTAATAACAGATTTACAGGGCTTACACAAAATAATTCCGATATGTTATGTAATCATTTTGCATGAAATTTGGTACAAGTATTTGTGAATTACAGGGAATTAATACAAGACAATCAGTTTTTAGGAATATATTTATACTAGCTGAAACCCGTCGAATTCGACGATCACTTTATTGACTGTAATGTTTCAAAAATCATCGTATCATTATAAATGTATTTCAAGTTAAAACATGTAATATAATTTACGACATTTCACTTAGAAAAAAAAATGAAATTCGGAAAAATACTTATAAATAGAAATACTATATATGACATCACTTTTAACAAAGTACTGTCAATGTGACGTCAAACTGACTCCAAATAAACAGTTGCTATCTTTTATTTTCTATTCCGTTAAATACTACATGTTAGCTGACCCGACCGACGTTGTTCGGGACTATGGTAATAACCTTAAATGAACCTTAAATTTGTATGGTTTTACATTTTTAATTCGATTTTGTTTGAATTTCTATTTTTAAATAAAAGCATCGCAAAAAAATAATCAGCTATAACAAAAAAAATTACCTTGAACCGAACGAAACTCTGCCTTGTGACCCCGGGGACTTCGGCAGCGCATAACATAAAAATATTCCCAAAAATTAATCTGGAGCCAAATGAACACCCTCGATGTTGCCCGGGCCCATGATACCTTAAATGAACCTTAAATTTGTATGATTTTATACCTTTAATTTTATTTTGTTTGAATTTCTCTTTTTAAATAATAACATCACGAAAAAAATGATTAGCTGTAACAAAAAAAAAAAAAAAAACATGGAACCGAACGAAACTCTGCCTTGTGACCCCGGTGCCTGCGGCAACGCATACGCAGGCCGCTAATAACATAAAAAAAATTCCAAAAAATTAACCTGGAACCGAACGAACTCGCCCGGTAATGCCTGGGCCCATGATAATAAACTTAAATGAATCTTAAATATGTATGGTTTTATATCTTTAACTCGATTTTGTTTGAATTTCTATTTTTAAATGAAAGCATCATAAAAAAAAAAGATAATCATCTGTAACAAAACAAAATTACCTCAAACAGAATGGTACTCGGGCTCGTGACCCGGTGCCTGCGGCAGCGTATATGCAGCCCGCTAATAACATGAAAAAATTCTCAAAAATTAATCTTGAACCGAACGAACCTCTGAATCGTGTTACCGCTGCCTGTGGCAGCGGCACCATATAGCAGGCATGCTCCGCACGCGCTGCAAAATCCACTTTCCTCCACCAGGGGGCGCAGTATGTTGTATACGAACATCACCAATTTCCTTGAATTTCCAAGACCTTTCATATAAGGTGCCACATGGTGGTGTCAACTGCAAAGTCCTTCAGTTGCACTTTCCACCGCCAGGAGACACAGCGTGTTCTATACGAACAACACCAACGGTCAGGAAATACCAAGGCCTTTAAAATAAGGTGTAACATGATAGGGTCTACTGTAAAATCACCTAGTTCCATTTTTAACCACCAGGGGGCGCACTATATTTTATACAAACATTCCCAATGAACATGAAATTTTAAGACCTTTATCACCAATCGTCTTGAATTTCCAAGACCTTTCAAATAAGGTGCCACATGGTGGTGTCAACTGCAAAATCCTTTAGTTGCACTTTCCTCCGCCAGGGGGTGCAGTGTGTTCTGTACGAACATCACCAACGGGCAGGAAATACCAAGACCTTTAAAATAAGATGTAACATGATAGGGTCTGCAGCAAAATCACCTAGTTCCATTTTTCATCACCAGGGGTCGCACTATATTGTATGCAAACATCTCCAATCAACATGAATTTTCAAGACCTTTAAAATGAGGGGCTACATGTGTGGGTGTAGAACGGATTTCCCTCTCAAACTAATTTACTCCCTTCCCCCCCCCCCCTCCAAATCTAATTTCCCCCTTCCCCCCCCTTTAAAATCGAAAATTCCAAATTCGCAGAAAGAGATTTTTTAGTATTCGACTCTAGTCCCCATATGTACAATTTCTTCACCGTGAAGTAATTTGAAGCTTAGTTAAGCTCGTAAACGTGTTTTTAACCCGAAACGGGTGGGAAACCGTTCGACTTTTTTTTTTTTTTTTTCTCTTCTCATAGCACATCTACAGACCAAGACCTTTTATTAGACACCTCAACCAAATTTTTACACCGAGTAGTTCTCTCAATATAGTGGAGACAGACAAAAACATGTTTCAAATTAATATATAGATACATACACATAGAGAGAGATAGTTATAGAACGAGAGATACTGCGGGGGGGGGGGGGGTGATGTAGCAGCAGCCCCCCTCAGGAACTTTTCTGTTTATATAGCAAACCAATAGAATCAATTTATATATATTATATAATAAGGAATAAATAAAAATGATCTGTTGAATAATGTGTAATGCAAATAGGACGTTGAGGCTCTTGATCTACAGATCCACTAGATTGTACTCTATCGGACTTGCGACAAAAATGCTTTAATTAAAACATTTATCCAAAATTAGATATAATAACTGAAAATGTGATCAAATTTTTGTGCTAAGATTGCATTACATTTTGTTAACTTTAGTGATTCCAACCCTAATTGGTTTTTAAGCGTTTTTTTTCTTCTGTAGCTCAATGTATGTTATCAGAAAAATATGTACAAACCTACGATTTGGTAACATACCCCTTTAATCCTATGGACTGCCAATATGTTCTCTCTGCCCACTGCATAAAAGAAAAGAACTTTGCAATTATACTTCACAAGAAAGGACAAGAGAAGGTAATATTTCGATAAACTTCTAAATGTATTATAGATTTCTTTTGCATGCATCATTTCTTTTGTATGCAGTAAGTAAAATTTGAAATTAAAACTTAGAATATAAGAAAGGAAACCAAAACGAGCGACGTGCTTTTAAATAATACAAAATTATAGTTATAAAACTTAAAACTGATACGAAAGTTGTTTGCTTCCCGCAACATTTCTGATTTATCATATTTCATTTGAGAATTCATTAAATGCAATATAATTGTTGCAGCCAATACGGTCTTAGGCAAAGAGTGCTCATATGATTCTATGACACATATTACTAAAATTAGATTTAATTAAATATTTTGAGAATATTTGATTGATTAATTTACTTGATTATGCGTCCAACTGCATTAAATTTTATAAAAATTGTGAAACAATGGAAATAAAAATGATATGAAATGAATTATAAACTGCGCTTCCCTTAAGGCATGATTTATAATTGCTCTACTTCAAATTATCTTACAGAAAATCGACCGTCATTCTAGCAATTATTTTCTCTCTTTCTTTATTTTATTAATTTATGAACATATGATCAGATTTATTTATTCATAAAAATATCAAAAACATATTGTGCGAGTTTGTTGTATTTAGATATAGTAATTTAAAATGCATATCACTGAGACTGTGGAAGTCATTAAATTACAAAATTTATTAAAATCAGATAAACAAATAAATTATTTAACTATATTTCAACATATGAGATTTTGTGTATGACTTGCGTTTAAATGAAAAATATTTAGTATTTAGAAAATGACAAAAATAGAAAAATCGCAATTCTTTAAAATGATTCTGTACTTTGTAAAGAATTAGCAAAACTACCTTAAAAAATGCTTTCGCTATCTAATTAATTCGTTTAAAAATTTCTCACTAAAATTAGTAATGCTTGCATACGATTAGTTAAAATTCATCTATGTTCCTAAGCTACAACTTATTCGTAATTTGGACTATATGTTAGTCTTCTGTTTTATCATTATATAAATAAGGTATATGACCATTCATGTGAGCAGATATTTTAATAAAAATCATTCTTAAAAAATAAAAATCATAACTTAACTGGAAACAATGATTTTGAAAAGGTTATATTTAAATAAAAGTGCGTTCAATCTATATCTGTTGATCGTATTGATTTTATGTTCTATTGGAAAAGTATTTTGATTTGACAACTATAAGTGCGTTCAATGTATATCTATTGGCCGTATTGATTTTATGTCTTATTAGAAAAGTATTTTGATTTGATAATTGTACCTTTCATATTTTTGACAGGAAATTCACATTGATGTAGCAACTTCCAAGTTTGTGTTATTACCTCCAACAAGCAATCGGGAATTCCCAGTTGTGTATGAAGGTGAAGAAAGAAAACTTGGATTTTACCCAGAAATCTTCCATCCTGGCCAGGATATTTATGCGTATACTGAACATTTTAAATATGCAGACAAACGTCACTTGCGCTTCATCGCGAAGAAAGCCGGCCTCACTGTAATTTATGATGGAAAAACCGTCTTGATTCAGGTATACCAAATATTTAATTTTTAAAAATTTCAATCTATATATCGACAATTTAATCTTAACACTGCTACTTTTATAAATAATAAATAAATAAATTAGAATTATTAAAAAGATAAACTATCTGAAGTATTAAATACTTTTCTTCCATTTCCTTTTCATTTACACTTTGTGATGACTTGAATTGAATATTTACTGAAAGAAAAATTTTTCTAGATGCATTTGTAGCTTCGTCATTTCCAATTCTCGTTCATACATATCTAAAGATACTTTCTTACCGTCTTACACAGTTGTTAAAACTTTGGATGTTAGGTTGAACAAAATTTGGTACGACAGTAGCTGCGATGTGTAACATAAAACCAAATTTCCGTACCACAGTAGCTGCAAAGTACTAGATTAAACCAAATTTTGGCATTTCTGTGACAGAAACCATATGACTTGGAAACCTTCTTTATGGTGTGGTGCTTCCTGTTGATAAAAGCACCAAATCAGGGTAAAAATTGGTTTTCTCATCTTATGGTTGCATCTATTCTAATATCAATTTTTAGTTCAAACAAACATTTAAAAAAAAAAAATCATGGTAAGAATTTTTATTACTTTATGGTTACCAAGTTTTGGTTCAACCAAGCACAAAATTTTTCAGTGTATTACTTTTAAAGGTAGCCTGACTAAATTGATTACAATATTAAAATTAGTATGAAAAGATTATACTCATTTATCTAGTCAGTTAAATTACATTCAAATTAAATTTGTTTGGAAAGTGATTGTAATTTATAATTTTGTTATTATTTCATCTCATGAAATTTCGCTGGGATAGAATTTAGTTATTCTGTTGAAATTGAGGGTTATGAAAATATCTAAATAAATAAATGAAAACTAACGTATTATTTTTTAAGCTTGGAGAAAATGTTTATTATCATAAATATATTGCCTAAAATAAATAATAATAATCAGCTATTTATACATACATACGTTCATATATATATATATATATAGAGAGAGAGAGAGAGAGAGAGAGCATTGTATTTTTAAATTGCTTTTTAATATTATTGACTTAAATACTTTAGTAAAATTATAAAACAAGTATTTTTAAAAAACACTTTCCTTTATAATAATATTACTCGTACATTCAACGTTGTACCTATTGTAAACTTTCATTTTTTTTTCTCCTATCATCTTTGATAAGTATAACTAATTTCAATTAACCATCCAAAGATTTTCTTTCACTACAAATAAATAAAGAATACCTATTTAACATAAACCATTTCATTGTATGCGATAAAATAAAGAAAAAATTGGAAGAAGACATTCATAATTTATTATTATTATTATTATTATTTTAATTTATTCTCATTATAATTCCAGGTTAGTCCCAGGTACAAGGGTGAATTATGTGGTCTTTGTAGTGAATTTGATGGAGAAGAGGTAAGAGAATTCAGAGGAATGGACCAATGCTTGTACAGACACCCTACTGATTTCGCTAACAGTGCATTGGTACAACGCGAAGGAAACTGTGAACTGCCTCCTCATTATGGTGAAAGATTTTGTGAAGATTCCACTAAATTCAGGCCATGGAAAAGACGTTATACTCCTGGACCAAGAGGCAATGGTACATAATTAATTCATTATTTTCAAAATGTATTTTTAAGAGAAATGCGTAAATAGACGCTTTAAGAGGGATTTTATTTTTCTAAATTTTACAATTTCATCTAAAAGAACAGTGGAAAAGTGCACTTATTTTATAAATACTCACTTAAAAATTTAAATTTTTCTACTTACTACAATTTCTCTTTATTTAAAACGTATTCGGCAGATTTTATATCATGTATCATCCTACCACTTCATCTCCTTTTATATTGTTGCCCACCTGATAGCTGAATGGCCTTTAGTTTCCAAGTACCAGATTTGAGTCCCAGTTCAAGTACGACTATTTGCAATGGTCAAATTAAATCCTAATTCCCGGTCCACTGAGCCTTATTGTGCAAAAACGATGACCAACCAAACTGTTGTGTTTATTGACATAATTGTCTTTTCAGAAAGAAAAAATCTATCTATTCATGATCTGTAATTACGGTAACTGCTCAAGAGATTTAAAATTGAGCAAAAAAGGTTTTAAGCAGAAATTCTAGACAAATTTCATTATCATATACAGTACCTGCCGCTTATTAAAATCACATTCATTCTGAATCAAAGTGATTTTATAAAACAAGTGATTTTTGCATGCAGCGAACGTTCCTGCACTCAAGAAAAAGGTATTACTTCCCTGAATTTGGAAAGAAATTAAAAAAGTTATCAAATAATGGAATTAAAAACAATATTAATTAACTTTTGCCAAATAACAAATTAATTGTTACTTTAAAATAAGTAAATTAAACACATCCCAAGTTCCGATACGCTTTTCTTTGAGAAAAATCATCATTACTTGTCCAAGAGTTCGTGTTTTTCTTTTAAATTTGAAATATTTTTGTTTATAAATCTTGAGTCTTAGTTATTTCAGAATATGAACTAAAAATTCTCTTTTAATAATAAAAAATTAATATATATATATATCGCATGTGAACCAAATCTAATTTGTAACTTATTACAGCGCTTTGAAGAATACATTCCTTGAAAGTGTTACTAACAAGAAATGGGCGCGCTTAATTTGTAATATGCTTTGAATGTAAACTTTTCGACAAAGAGAGATAACAGAGAGATTGTTGAATTTTCTTTTCTTTTTTATTTCAAAAATAAAAGTCATAGTGCAAATAAAAATTTGCTTAGGGTGCATAAGCGGCATTTTTGCTGCTGAAGAGATTTTTCTTAGTTTATTATCCGACGATGTTGATTATTCATTTGATTCCGGTCCTTGCAATTTGATCATATTCCGCGGCTGATTTTATTAACCAGTGATTTTATTTAGCGGTAGTCACTGTGTTTCTTTTTTATTATTTTTTATTTTGTAGCATTTTATGCTATTGTAATAAAATCTTTTTTTTTTTTTTTTTTTAAGACAGAAATAATAATATGAAGTAAAAACTATGCACTAATTAATAGAATTTAATCACATCACTTCCTTAGGCAATAAAATTTCAAATTGTATAAACAGATATTGTTGTATTTTTTTTTTTTCGAATTAAAGTGCTTAGAAATAAACTATTTGACTATTATGTAAGTTTTATTAATAAAACATTTTTTTGATATCTAATTGGTATATTATTATGTTTTCAGTACCAACTCTTCAGAGAAACGTTGTAATCTACAGAGGGGATGAAGTTTGTTTCTCAGTCCGTCCAGTTCCAGCCTGCGACGAAAATAGAGAACCTACTGATACGGAAACTCAGCGAATTGGTTTCCACTGCTTGCCAAAGGACGATCTCACCGCCAAGAAACTGATCACTGAAGCACAATGGAGACCACTTGATGAGTTAAGAAGGAAGAGTGTTGATCAAGTGGAAAACGTTGAAGTTCCAAAAATGTGCTAAACATAGACTCACTGGTTATCGAAGATATTACTGATGTTTTAAAATTGTAATTAGATAATTAAATATTTAAAAAAAAAAAGTTGTAAACTAATGTATTTTTTGGTTCTCAGATTCAGTAGCCACATTTTCAATCCATGTTACACAGTATGGAATATAAATTTATCCTAAGCCTCATTTTAATAAAATCATTTCACAGCAACAAGAACAGTTTTCCAAGATATAAGGACTAGTTAATAGTCTGGGTTTTACTTTTTCAAATTTAAACGTTTAGTTTAAAATATAAACGAATAATTCTTTATTGAACAATTTTAGGAAAAAATTATTATCACGACAAAAGTATGTTTTTAGAAGTATAACGTCTTTTAAACTATATGTGGAAGTATTAAAAGTTCTACCTTTTAATACACAACTTCATATTACTAAAATAAAATAATAATAATAATAAAACTATCTTTAAAACCAAAAGAAAATCATACAACCTCATTTACTTAATACCAAACGCCTTTTTGAAATAACTTAATAACATTAAATTCTAAATAGACAAAAGAAAGCTAAATATCACAGAATTTTAATTTCAATTGAACGTCTCATTTTCTTTAGATAAACAAACATCGGTCAGTTACTAAAATTATTTAAAGTTTCTGAAATATTATGCTTTATAAATCGATGCACAGGGAAATAAAATATTCCGCCTTCATCTAGAATGAACAAATGGTCATTATCTAAATCCTTGAACTAGAAATATAGATTTCCGAGCTATGCGCATAAGGCACGCCAATAAACTAAATAGACGAAATGGTCGAGAATTTCTAATCTACACATTTCTAGCTGGTGAAACAATATTCTGAATATTCTAAATCTTTTGTATTACGAGAAATTCTCGCTTGAGTTTCTAGAATTGGGTCATAAATCAAGACTATAGCTGCTGAAACCCGCCTCTTGTATTCACATTTATTTGGAAATATTTCCAAGTAGGTTTGTCCTCGATAGTATAGGCAAACGCTCAAGAATTCTAATAGAAGTTCCTAGAATTCGCTTTCGAAGGGGACTAGAAAATATTTTATAAGAAATTTATAAGGATGACATGAATCTATTTTTTCTAGAGCAACAATTTAGATTCTAGATATCAGTTACAGAATTTTTTCTCAGTGTATTGGCGTGCCTTATACTCATAGCTCGGAAATCTATATTTATAGTTTAGGGATTTAGAAAAGGACCACATATTCGTTCTAGATGAAAGCGGTATATATTTTTTTTCTCTCAGGGTGAATTGTTATTGATTTTGAATTGCACTAATACTTATAAAAAGATACATTAAAGCAAAAATTACAAATAGCATATTTAATGAACATAACTTACTTCAATATTTATCACTGAGTACTGAATTTATCGACTGTAAAGATTAAAATAGTTAAGCTAGAAATATATTGGCAAAAAATTCTAATGCAAATATCTAATACTACAACTGATATCTACATCAAATATCCTATAGAAATCACTTTTCAATTAGAAATACTTTTTAATTTCAGAACATAGGACAGACAAACAAAAGAATTTATATTCTGAATTTAAATATATATACATAATAAAAATTTATGCAAATTTATAAAACTATTCATAAAAGCATTACAATAATTTCATAGAAAGCTTAATTGAAAAAAATTAAATATTTTACAAGAAGGCTTAAACAGTAACCACACTGTGGCATCATAAATTCTTAAAAAAAAAAAAAAAAAAAAAAAAAAAAAAAAAAAAATCTGGTTTGTAACAATCACACGACTTCAATTACCCACTATTACACGTATTATGTGCACTTCTTGGAGATAATGTTATCAGAAGATATAGAATTGACCTAATGAAATAGACTCCTGAAAATTTTCCGGTAAGAGAAAGTTAATACAAGTGTAATAACATAAAACAGAGTTTACACAGCGATTTTTCAAACAGAAATGTAAAAAAAATTGTAGAGTTATTTATTTATTTATTTAAACACCAATTTCCGAGATCTAACACTGATCTATCAGAGCAGGATGGCTATTTATTTTCCTGCGATAACCAAATAAAGTATGAGAGAAAATACCTAAAATAGTTTTATGTAAAAATTTTTAAGAAAATCGTTAGAGCCCTTTTTGAAATACCGAGTTTTATCGAAGCTTGGCATAATTAATTATTGACCAGAAAACAACAATTACAGCCAAAAGGATATTTAAAAGAGGGTTAATATGGCGAGTTTGAAAAAAAAATTCATACAGCCGATTTGAAAGGAACGCACTTGCAGGACTTGAAATTCAGCTATTCATACAGGACGCCTACCAATATTCCTGAACTAACCAACTATATCATTCGAAAGGATATCTAATAGAGTGTTTATACAGCAATTTTGAAGAAAATGGTTATAACTGTTTTTGAGATACGGATCTACCTGTTCTATTAGTTCGTCCCCTATTGAACGTAGAAGTGCAAAAATTGATATACGGATGCTCAGGAGCCTTCACAAGGGGATTGTGAAAAGAGAATTAAAAAATTTTGGTTGCGGAGATATTAATTAAAATGTCAACCTATGTGCTTAATAAACACGTCAATCAGGAGTTTAAGAAGCATTTAAGGAGTGCTAAATGGTCAAATAAATTAGAAATATTGCTCCGCGATTTTTTCAAACTTGGTACCAAATGAAAGCAGCGATTTTTCTAAATCCAGGGAAATAATTCCCTAATTGACGGGACAATTAGTGTTCATTTAATTAACTAAAGTATAAAATTTTAATGGCAACGCTCCATTATTTCACGTATCATTTTACATTGCCAGATATTCTGGCAGACGATTCTTCCGCTTCGAAATAATTGCTTTTCAATTTTCAGTGTACACGTGACTGGAAATAAATAAGGAACTGGGAATAAAAAAAAAAAGCTGTTTTTAATTTTTTTTTAATTTTAAACTGACGTAAGCAAAAAATGGTATACCGGATATTACTGCTCACATATCTATGTTAAAAAATCTGAAGAATCGTTTTAAAAGTTAAAAAAATTAGATTACATTTATCTAAATTCATTTTTCTTTCATCTGTTTATGTAAAAAGAAAAAAATTACTTTTAAAGGAAAAGTACTTTCATATTTTTCTTTTCTGAACAGTGGAATAAAAAAGCAATTTTGAAGTTTCGCAAATTTTAGACGAATTTCAACAGAAATCGCTAATCGCTCTTGGTAGATTATCGAAGATCGATTTGTCGAAGTTATTCATTAATATTTTGAGACATAGCTTTTTTTGGACGATATATACACAAATTTAAACGTGTATAAGTAAACTGCCATTTGATACTCATACTGTAACATCGAAGTTAATAATAGATGCACCATTTAATAATAGATGCACCACTATAAAGGATTTTTTTAATAATTTTTATTTTGTCAACGCTGAGAATTTTTCTTACATGATTTATAACAAACAACCTTGCACTCAATATATACACAAATTAAAAAACTGTGTAGTTATGAACATTAGATTTTGAGACATAGTTTTTTCACAAACAAGGAAAACTGTAGCATAAAAGCGCCCCCTTCCGGCCGATATACATGTAAACTTAAAACATAAGTATGAAAAATAGAGCGACAGATACATTTTAAGTCCATAATGTTCAATAGAAGCTGAGATATTGCCTCTGCTTAAATAGTGTAATAAGCAGAAGAGTAACGTCACCTTCCGAACAATAAATACCCAAATACGATCAAAATAAATTTATTTTATACACACAAAGTTTAAAAAGTTGTTCTTTATTTTTTTCTTTCTTAAAATAAAATTACGCAAGAATAAATTATTTTCGCGGGCCATAACAGCGTCTGATATTCACATGAACCTGCCGTCTGATATTCACATAAAATTTAAACTGTTGCTGATTAAATCTCTTTTGTATTAAAATAAAATTACACAAATTTAATTAATTTATTATTATTATTATTATTATTATTATTAGCAAAGTGTAAAATTATCAAGGAAAGGGATTAAGAGAATGTAGACGACACCGAGTGGGAGTTTCCCACGGTCAGAATTTTTAAAGGTCTTTTTAACGGTGAGCGAACAGGGTATTTCATGGGATAGGACAGATGAGGGTGTTGCAGGCGCCACCATGTGGGGCTTTGCAACATTCATAATTTTCAGTAATCGTTTGCATTGTGAGCGAACAGCCTGTTTAACATCATGTAACGTGGTAGCCGCTGTCGCTATTGAGCGGGAATTTGTTACAGTGAAAATTTTCAAAGCTATTTTGCACAATCAACGAAAAACTGTTTTAAGTTCTGAAATGGGGAGCAGGGGGCCACCGAGCGAGACGGTCAGATTATTAAAGGATCGCGAACCAGCTGGTCGCTGAAGGCAGCTAGTAAGCAATAAAGTTTTCATCCAATTTGAATAAAATATTATCTTCTCCAGAAATATTTAGAAACACCATTTTTATTTATCAATCTTTATACAGTGGCGACTGGTATCTGAATTAATTTTCTTTCAGACGAGGCTTACAAACTCAAGTAGCACAAATTTGTCAGTTTTGGAGTTGTAGAACGGGTTATTTCTTTAGTGTTTTTCTGTAGGATTACATTTTCAACCTTATCGTATGTTTCCATAAAATTGATTCGTATCAATTTTACTTTCTAAACTACCGTATATCTTTTCTTTTATTGACCCGCTATTATATTTTGGCTCAAGAAATTTTACCTCTTTACATCTAAACTTACACATACCAATTTTATCAGCAATATGTAATCAAAAAGGCTGGAAAAATATCAAGATCTGTAAAGTGATATTTGAAATAGCAAAATGCTCATCTTTGCAACTTTTGCATGAGTATATAAACGGTATCCACAGCCTAAGCTTTCACGTCACATTGGCAGTTCCCAACGTGGCAGGCATGAAGTTCCTAGTGGCGATAGCCTTTCTGGCCCTTGTAGTGACAGGTATGTAGTTTTTTATTTAATCTATGGGCTTTAAATACTTTTAAACATTAAAAATTCTTGGTTTTAAACTTCTCAGTATTCTGTTAAAATATAAGTTCACACTTATGTGTTAGGAATATATATGCATTTATCGGACTTAATTTTAATGGCCACTCTCAATTTATTTTTGCGACATTTCTCTTTTATTATACATATTTGCTCTCTCTAGCTGTATAAAATAGAACATTTTTCCATGACATATATGACATATATGACCTTTATTCAATGATCTTGTGATCCAGGTACGTGAGTTCTAATGTAAAATAGTTTTACGGCCATCATTATCTAGAATTCTTAATCCCTTTATTTTAGGTTAGAGGGTTTCTTTTCTTTTCTTTTTTAATAAATTTTTGTCTTATGCTTGAAAAATTTTGAGAGATATTTCAAGTTTTATAATCAAGTATAGTTTATTTTAATATTTTTATTTTTTAACATTTCGCATTAATCTGAATCATAGTATGTATTTCGAAGTTATATAATGTTCATGTAATTACTTCATGTAAAGTAGTCAGATGACGTGTAATTGAAGATAAATTATGCATAATTTTTATTTAAAAAAACTAAGGGACTCTGTCCCCTGTTCGCTTCGCTCATTGACCCCCGGCTTTACTTATTAATCTTTGCGAGGCTCTGCCCGTCTACTTGCAGTTTCGCCTTTCACTCAATAGGAATATTAATAATGCATAACACAAGAGAAAAACAGAAAAATGTTTTAGAAATTCCCATATTCAATGTCAAAATGAAATACATAATATTTTATTCTTTTTTTTTTTTTTTTTAATAACATATATTATGCTTAAAATTAATATATATATATATATATATATATATATATATATATATATATATATATATATTAGAGTAGAAAGAAATTCGTAATATCTAGACCCTTTTGCATTACAGCTTTAGTATATGACCTCCTTGGCGACAATTTTTACCATTATTTCGCGATGAAATTTTATATAATTTCATGTTTACTTTTATTTATTTATTTATTTATTTATTTATTTATTTATTTATTTTAAGGCAAAAGGAAGAAAGAAAAAGGAAAACATCTAGTACCTTTTTTTTTTTTTCTAATGCCTATACTCTTTACTATAGAATTTTAAAATTAATTTGGTGCAGTATGTGATAGTCTATATATAATTCTAATGTACAGATCGCTAATAAAAATAAACATTCGAAAATATCCAAAAAGAAAAAAGTTTATTATTTAATATATATATATATATATATATATATATATATATATTAATTGGAAAAGTCCCCTACAGCTTCAATTTATAATTCTTTCCTACTTATTTTTAAAATAACGAGGATAAATTGTACTCGATTCTCTATAAGAATTTTAGGTGGATTTTTTTTTTTTTTTTTTTTTTTTTTTTTGCCATAATTAGAAATATGAAATATATCATAGAAATGTCTACTTCTTTAATGTTAAAAAATTATCAGAGCAGCGAAATTAGAAAATATATAAATGAGTTTGAATTTGACTTTACTTTTTTGTGTCAAAATGTATCCGAAGCATTTTAAAATACGTTTCTAAATAAATAAATAATAATACAGATAAATACATTTTAAAGCCTAAAAGAAATGCAGTCAAATATATAGACACGACATTATTTAATTATTTACAAAAAGAAAGGAAAAAAAAAAGAACTTATAAAAAAATTTATAGACAATATATGAGATTGCCAATAAAAATATTAGTTATTAGTATTCTAAAATTAGAAAAAAAAAAAAAAAAAAGATGAAATATTTCTTTGTTGCATTGACATCTATTTTATTTATTTTATTTTATTTATAATAATAATAATAATAATAATTATTATTATTTTACACCACGTATCACATTTTAATTTTCCTGAGGAAAATGAAATCATGAGAGAAAAACAACGTCATAAGAGAAACTTTTTAAAAAGTGGCAAATACCTTTATAAACCCGATGTTTTTAATTAATGACTTTGTTAATTAAGAAGACAGATATGTCTGAGTAGCAGAAATGTCTCCCTTGAAGTGTTCGGCAAACATTGATACCTCTCGTTACGCGAAGATCATTACCCTCCGCGAGGAAATGCAGTCGCAGACGAAAAAAATAAATAAAAATAAATAAATAAATAATTGACGCCAATGACAAAAACTTTTTTTTTTCTTTTTTAATACATAGAGAAAAAACACTTTTACATTCATTGTAACGTACTTGAAAATTATTCAGTTTTTACTTTCCGAACATGCATATGTAAGGAAATTACTGAAAACATGTCAAAAATCCGACTTTAAGGTTTTGGCGTTTCTACGTATACGTTTTGAAGTCCCCTGAGTTCATTTTTGCTAATTTTACGTTGATGCGTGTGTGAGTGTGAGAGAGAAAGAGGGGGGTTTCTTTTTATTCTTTAGTGTGTGGACACGATAGCGCTTAAACGTTTTGTTCGAATAAGCTGAAAGTTGTTATTGCATATTATAGGTCACTACAGCACGAACGCTATTGATTGTGATAAAGCGTTTATAGTTTTTTTGGCCTATAGACTCAAATTATTGCCTATAGACTCACATTATTTAAAGTGCGATAGTGTCTAAGCGCCTTATTCAAACCAACTGAAAATTTATATACATGTTATAGGTCATCGGTCCAAAAACTGTATGAATTGTAGAGAATCTAGCACTCTTTTTACTGGCACACCACGAAATTTTTTTACCATTATGGCTTAAGGGCTCAAACTTTAAAGTCCATAGTGCCTGAATACCTTATCCGATAAAGCTGAAAATTTATACACATATTATAAGCCACAATCACACGAACTATATAGATATTGGTGAATCTAATATGTATAGACTTTTACAGAGACACGAAAAAAAAAAAAAAAAAAAAAAAAAAATTACACAGACACGCAAACAGAGACACGCTTTTTACAGAGACATGCAAAATCATTTTGATCTATGGACTCAAATAATTTAAATTACAATAGCATTAAAACGAACATAATACTATAAGTAGAAAAATACTGAAACACCTTGTTTATTTATCGATTTCACTTACTTTATTTTATGTATACAAACGTTAATGACTTATTGTTCGGAAAGTCGAGTGGAAGCACTCCAGATATTTTTTAATGTATTTTAATTAAATTGTTACTGATTTAATTCAATTAACCAGTATAATGTAATTACTTGAAATGAGGTGGTGAGATGATGAGCAGTTGAATACACTATACATATTATATATATATATATATATATATATGTATACAGGGTGTTCCAAAAGTCCCAGTCCTCTCCCCTCCCACACATACACACTCGAAAATGAGTCGGAATTGTGAAAAATGGCGAAACATGTGTTTAATGAATTCGAGAGGGACCTCTTTTGGTGAAAAAAGTTT
This sequence comes from Salticus scenicus, assembly GCA_963930645.1. NCBI lineage: Eukaryota > Metazoa > Arthropoda > Arachnida > Araneae > Salticidae > Salticus > Salticus scenicus. The sequence goes on from OZ005648.1 coordinate 72,098,927, forward strand.
GGGCGCCTCGGGGAACTAGGGGGGGGGGAGGACTACTCGGGAGGGCAACTTTAAAATTTCAAATGGGAATCTTGTGATGCATCTTTGGAAACGTCTCTTCAAAACAATGAATTTGATATAAATAGTTTCGCCCTACAATGATTATTAAAGGATATACATTAGTTTTTAGACTTTTGAAATGTGAGTGTTATACTTATGTATACATTTTAATAATCATTGCAGGACAAAACTATTTAAATCAAATTCACTGTTTTAAAGAGACGTTTCCTGGGATGTATCACAAGACATACTTTCCTGTTTGAAATTTTAAAGTTGCCCTCTTACCACCTCCTTGCCCGGGCCCAAACTTTTTTGGGAAAAGTATGTCTTGTGATACATCTCTGTAACCGTCTCTTCAAGAAAATTATTTTAATATAAATAGTTTTGTCCTGCAACGCATATTAAAGGGGATACTTAAGTATAAAATTCACATTTCAAAAGTATAAAAACTACTGTACCTTCTTTAATAATCATCGTAGGGAGAAACTATTTATATCAAATTCATTTCTTTGAAGAGACTTTTCCAGGAATGTATCACAAGATATACCTACCTATTTGAAATTTTAAAGTTGCCCTCACTACAACCTCCCTAGACCATCAGGCCTAAACTTTTTTCACCAAAAGAATTCATTGAATTCACCCTTTTGAATTCAATGAATACGTGTTTCGCCATTTTTCACAATTCAAACTCATTTTCGAGTTAAGAGGGGTGTGGGACTTTTGGAACACCCTGTATATATATATATATATATATAATAGCCGATTTTACAGTGGAACGTAGCCTGAAAGTTATTCAATATTTATTTTAACTATAAAATTAATAATTAATACTAATTTAATCCAAGTGATCGTTATAATTACTTGAAATGAGGTAATCAAATCATGTGCAATCGATTACACTATACATAATTTTTATAAAAGAAACGCTTTTACATTGGAACGTAGCCTGTAAAGTATTCAGTTATTTTTCAATGTAAAATTATTAAACTAGCGGGCTTAGACCGCTTCGCTGGTCACCATATTTAATGGAAACTGTTTTCTACATCACTTTATTAAAATAAATAAATAAATAAATAAATAAATAAATAATAATAATCCATTGAAATTTCTCTTAAGCTCGACTTTGGTCCCCGCTGCTTTTGGCAGCGTCTTGCTCATCCGCAAAATCTCGGGGGTGTGTCTCTATTCTCTGCGATAATGCCTTACCAATGGGCCTCCATTTGTGTACTTATGGCAGTTTCGAAACGGACAATATAATCTTTACTTTCATGTTATATTCTATATTTATTTGATTTATCCGTTCGACCATAAAATAAGAGCAATTTCACATCAAATATTATATTACAATGTGCTATGAGCGCTACGTCTATCGTATGAGACAACTAATTTTTGGGAAGGTTATACACTAAGCGACAAAAAAAGTCACACGGATATTTTCTTTTTCGCCTTCTACAACCGTCAATTTTATCATTTAAAAAGCAAATTTTCGAACAGATTTTATTATGTTGTCCTCCCCATACACTTTAGCTTTGAGTCCAGTGTTAAAAACAAAATGCAATTGTCAGTAAAATTGTAATTTTAGAAATTATTTCAAAAATGGTAAGAATAAGGCAGTTAACGATGCCACAAAAAGTATACAATTTTGAAGGAAAATCAAAAAATATTTTAAAACATGAGACGGCAAAATAATTAAATGTTAACGAAATATTGGTAAAAAGGATTTTAGCAAGATATAAAATTTTTTGGCCGTTTAAACTATAAATTTGACTTTAGGCGGCCATGTTGCTCATCCAAGCGAGAGGACCGTAAGTTAAAAAGCCATTGCTTACAAAATCGGTTTGTATTATATTTAGAACATAAAGAGATTCATAAAATGTGTTTAGCAGCATAATTTCTTTAACTACAGTACAGCAACTATTAAACAAAGCAGGTTTAAATGGCAGAAAATTTGAAAAAATTCCATTCTTAGTGAAGAGAAATAGAAAAGCAAGACCTCAGTAGGCTAAAAAAATTAAAAAATGATTAGTTAATTACTGGACTGAACTGGTTCTCTTTGATGAGTCAAGTTTAACTTATTTCGAGCTAAAAAAAACAAGCAGATCTGACAACGAAAATATGACCGACTTAATGAAAATCGCACTTCCATTTGGGTACTTATCAGATGACAGTTTCGAAACGGACAGTATCGCAAAAATTTAAGTAGCCATTTTATATTTGAATCCCAGTTACACATGAACAACACCATACGTGGTGTACATAATATTTTCTTTCACGTTATTTTCTATATTTATTTGATTTATTCGATCAACCATAAAATGACAACAATTTCACACCAAATATAATATTACAATGTGCTATGATCGGCTACGTCTATCGCATGAGACAATTAATTTTTGTGGTTATAATAGTAGTTGAGTTAGTTAATAGTAGTTTGTATATAGAAAAATAAATAATGAAATATGTCAACCTGATCATGGTACAGCCTTAATATAGCTCACCTTGGCGACCTTTGAATTTTTATCGTCACTTTAGACAAAAATACATAATTTATGTTGTTATTATTATTATTATTTTGTTTCTTTCTTTTCTTTTCTTTTTCCTTTCTTTTCTTTTGTGTTTTTTACTATTTCATAATTTATTTTAATTTTTTATGCGCTACTTGGCTTAAAGTGGCTTTTACGAAACTGGAGTCCTTGGCGAAAAATGTAAGATCTATTTCAGCATCAAAATTAAAAAAATTACCCAGGATTATCAATAAGTAAAGCTGTTTAATGTAATGCTGAGATAGCTTTCATGCCAAGCGCGATTCATCCGGGCCAAAAATATACTATTTAAACAAAGGGGGGGGATCTGAAATTGAGGTATATTGTTTATTATTATTATTTTTTCTTACTACTTTTTTTTTTTTTTTTTTTTTTTTTTTCATTTTTTCTTCTGCAGGAGCAAATTTAATATTTAATATTTCATTTTTTTTTTTTTTTTTTCGCGTGAAAGCATATTTCATTTTATGTTAAAAAAAAAAAAAAAAAAAAAAAAAAAAAACTGGCAATTTTTAAAAATTTAAATGTCTATTTTTAAAGCTGTTATTTTGAATTTATTATTTTCACATTTTAATTAATTTAAAAAAATCTAATCAAAATTTCATGACAAATAAGGTACTGAATGAAAGGGGATTTTTGCCTGAATCCGTCGGTTTAATTAACTTATCGAACGGACAATTAGATTTCTTAAAATTAACTAAAGTATGAAAAAATGGTGGCAAGACTCAAAAATCTCTTAGCCATTTATATATAGAGAGATAGACGTAAATTTTCTGAAAAAAAAAAAAAAAAAAAAATTATCGCTGATGAGACAAAATAGACTATTAGATTACATATGTAGAATTGTTATGTTGTAGTTCCCAGTACTATCCTTATAAAAATAAATAAATATATATTTTTTTTTTTGTTAATATATTATGAAATTTTAATACGTTTGGGTACGAGTTGCACATTTTTTCACAAAGCTTTTTTTTTGGGGGGGGAGGGGGCGGGGGGGGGGGGTTGGAGGAGGGGTCTAGTTAAGAATGAGCGACGGCGACGGTCGCCAAACGCGGTGGTGAGGAAAACAAAACGACGTCATGTTGGCATCGTTGAAATTTGAAATTTTGCAAAGGCTGTCAATCATTCTTGATTACCAGTTTTTTTTTTTTTTTTTTTTTTTTTTTTTTTATTATTATTATTATTATCGATTACTGATTTTATTTAAGTATGGCGTCTAGTAGTAGTGAATCAGTGAAAAAGATAATTAAAGATTAGGAATGATTGCCAAAAGATGATGTTAGAACAATTGTCACGAAAGATACATATGTCTCTTTTCGGAATGGAAATAGTATATAGAATCATGCGTATTACTGATCGCTGCAGTACAGATTTTTATGCATTTTTCCTTTCGTGCTAATTAAAGTAGCTTAATTTTAAAAGTTTGTTTTATTAATCTTTTAAAAAAAAATGGTAAAATGAAATCTGGTTTATGTGTAATCGTATTTTATCGGCAAGTGTAGAAATTTAAATGGTGTAAATGCACGGGAGGCATATACAGGTTCATTAGTTTCAAAGAGTACCTATGGGTTTTTCTTATAACCCTTAAATCTGACGGATATTGCAATTTTTCTAACATTGAAGTATGGTTGTTTGAACCTTGTTTAAGTTTGTGAGACAATTTCTAACACTGTTGGACGTTACAACTTTATTTGTGAGGTAAAACAGAAATGGAAACGCACAATTTTTTTAATCCTGTAATAATTTTATTTTTGAAAAACGTATTTTAATTCAATGTTTTTTACATTATCATTCCTCACAGATAATGTTGAAAATGTTCGCCACCATTTTGAATGCAAACATGAACACGTCGAACCAGGTTTTTGACACACTTCGCAGCATTGTTTGTGTTATTGCCGAGATTTCTTCAGTTATGATCTGTTATAATTCATCGATGTTTGCAGGACTTCTCTGGAAAAGCCTATGAAATTATAAAGTAAAAATTATAATGATAATGACAATGTAAATGTAATGTAGGAATGACAATGTAAAAATTTTTAATTAAATTTTGTTTTTCATAAATAAAATTATTACTGGATTAAAAAAAATTGTGCGTCCCCGTTTCTGTTTTACCTTACAAATAAAGTTGTAACAATCCAACAGTATTGGAAATTGTCTCCCACACTTAAACAAGGTTCAAACAATTATAGTTCAGTGTTAGAATAGTCGATACATCCGTCATATTTAAGGGTAATAAGAAAAACCAACGGGTACTCTTTTAAATTGATCACCCTGTATATATGCATTTTAATGATCCTTGCAGTATAGAACTTCTTGCAGTTTTTTTTTTTTTTTTTTCTCTTGCAAATTGAAGTAAAATAATTGTAAATATATTTTTTATTGATATTATAAATAGGCTTAATTTAGTTTGTGCATTACAAAACAGACACCATTTTGAAAAACCTATTTTCGCTTTGTTTACATTTTTAACCCATGGCAACCATTTCCGAAAGGGCATTTCACCTTAATCACCAAATAAGGTTTAGGACAAACGAGGGCTAGTTGTTCCTGTGTCTGCAATAATTAAGAATATGTTTTTAACATTAATTTGGTATTTATATAATAGTTATTAAAGAGCTTCCTTTTCTAGAAAAATATTTGTATTACAAGAGCTCCAAATTTTGTTTGTTTTCCAGGAAAATCAAAATGTAGTGTATAAACTAAACTAAATAAATAACGTTTATTAAAATAAAATAGATAAATTAAAGACATTATTCCTTATTTTATACAAAAGTTATCTGAACGAGATTTTAAACGATTTCTAACGTTTTAAAATCACTTTCAAATATAATACACCAGCAAAGTTGAAGAGTTCTACAAAGGGCATTCCATAAAAACTGAGAGTAAAATCATTAAAAATCAAGAAATATATTTACAGCAAAAAATATATCATTATTTTTCAAAATACCTTCCGTCAGATGATATGCAACGGTCCCATCGTTCAACCCACTTTTCAAAACAAGTACAGAAGCCCTTTTCTGGAAGCTGTTTCAAAGAACCCTCCACTGCTGAAATAACTTCAGAATCTGTATTAAATTTTCTGCCACGGAGCTTCTCCTTCAACGTCGGAAACAGCCAGAAATCGCATGGTGCGAGATCTGGACTGTAAGGGGGATGTGGCACGATTTTAATATTGCATTTACTAAGATATTGCTGGACAGAAGTAGCGACATGCGGGCAAGCATCATCGTGATGTAATGTCCAATTCCCTACCAGTTCATGACGCTTTCTCGGTATGTGTTGTCTCAAAATTTTCAAAACTAAAACATAATATTCACCATTCACAGTAGTTTTTGGAGGCACAGCATGGTGATAGATTACACCGTTATGATCAAAGAAAATAATCATCATGACCTTTCCAGCAGATTTGGTTTGTCGGATTTTTTTCGGAAGCGGAGAATCAGTATGTTTCCATACACTTGTTGCAGACTTGTTAAGGAGATCATAATGATGCATCCAAGTTTCATCACCTGTTATTACAGTCTTTAGGGGATTTGGATCATTTTGAAGCATCTGTTTCCATTCACAACATTGGTGAATTCTTGTTTTCATTTGTTCTTTTGTAAGGTGATGAGGGACCCATCTGGAACAAACATAGCGAAGCTGAAATTGTTGCGTAGAATGCGAAATATCGACGTTTTCGAAATGTTTGTTGATGCCGCTATCTCCTCACATGTACATGTCATTCGCCGATTTTCTTGAAGGATTACCCACACAGTGTTAACATTTCGATCATTCACAACACTTTTTGGTCGCCCAGGCCTAGGAGCCAGTTCTGCAGACAAACGGCCTTTCTTGAAATCACCATTCCATCTAAAAGTCGTAGACTCACCAAAACATTTGTCTTTGTAAGCTTCTTTCATTAACTTAACTGTTTCTGGAGCTGTTTTGCCCGAACGGTAGAAAAATTTTATGGCACAACGCGTTTAGTTTTTTAACTCTGAATCACTCATCTCCATTTCTGTAGGGCAAATAAAACAGATCTTTAAACAAGCATGGAAATAGGAAAATAAAATCGTCTGCTTCGTTTAGAATTTTGTATAAACGTACAGTAAACAGTTTGAAAAAATCGCCTGCACTTCTATTTTTTAGTTACGCGGTGTTGCCACTAAGTAAAAAAATAACTCTCAGTTTTTATGGAATGCCCTTTGTAGATATAGAAATTATGCCTTATTTTTAGCTCTTTAAAAAATTTTACCCCAATTTGTCATCACTCAAAACAAAAATGATATAGTTGTTTTAAAATAGCAAATTGCTGTAAAAAATGCCATTAATAATTTAAAAAATAATTTTTAATAATATTTTTAATGCATTATTGCTAATGCACTTTTAGAAATTAATAAATGGATTGTTTAAAAACTGTTACATCGTTGAAAACAGGAAATTAAATTTAGTAGGAATTAATTTGTATAAACGTTTTAAAAATAAAAATTATAGGCAAAAATAATATTTTATTTAAACTTTGCTTTACGTAGAACGCTTTAAAATCAAATTAATCGGTATTTTTATTTCAGAAGCTCACCATGTTCCTGAGCATACCCTTCGTCAACATCGTAAGTACTTTTTATTTATTTATTTTTATTTTTACGTTATAACGTTTTTCTTTCTTTTTATTAAGTCTTCATAAAAGCTCTTCTCCGATGAAAATCCTAACATTTCATTAGAAGTGTTTTGTTCAGTTGGCATCATTATACTATTTTCTTCCCATGCGAAAACCTCATATCTCTTCACAAACCAATATCTTGTTTCCACAAGATAAAAAAGTCAAAGGAAGCTGTAACGTATTATTTTCAATTTCAATCATAAGTTTTAAATTCTTGTCTAAATCGGCGTTCTAAACTATTCATCACAAACGATATTTTTACTAAGACTAACGTATTATTTTAATTTTATATTTTTAAATGATTAATTAAAGCGGTTACCGTGATTGTTATATTTTCAGTGATCTTTTTTATTATCGTTTGCACGTGACGTAAGCATCAGATTATAAATTTCAACAATTAAAGCTATAGAAAAAGTCGGCTTCATCACAACTGACGAAAAATAACTTTTTAACTTATAACTTTTAAACAATTGAAGCTATCGAAAAAGTTTAAATATAAAAATTGTTCTTTAGGGTAAGGTGGTAATTCGCCTGATTTGAAGTCTTTTCCTATTTTCAATATTAAAGAAATTATGGGCAAATGAAAATTTCCACCCCCCCCCCCCACCATCCACCCCCCCCCCCCCCCCCCCCCTTTTGAGCTCGATCCCCCATCTACGAACTCGACCGAGATTTTTACTGTCCTGACAACATATCCCAAGCTGGTTAAATTTAAATAAAAATTACTCCAGTTATCTTGTTCACAACTTAACATGGGAAAAAGCGTTATATATATAAACTTTTGAACGGAGGTTGGTTTTGGGTTCTAGGGGTCATGATCGGTGAAGAAATGAAGAAATTTTCCAGAAGTCATGTCATGAGGACCATTTCAATAGGTAGATTTCCTATAAGGAATCTACCTAAAAAGAATGAAAATCAACGTATTGGTAAATACACGTTACAGAAAAAAAAAAAAAAAAAAATCATTTCGTTATTTACTCGAAAGTAAATTATTAAGCTTTTCATTTATGAAGAAATTTATCGATCAATTTAAGTTCATATGAAAATGCATTTTTTTGTCCAAATTTAATTTTTGTAGAGTGGCAAATTATTAGAATAATAAAAACATCACGTATATAGATATAGATTATTTTAACTATCAATGGACACAGTTAATCATTTTAATTATTTTATTCTTATCACATTTTAGAGATTTTACATTGAGAGTTCTAGTTTTAGTAAATAAAACAGAATTTTGATAATTAATATCTACCCTGCTTGACATAGTAAATGAAGTTTTGTTATATTTATTTGTACAATTAGAAATTATTCGAAATAAATTTAAATGACAGAAATATGAATTTATTTGCTGCTTAAAACCTCAGGAATGAATTACAAGTTCACGGGGAAAAAAAAAAAAAAAAAAAAAAAAAACTAGGAAAAATCACTCTCTTTTCATTTTCTAATATTATTAACATGGATTCGTATAAATTCATTACGACAACCTTTTTAAAAATAATTAACTATATAGCTAAAATTTGCTGGTGCCTTAATGCACTCCTTTTACTGCTAATGATATACAAAAACTATATACATCCTTGTCAGCTATATCATACATGAATTACGACCGCAAACAAGAAACCAATAAATCGGCTATTTCTAAACATTGCTGAGAGGAAAATCATAATTTTAAATTTAATTCAGCTAAAATAATTTGCAGACCTAAATCCATTCATGAACTCGATTTCTTTGAAGCTTTTCATATTTATAAAAATTTAAAAAACCTTGTAAATTGTGATTTCGCTATTCCCCATTTGTCTGACTGTTGGAAATTTTATATTCAGTCCACATTTTCTTAATTTTTCTACTGTTTACACAGCAAACTTTAATAAATTCCTATTAGCCACTCTCCCCACCTTTCCCGTAATCCTATTGGTTGAACTAAATTCGGCCCCTCTCCTATATATACGAGCACTTCTGCAGATTTAGAATCCTTTTTGCACTGAAAACAGCACGTTTAAGGCTGCCGAAACAGCTGTATGCATTTCCAATATTTTTCTTTGGCGTTTCTGACGTAGTAGTTTATTCTGGTTTTAATATTCCAACGCCAAGTCTCCTGTTATTATTTATTATTATATACATTGGTCACTATAAAATTCTTCATAATGATCCAAATATAATTTTAGTTTAAAAGTCTTTGTGTTTTCATAAACATTTAAATTAATGAAAAAGTTAAATTAATTAGTAAATTATTTTGATTAAGATTTTTACTCGAGAACAGATTATAGTAATTAACTATTTAAAAGAAACTTTAATATCTGCTTTATCATTAAGACCGATTGATAAATTTCTCTTCCTCATTGCAGGCTTTGTGGAAGGAAATCTTTACACATATGATGCCTTCATCAACGTGACAGCCGGTGTTCTTGGAATGAGTAGCCAGGTGTCTGCTTCAGTTCTCAAAGCAGATGTCATAATATACGCCAAAACCAACACTGATCTTGTTCTCAAGGTAAGCATTGTTGAAAATGGTAAATATAAATCAGATTCGACACATCTGTGTAATTCAGTGTTAATTGATTTCTGAATGATGACTCATATATACTTTGGTTACTTGCTTCTATTAGTTAACGTAAAATCGTTTAGAAAAAAAAAAAAAAATACAGGAAACTATTTATTTAAATAGCTTTAAGAGATTTTAAAATATTATGAGTGTAAAGGTAAGCATAAAAATAAATTAAAAATCTATTCATTAATTTTAGTTGTTTATAAATACTCGTAAAAACATTTCACGACAGATAACAGTAATTTAAAATTATGGACACTATAATAAATACAAATATAAAAATAAAAATAAAAATAATCCATTTAAATATAATATAGGGGTTAAACTTACAACAAACTATTGTAATTCCTTTAAATTTTATCGTTTAATATTAAACAGTTTTACATAATAAAACGTGACATAATTAAAAAGTTCAATATGAGTAATTCTTAATTAATATTTTAGTTAACTATAAATTAGTTTAAACTAAAACGTTCAAAAAGTATTGTTTTTCCATGCTCAGTAAATAATGCTTATCTTAATACCAATTTTGTACGCAATGTTTTAATACAGACATTCCGTTTGATTAAACCCGTGATATTTAATTATTTTTTTAATTTAATAAATTTTTTATATGCGTTTTCACCTAGATTTTTCGTTTTTTTTTTTTTTTTTTTTTTTTTCTGATTTAGTGTATGTTATTAAAAAGACAACAATTTACAGATATTGCTTTCTGCGCCGAGCAATGTTTTTATTTTATTTTTTCGTATCCTGGAAAATTCAAAGCTGAAATTTTTTGTATTATTATACAACTAATGCCAAAATAGTTATATATATATATAATATGCCAAAAAATTTTTGAGTAATTTTGCAGAGTATTTAGGATGGAGAATTTTGATCAATGAAAAAATAATTTAATAATTAATGAGTTCTAACAATAATAATAATAATAATAATCTGATATTAATAATGATTCTTCGCATTATACATATTGATAAAGAATATTTTGTTATATTCAAAATAATCCTTATCTGTTCTTTAATTCAATTCTTAATTTAAATAATTTCAGTAATGAAATTTTTTTCCTGGTTTTTTTTATTGTCATAAAAAAAAATGTTATACAAAATTATTACGACATTTACAACGCAAATAATATAACAATTGTTTAAAACAATTTTTGACAAAAACATTTTAACACTTTTTTTTTAATACATTTTTTAAACAGCAAACATTGATGTTCTCTTTTAGAAATATACTCTTAACTAAAACTATGTATTCATAAAAAAAATTTTCTTTTGGCGCACAGATCGAGAACGTTAAAGTCAGTCATTCGGTGCCGGCTATCGACCACAAGTATGCATCATTTAGAATGAATGACGACAGCATGCTTGAAGATCGGCTATCCTCACCCATCAAATTCACTTTGAAGAATGGAACGGTAAGTCGAAACCATGCACAATAAACTTCGATTATTTACACAGAAAATAAATTGTTTATAATATTTAAAGAAATAATATTTAAAGAAACTAATTCATGTATAGTTTACGCTATAATTTTATTTAAAGAATGAAATAACCATATATAAATAAATATCGTAGTAATAACGTAAATATTGTTATATGCCGATTACGTAGCCAATATGACCATTCTAGTCATCTATTTTATTCCAAAATATCTTTGGAATTTAGACATTTAAAATATGTATATATATTGCTATTTCTGTCACACGCACGATATTTACATTTTTGAAAATTATGTCTAGGTACATAATTTTTTAATACAACTATTGAATTAATAGTACAGTTTGCTAACAAACTACTGACAAATATTGTATAAGTCCTCAAAGAATTGAATGACTGTTAATTTATTATTAAAATAGTATCATAATTCGGTAGAAAACACATTAAATTTCTTTATTTGCTTATTATTGTTCAAAAAAAAAATAAAAAAATAAAAAAATTCCTAAAATTTGTATTCGCGATTGAAATGATCGATAGATGGCGCTTTTCCAAATTTTGTTGTTAGTAAATATAATAACCACAAAAAAAAAAAAAAAAAAAAAAAACTGAATAAAAAAAAATTCCTAAAATTTGTATCCGCGATTGAAATGATCGATAGATGGCGCTTTTCCAAATTTTGTTGTTAGTAAATATAATAACCACGTGTATTTATCATTTTTGTATTTGTGTTACTACTTAATATTCGTGCTATAATTTCTCCGGCATTACATCATGGAAAATCTTTGGAAAAAATATTTCAGGAGCCTTTGGAAAAAATATTTCAGTTTGTTCAAAGTTCGATTGGAAGTAGATGTTTAACTGAAGCTGAACAAATAGTAGTTTCAAATATCCTTTACTTCCATTAGCCGAAGCAACTGAAATTTTAAATTTGTCATTTGGAAATAAATGGAAGCTTAATTCCGGATTTCTTGATTCTTTGGAATTACACTGTGGCACACAGCAGTATGTGTTATCTTTCTTACCAGATTTATTCATTTTTATTCAATAAATATATGTGAAACTAAACATCGAATATACAGCAAGCAATGGCGACACGACGAAAGCTATCCGTGAATTGTTCATTTCCCCTTAGCCAATTAGAGAGCGAGCATTTCATTACAATCGCGGATAGTTCGACAATTACTCAAAAAAAAAAAAAAAAAAAAAAAAAAAAAAAAAATAGTTTTGACTATGATTTAATGTTTTGTTTCTTAAGGATATAAAATAATTAATATTTACCCGCTGTTGAGTAATGCTCCTGTAATGCTCCTCCTCCTCCTCCTCTTTATTTACTATCGGCGCGGAGATTAGGATACTAGCATTCAAAGTTAAGAATATAAAGTGAATGTATGTATAACACATACATGCATTTCAAAAATAATATAGACTAGTATCGCCTAGTGGTCGAAACTCGATCTTTTTTTTTTTTTTTTTGAAAAGCAAGGCAAAGAAAATTTATCGCCTTGTCTTAACAGAATTAAATTGCAACACAGCTGCGGCAATTGTTTGCCGATATGCACTCTAACTGAATCAGAAGAGTTTTACTTAATATATTTATCTCTGTAGATGTTGAGCCTTTCGTGAAATGAGAGAAAATCGCAACGTGAAAACCCCCTTGTTGGGTGATACAGCCCAAAAACTAATCGGTATCACGTCAAACTAAGGTCCAACCAAATATCAAATTCGGTTAAATTAATTCCATTGGTTCATAAAGTACAGTGTTTGAACTCAAAAGAAAGATGTTTTGCAAAAATGGTCGAATTGAGTTCGGGAAATTTCAAAACGTGTAACTTTATCGAAAAACGAAATCTAAAATTTTTCTGAATCTTATACTTTCTTCTTATATATGCAGAGGAAAGAATAATAAATCAACTTTTTTAAAAACAAGTAGTCAATTTCAGTTAATTGAAATGCAAAGAAATCTCAAAACGTATAAATTCATCGAAAACCGGAAATAAAAAAATTTCCGTATCTTCTACTTGCTTCTTATACACGCAAACGCTAGCAATAAATTCACTTTTTTAAAAATAAGTAGTCAATTTCAGTTAATTGAAGCGTAAGGAAAGCTCAAAACTTGTAAATTCAGCGAAAAATGGAAATCGAAATTTTTTCCGTATCGTCTACTTTCTTCTTATACATGCAGCAGTTAGTAATAAATCAAATTTTTAAAAAATAAGTAGTCGATTTAAATTAAATGAAAAGCAAGGAAATCTCAAAACATGTAAATTTATCGAAAACCGGAAATCAAAAGTTTTTCCATATCATCTACTTTCTTCTTAGTGGTGCAAAAGAAATATGCAAGCGAAGTGTGACGTCACTGACCGTTGTTGGGGCGAAAAGATTTTTTATGTTAATCGTCCATTGGATTTTTTGTAAAAAAATAAAATAAAATAAAATAAAAATTGAGGAAAATTATTTCTCGATTTTAATCCCCATATCTATATCTATATCTATATCATTATATAAAGCGCAAAAAATTGTATGTTTGTGGAGGGTAATCTCTGAAGCTACTGAACCGATTTAAAACATTCTTTCACTGATCAAAAGCTACACTATCCCTGATTGTTATAGGCATTATAGGCTATATTAAATTTTGATAAAATAAATTTTAGTTTAAAATCTGAGCATTTTAATTAAAATCCCCATAAAAGCCATAATAGAAATGGAAATAATGAAATATTAAAAAAATTAGCTGTTGCCAACATAAAAGACACATTTACATTTTGTTTTTAAAATATCTTGACATGAAAAGAAAAGAAATATATTTGCACGTGAATTAAATTGAAATTCATATAAAGCTTTGCAAAATGTTAAACTTACACGTTAAATCTGACGTCATTATAAATTTAAAGTATTTATTTTTCTAATAATATAATTTGATATGATATGATATAATGTAATTATCTAAGCGTTACTTCTAAACTTTTATTAAATTATTTATTTTATAATTGTTGCCCAAAAAATTTACTGGTTAATTCATTTTCGACATATAATAAAATATATTTTCTCGCGAATAATAATATAAAAAGTGAATTAAAAAAATATCGTCTGCATTTCACTATGCATTTGTTAAAAGAATAATTGAGAAGTTTAAATTTATTTGACACCTATTTTTAGCAACTAATAGTTATGACAAGTAGCTCAATATACATAGCGCATACAACCATTACTGCAATGCAAATAGCATTTAATTATTTGAGTTCATTATGTTGATTAGAAACCTATTTAATCTATCTATGCTCTATACTAATATATAAAGAGGAAAGGTTTATATGTATATGTAGCGAACGATCGCTAGAACTAAAAAGCCGATTTCTATTTCTTTCTTTTTTTTATACTAATCAAAAGTTACACTGTCTCTAAGTGCTAGAGGCTATAATAAATTTTGGTAAAATACATTTTTAATTCAAATTTTCAATATTTTAATTGAAAACAAAGCATAGATTTGATATCGGTCGTCCTTGGCGATTTTTGTATTTCGAGATCGAAAACGTAATACGAAAATCTGTATATTTTCGTATTAAATACGAGATCTATGTTTTTACTTCAATTACCGTACTACCGTAGGTAGTGGAAGTATTGTATTCGGTCCAAAAATTTTATATAGAGTTTCACCTGATTTATATGTTTTAAGGCCTCCTGAGTCCAAAAAAGTAGTTTTTGGCAATTGGTCAGTGTGTGTGTGTACGAATGTGTGAAATTTTCCGGGTGTCATATCTCCAAAATTAATAAAGATAGAACTACAAATCTTCACAATTGATTCAGGTCTGGTGTACAGATGAATTTTCCAAATTTTGGTGAAAATTGAAAAAACGGAACTGGGTCATCGAAAACCGGAAATGGGACCGTAAGCCCGTACCTCATAAACAGCCCTAACGATTTTGTTCAAAGTTGCTATATAAACAATCTATTAGATGTCCTTTCGAATGATATAATTGGTTAGTTCAGGAAAATTGATAGGCGTCCTCTATAAACAGCTCAATTTCAGATCTCATAAGTGCCTTCCTTTAAAAACGGCTGTACGAATTTTTTTTCAAACTCGCCATGTTAACTTAATACTAAATATGCTTTTGTATGTAATTATTGTTTTCCGGTCAATAATTGAGTATGCCAAGTTTTGGTAAAAGTTGGTATCTCAAAAACGGCTCTAACGATTTTCTTGAAAATTGTTTCAATAATTCAATTTAGATAACCTTTCTCAAGTATTACGTGCATATTACAGGAATACTAACGGTCATCCTGATTAGGAAGTTCAGTTTTAGATCTCGGTATTTCGTGTTTAAAAAAAAACTATCTATTTTTTCCCCTTATTTTTTAACTCACTATGTAAACTTTGTTGTAGGTGTCTTTATACGTGTATCAAGTTTCTCTTACTGGAAAATCTAAAAAAAAAAAAAAATGCATGTACTTAATATCTCCAAGAAATGCATATAATACGTTTAATAGTGGGTAATGGAAGTCGTGTGGTTGTTTCCCACCAGATTTTGTAATAGTATATATTATACGAATATTGTTTCATATTATTGATTTTTCCCTTAATATACATTATTAAAAACCATCAGTTATGGAAAAAATTAAATATATTTGCGAGATAACTTGGCAATCATTTTTTTTTTTTTTCGCCAAGGATGATTGATATAAAATCTTTTCCGAAAGCAAGTAGCGCAATATACAGCCGCTAGGGAATTGCAAATGACATTTGATTATGCAAATTTCATTATGTTGATTGGAAACACGGTTCATTTAAAATAAATTAAATGTGCATTCGCGTTAGAAATCTACTTTTGTATAGGGCTTCCTTGGCGATATTTAAAATTTGGCAACGCAATAGCTAGGACGTTTCACTCGAAGGACTTTACGTATTTGCGATAATCTTTTTAATTCACCGCCAAAATCACAAAAAATATTAACGATCACTAATGGAGAACCATTACTAAAACAATAACCAGATTACTTTGCGGACGTTAAATTTAAGAAAATTAAAAACACATAAGCTCTGTGTTTAACAGAAATTAATATTATAAGAACAAATAAATAATAATTAAAGCAATTATGACGTCAACTTTATCAAACACATATTCATGTTATAGGTTTATTTTTCAATATTTTTTATTCATGAGTACATGCTTTATTTATATATATAAAGCATGCTTCTTTTTTTGAAATAAATAAATAAATAACATAAAGTAAAAATTACCAACATTTAACAACTGATTGAAAAAAATAATTGTAAAATTATATTTTGACTTTTCAGTTGATAATATTGCCTGACTATAACCACGGAGTATAAAGACAGGAGAAGAAGGTAACGCTGAAATTTTGTCATGTTGTTTTCTAATGTTTACAGATGGCGCCAGCGTGCAATCCTTCCTTCTCTCCAGCTTCCGCAATGTTATTCAATGGGGAAATGTCTCGTTTTAATTATTTTTTTAAAAATAATATCAAGCTGAAAAATTTTCGATTGAAAGCAAATTTCATTAAATAGAGCATTCTAAGCAACATGTTTTTTTAAAGAGCGATTTTATGCTAATTTTACTTTGAAAGAGAGCTTTTAAAAAATGACGATCTTTATGAACCGAAGCTAGCTAAAACAGACAATTGGGAGAAAGGAGAATGGAGATCGTTTGTATTGTGTCGTTTGAAAATGTAGATTATTATGGATATCTTATGGCAGTCTTATAATTTTTCATTATTAGTATATTTGACGTATAAAAAAATGTAGTAAATAAGTTTTTTTTTTTTTTTTTTTCTTATCACTATCATAGCCTGTTTTACAACTAGGAACGAAGCATTTATTTGAAACATCTGAATTATGCAGTTTTAAGCACTTACAAAAAAATTAAATTGCTTAAAATTAAAAATTAAAAATTTACTCCGGAAAAATTCTATTGAAAACATTATATCCGCGCCTAGATAGGGAGTAATGACAAGTGGCGCCCTCAATATTTACCAAAAATTTACATCACAGTTTCGTAGATTTCTCCCATTGGACCTTCAACTCCTATTAATATTACTCCGTGACTATAACACATAAACTGATATATTTTTTATTTTTTGCATATCGATTCATCGTTAACTAAAATTTGTTCATCCGTGCGAAGTAGGACGGGTCAGCTAGTTTGGATATAATTATAAATTAATTATCGTGCACATGGGCTAGATTAAATTATCTTGCTGTCAAATTGACAAAAATTTAATTTTAAATTTCAAAACTATGTTGTCCTTGGCGATCAAAAACGTAATACGAAAATATGCATACCAGATGTATATTTTCGTAATATCTGTTGTATGAAATCACGGAGTAAAAAGACAGGAGAAGAAGGTAACGCTGAAATTTTGTGATGTTGTTTTCTAATGTTTACAGATGGCGCCAGCGTGCAATCCTTCCTTCTCTCCAGCTTCTGCAATGTTATTCAATGGGGAAATGTCTCGTTTTAATTATTTTTTTAAAAATAATATCAAGCTGAAAAAATTTCGATTGAAAGCAAATTTCATTAAATAGAGTATTCTAACCAACATGTTTTTTTTAAGAGCCATTTTATACTAATTTTACTTTGAAAGAAAGCTTTTAAAAAATGACGATTCTTATGAACCGAAGCTAGCTAAAACAGACAATTGGGAGGAAGGAGAATAGATGAAATTTTGTAAAGAAAAAAAATAAACTTACTTTAGGTGCAGAAAACACGAACTCGGACTTTATTTTTCTCCTAGGGCTTTTTTTTGTTTTTCTTATCACTATCATAGCCTGTTTTACAACTAGGAACGAAGCATTTATTTGAAACATCTGAATTATGCAGTTTTAAGAACTTACAAAGAAATTAAATTGCTTAAAATAAAAAATTTTAAATGTACTTCAGCAAAATTCTATTGAAAACAACAGTATATCCGCGCCGAAGTAGGGAGGAATGACAAGTGGCGCCCTCAATATTTACCAAAAATTTAGATCACAGTTTCGTAGCTTTCTCCCATTGGACCTTCAACTACTATTAATATTACTCCGTGTATGAAATATTTTTTCATATTATTGACAGTGACATCATCACTTCGCTTCCGTATAGTGATGCTACATCACGCAAATTACTGTGTGTACGGTTTTATTTGAGTTTTATGAAATTGCCAGATTTAACAACTATTTTTTAATGTAAAGGATTACGTGTATAAAAGGGAAAAATGGGGGAAAATGCATAAAAAATAAAAGTATTTTCAAATACCTTCTTGACATCGTAAGAAAATAATTTTTGTATTCGCAGCATCTGGCTAACCATACCTTTCGAATGATATCATTTTCAACCCTCTACTCCCGTAATTAATATTTTAAAAAGGGTCTACAAATTTTATGCTTGCCAATTAATATATAGATATGAAAATATTTTTTAAACGTATTAGTGAAACGAACACACATGTTTTAGGTTGATTTCTTTAGAAATCGACCTATTGCAATCACTTCGTGTTTATTTATCTATCAATCTATCTATCTATCTATCTATCTATTTATCTATAATGAAAATTTTGTCATCACGATAACTCCCGAAATAATACTCAAAATGGAACCAAATTTGGACAGTGAACTGATCTTATAAATATCTTGGATGAGTTCGTTAACCAAGTTGCTCCGACTTTTTGTTTTCAAGTGGCAGCCACTTGAATATTTCAAACCGACATTGTAAAAAGCATATTTAAAGCAAGATTTGCTTGAATTTTGTTGTAAATACAGGCCACATAAGGGTCTCAATGAAGTTTATTAATGAAGTTTATCCGCCATTTTTAATAAAGTGGCAGATATTTTAAGTTGAGCGGGACCACTTGAAATCAGGCTACCACTTGAAAATTTAAAATCACTACAACTTCCGAAATAATACTCCAAATCGAACCAAATTTAGACAGTGTCTTAACATATCTTATAAATATCTTAGATGAGTTTATTAACCAAGTTGCTCGGCCATTTTGTGTTCAAGTGGACACCACTTGAAAATTTCAAATTCAAATTGCAAAAAGCGTATTCCGAATTTGTTTGAAATTTGATGTAAATATAGACCACATAAGGGTCTCAATGTAGTTTATTAATGAAATTTATCCGACATTTTTAATAAAGTGGTAGATATCTTAAGTTAAGCGGGGCCACTTGAAATCACGCTACCACTTGAAAATTTAAAACCATGATAACTTCCGAAATAATACTCCAAATGGAACAAAATTTGGACAGTGTCTTAACTTAACTTATAAATAACTTAGATGAATTTGTTAACTAAGTTGCTCCGCCATTTTGTTTTCAAGTGGAGACCACTTGAAAATTTCAAATTCAAATTGTAAAATGCGTATTCCGAATTTGTTTGAAATTTGATGTAAATATAGACCACATAAGGGTCTCAATGAAGTTTATTAATGAAATTTATCCGTCATTTTTAATAAAGTGGCGGATATCTTAAGTTAAGCGGAACCACTTGAAATCAGGCTACCACTTGAACATTTAAAACCATGATAACTTCCGAAATAATACTCCAAATGGATCCAAATTTGAACAGTGTCTTAACTTATCTTATAAATAACTTAGATAAATTTGTTAAACAAGTTGCTCCGCCATTTTGTTTTCAAGTGGCGACCACTTGAAAATTTCAAATTCAAATTGAAAAAAGCGTATTCCGAATTTGTTTGAAATTTGATGTAAATATAGACCACTTCAGGGTCTCAATGAAGTTTATTAATGAAATTTATCCGCCATTTTTAATAAAGTGGCAGATATCTTAAGTTAAGCGGAACCACTTGAAATCAGGTTACCACTTGAACATTTGAAACCATGATAACTTCCGAAATAATACTCCAAATGGATCCAAATTTGAACAGTGTCTTAACTTATCTTATAAATATCTTAGATGAGTTTGTTAACCAAATTGCTTCGCCATTTTGTTTTCAAGTGGAGACCACTTGAAAATTTCAAATTTAAATTGTAAAAAACGTATTCTGAAATTGTTTGAATTTTGATGTAAATACAGACTAAATAAGGATCTCAGTGAAGTTTATTAGTATATATCCGAAATTTTTAATAAAGTGGCAGATATCTTAAGTTAAGCTGGACCACTTGAAATCAGGATCCCACTTGAAAATTTAAAATCACGATAACTTCTGAAATAATACTCCAAATCGAACCAAATTTGGACAGTGATATTATCATATAATTATCTAGAATGTTTTCACTGGGCAACTTGTCCCGACATCTTGTTTCTAAGTTCCAGCCACTTGAAATGACGCTGCCACTTGAAAATATGCCATCACGATACTTTTTAAAATACTAAACTGATTCAAACAAAAGTTGGATAGTGAACTTATGGTTCAAATATCTAGGATAAGTTCACTTGGTGACTTCATCCGCAATTTTATTTCCAAGTGGCGGCCACTTGAAAATTTGTCATTATGGTAACTTTAGTAATACAGAATCAATTTGCATCAAATTTGGGTGGTGGATTTATCCTTCAAATATCTCAGAGAAGTTCGCTGGGCATCTCACTCCGCTTTTTTTCCAAGTGGTGCCACCTGAAAATTTCTTATGACGATAATTTTAGAAACACTGATTTAATTTGAACTAGATCTGGATAAGGAACTTATACAAGTATACTGGATGATTTCGCTGGGCAAGTTGTTTTGCCATTTTGTTTCCAAATTTAAACCACTTTGGGTGCCACTTGAAAATTTGCCATAAAAATAATTTTTGAAACACGGCACTGATTTAAACCACAATTGGACAGTAAATCTATTGCTTCAAATATCTTGGATATGTTTGCTGGGCAACTTGTTCCGCTGTATTGTTTCCAACTGCGGCCACTTGAAAATTTGTTATCACGGTAACTTTAGAAATAATTTATCTATACAAATCAAAGTTGAAAAATGGATTTATCATTTAAACAACAAAAATCTAGAAATATCACGTAACTCGTGAACCAATCACGTTATTGCGTCCAACTTTGTTATATCGATAATAAATATTTTCTCGCCAAAAGTCGACAAAAAATTCGCCATAGGGGAAAAGTCGCCAAATTTGGCGCCAAATCCATTACCTGCATTACTGGATCTTTTTAATGCGTTTTTAAGGAAAAATTAGGCTATTTTAATGCTAAAACAAACTAGAAATGCAGAAAACTAACATTTTATCAACTTACTAAGCCTCTTTGAAAGACTTTCTAAAAAAAAAAAATATTTTGAAATTTGCAACGATATCATAGATGAGCAACTTTCTCTGCCATTTTGATCGAAGTGCCAGCCACTTAATTTTTCAACACGATGACTTTTGAGATTTTGAATTAATTCGAACTATATGTGTACAGTAGACGATTAGACTTATCTCACAAATACATTTCATATATTTGTCAACTTAACTCACCATTTTGTTTCCAAGCGCCGGTCACTTGAAAATTTTAAATTCACATAAAAAGGTACTTATGAACCGATTTGCTTAAAACTCCATATGGGCATAGCCTACATCAATATTTCTATCAAGTGCATTAATATTTTGTAGCCGCCATTTTGAAACAAAATGACGGCTACTTGATAAGGAAAAAGAAATCAACCTACCCTTCCGAATAAACCGGAAGGACTTGTTTGAAAATTGAAACAAAAATACTTGGAGCTATTATGAAATGAAATAAAAAAATATATATATGAATACACGTTGCTAGAAAAATATAAGAAAAAATATGGTGAAAAAAAGATAAAAGAAATGTGCTTTCTTTTCTTTCATTCTTTCTTTTTTTTTTTCAAAATTAAAATTTAAATATTTTCAGATATTAGAAAATGAAATGTAAATATTCAGATAATGAATACATTACAAAAAAGAAAAAAGAAATAGAAAAAAGTTAACACATTACGTTCACATTTAAACATAAACACACATATGTCAACTCGAAAACATATTTACAATCAAGTATATTTTTGTCAATTTCAAGCTTTCAGCTTTTTAGGTTGATTTCTTTAGAAATCGACCTATTGCAATCACTTCGTTTATCTATATATCTATCTATCTATCTATCTATCTATCTATCATGAAAATTTTGTCATCACGATAACTCCCGAAATAATACTCGAAATCGAACCAAATTTGGACAGTGAACTAATCTTATAAATATCTTGGATAAGTTCGTTAACCAAGTTGCTCCGACTTTTTGTTTTCAAGTGGCAGTCACTTAAAAATTTCAAACCGACATTGTTAAAAGCATATTTAAAGCAAGATTTCCTTGAATTTTGATGTAAATACAGGCCACATAAGGGTCTCAATGAAGTTTGTTAATGAAGTTTATCCGCCATGTTTAGTAAAGAGCAGATATTTTAAGTTAAGCGGGACCACTTGAAATCAGGCTACCACTTGGAAATTTAAAATCACTATAACTTCCGAAATAATACTCCAAATCGAACCAAATATAGACAGTGTCTTAACTTATCTTATAAATATCTTAGATGAGTTTATTAATCAAGTTGCTCCGCCATTTTGTTTTCAAGTGGAGACCACTTAAAAATTTCAAATTCAAATTGTAAAAAGCTTATTCCGAATTTGTTTGAAATTTGATGTAAATACAGACCACATAAGGGTCTCAATGATGTTTATTAATGAAATTTATCCGTCATTTTTAATAAAGTGGTAGATAAGTTAAGCGGGGCCACTTGAAATCACGCTACCACTTGAAAATTTAAAATCACAATAACTTCTGAAATAATACTCCAAATCGAACCAAATTTGGACAGTGTCTTAACTTATCTTATAAATAACTTAGATGAATTTGTTAACCAAGTTGCTCCGCCATTTTGTCTTCAAGTGGAGACCACTTGAAAATTTCAAATTCAAATTGTAAAAAGCGTATTCCGAATTTTTTTTAATTTAGATGTATACATAGATTACACAAGTGTCTCAAATAACTTTATTAATGAACTTTATCCGCCATTTTTAATAAAGAGGCGCATATCTTAAGTTAATCGGGACCACTTGAAATCAGGCCACCACTTGAAAATTTAAAACCATGATAACTTCCGAAATAATACTCCAAATGGAACCAAATTTGAACAGTGTCTTAACTTATCTTATAAATATCTTAGAGAGTTTTTTTTTAACCAAGTTGCTCCGCCATTTTGTTTTCAAGTGCAGACTACTTGAAAATTTCAAATTTAAATTGTAAAAAGCGTATTTCGAAATTGTTTGAATTTTGATGTAAATACAGACCACATAAAGATCTTAATGAAGTTTATTGATAAACTATATCCGCCATTTTTAATAAAGTAGCAGATACCTTAAATTAAGCGGGGCCACTTGAAATCAGGCTCCCACTTGAAAATTTAAAATCACGATAACTTCTGAAAAAATACTCCAAATTGAACCAAATTTGGACAGTGATATTATCATAAAATTATCTTGAATGTTTTCACCGGGCAACTTGTCCCGACATCTTGTTTCTAAGTTCCAGACAAATTTGTTATCACGGCAACTTTAGAAATACTTAATCAATTCAAATCAAAGTTGAAAAATGGATTTATCATTCAAACAACAAAAATTTAGAAAATTCACGTAACTCGGAAACCAATCACGTTATTGTGTCCAACTTTGGAAAATCGATAAAAAGTATTTTCTCGCCAAAAGTAGCCAAAAAAGTCGCCATAGGAGAAAAGTCGCCAAATTTGGCGCCAAATCCATTATCTGCGTTACTGGATCTTTTTAATGCGTTTTTAAGGAAAAATTAGGCTATTTTAATTCTAAAATAAACTAGAAATGCAGAAAACTAACATTTTAGCAGCTTACTAAGCCTCTTTGAAAGAATTTCTACAAAAAAATTATTTTCAAATTTGCAACAATATCTTAGATGAGAAACTTTCTCTGCCATTTTGGTCGAAGTGGCAGCCACTTAATTTTTCAACACGATAACTTTTGAGATTTTGAATTAATTCGAACTATATATGTACAATAGACTTATCTCACAAATACATTTCATATATTTGTCAACTTAACCCAAAATTTTGTTTCAAAGCGCCGGCCACTTGAAAATTTTAAATTCACATAAAAATGTATTTATGAACCGATTTGCTTAAAACTCCATATGTGCATAGCCTACATCAATATTTCTACCAAGTACATTAATAATATGTAGCCGCCATTTTGAAACAAAATGACGGCTACTTGATAAGGAAAAAGAAATCAACCTACCCTTCCGAAAAAGCCGGAAGGACTTGTTTTAATAATATAATATTTCCAATTCTAAAAGTGTTCGTATTATTTTTAATATATTATCTAAATTATTAAATAGTATACCCTCCATACAAACATATGTTTCTAATAATATATATATATATATATATATATATGTGGAAGTAATGAACAGAGAGAGAAGAAAAGTAATAAAATTAATTACACCAGGTGCAAGCAAAACAGATTGCACTATACAGGAGACAGCCGGTCCGACTGCGGTGATGAAACAGAACTCTCTTTTTTATTGTTTTTTTACTTCTTCACTTTTCTACGTGAAAAGAAGAACGATCTGAGTAAACAGTTAAGCTTTGGATATGTAATCATTAACATACCAGCCTAAGTGGCTTTGATTATTTTACATACTAATTAATCTCAAATGAATCTTAAGTGGATCGATAATAGTTTTTTTGGACCTATGTGGTCAAATATTGTAAATAGTCTGTAAATAATTTTTTTTTTTTTTATTAAACTTTAATTAATTTAGTAATTAATTCTCAGTGCTCTTTCTAGCCTCTCACTACATTTGGGGCTTGAGCCGCGATAATGAGCGAAAAAAAAGTATTAATTAATTAATTCAGTATTTAGTAATTAATTATTTCAGTGTTCTAAGTGAATACCTTTCTTCGTGTCATATGAAATTATTATGTGTAAAAACGAAATTAAATGACTTTGTGTTTGGATAAAGATAAACTGTGTGAATAGACTATGGGAAAACTTTGTGTTTATAAGTGGAAATAATAACATCTAACTGTGGAAAGAATAACATCTGCACGCATGTTGGATTTATAAAGTTGGATGCTTAAAGCCAATTCATCTAAGTGAATTAATAGATTCGTCGTTTTTCTTCGTCGGGGAACAAGAACTGTGAGTACAATTTTTTCTATATTTATTTGAAAAATGTCTTTTCTTGGGAAAGCCCGAAAGGAAGATTTGTTACAAGTCGCTGCAGAGTTGGATTTAGAAATATCAGAAAATGCTACTGTAATTAAATTAAAAGAATTAATTGTGAGTCAAAAAATTTTTGATGAAGAATTTTGTAAAAATTTAGTAGATAGCGTGATCGCTTAAAGAATAGAAAAAAAATGAACGAGAAAAACTACTGCTCGAACAAGAAAGAGAGCAGAAAGAGCGCGAATTTGAGCTAGAGAAACTGTGATTAATGAGTAATCGAAATGATACTCAGGAACCGAACCCGAACACTTCAGAATCTTCTAGTGTTCCAAACAGAAGTAAAGAGTTCGCGAAGATAATGAAATGTTTTGATTCAAAAAATCCTAATAATGATATTAGTACATATCTTGAGCTTTTTGAGCGTCAAGCATCAAGAGTAAATATAGAGAAAAAAGATTACGTAACACATATTTTGGGATTGCTTCCCTTGGAAATAGCACAAATTGTAACACGAGTACCAGTTGAATTTGAAAATGACTATGATTATATTAAAAATATGTTGTTAAAACGATTCAAGCTTACACCGGAACAATTTCGTCAGAAATTTTTATCGCATTAAAAAGAGAACAATTCGACTTGGCGAGACTTCGCCTTTGAACTTAATCATTTTTTCGAAGAATGGATTGAAGGTTTGAAAGTATGCGATTTTAATGATTTAAAAGAACTGATAGTTTCAGATCAATTAAAGAGAAGAGCTCCGTTAGAAATTCGGACTCATTATTTAGACGAATGGCATAGATTAAAAACGACAGAAAAAATAGTCGAAAAATTAGAAGAGTATGAAAGCGCTAGATTTAACATCGGGAAACCAGAAGTAAATCTAGAAACGAAACAAAGCAAGATGTACGCACAAAATGTTAAGAAAAATGTATCGAGTGACTCGAACCAGAGAAATAAACAATCGACCTTACGTGCTTACCAAAATAGTAATAATGATTATTTTGCCAATAAAAAGTGTTATTTTTGTTTTAAGTATGGACATATAAGTTCGCAATGTAAATTGAAAGTTAAAAAAGAACATAGTGATAATAATGAAAAAAGTGTTAGTAACTGCATTGTTAATCAATCATATGCAAAAATCGAAAAGATTATAAAGATTAACGATATTTCTAGGCCAGCTGTAATCGATACTGGCTCTGAGATTACACTGATTAGTGAAAGTTACTATAAAGATCTAGGGTCACCACATTTAAGAGATAGTAAAATGTTTATTAAAGGTATAGGAAATAATACGGTAAAATGTAAAGGGTATTTTATAGCAGATATAGCTATTGATGACATTTTACTTAAAACTAATGTTTTTGTTGTAGAAGATTTACAATATTCTGCTATTATTGGCATGGACGTATTGTCCAATTTAAAGCTTAATTTTTCGAAAGGAGAAATTGAATTTAATTGTGTAAATGTAATTGATCTGGTTCAAAATAATGAAAAATATTGTGTTTCTAGAAATGTTATATCCCCTTTTGAAATGTATAACCCAGAGTCAGATGCGCGTAATGTAAAAACAACCAAACCGAAAGATGTTTCCTCCGGTCAAAGTAACGATTCATCTTTCGACCCGAAGATTTTTAATTATTTAATGGTTGATATAACTGATGACTCTAGAGAAAGTATTTTAGATACTAGCCACATATTAAATGCTAATGTATGTGAACAGTTGATCCGCATGATTACAGGGTACACTCCGCGTAAAATACAAAGCACGGATGTAAAAATGAAAATAATTTTAAATGATGAAATTCCTATATGTCAGAGAGCTAGGCGCCTCCCCATTACAGAACAAGCTATTGTAGAGAAACAAATTCAAGAAGGGCTTGAACCAAAAATTATAAAACCTAGTTGTTCAGATTTCGCATCGCCAATTGTACTAAGTAAGAAAAAAGATGGAAGTACTAGAATTTGTGTGGATTACCGTAGGCTGAATAAGAAAATCATTAAAGACAGGTTCCCTTTGCCCCTTATTGAAGATGTAATCGATAAGTTGGAAGATTCATGTGTATTTACGACACTAGACTTAAAAAATGTTTTTTTTCATGTTGATATTGAAAAAGATAGCACTAAATATACATCATTTGTAACTCACGAGGGACAATACGAGTTTTTAAAAGCACCATTTGGGTTGTGTACAAGTCCATCAGTATTCGAGAGATATATTTTTCATATATTCAGGGATTTACTTAAGGATAAAACCGTAATAATTTATGTTGATGACTTGATAATACCATCAAAAAGTGAAGAGGAAGGGCTACGTAAACTTCAATTAGTATTAGAAACAGCTGCTAACTACGGATTAAACTTAAATTTCAAGAAATGCCAATTTTTAAAACGTAAGATAGAATTCTTGGGATACCTAATTGAAAATGGTACTATTAAGCCTTCGCCATCAAAAACTCTGGTCGTAGAAAATTTTCCCACCCCTAAAAACATTAAACAAGTTCAAAGCTTTTTAGGTCTAACAGGGTATTTTCGAAAATTTATGAAAGATTATTCCAAAATCGCGAAACCATTGAGTGATCTCCTTAGGGAAAATAACGAATTCCAGTTTGGCCATGAACAAAAGAAAGCTTTTCAGGATTTAAAGAAAATACTGAGTTGCGAACCAGTACTTCATATTTTTAAACAAGGGCCTAAATTAGAATTGCACACAGATGCTAGCAGTATCGGGTTCGGTGCAGTATTATTACAATTAGGAGATGATGAGAAAATGCATCCAATCCAGTACATGAGCAAGAAAACTAATGCGCAACAGGAAAAGTATCCTAGTTATGAATTAGAAATTTTAGCAGTGATTGAAACTTTGAAAAAATTCAGAAATTATTTACTAGGAACAAAATTTAAGATATTCACAGATTGTTCGGCATTTCAGCAGACTATGTCTAAAAAAGACTTATCGCCTAAAATAGCTCGTTGGGCATTACTTTTAGAGGAATTTGACTGTGAAATAATGCATAGACCCGCTTCACAAAGGAAACATGTAGATGCTTTAAGCAGAAATGTAAATGTTGTCGATACTCAATCCCTAGATGACGAGATAACACATAAAATAGCAAATTCTCAAAACAATGACGAAAATATACGAGTAATAAAAGAATTAATGGCAAATGGGAAAGAAGACAATTATTTAGTCAAAAATGATGTATTGTACAGGTATGATGCGGGTAGAGAGTTGTTAGTTGTACCAGAAAATATGCAGTCAGAAATAATAAGACAAATACATCAAAAAGGACATTTTGCTTCAGCGAAGACAGAAGAAATAGTGAAAAGAGATTTTTACATTCCAGGTGCGAGAAAGAAAGTAGAAAATGTGATAGCCAATTGCGTGAAATGTATTCTATGCAATAAGAAAAGTGGAAAACCCGAAGGATACTTGAATCCTATTCCGAAGGAAAATGTACCGCTAGGCACCTATCATATTGATTTTATCGGACCGTTACCATCTACCAATAAAAAATATCAGCATATTTTCACTGTGATTGACGGATTTACAAAATTTGCTTGGCTATATCCGGTCAAAACCACAAGTGCAGAAGAAGCTTTAGATAAGCTGAAACTTCAACAAACAACCTTCGGAAACCCATCACGAATTATAACCGACAGAGGAAGTGCATTTCGATCTAATGAATTCGAAGAATATTGCCATATGGAAAACATCTAGCATGTTCCAATTACGACAGGAGTGCCAAGAGGAAATGGGCAAATCGAACGTTTGCACAGGACTCTAATACCCGTCTTCTCCAAATTATCCATCGAAGATCCTACTGAATGGTACAAGAATGTCAGTACTGTACAAAGAATATTGAACAGCACGACGACAAGGAGTACAAAGTTAACGCCTTTTCAGCTATTAACAGGAGTTAAGATGAAAAACAAAGAGGATCTGATCGTCAAAAGTCTTTTAGAAGAGGAGTACAGAGAAAGGTTCATGGAAAACAAGGAAGAATTAAGAGACTATGCTAAACTACAAATCGAGAAAATTCAGGAAGAGAATAAAAAACAATATGATAAAAAGCGCAAGAGAGCACATAAGTATCATATAGGGGATCTAGTTGCCATTCAACGTACCCAATTTGGATCAGGTCTCAAACTAAGAATTAAATATTTTGGTCCCTATAAGGTGACAAAAGTTAAGGCAAATGACAGATACGATGTTCAAAAAGTTGGTCAGCATGAAGGACCAAATATAACGTCAACTGCTGCAGACATGATGAAAACATGGACAATGTCAAATAAAAAAAATAAAAAAATATTGTATATATATTGTAAATCATATTTTAGAATCTCTCTGTCGCTTGTTTTTTTTTTTTTTTTTTTTTTTTCTTTTTTGTATTTTTCAGATCCTTGGTGGATAGACTTGATGAGTCCCAGACTTGCAACTTAGAGGTCGAAGTTGCAAGTCTGGCGCAAGTCCTGGCGCAGGATAGCCGAATTATGTGAAAGTAATGAACAGAGAGAGAAAAAAAGTAATAAAATTAATTACCCCAGGTGCAAGCAAAACAGATTGCACCATACAGGAGACAGCCGGTCTGACTGCGGTGATGAAACAGAACTCTCTTTTTTATTGTTTTTTTACTTCTTGACTTTTCTACGTGAAAGAAGAACGATCTGAGTAAACAGTTAAGCTTTGGATATGTAATCATTAACATACCAGCCTAAGTGGCTTTGATTATTTTACATACTAATTAATCTCAAATGAATCCTAAGTGGATCGATAATAGTTTTTTTGGACCTATGTGGTCAAATATTGTAAATAGTCTGTAAATAATATTTTTTTTTATTAAACTTTAATTAATTTAGTAATTAATTCTCAGTGCTCTTTCTAGCCTCTCACTACATTTGGGGGCTTGAGCCGCGATAATGAGCGAAAAAAAAGTATTAATTAATTAATTCAGTATTTAGTAATTAATTATTTTAGTGTTCTAAGTGAATACCTTTCTTCGTGTCATATGAAATTAATATGTGTAAAAACGAAATTAAATGACTTTGTGTTTGGATAAAGATAAACTGTGTGAATAGACTATGGGAAAACTTTGTGTTTCTAAGTGGAAAGAATAACATCTAACAGTGGAAAGAATAACATCTGCACGCATGTTGGATTTATAAAGTTGGATGCTTAAAGCCAATTCATCTAAGTGAATTAATATATTCG
The DNA here is from genome assembly GCA_963930645.1 of Salticus scenicus. Lineage (NCBI taxonomy): Eukaryota > Metazoa > Arthropoda > Arachnida > Araneae > Salticidae > Salticus > Salticus scenicus. The sequence continues at coordinate 72,129,487 of OZ005648.1, forward strand.
TCGTTTTTATTCGTCGGGGAACAAGAACTGTGAGTACAATTTTTTCTATATTTATTTGAAAAATGTATTTTCTTGGGAAAGCCCGAAAGGAAGATTTGTTACGAGTCGCTGCAGAGTTGGATTTAGAAATACCAGAAAATGCTACTGTAATTAAATTAAAAGAATTAATTGTGAGTCAAAAAAATTTTGATGAAGAATTTTGTAAAAATTTAGTAGATAGCGTGATCGCTGAAAGAATAGAAAAAAATGAACGAGAAAAACTACTGCTCGACCAAGAAAGAGAGCAGAAAGAGCGCGAATTTGAGCTAGAAAAACTGTGATTAACGAGTAATCGAAATGATACTCTGGAACCGAACCCGAACACTTCAGAATCTTCTAGTGTTCCAAACAGAAGTAAAGAGTTAGCGAAGATAATGAAATGTTTTGATTCAACAAATCCTAATAATGATATTAGTACATATCTTGAGCTTTTTGAGCGTCAAGCATCAAGAGTAAATATAGAGAAAAAAGATTACGTAACACATATTTTGGGATTGCTTCCCTTGGAAATAGCACAAATTGTAACACGAGTACCAGTTGAATTTGAAAATGACTATGATTATATTAAAAATATGTTGTTAAAACGATTCAAGCTTACACCGGAACAATTTCGTCAGAAATTTTTATCGCATAAAAAAGAGAACAATTCGACTTGGCGAGACTTCGCCTTTGAACTTAATCATTTTTTCGAAGAATGGATTGAAGGTTTGAAAGTATGCGATTTTAATGATTTAAAAGAACTGATAGTTTCAGATCAATTAAAGAGAAGAGCTCTGTTAGAAATTCGGACTCATTATTTAGACGAATGGCATAGATTAAAAACGACAGAAAAAATAGTCGAAAAATTAGAAGAGTATGAAAGCGCTAGATTTAACGTCGGGAAACCAGAAGTAAATCTAGAAACGAAACAAAGCAAGATGTACGCACAAAATGTTAAGAAAAATGTATCGAGTGACTCGAACCAGAGAAATGAACAATCGACCTTACGTGCTTACCCAAATAGTAATAATGATTATTTTGCCAATAAAAAGTGTTATTTTTGTTTTAAGTATGGACATATAAGTTCGCAATGTAAATTGAAAGTTAAAAAGGAACATAGTGATAATAATGAAAAAAGTGTTAGTAACTGTATTGTTAATCAATCATATGCAAAAATCGAAAAGATTATAAAGATTAACGATATTTCTAGGCCAGCTGTAATCGATACTGGCTCTGAGATTACACTGATTAGTGAAAGTTACTATAAAGATCTAGGGTCACCACATTTAAGAGATAGTAAAATGTTTATTAAAGGTATAGGAAATAATACGGTAAAATGTAAAGGGTATTTTATAGCAGATATAGCTGTTGATGACATTTTACTTGAAACTAATGTTTTTGTTGTAGAAGATTTACAATATTCTGCTATTATTGACATGGACGTATTGTCCAATTTAAAGTTTAATTTTCGAAAGGAGAAATTGAATTTAATTGTGTAAATGTAATTGATCTGGTTCAAAATAATGAAAAATATTGTGTTTTTAGAAATGTTATATCCCCTTTTGAAATGTATAACCCAGAGTCAGATGCGTGTAATGTAAAAACAACCAAACCGAAAGATGTTTCCTCCGGTCAAAGTGACGATTCATCTTTCGACCCGAAGATTTTTAATTATTTAATGGTTGATATAATTGATGACTCTAGAGAAAGTTTTTTAGATACTAGACACATATTAAATGCTAATGTACGTGAACAGTTGATCCGCATGATTACAGGGTACACTCCGCGTAAAATACAAAGCACGGATGTAAAAATGAAAATAATTTTAAATGATGAAATTCCTATATGTCAGAGAGCTAGGCGTCTCCCCATTACAGAACAAGCTATTGTAGAGAAACAAATTCAAGAATGGCTTGAACAAAAAATTATAAATCCTAGTTGTTCAGATTTTGCATCGCCAATTGTACTAAGTAAGAAAAAAGATGGAAGTACTAGAATTTGTGTGGATTACCGTAGGCTGAATAAGAAAATCATTAAAGACAGGTTCCCTTTGCCCCTTATTGAAGATGTAATCGAGAAGTTGGAAGATTCATGTGTATTTACGACACTAGACTTAAAAAATGTTTTTTTTCATGTTGATATTGAAAAAGATAGCACTAAATATACATCATTTGTAACTCACGAGGGACAATACGAGTTTTTTAAAGCACCATTTGGGTTGTGTACAAGTCCATCAGTATTCGAGAGATATATTTTTCATATATTCAGGGATTTACTTAGGGATAAAACCGTAATAATTTATGTTGATGACTTGATAATACCATCAAAAAGTGAAGAGGAAGGGCTACGTAAACTTCAATCAGTATTAGAAACAGCTGCTAACTACGGATTAAACTTAAATTTCAAGAAATGCCAATTTTTAAAACGTAAGATAGAATTCTTGGGATACCTAATTGAAAATGGTACTATTAAGCCTTCGCCATCAAAAACTCTGGCCGTAGAAAATTTTCCCACCCCTAAAAACATTAAACAAGTTCAAAGCTTTTTAGGTCTAACAGGGTATTTTCGAAAATTTATGAAAGATTATTCCAAATCGCGAAACCATTGAGTGATCTCCTTAGGGAAAATAACGAATTCCAGTTTGGCCATGAACAAAAGAATGCTTTTCAGGATTTAAAGAAAATACTGAGTTGCGAACCAGTACTTCATATTTTTAAACAAGGGCCTAAATTAGAATTGCACACAGATGCTAGCAGTATCGGGTTCGGTGCAGTATTATTACAATTAGGAGATGATGAGAAAATGCATCCAATCCAGTACATGAGCAAGAAAACTAATGCGCAACAGGAAAAGTATCCTAGTTATGAATTAGAAATTTTAGCAGTGATTGAAGCTTTGAAAAAATTCAGAAATTATTTACTAGGAACAAAATTTAAGATATTCACAGATTGTTCGGCATTTCAGCAGACTATGTCTAAAAAAGACTTATCGCCTGAAATAGCTCTTTGGGCATTACTTTTAGAGGAATTTGACTATTAAATAATGCATAGACCCGCTTCACAAATGAAACATGTAGATGCTTTAAGCAGAAATGTAAATGTTGTCGATACTCAATCCCTAGATGACGAGATAACACATAAAATAGCAAATTCTCAAAACAATGACGAAAATATACGAGTAATAAAAGAATTAATGGCAAATGGGAAAGAAGACAATTATTTAGTCAAAAATGATGTATTGTACAGGTATGATGCGGGTAGAGAGTTGTTAGTTGTACCAGAAAATATGCAGACAGAAATAATAAGACAAATACATCAAAAAGGACATATTGCTTCAGCGAAGACAGAAGAAATAGTGAAAAGAGATTTTTACATTCCAGGTGCGAGAAAGAAAGTAGAAAATGTGATAGCCAATTGCGTAAAATGTATTCTATGTAATAAGAAAAGTGGAAAACCCGAAGGATACTTGAATCCTATTCCGAAGGAAAATGTACCGCTAGGCACCTATCATATTGATTTTATCGGACCGTTACCATCTACCAATAAAAAATATCAGCATATTTTTACTGTGTTTGACGGATTTACAAAATTTGCTTGGCTATATCCGGTCAAAACCACAAGTGCAGAAGAAGCTTTAGATAAGCTGAAACTTCAACAAACAACCTTCGGAAACCAATCACGAATTATAACCGACAGAGGAAGTGCATTTCGATTTAATGAATTCGAAGAATATTGCCATATGGAAAACATCGAGCATGTTCCAATTACGACAGGAGTGCCAAGAGGAAATGGGCAAATCGAACGTTTGCACAGGACTCTAATACCCGTCTTGTCCAAATTATCCATCGAAGATCCTCCTAAATGGTACAAGAATGTCAGTACTGTACAAAGAATATTGAACAGCACGACGACAAGGATTACAAAGCTAACGCCTTTTCAGCTACTAACAGGAGTTAAGATGAAAAACAAAGAGGATCTGATCGTCAAAAGTCTTTTAGAAGAGGAGTACAGAGAAAGGTTCATGGAAGACAGGGAAGAATTAAGAGACTATGCTAAACTACAAATCGAGAAAATTCAGGAAGAGAATAAAAAACAATATGATAAAAAGCGCAAGAGAGCACATAAGTATCATATAGGGGACATAGTTGCCATTCAACGTACCCAATTTGGATCAGGTCTCAAACTAAGAATTAAATATTTTGGTCCCTATAAGGTGACAAAAGTTAAGGCAAATGACAGATACGATGTTCAAAAAGTTGGTCAGCATGAAGGACCAAATATAACGTCAACTGCTGCAGACATGATGAAAACATGGACAATGTCAAATTAAAAAAAAAAAAAAAAAATTGTATATATAGTGTAAATCATACTTTAGAATCTCTCTGTCGCTTGTTTTTTTTTTCTTTTTTGTATTTTTCAGATCCTTGGTGGATAGACTTGATGAGTCCCAGACTTGCAACTTCGAGGTCGAAGAAGCAAGTCTGGCGCAAGTCCTGGCGCAGGATAGCCGAATTATGTGGAAGTAATGAACAGAGAGAGAAAAAAAGTAATAAAATTAATTACCCCAGGTGCAAGCAAAACAGATTGCACCATACAGGAGACAGCCGGTCCGACTGCGGTGATGAAACAGAGCTCTCTTTTTTATTGTTTTTTTACTTCTTGACTTTTCTACGTGAAAAAAAGAACGATCTGAGTAAACAGTTAAGCTTTGGATATGTAATCATTAACATACCAGCCTAAGTGGCTTTGATTATTTTACATACTAATTAATCTCAAATGAATCCTAAGTGGATCGATAATAGTTTTTTTGGACCTATGTGGTCAAATATTGTAAATAGTCTGTAAATAATATATTTTTTTTATTAAACTTTAATTAATTTAGTAATTAATTCTCAGTGCTCTTTCTAGCCTCTCACTACATATATATATATATATATATATATATATATACATAATTGCAAGGAATATAATATTTGAGATATTAGTTATTTAGATCTTGCAGTTCTATTTAAAAAAAAAAATAATAATAACAGTTTTTTTTTTTTTTTTTTTTTTTTTTTCATGTTTCCCATTGCTGCGTTAAATCGCTACAAATTGCTAAATTTATCGAGTAGCATACGTAAATTCTCATCAAAAGCTGCATTACTTTGAATTATGTTGAAAGATTAAAGTGGGTTTTTTTTTTTTTTTTCTTTTTCTTTAAGGTCACCGAATACACCCTTTCTAGCAAGGATAACCTAGAAAGTGCCAAAATCAAGAGGAGCATTTTGAGGAGTCTGGAAATGACCATCCCAGATTATGTTATCGACAGAATGGAAGATCCTAAGTATGAATATCAACCTGTCATGTACAACACCACTGAGGTATATTTGTTTCAACTTAAATTTTTACATTATTAAACGCTGATATTTTAAATTAATATTGTAAAATTTGATACACATTAAAATATAATTATTCTAGGATAAATAATATTTTTTCATGCATTATTCTTTATTATTTTGCATGCAGAAACGAAAAAAAAAAAAATAAATAAATAAATAAATAAAAATGTATATTTTCAGATATTATTATTTGGAAAATATAAAATTATATATACATGCATGTATTCGCCTTTATTTGAAAATATCACTGATCATTTTTGTGAGCAATAACAATAATGTGTTTGAAAATAATAATATTCCTGATAAATTAATCATAAAACTAAAACCATCAACCACTTGAGTATCTATATACATTTTCCCTCTTTAATTAACTCACTATCAAAAACTTTTACACAATAGAAAATATTAAAATAAGAAACGAGTCTATAATCTATTATTAAAATTAAATATACTATAATTTATTGTGTTTAAGTAACAAAACCAGCATCAAATTTAACTTTACATATTCTCCATTTTTTTTTTTTTTTTTTCAGAATACCGATTACGGTGTTCACATATCCAACTACATAATTACTGCCAGCCCTGATGTCAAATTTCCATACGAAACAGTACTTTACAACGTCAGTCGTTTCGATGACTGTGATGGAGAATGGTATCCTGGTTACAAATTGCACCACAACTTCCACAAACAAGGTTGCCCAGAAGTCTGCAGGCCACGTGGTGAATGGAAAGACAACATGTATAAGGCTGGCTGCCCCAGTGGATTTGAACCAGTAAGCTTTTAAAGTATTTTTCAAAATAGAAATTTTATGTAATAGAGAAAGAAATCGAAGGATTTTAACAAACATGCAAACAAACATATGTTAAGAAATTTGAAGCGTTTTTATTATTTCATGCGAAAATTAGTCATAAAAAAAGGACACAAATATTTTCTAGAAAAAGTCATGATAAAATTTAAATTCATAACGGTTATTTTCACAATAGTAAATCAATTCAAGCCTAATGTAGTGTTTTTTATTTTAAACTATCAGGCTACGCCGCCTCACTGACCACTATATTTAATTGAATTTTCAAAAGAATTGGATCAGTATTTGTTTTTTACATCATATTATAAACAAAAACTAAAAAAATATCTATATATATACATTGAAATCGCTTTAAATATCGCGTCGGGTACCTGATGCCTACGGCAGCTTCTTTACTGCTTGCATTGCTTTGGGTCCAGGTTCCCACTGCTTACAGAAAAGTCTTTCCCGGGCACTTCAGTTTGGGTATTTATCGACGACAGGTGAATCTTATATTATTTAAGAACAACTATTTTAAAGATGACAGTATCTCAGCATCTATTAAATATTTTAGTTTTTGAAGCATGTATTTTATAGCTCTCGTTCTTTACACTTTATTACGATATGATTCCGACCAGTATAATAAATAAAAGAAAAAAGAGATTTTCTTTAAAAGAGATGAAAGAAATAAAATAAATTTTAATTAAACTTAAATGTTAATAAATTTAATCCTTTTTACTATATACTATCTTTTTTTTTTTTTTTTTTTTTTTTTTCAGATGAATACTATAAATTAAAAAAAAAAAAAAAATCCTTTCAAAGGAATTAATTTAAAAAAAATTAAAAGTTGTTATACTATAAAAATTATGCATTATTCATAAAAATAACTTCATAAATATGTTTTAGGTTGATTTCTTTAGAAATCGACCTATCGCAATCACTTCGTTTATCTATCTATCTATCTATCTATCTATCTATAATGAAAATTTTGTCATCACGATAACTCTCGAAATAATACTCAAAATGGAACAAAATTTGGACAGTAAGCTGATCTTATAAATATCTTGGATGAGTTCATTAACCAAGTTCATCCGACTTTTTGTTTTCAAGTAGCAGTCACTTGAAAATTACAAACGGACATTGTAAAAAGCATATTTAAAGCAAGATTTGCTTGAATTTTGTTGTAAATACAGGCCACATAGGGGTATCAATAAAGTTCATTAATGAAGTTTATCCACCATTTTTAATAAAGTGGCAGATTTTTTAAGTTAAGTGGGACTACTTGAAATCAGGCTACCACTTGAAAATTTAAAATCACTATAACTTCCGAAATAATACTCCAAATCGAACCAAATTTAGACAGTATCGTAACTTATTTTATAAATATCATAGATGAGTTTATTAACCAAGTTGCTCCGCCATCTTGTTTTCAAGTGGAGACCACTTGAAATTTTCAAATTCAAATTGTAAAATGCGTATTCCGAATTTGTTTGAAATTTGATGTAAATATAGACCACATAAGGGTCTCAATGAAGTTTATTAATGAAATTTATCCGTCATTTTTAATAAAGTGGTAGATATCTTAAGTTAAGCGGGGCCACTTGAAATCACTCTACCACTTGAAAATTTAAAATCACAATAACTTCTGAAATAATACTCCAAATCGAACCAAATTTGGATAGTGTCTTAACTTATCTTATAAATAACTTAGATGAATTTGTTAACCATGTTGCTCCGCCATTTTGTTTTCAAATGGAGACCACTTGAAAATTTCAAATTCAAATTGTAAAAAGCATATTCCGAATTTTTTAAAATTTTGATGCATACATAGATTATACAAGTGTCTCAAATAACTTTATTAATGAACTTTATCCGCCATTTTTAATAAAGTGGCGGATATCTTAAGTTAAGCGGGACCACTTGAAATCAGGCTACCACTTGAAAATTTAAAACCATGACAACTTCCGAAATAATACTCCAAATGGAACCAAATTTGAACAGTGTCTTAACTTATCTTATAAATATCTTAGATGAGTTTGTTAACAAATTTGCTCCGCCATTTTTTTTTCAAGTGGAGACCACTTGAAATTTTCAAATTTAAATTGTAAAAAGTGTATTTTTAAATTGTTTGAATTTTGATGTAAATACAGACCATATAAGTATCTCAATGAAAATTATTAGTAAACTATATCCGCCATTTTTAATAAAGTGGCAGATATCTTAAGTTAAGCGGGACCACTTGAAATCAGGCTCCCACTTGAAAATTTAAAATCACGATAACTTCTGAAATAATACTCCAAATGGAACCAAATTTGGACAGTGATATTATCATATAATTATCTTGAATGTTTTTCACTGGGCAACTTGTCCCGACATCTTGTTTCTAAGTTCCAGCCACTTGAAATCACACTGCCACTTCAAAATATGCCATCACGATATTTTTTAAAATAATAAACTGATTCAAATAAAAGTTGGATAGTGAACTTATGGTTCAAATATCTAGGATAAGTTCATTTGGCGACTTGATCCGCAATTTTATGTCCAAAAGGCTGCCACTTGAGAATTTGTCAATATGGTAACTTTAGTAATACAGAACCAATTCGCATCAAATTTGGGTAGTGGATTTATCCTTCAAATATCTCAGATAAGTTCGCTGGGCATCTCACTCCGCTTTTTTTTCCTAGTGGTGCCACCTGAAAATTTCTTATAACGATAATTTTTGAAATACTGATTAAATTGAACTAGAACTGGACAAGAAACTTGAACAAGTATACTGGATGATTTCGCTGGGCAAGTTGTTTTGCCATTTTGTTTCCAAGTTGCAACCACTTAGACTGCCACTTGAAAATTTGCCATAAAATTAACTTTTGAAACACGGCACTGATTTAAACCACAGTTGGGCAGTGAACCTATGCTTACAATACCTTGGATATGTTTGCTGGGCAACTTCTTCCACTGTATTGTTTCCATCTTTCGGCCTCTGAAAAATTTGTTATCACGGTAACTTTAGAACTTAGTTGGCATAGGTGGACTCTGCTCAGTTCCCCATCATATTTATGTTCTCATAAATTTCTAGTGCGAGACATATTATAATCATGTTAAAAGAAATGAATTTGACCAAAGCTTGATATAGTGACAGAATGAAATCCCCGCCTAATAGGCTATCCACCGTTATCTTCGATATATATATCATATTCTAGTCTATAAATTTATTTTATCAGGGTCAATTCCGTTGTTTAGTTTTCATGCTACTATTTCCAATGCAATAATCCTCAAAATTCACATTTATATGAAAAATTTACAATTTCGCTATGTTGATAAAATCGTAAATTACAAATGATTTACGAAATTTTCCTATTAGAATATTTGTATTCAATCATGTTCAAACAAATATCATAAATGTAATTTTGAAGTTGTCTAATGTATTTAGGATCCTCAAAATGGAAATTTATGCTCAATTTTGCCTTATTCTGACATGTTAAGTAAATCGTAAATTCCAAATAACTTACGAATTTTTTAAATTGGAAAAATCATAGTCTATGATATTCATGCCAGTATCCTATATAATATTTCGAAAGTGGTTTGACATCTTTACGATGAAAATATCCCTCAAGATTGACGTTTATGTGAAATTTGGCTCTATGCTGCCATGTTAAGAAATTCGTAATTTTCCAATAACTTACGAAATTTTTATATTGGAAAATTCATAGTCATTAATATTCATGCCAGTGTTCTAAATAATATTTCAAAAGTAGTCTGACATCTTTACGATGAAAATATCTCTCAAAATTGACGTTTATGTGAAATTTTGCCTATTCTGCCATGTTAAGAAATTCGTAAATTTCCAATAACTTGCGAAATTTTCAAAGTAGCACATTTATAGTTACTAATGTTCATTCCGGCATCAAATCTGATATTTTAAAACTGGTCTGACATTTTTAAAGTAAAAAGTTTCCATTTAATGCACGTTTAAGTGAATTTTTGTCCTATTCTCCCATGTTAAGAAAATCGTAAATTTCTCATAACTTACGAAGTTTTTTGGTTCGAATGTTGCAAAAGAATAGGGTTCTTGCCAGTATCGAAAGTAATATTTTAAAAATGATCTGACCTCTCTGCGATCATTTGTTCGTGAGATATCGTGTTAACAGACTAACAAACTAACGGACTAACACACTGACACACTAACGGACTGACACACTGACACACTAACAGACACCTTACAGACAGACATCATACAAATTTTGTCATTTTTGGATTCCTCACACCTGAAAACGTGTAAAAAAGTAAAAAAACCGAGGTCGAAAATTTTCACGATTACCTAAGTTCCCCATACCTATAGTATGATGGGGAACTAATAATTAATTAGATCAAATCAAAGTTGAAAAGTGGATTTATCATTCAAACAACAAAAATCTAGAAAGTTCACGTAACTCGTGAACCAATCACGTTATTACGTCCATCTTTGGTATATAGATAGTAAGTATTTTCTCGCCAAAAGTCGCCAAAAAAGTCGCCATAGGGGAAAAGTCGCCAAATATGGCGCCAAATCCATTACCTGCGTTGCTGGATCTTTTTAATGCGTTTTTAAGGAAAAATTAGGCTATTTTAATGCTAAAACAAGTTAGAAATGCAGAAAAGTAACATTTTATCAACTTACTAAGCCTCTTGGTAAGAATTTCTACAAAAAAAAAATTATTTTCAAATTTGAAACGATATTTTAGATGAGGAACTTTCTCTGCCATTTTGATCGAAGTGCCAGCTACTTAATTTTTCAACACGATGACTTTTGAGATTTTGAATGAATTCGAACTATATGTGTACAGTAGACTTATCTCACAAATACATTTCATATATTTGTCATCTTAACTCACCATATTGTTTCCAAGCGCCGGCCAGTTGAAAATTTTAAATTCGCATGAAAAGGTATTTATGAACCGATTTGCTTAAAAATCCATATGTGCATAGCCTACATCAATATTTCTACCAAGTGCATTAATAATTTGTAGCCGCCCATTTTAAACAAAACGACGGCTACTTGATAAGGAAAAAGAAATCAACCTACCCTTCCGAATAAGCCGGAAGGACTTGTTTAAATTTAAAATTTAATATACTTAATATACTCCACTGCATTATCATTTGATTTTCAATAAATATAATAAATATTTAAAAAAAAAGGGGGGGGGGGATTTTGCGTTTAAATAAATGAATAACAAATAGCGTAATAGCCGTTTCTAAGATACGCAGACGATTGAAACGAAAAAAATCTGGAGTGACTCCACTCGACTTTCCGAACATTGAGTAATTAACAGTTTTGTAGATAAAGTAAAGAAAGAGGAGTTGTTAAACAAACAAAAGAGATAAAACCATAATAAAGTGTTTGAGTATTTTTCTTCATATATTACACGATGTTTTATTTAACGCTACTGAACTTTGATCCCATAGATCATAATGATAAAGAATTTTCGTTGTGTACCTGTAAAAAACCTATAAATGCTAGATTCACCAAAATGCTTATAGTTAGAGCAACAGTGATTTATAATATTCATATCAATTTTCAACTCAATTGAATAAGGCGTTTAGATGCTATCGCACTTTTAACTGGTATGTTGTGGCCACCACATGACTTTCTTCTTTATTTTCCTATACAAATTCACTCAGTAAAAATAATTTATTAAAATTATTATTTAAAAAAATTATCTTCCATGATAATGTAGATGATTTCCATATTAGAGAAGTAGTATAACACTAAATATCCAAAAAAAGTCAATTTTATTGTCAATATTACATTTAAAGAAAGAATATATATATATATATATATATATATATTTGTTAAAAATGAAAAAAAATCGATAACTTCATTTTAAATTATCGCAGATCTATGGTTCAACCATTCGTTTTAAAGGTACTGGTGAGCTCTTTTGAAAGATACCCATCATGAAAATTTACTCCTCTCGAGGGGGGGGGGGGGAGAGAAGGCGAGGCTCCCTCACAAGCAAAAAGTTTTTCCAAGTTGACTATCTCTATTATAAATAATTCTGGTAAATTTCATAATGATTATTAAAAAATAATTCTCTTTATGCACATTTATACAAAATTTTGTAATATACCACCATGTTAAAAATTTAGAAAAAGCGGGATGGCAACGCAACCTGTAAGACAATTTTTACCAAAAGTTGATAGGCACTAATTTATGTCAATGTGCAACTACATACCAATTTGTATGAAATTCTGTCAAGCAGTTCCTGAGATACAGTTGCCACAAAAGTTTGTCACACACACACACACAGAGACTGACAGACATTTTCTAAAAATGATCAAATCGTGTTCTACAGCTCTCAAAACGTGTAAATCCATCAAAAACCCGACGTCGAAAATTTTTATGAATCCAATACTTTCTTCTATTGAATATAGAAGAAAGTAAAAATGTGGTCCCACAGGCCATAATGATAAATAATTTTTCTTTGTGCCCCTGTAAAAAAAAACTGTAAGTGCTAAATTCACCAAAATCTATACAGTTCGGGAAACTGTGACCTATAACATGTGTACAAATTTTTTGTTCAGATTAAATAAGCGTTTAGACGCTATCGCACTTTTTAAAATTTGGCCCCATAGGCCATAATGATAAAGAATTTTTCTTTGTGCCCCTGTAAAAAAACTGTAAGTGCCAGATTCTCCAAACTCTATACAGATTGAGTAACTGTGACCTATAATATGTGTATAAATTTTTTGCTCGATTGAATAAGGCGTTTAGATGCTATCGCACTTATAAGATTTTGGTCCCATAGACCATAATGATAAAGAATTTTTCTTTGTGTCCCTGTAAAAAAACTATAAGTGCTAGATTCACCAAATTCTATAGGGTTCGTACTATGGTGACTTACAATATACGCACCAACTTTCAGCTTATTCGAACAAAGCGTTTAAACGCTAGCGTGTTCACTCACAGACATACACGCACACATACACACACACATACGTACACACACACATACATACATACACACATACATACATCATCGTAAAAATAGTGAAAACGGACTCAGGGGACCTCGAAACGTATGGAAACATCAAAATCTCGAATTCGGATTTTTGACATGATTACAATACTTTCCTCACTATAGTGTTCGGAAAGTAAAAAGAAATTACAGAAAAATGAAACATTGAAGCCAATATTTAAAATTGAAAATAATAATAATAATAATTCAAATTCGAAATTCCAAAAAATTTCAATGAGGTGCACACCTACAGAGTCCCAGGTACCCATCTGTCAAGTTTTGTAGCTCTGCGTGCAGTAGTGTGAGCAACATAGCGCAGACAGACAGACACACGCACACACTTCTCTTTTTTTCTACAGATTATTCTATAATTTGGTTCATTTTTTAATCATGCTCATAAAAGCAAAATTTCTCATTTTAATTAATTTTTTTTTTTTAAATCGTTGCTAAAAATTAAATATTATATCTATTTATTTATATATATTTCACTTTCATATGTATTTAAAAACTCAAATTAGATTTTTCTGTTTTAAAATTACTTTTTCCTCCAAACGTTTGCGCACTTCAAAAAAGAAAAAGAATATATATATATATATTTATTTAATAAATAATTAATAATATTGTTGTATATGTATTCTTCCTAACACTGTTATTGTTTGATATTAGTTTTATGTATGTAATTAAATAAATTTTCTGAATATTATTGTAAATTTTAGCACCACAGTCCAATCAAGAGATCTTTTAGTCACCAACAGTCTCTTAGTCTTGTCAATGGAACACTTAACCCTGAAGTAATCACCACTATCGAAGCACACTTTGCAAAAATGTATGACCAGAATATGGAAGTACTCATCAGGTTAGTATTTATAATTCTACTGTAAACAAAAGGTTAAACAAGGCAGTTTTTTACGAATTCGTTTTATTCCTTTAACCATTGGTAATGAAACCACAAAATTAGGTTTATATTAGAATAATATTTTGAAAATTAAAAAGCTCATGCTTGATTCACCCGTTATACGCGATTCATGTATTCTTTTTATACGGGATTTTTGTTATCAGCTTCAGCTGATATTAAAACATGGGAAATGAGAAACTACAGTCCAGGCAAATGGAAGATTGTATTCATCCGCGTAAAGAAATCACTCTCCACGAAATTTAAAAAAAGAAAAAATTCCAAATCACACAGTTAACTTTTCTCTTCTTTTTTTCACCAATCTTGTATTTGACAACCAAAAACATTGATTTAGATGAGAAACACGCAATCTTTTAGATAATTTTTGAGTCAGCTACAGAAACAGTTTTTTTTTTTTTTTTTTTTTTTCAACATAATTAGTTAAAAATTCAGCCCTTTAGCATAACAGCGTTTTATTAAAATATCAGAAGAATGAAAACATGTTTCTTTTGTTAAAAATTACCATTCTATTTAAGCACTTACAGATTAAAAAAAATTTTTAAAGCGGGGCGGACGGTGAAGAGTATCATCCTCTTTCATTTGTGTGCATATAGCAAAATGAATTTAAATCGAAAAATTTCATCAACCCTCTTACTTCTTCCATATTCTTAAATTTAATTGTAATACTGCATATTTAAATGACAGAGGCGTCATTTACGTATATTTTGATTTCGAAATGTACATGCTAATATTATTTTTGTATAAAATAGCAACCGATTAATTCCTTTCATTTCACTTAAAGGAATAAACTCTTCTATGACTCATTTTATTAATACATCAGAGTAAATGGTTCTAAATATATACTCGGACAAAAAATAAATAAATATTTCTCTATAAAAAGTTGCTGGACTTCTAATAACCAGCAATAACTAGTACAGACTAACATAAAACTTTCTTCTAACAAGGAAACATTCAAAAGGTGTCATCTTCAAAGAGTATTGAAAAAAATATATGTGATTCTACTCTTCATAAAACACCAGACAATGAAAAAATTATCTGCTGAAATTAATTACAGCGACCACAAAAAATTATCAAAATTAAGCATATTTGGCGATTTAGCGCTGTTAGGCGATACGTTTGCTAGCACCGAGATTGCCGTGTTTCAAACAGAACCGTGTTTTGCTTTTCCACCAAGTACTCAAAATCAATCACCTTAGCAGTGTGAAATCGCCAAATATGCTTAATTTTGATAATTTTTGGTGGTCGCTGTAATTAATTTCAGCCGATAATTTTTTCATTTTCTGGTGTTTTATGAAGAGTAGAATCAAATATATTTTTTTCAATACTTTTTGAAGATGACACCTTTTGAATGTTTCCTTGTAAGTTATTTTATACATCAGCACCGCCACCGTTTATAATACACATATTGTTTAATTAACAAAGCTTCTCACAATAAAGATACATTCCGTTTGGTTCAATTTGAATTAATAGATAATGAGCTATATGAAAAAACAAGGAGTAAGTAATAGCATCTCCACTTGTCGACTAATATACGTCCAAACGGAGTCAGTATAATTTTTATAATGACCACCTTACATATCAAATTTCGTACATTTATGCGTTATAAAAACTGAAATATCAAATTAAATCAGCATATAATTTCTTGATGGCCATCTTTAACATTAAGTTTTGTTTAGCTATACACTGTAGAAGCTGACATATAGCCTTCCCGAGAATCAAGAACAATTATTGTATTTCAACGACACCTCATGGACGATAAGCAGCAAAAATTGATAAACACCAAATTATGCTATATACAACTAAAGGTAAGTTTTTATAAAATACTGTGCATTAGGTATTAATACAGGGCTTCCAGCAATTTTTATTACATACACAGGCAGACAACAGACAGAAGATCGCTTTAAAAATAATCATAACGCGTTTAGGACCTCCTTAAAACATATTTAACCGTAAAAAACTGGAAGTCGAGCATATTTAGGAATCC
Organism: Salticus scenicus; assembly: GCA_963930645.1. Lineage (NCBI taxonomy): Eukaryota > Metazoa > Arthropoda > Arachnida > Araneae > Salticidae > Salticus > Salticus scenicus. Next base: position 72,145,562 of record OZ005648.1, read on the forward strand.
AATACTTTCTTTTATTATAAACATAAAAAAAGATATAAAATTAAAAACTATAATGATATCACAAACTGTACGTTAAAATTAAATTAAATAAATACATAAATACATAAAAAATACGTTATTCTTTCTAGTGTAAATGTACTTATAGGGCTTTCTCAGTGTTTGAAAGGTGGCTAAATTTTTTGCTTTAATGCATATTCACAATTTGTTTAGTTTTTAAGCTGACATCACAGAGTTATATATGTTTTTGCGTTTTTTATTATGACCAATAATTAGTTGGAATTTTTATTTAATTTCCAAACAACACTAACGAAACCGATAAAAGTTCATTTGCTTAAAACGGTACAATTTGATATTTTTTCAGATAGAATTTTTATAAAAATGTTTTTTTAAATATTTCTATTGTGTATTTAATCAGATATCAACTGAAAAGGAAAAGCGTTAGCGAAACAACCATGAGCGAACCTCCTAGGCAGACTACTTACGATGATCTTCGCAAGAAAGATTTAGAAATTAATGATGAAGGTACTTAATACATAAATAATTCCTTTTGCTGCATAACAAATTATTATGAAATAGGCATTAGTATAAGTATAAATACTTTCAACTGATAAGATTTCGGTCAGACATATTTTATTTATTTATTTATTTTCTATTTATTTATTTATTTATTTATTATTATTATTATTTTATAAAACATTTTCTTCGCAATCTTCTTTCTTTCTTTTTTCTTAATTATAAAATAAATTACAAATAAATTTTATTTATTTATGTTTTTAGATTACATGATTCATTTTTAAGCTATTAACTTTTAAACTAATGCTTATTTCAACTTTTAACTTCAGTTGACATTGATTGAATTCTATTTATGTAAAATATCATATATTTTTTAATTTATGTCTTAAATTACGAACACTGATTCTGATATAACATAGTAATATCACTTAATTATATTTTTGTTCAAGTAACATTATGTTATAAATCCTTGGTTCTAACGGATAAATTTCAACTTTATGTCAAACCCAGTAAATGTCAAGAAAATGCTTTGTAAGAATAGAACACATTTCATTGATTATTTTTTATATGCGTAGTATCATATGCTTTCAATATCATGTAATTAAGCTCCTCATTACAAGAATAACTTCCAAATTTCGGGAAAATAGTAATTCAGTTATAAATTTGATAATTATTGAAAGAAAGTAGATTAACATAAAATAATAATCTTCAAAACACTGTTTTGATTTCCCGATATTGGTTTTATTTAAAGAAATACACAATCTAAATAAGTATTTCGTAGAATTAATAATGATAGTAATAATAATAATAATAAATAAATAAATAAAAAACATTTTATTAGCTTAGAATAACATTTTACATGTTAATATGCATATATATATATATATATATATATATAAATTAATTAGAAATTGCCAAACAAGGGCACACTAAAAATAACCGAAAATGCAGAATTCTGCATGCAATGTTTGAAAGGGTTTTCAATATGTATACATATATATATATATAAATTACAAATAAGCAAGCATATATATTAAAAATAATAATAAAAATAACGTATAATTTTTACGTTTAACTTTACAATCTTTAAATTTAAGATGTTAAATAATCCGTCCGTAAAAATGCATAAAAAATTTCGTCTCTTTTTTATTACATCGAGAGCCCGCAAGTACTTTATTGAATCGTGTATTTTTCTAAAAATTCCTTTTATTTTAAAATCGATAAATACGATATTTTACGTACACAATATTTTTTAACAGCTAATATTTTATTTATTAAAACTTGAAAAAAGAAATGCGAATTTTTAATATTAACAATTGTTTTAGAAATTGATCGACTCTGCAATTACAAAAAGTCTGATGAGGCTTATGATTCGGCAAAAGAACTTCTGAAGGAGGCAGCCGAACTCATTGTTGACGCTCCACCAGGTTCTCTACTTGGGGAAAAAATTGTTTTATTGAGAGATGTTTTAACAGCATTCATGGAACCTGACTTTGTAAAAATGAGTGATGAGATAAGGGATTTGAATAAAATACAACATGATACAGAAGATTACAAAAGTGTAAAAAGGTAATCATTTATACATTTTTTAATTAATAATCTATGTCAAAGAAAATTTATAAAATTTTAAGACACTTTATGCTAAAATTTCAGTAATATTTATATTTGTATATTCTGAAATATGTAATAGTTAAAATTTGAAATGAGTATACATTTTTAAACATATTATTATCATACGCTAAAAGTTTAAAATGTTTTATTTTATTGAGAGTTTTGTCTTTCAAAAGAAAATTACGTGTCCCTTTTTATTTTGTTTCATTATTTTTAATTATATATTTAAGAAAAAAATACATTAGCATTAATCAGTCCGCTTTATATGTAAAGTTGCTTGCAGATTTATTTCACCGTTATGCAAGCAACTTCACTTGTAACTTTTCATGCAGTTTTATGTGTTACCATTATTAATAATCATCATAGATATGGAGAGTTACTTTCTTATAAAATTACTGAAAATAGTACTTATTTGTCATTAAACTATACTGTTAAAATTTGATCTATTTCACATATCTCAGAAAGGTAAAATTTCACAACTATGATTGGAAAAATAATTTATGTGTAAAAAATTCTATCGTCTTAATGTCGTATATAATTTTATATTTTCAATAATGAATACAATTAATACTATTTTCATTTATTCAAAAAATCTTGCAAAAATAAAAAATATATAATATATTAAATTTTACTTAAAATAATCATAACCAATAACCAAAGATTTTCATTTTTTTAGTCGCATATACTTAGTAGAATTTCCCTATTATTAGTTCTTCATATTAAATAAACTGCTATAAAATTTTTATTATAAATTCATGTTTATTTACAGACAATTATGGTTGGAAATCCTGCCATTAGTTGGAACTCATGAATCAGTGAAATTTATCGTAAAATACATCCAGGATCAAGTAAAAGACAATAATATGCTTGTCTGGGAAGCGAAAGAAATGTTGGAGTCTTTGCCTCAAAATATTGAAAGACCCGATGAAGAAACCATAATAGAAATAGAGGTAAATATATATATATATATTATATATATATATAAAGCTGGTGTTTTAATCAAATAAAGCCTTGACTAAATTATGAAAAGTATGACAAATCCTAAATATACAAATTTATATATGTAATTTTGCAATACAGAAACTGCTGGACAATACTGGCCTGTTAAGAAGGAGCACTCTGTTACACTCAGCCGTGCATCTGACCATGGGCAGAATAATTGGTGAAGTTTGTGGTAATGTTCCTCACCTTCGAAAAAAAGATGAAGAAAAACCATCTTGGTTACTAAGGAGTTTCCAAAAATCATCTAAATCTACCAAAGGTCTTCCAGAATGCCCAGAAGAAAAAGTTCTGAGAATAATTGAGGTAGTTAAAAGAAAATGAAACACATATATATAATCTTAACTCTATAAGAGGTTTGTTTGTATAATACCAGGCGAAAATTACCTTGCCAAACACTGGTTATAAATTACTATTTGTAGGGACAATTTTACGTTCATTTTTGTTTAGAACAATAATAAGGGTATTTTTTATTTTTTATTTATCTGTAAAGACAATAACCATAGGAATAAATTCCCTTTCCTATAACAAAAATATGTATTATTTTTAAGATATATATATATATAATCACAAATGCAAATTATTTGAGATAAAATTTCGACTATAATTTTTTTGTCAGAAATTCTACTTTTAGGTGTTTTTGGACGCAATTGTACTTGGAGAATTATTAATATGTCTAAATTTTTCTTTACCTAAACTGAAAATCAAAGCATAGAACTCCATTCAATTTTCTACTTCTGTTATAATTTAATATTGATTAGATTTTAGTGCTTAGCTATATAAAAATAACCTTGTATAGGTACTGCACTTTCATAGTATTTAAATCTTTATGGCTTTGAATGTTTTAAACTATATAGGATATATAAATACAGTGATGGAAAAAACTTTAAGACCACATATGAAATTGCAAAAAATGTAATTTTACTAAAAGAAAAAGAAACATCAAATAGTTTAAACAGAAAAAAAAAAAACTAGTTGGCATAGGGTGGAATCTGCTCAGTTCCCCATCATATTTATGTTCTCATAAATTTCTAGTGGGAGACATAATTATGTTAAAAAAAAAAATGAATTTGACCAAAGCTTGATACAGTGACAGAATGAAATCCCCGCCTAATAGGCTATCCACCGTTCACTTCGATATATTTATCTTATTCTAATCTATTAATTTATTTTATCAGGGTCAAATCTGTTGTTTAATTTTCATGCTACTATTTCCAATGCAATAATCCTCAAAATGCATATTTATATGAAAAATTTACAATCCATCTAGGTTAAATTTCTTTTCATCTCTGAACACTATTTTTCGCCGAAAGTTGGGTTTTAAAACATTAGATGCTGCGAATTTCATTCTTGCTTCAATATGCCGTTTTTCAAGCTTAGATTTACATTTAATTTTGAATATTTGCTGTTTTCGCACGTTTCAGGACATTTCTAACAGTTCTAACTGTTACTTGAAGCTTTAGATCATATTTTATTGCTGAAGAATATGTATTTTATTAAACAGCCATTCTTATAACACTTCTTTTCATCCTAGCTGATAGCTTTGAAGGCCTTCTTCGTCTATTTTTTGGTACCATGTCTGCATGGATCTGCAAGAAATTGATGAACTACAATTTTAGACCTCTCGATTTTGCTAGCGAAATAGTATATATTTGCCTTTCACACATTCCACTTTCTCGAAATGCCAAGTTTTCCTTTTTTCAATGTCATTTAGTAATTTTCCTCTACCCATAATCTCAGTTGCTTCAACACTCAACTAAATGATTAAAAATATGTTTCTTTTCATTCTAGCAACTGCCCCGCACAAAACCGTGCAAATGGGACGTCATCTCATTATACAAACAATCACTTTTAGAACTGGTCTTAAAATTTTTTCCATTTGATTGCACTACACATCTTTTCTTTATATCGGAAATAAACGCATTTTAAATTCTAAATTCATATTTTTTTATTTCTTACATTTCATATATCAGTATATATATATAAATTAAGTGTCACGATGTTTGTCCGGGGTAAACTCCTAAACTAAGGAACCGATTTTAATGAAATTTTGCACACTGTGTGCAGTTTGGTCCAACTTGAGAGATAGGATAGTTTTTATCTCAATTTATTGTCACAATATTGTTTTATTGCAATTATTTGTTAATTATAGACCTTTATTAAAGTTGCTCCAAAATATCTGTGAGTTCCATTAATTTAATTGTTGCCAAAAAAAAAAAAAAAAAAAAAAATACGAGTTCATTTTCTTTTGACATAAAAATAAATACATTTAATCAAACGTGAACGTTAAAAAATTATAAAAAGTTAAATTATGCATCTCACGAAAATTGACGTCATAATCAATTTAAAGGTTTTATACACATTGATAAAGTGCTAATGTAGTTCTATCACAGATATAGTAATATATATAGATCTCTCATCCCCATGTTATCGTACAAAGATTTTTGATGCCGAAAAAAAAAAATAAATAAATAAAAGCTTTGGAAACAGCCATTAAGTGGTATTGAAAAAAAAAAAAAAGAAAAAAGAAAGAAAAGAAAGATATATGAATTTGAAACAGTATCTGGAGTCTTCCATTGCCCTTTAGCAAATAAATTATTCATAAATTTTATTTGCTAAAATATTAGTATGTATTCCCGTGTGTATTCACTCGGGGAAAGACGGCCATATTTTGGTAAAAACGTCGTCTTTTCCCAAATGAAAAGGAATAACTTTTTTCTCCCCAATGATCACTCTATTCTATACATGCTATACTATATCTATGAGTTCTATACGCAAGCGAAGTGTGACTCACTGACCGTCTGTGCAGCCAAGAAAAAGATTTCCTATGTTAATTGCCCACTGGATTTTTTGTAAGAAATTATTAAAAATCGAGGAAATTTATTTCCCGAATTTAATCCTTATATTTGGGTATAGATATGTATTAGTTATCGCGGGTGTTAGATTGAATTATTTTGCTGTCAAATTGACAAAATTTTAATTTTAAATTTCAAAACTTTATCGCCCTTGGCTTTTTTTATTATTATTATTATTATTTGGCGATCAAAAGCGTAACACGAAAATATACATGCCAGATGTATGCATTGTACGAAATGTAATATGTATTATTCATTGTACGTATGACATGTAATATGTATTGTACGAAATATTGTTTCATATTATTCATTACTCTTTTAATATAAGTTGTTAAAATAACCATGATTTTTCAAAGGAATTTAATATTTTCGCCAGATAATTTGGCGATATTCTTTTTTTTTCGCCAAGGATGACAGAAATGAAATCTATTCCGCTGCAAAATATTAGTATCTTACATCAGATATTTTATTTAGACATTTGAAAACAAATTTGACTTCAAACTATGATAGAATATTTATCATTTTCCTTTTAATTAGTATATTATTAGTATATTAAAATTTAAAATCATGGTATATAAAAAGTTTTTTTTTTTTTTTTTTTTTTTATCTTATAACTATTCTTATCTTAATCCTCAATGTTGCCCATCTTTATTAACTTGTATTTACTATTAAAATTTTAACATACTCAAAAACTTCTCATCACTTCGTTAAAATACACTAAACTTTTCCAAAATCTTTTTCTATTTAAAATGATACATGTATTTACTTTAAATGTCCAATATTTCATAAGATTTCCAATTTTAAAGACCCACCAGCGGCCGAGCGGTTCTGCGCTCAAAGCTGGTAGATGGGAGGTGCCGGGTTCGATCCCAGGTCGCGCTCATCGACCTAGCCGTTCAGAGTTTTCCGTGGTTTCCTCCGAAACTCGCGTAAATACGGGCTAGGACCCCTTAGAAAGACTCCCACGGAGGGCATTCCCCCTCTAGGCCTAGGACACATCAGGAGTCAATCGGCCTTAAAAATCCTACAACCATCCTACAATCCAATTTTAAAGTTTTAAAATATTTATCAAATTTACTTATTTTTCTGGTTTAGCCTTATTGTTTTCCTTTTTATAACTACGGCTGTTGCCCTTTTTAAAATATTTAAAATGGTGAGGTCATTTTACAGTAAAATTATCCATTATAGCATATATTATATTTCACTCCTCCATAAAAATTGATTTTTAAATCGTCTGTTTCTTTTATACTTTTATTTTAATAGAATTTAATTTATATATTAGACATTTTAGCAATTTTATCCAAAGTAGCATTAGAAATAATATATATCAATAATATATTAGAAATAATATATATTAAAATTTACAGGACCCTACAATAAAATTAATTTGTGCTTAATATCAACACTACGAAAATTTTTATCAATCGCTTCCAAATTTTGACCTAAGTTTCAAATCTCAACCCTGTGGGTTTTTACATCGGCTACAACATTTTCGTCTTTGTTCGTAAATAATAATTTGACTGTACTAAATAGTTTACAGCCGTATAATTCAACGCATAACTTAGTCACAGCAACGCGTGGCCGGGTCTGCTAGTTAAATATAAAGGTAACTTGCAAAGAGATTTTCACTTTTGAATGCAAACAAAAAAAATTTGATGGTGGTCTTACAGTTTTATTCACCACTGTATAAATAAAAAAAATTACACGTCTAATTTCAGTGCATTTCACCCGGTAACTAGTACCGGTTCGGAAATTTTTTTGGACCGTTTTATATCTATATCGCATCATTTATAGCTAATGATAATGTCAATTTCGATATGTTTCTTTAATTTCTGTTTGGATTGCTTAATAAGGATGTTGTTGTGTTAAGTTCATTAGGATAAAATTACATATTTATTTCTATAAGGAAAAATGAGACTAAATTTACATTTAATATTTTTAAAATCGTAATACTAAGATAGATCAGAATGAATGCATGTGGAAAGGAACGTTTTGTGACATTAAAAGTTTCTTATATGTAAAAGTTTACTTTTCTGAAGTATAATGTTCTTCTATAACTTACTGAAAGAAAAATAAACTGAACTACTTTCCTTTAGAAAATCGGCCTGAAGTTGAAAGATACCCGCCGTCCAGAAGAAATTGCAATTTACGTTGAAACTTTGACTTACACCGGAATGCAGAATGCTCTGAGGATCGTCGCTGATTATGCTCATGGAACTGCAGAAAACCTGAAACATTTCACCCCAAGGCACTGGGCCTTTATGAAATCAACAGCTGTACATGCTCTGCACAACATGGTCGGAAGATATCCACAAGAAGTAAGTGAATAATATATTTTCAATAATAAGCATTTATTCAAGCAAAATCATTTAATTTGGATCTAAGATGCTTTTTGGCGTGTTTCAACCGAATTTTCTGTAATCAACAGGTCATGGAAATTGTCCTTCCAATATTCTTCAACGATACTGAAACACCGAAACTTAGGAATGCTGCATTTGGTGTCTTAATCAGATGTCAACCCTCTGTCTCTATTCTGGAAAGGATCGCTTCTCATTCCTGGTTTGAAAAGAGCCGGGAAGTCGGCAGTTTCGTTACTTCTACTCTGGAGAGTTTTGGAAATTCTACATTGCCATGCATGCAACTTTTGTAAGATATATATATTTTTTTATTGTCTTAGTATCTTCTGCGATAATTACCACGATAATTTAAGAAATCGTCCTCTCGAAAAATCATAACTCAGCTGTCTGAAAAATGGTTGTAGGGAATTACTTCGTTTAATTGCAGAATTGTTTTAAAAGACAAAGGAAACAAATGGTTTGCTGTGCAATTTTATAATAAAAGATATGAACTAGGATTTAAATTTTGTATTTGAAACTCTTCTGTAAATTAATAATTATAAATATGAAAAACCAAAACTCTTAAGTATATACTATTTTTAATGTGAATAATGATTTCTTAAACTGCCGTAGAAATATTAAACTAATCGGTCATGAAATGGATAAAGCAATATAAGATTAATTTAAACTAGTTTATAAGTTAAATAATTAATGATTGTTGAAAAAAAAATGCAGTTATAATGTGCCTGGATCTCTCTCTCTCTCTCTCTTTTTTTTTTTTTTTTTTTTTTTTTTTTAATTAAAATTATACATCTAACAGAATTTATTGAAATTATGATTTCCCTAAATAATAATAATAATAATAATAATAATAATAATCACAAATAATCACAAATGATCATAACAATAAATAAAATCTCTAAAATTTACAACTAAGAGTTCATACGTTTGAATATTATTATTTTATTTGATCGATTTTAGTTTCAAGTTTCAATTTAATTTAATTGTATTTTATTCGTATACAGTACATATATTTTCAAAAATGCACTTTTTTCTTTTAATTCTAAGCATGTTATCAAAAGTTCAGACTTTAATTCTTTGAAATGTGTTCAGACTGGATTACGCTGACAATTTTTTGTTTAATGAAAAAGATTACTGACTATGAATGTCATGAAAGTTTAAGCAGTGCTGAAAACGTCCGTCATTTTTGTTCTTATCACCTATTATTCTTGTCAAGATTTTAATAAAAGGGGTATGTTAACTTAAAATTCATCACGATTTTTTTTTTTTTTTTTTTTTTCAGGTCACACAGAATCAAAGAAATATTGCCTCAAGTCAAGAGATTTAATATTGGAATGCATCATGCTAAAAACCACATGTGGACTTATTTCGACGGTAACAAACAAAACTGTAATATTATTTTAAGACTATGAGAAACAAATATAATTAAAATTCATGGACATTATTTTGGTTTCATATGTAATTGTCTACACTACTTATGATTTAACAAAAATAAAAATAAGTAAATGAATAAAAATAAAACACACATAGCCGTCAACAGACAAAAAAGGAGGGAAAAAGAGAGCAATTTAAAAAGAGTATTTGAATAAATGAACAGTTCTCCAGGAGCATTAAAGTAATAAATATCATCTGGCGAGGCATCCGCATGACTTTTTCTTACACTGAATTTCAACTCTATAAAGAGATTGCAGATTAAGAGTATGATAACAAATACTGTAATTAAATCTACGTTAAAAAGAATTCAAACAAGGTATACGAACAGTTTTATTGCAAAAATAATTTTCGGGAGGGAGGACTACTAACCCTCCTCCCTTAACTACCCGCTTGAATACAATACTTACAGTTATACTGAATTGAATGCAGTTATTAAATTTAAAACTTTATTCCAAATTTTTCGGACAACATTCCCCTGCAGAACTCCTTGAAATTTATCAATCTTGATCCAAATAATTAAGTATCCACCTCATATGAACTTCAACATTCAACATTGGGGTTGCCGCCAGTTATTTTTGTTTTTAAATTATGCTGATAACTGACATGCGCAAAGAACAACCTTCAAAAACTTGACTTTAGAAATAAAAATCTTGTTGTTGTTGTTGTTGTCGTATGCCACTCGGAAATTCCGAGCCCCGGTAGGGGAACTAACCGAATTTTAAGGCATGAGGGGTGCGTTTTCTGTTATTTAGGAGCGCCTCATAAGGAGGAAGTACGACTTTAGTTCCAGAAGCTGGTGAAAGATGGCAGCACCAGCCAAACAACTCGAATTTTGATCCAGATCAGAGCGAGTTAAACCCATGTTCCGCCCCAGAATGTATAATTTTTGATGGGAACTTGGAGGAAATAAAAATCTTAAAATACGTAATTATACGAAAGAAGAAAAAAACAGTGCTGAAAAATTAACTTTTTTTTTTACCGTATGGTTTGAAATTTTATTTTCATGCCTAAGCAGTTTTCCTGGACGTGGTAAAATATATTTAAGGACTTCCATCAATTACATTTAATAAAAAGAATGTTATCACTTAATTATTGGTAACGTTGTATTGTATTTCATAAACTATATATATATATATATATACCATAATGTGCTTAAATATAGTCATATATTAATAGCCCACAACACAATATGAAATGCACTTCCAGCAGTTCACAAGTATAGTCCTTCTTTAATCTAATTCTTAAGGATATACATGGTAAAGTAATAAATATCATCTGGCGGGGCATCCACATGACTTTTTCTTACACTGAATTTCAACTCTATAAAGAGATTGCAGATTAAGAGTAAGATAACAAATACTGTAATTAAACCTACGTTATTGATCTTAATTTATGGTAAGGTACTAAGGTAAATACATGGTGAACAGTTTTCATTCCATAATCTACAAGAAACATGCTTTTATGCATATAGAAAATATATTTCGATTTCATTCTGTTTAGCGCATCTTATAGATGTTAAACTGTATCTAGCGTAAATTTCACCCATATAAGTAATGAATTTGAATTCCCTGTACATTAACTATTTGCTTGATTTCAGCAGAAAATTTAGTATAGCCTTCTTATATGATACAGTCGGTAACAAAAGTGTCCGAACAGTAGCAAAAATTCCTATCTAAAAAAAAAATACACTTCATACCGTTTTGTTAAATAAATCCTTATCGAATCCTGTTCTTACACTGACTAAGAACAGGATTCGAGAAGGATTTATTTAATAAAACCGTATAAAGTGTACTTTTTTTACATTGGAATTTTTGCTAGTGTTTGGACACTTTTGTTACCAACTGTACACAGTTGGAAAACCGAGTTTGGACTTTCTGCTACTATTTGTTCTTGATAAATGATGTTAACAGACATACACACACAGAGAGACACAAACACCCGCAGTCCAACCGCTATATCTTTCGAATTCAGCGGATCTTAAAGGTTGTAAATGCAACAAAAATTCAATTTGAAAAACTTGACCGAAAAATAATACTTTTTTTACTATTGGGTTGTTCGGAAAGTAATTTCGTTTTTTCCTTCGAAAATGAAAGACGATTTTCTTATATTGTATAAATATTTTAATAAATTATATACTCTCCACTTTGATCGGTTTCTTAGCGATCACATGAGTTGTTATTTGGCAGTTTTTCATAAATCAATACTTTATTTTGTCTTCATTAGCACAAACTGGTTTTCTAGAACGTTATGCATCTTCAACTCAAAATTGCCAGAACAAAATTTGGTAAACCAGTTTTGACAATAGCGTTCTTTAAATAAATTTTCTGTGCACACATAGTATACTTTTTTCCTTGTTTGAATGGTATTTTCGCATTTTTGATAGCAAAAACAAAATATGCCGAAAATGTCGCTTCTGATTTTCTTTATTTGATAGGGCACCAATCAAAAACTATTGAGCAGAATAAAACGACCTATTTCACAAGTAAGCCTTGCTATATCAGCTGTCACAATATGTAATGGCAATGCAACTTAAATGTGAAGAAGGTGTGAAAAAAATACAATTAAATCCTCTGCTGAAAAAAACGAAAAGATTTTCCGAACAACCCAATATATATATGGTAATGAGAAAGTAAAAATATTCATGTACAGTCGGTAACAAAAGTGTCCGAACGCTAGCAAAAATTCCTATATAAAAAAAGTACGCTTAATACAGTTTTGCTAAATAAATCCTTGTCGAATCTTATTCTTAGACTGATTAAAAACAGCATTCGACAAGGATTTATTTAACAAAACAGTATTAAGTGTACATTTTTTATATAGGAATTTTTGCTAGTGTTCGGACACTTTTGTTACCGACTGTATTATTATTTGAATTACGTAAGTATTTTCCTATCAAAACACAACTTCCTCTAGAACTTTTAGTATAACTTTTTTAAAATTATTTTTTTGTATTTTATGATAAACTAAAGTACACATTAATGTTTGAAACATTTTAAGAAAGGAACAATACATAAAATACATTTAATTTTCGATGGTATGGATCGTTTAGTAAGCTATTAAAAGTTTTTTATGACTGATAGCGAAAAAAAAAATATGAAATCTATTTTTAATCATATTTATTCCTTAAACAAAGTATGTTTTGTGATAGCTTTTGTAATCATGTTTTTATATATAAATATTTAAATGTATTCATGAATATAGTTTATGAAATTGACTTTTTCTGTATTTGATAGCTGTGCGCCAGTTTGGTTTGGAAGGACGCTTGGAATACACACCTAACAACGAATCATTTATTCCTAGCACTTTCTATCAATCTATTTCTTACACCATGGACAGCTTAAGAGACGTTGTATTCCAAGTATGTATATTTTTTAGATGATTTTAAGAGTAGGAAGTTAGATAATATTAAAGTAAAAATTTTCTGGTAACGTTCTGGTGACTTCAAGAACTTAACACTTAAATAAGCAAATATTTTACTTCCTTCTCTGCAGTTTTTAATAATGTGTTCTATAAAAGATTCGAGTTGAGTTTGGCACAATAATATTAATGAAATATATTTTTTATAAATTAAGCAACTAATAATATATTCAGTTTGTAATTATTATGCGAAGTAATAAGCTTATAAATTTCTTTCTTTCAATAGCTTTAAAGTAAATAGCGTCTGGATCTCAAAAGGAACTCACCTTTTTGTTAAACAACATTACATGTATTTAAAAATACATTTTTTACATATTTATATATAATTTGTAGTTATTTACAATTTAAACACACACATTTCCTTCATTTTAAAAACACACATTCTTAAAAACATATATTTTTGAAATAAATTAAGCACATGTGTTTTGTTGGCAATTATTAATCATCTTTAATTCACAGACATAACCTATAATGTGGCAAATCCAAATCCCCATTTTGTAAGTTAATTTAGAAAAAATTCCTTTCAGATCCAAACAGTATTTTTTCCCCATTTTGTTATAAGAAAAGTTATATTCAGATTACAATTCAATTACGTTTTTGAAAGACTTTTTAAGTAGAAAAGAAAATGTATCGAAAAATATTCGTAAAAGAATAAAGCAAAAAAAAATAAAAGAAAAAGAAAAAAAAATGTTATTACGCATTTGAAGAAATCTTTAGGATTAAACTTTTAAAATATATACTTTTTGATAAAATTTGTATAAATAAAATTACCTTTTCTCTTGCAGAATTCTCTTAACATCGAAGGCTTGACTCAAGAAAAGGTTCTAAGAATGGTTACAGATTATATGGATACCTATAACCCTGAAACAATTAGAAAAGATAGAGAAGAAGAAATTTTTGGCGAGGTAGTATATCATGTATTTACAGTCGGCTGCAAAATTATTCGAGCACTAGCAATAATCCATGCCAAAAAAGGGTACACTTAATACAGCTTTGTTAAATAAATCCTTGTCCAGTCATGTTCTTAATCAGTCTAAGAACATGATTCGACAAGGATTTACTTAGCAAAACAGTCTTAAGTGTACTTTTTAAATATAGAAATTATTGGCTAGTGCTCAAATAATTTTGCAGCCGACTGTATTTATATATTTAATAAAAAATAAAATAATAGTAAATAACTGGCAACTAATTGAATAAAATATTTCAATTTTTGAAGAAATTAGGAGAGAAGTAATGAGGCATTGTATTATTTTCGTAGATTCTTAGTCGGATGGGAGAAATGTCTCATTTTCAATACGGATTGAATGAGAAAAACACGAGTATTATTCATTCTACGAACAATACTGATGACTTTATTAACTAAAAGTCATAGGTTGTATTTGTATCTTCAAAAAAATACAACCTATAACTTTTGGAAAAAAAAAAGAACTTAAATAGGTTAAAATGGGGTAAAGCGGTAGAATTTTTTTTTCTATCTTGCTCATACTCTCGATACTTTTCGCAATGTAAAAATTGATACAGTATGGAATTCATTAATGTTTCACACTGAAATGGTTTTATAAATTAAAAAAAAAAAAAAAAAAAAAAAAAAGTTTTACCCTCAATAAAAAACTTAAAGTGATAGCTACCTTCAATTTTCCTCACATGGGGTAATTTGGGACGATAAACCCTATTCATATTGATGTTAAAAATATGTTGTAAAGTAATGCTCAAACATCAGTGAAAACCTTTACAAGAAACATGTTTTCTTTTTTAAAAAATTTAAGACTTCAAAAATTGCGATTAAAAATAAAAATTGTCAATTCTGACAATTTTTGTTTTGTGCAGGCCTCCTCATCAAAGGCATAAAATAAATAATTGATACTGTTATAATTTACAAACTAGTAGAATTGGATTAACAAAAACAACCCGCATTTCTTTTAACTTTTACATAATTTTTATACGAAAGGTATATAAATTTGACAAAATTCGATGTTTTTGGACTCAAACACACTATGTAAATTTATTACTTTAAATTTAGGAAATGTACTTATAAGAAGAGAATAACTTAAAAATACAATGGTAGGCCATTTTTTAAACCTAATGGGAAGACACCTCTGCTCGTCATCCTTAAAATCTGCACCAGTGTTCGTCACCCTCACAAAAGACATATTAAAATAACCGTTAATTATAATCTATGGATTTGAATTCGCTCGAGCTAGATTCTCCTGTTCCCAGGAATCTAGTGCCGGTTATTTCAAATCCATGCATGTTAATTAACGGTTATTTAAACGTGTGTTTTGTGAAGGTGACGAACACTGATGCAGATTTTAAAAGCGACGAGCACTGGTGTCTTTACCTTACATAATCTCTAAATTAAACTTCCCAACTTTTCACGTTTTTTCAATGCCTTTACTTTACTTTACTGTAGTTCACGGCAGTAAGACCGATTTGTCTACAACTGAAATGATAAATGTCTAAATTAAGCTAAGGTATCAAAGGTCTTAAGCAAGTTGTTTATAATATTTTGAAATAATCTATTCTGAATAAAAATAAATTGAAAATAAATAATAATAATAATAAATCCATCAATTTTCCCCAAATATGATAATTTGGAGGTAAAATTTTCAGTCTCCCTTCCCGCACCCCTACGTACCCTTTTAATGTAAAAATAACTGCGTATTAATATTTATACCTTAGGATATCCTTTTTCTTGTGATAACATATTTCGCTAAATTTTTCAAAATCTGTGTGGCCTGCATGTTTTGTTTTATAAAAATCAACAAAACTTAAAGTTTGCAATAATAATAATAATAAAGGATACAAAATTTTCATTTTTTCTATCTTTGTATGTGATAGGTACTTGAATATAAGTATTTTTACTATTATGAAATGCTTAAGGAACATTTTGGCATTAATAAAATTTATTTAATGAATTATAAAAATGATTGATCTTTTTTTTTTTTTTTTTTTTTTTTTAAAAAAAAAAAAAAACCTTTGATTTACTCTACCACCGATTTCTCATCCTGTACTATTTTTTAAGAACTGGGAAAAGACATCAAGTGAGGAATGAAACCTGAGTCTTTGGTTTAAGTTATTTTTTAGCGTGTAAATAAAATAATTATAAGAAAGTATTTTGTTTTCAAATTCCGAAAAAGTGATGTTAGTTCAAAAATATTCCTGCAGCGTGATTAAAACCAGATTAATTAACACAATAATATTAATCATACATCGATTAAAATTAAAGTCTGAAATTTCAATTTAGGAATAAAAATTAAAGTTTTTATAAAAATACTTTTTTATTTCAAACTAGAAATTTTTGTTGCTTCTAAATCGCTTTAAAATTGTACATTACGTTCTTCAGAGAATACCCCTAACAATAAATTATTAATGAATTACAATATTAATTTTTATTCATAAATCCTCACATGCATCCGTATTGTTTCACTTTCTTTTTTTTTTTTTTCTTTAATTTAAAGAAAATTCCCACTAAATTATATATATATATATATATATATTTTTTTAATTTAATTAAACTTGTTGTGTGTAAACAATATATGTTTTAAAATTTTAATCCAGCAATAATTATTATGTATTACGATAGGGAGAAAAGGGTATGGAATTCTTAGAACCACGCTCTGTTGAAGATATTCGACTTGTTGCATACCACAAGTTATTCTACAAGAGCTGCTATAACTATTTAGACAGTGAAACAGCGAAATCTATATGGCAAGAATGTAAGTAAAGTTTAAATTGTAATTAAATTTTCATCTTTATATTTTAATACAAAGAGAAAACGAAGTTTTTATCATATATATTTATTTAATTAAACTTATTGGTGCTTAACCCTGTGCTTAATTGTGTTCAAATTATTTGCAGTCAAAAGTGTCTTCGGAACATACTTGAAGAAAAAGAGAAGCTTATATTCTGGCCATCTGGTAAAAGTGTTCCTTCCATCTACTTATCACACTATTTCTGTTGCCAAAACTCTCCCTTATCCCGTGGAATTTCAAATGAGACAACCCATTGTGTTTTCACTGCAAGTCAAAACTAATGTGAGACCTACCCCACATCAGTTTGACTTGTATTTGAAACCAAGGTAAGAAAGCGTTATTTAATACTTTTACCTCACAAAGAATTTTTTAATTTGGAATTAATAGGACAATTTACACAATCTAATTTTTATGATAATCGATATCAATTTATTTTTGTATATTTTTATTGTTATTATTATTATTTTATTGCCGAAACGTCAGTGGAGGCCCTACATTGAGACTCAAAACGGTTTTGGGCTGTGTCTGTCTGTCTGTCTGTCTGTCGCGCGATAGCGGCCGCACAAATAGCGCTATTGACTTGAAATTTGGTACACATGTTCATGAGCCCCACGAAATCAGCTGTATAGTTTTTGGTATGTATTCCATTTGTATTTCGTATACAGGGACACGCCAAAGTTTTTCTTATCATTACGGCCTATGGGAGGAATTTGTATGTATCGCGATAACGGCCACAAAAATAGCGCTATTGACTTGAAATTTGATACACATGTTCATGAGCCCCAGGAAATCAGCTGTACAGGTTTCGGTATGTGTTCCATTTGTAGTTCGTATACAGGGACACGCCAAAGTTTTTCTTATCATTTCGGCCAATGGGAGGAATTTGTATGTATGGCGTTAGCGGCCGCAAAAATAGCGCTATTGACTTGAAATTTGGTACACATGTTCATGAGCCCTACAAAATCAGCTGTATAGTTTTTGGTATGTATTCCATTTGTAGTTCGTATACAGGGACATGCCAAAGTGTTTCTTATCATTACGGCCTAAGGGAAGAATTAGTATGTATCGCGATAGCGGCCACAAAAATCACGCTATTGACTTGCAATTTGGTACACATATTCATGGGCCTAACGGAATTAGCTGTATAGATTTAGGTGTGCATTCCATTTGTAGTTCGTGTACAGGGACACGCCAAAGTTTTTCTATCATTACGGCCTATGGGAAGAATCTGTATGTACTGCGATAGCCACCGCAAAAATCAAGCTATTGACTTCAATTTTTGCCGAAACGTCAGTGGAGGCCCTTTGTTGAGACTCAAAAGGATTTTGTGTTCCGTCTGTCCGTCTGTCTGACTGTCGTGCGATAGCGGCCGCAAATATCACGCTATTGACTTGAAATTTGGTACACATGTTCATGATCCCCACGAAATTACCTGTATAGTTTTGGGTGTGCATTCCATTTGCAGTTCGTGTACAGGGACACGCCAAAGTTTTTTAATCATTACGGCTTATGGGAAGAATTTGTATGTACCGCAATAGCGGCCGCAAAAGTCCTTCGATTGACTTGTAAATTGGCGCACACGTTCCAGTTTTGCATATAAGTAGCTGTATAATTTTTATTGCTACGTTGTTTATAAACTGTGTATAGGGACACGCCAAAATTCTTAACATTACGGCGTAAGGGGTGAATTTCTTTTTAACGCATTTTAATATCATTACTTTGCAATGAAGAAAATGAAACTAGCGTACGTGAGTAAGATGCTTAAACTCATGTTGTTTGAAGAAAATATGTGCTATTAAGCTTTCTAATTAATGTACAGGACCTTACAAAAGTATTCTGACAATGTCACGTAGTCATCCAAACGATGTTAAATTTGGAACAATTATTAATTTGAAACGCAAAAAAAGCTGAATAGTTTTTACTGGTGTATACAATGTTTATGGTTTGTTTACAGAGACACAAGAAAGAATTTAGTAACATTAGAGCCTATGGACAAACTTTTATTTAAGCGCGCACTTTAATGCGTTTATGCTGAATTGAACTTAATAAAATTAACATACATTATAAAGATGCTTAAAATTATGTTTACTCTTAAAAAAGGTTATGTATAGACTAAATAATTTATGGGACCACACAAAATAATTCCGAGTATGTACTTTAATCATCCAAATGATGTCAAATTAGTTTGAAAAATTAATGAGTTATAATTAATTAGGTTTATTCTTATTATTGGCGTTTATAATGACTGTGGTTACTTTACCGGGATGCATAAAGGAATTTCGTACTGTTACGGTCTATAGTGGATATTTCTTAAAAGTTTATTTTAACATGGTTATACCCCATCAAATATAATGAAATTTTATTAGAATTTTAAAAGCATGTTTTCCTGTTGATAATTGTGGGCATAGAATTGGAAATTAGTTTGAAGGTTACGCAAAATATTTCCGATGTGCTATGTATTTTTTTTTTTTTTTTTTTTTTTTTTTATGAAAATTGGTATTTATGAATTTCAGGGAAATAATACAACGTCGTTTATTAAGAATACATATTGTTGCGTATTTGGGGGTCCGTAAGTTGTCCGAGAATGAAAGGCAAAACTTGCAAAAATTCAGTGATGTATTCACAGAAAGTTCCAGAAAAATACAGTTCTATAAACCACGTATCAGCTTCAATTCAACCAGTAAACACAGCTTAAACAACAGCCGTTAACAGCAAAACAACAGTACAAACTGTTTAGCAATAACACATAAAGAAAGTCTCATCAAAAGAGGCTCAAAGCAAAGCAAGCATTTGACGAAACTGACACAGATCTGACACTGACTGCCTTGGTGAAAAAATGCTCCTTTTATACTTTTCTGTCGAACACAGACTGTTCTGGAAAATTCTCGTATCTCATAATGAGATTAGAGCTTCCATATTTGGTTTATCCCTAATAAGGATTTTCTCGCCAAGGTCGCCAAAAAAATCGCCAAGGAGGGAAACAGTCGCCAAATTTCGCGCCAAATTCCTTTTTTCCCTTATTTGAGCTTTTTTAAGTGTTTTTAAGGGGAAATTAGGCCATTTGAACGCTAAAACGGTTAGAAATGCACAACGTTAACATTTTATTAACTTTACTAAACCTCTTTGAAAGAATTTATACAAAAATAAATGCAATTATTTACAATTCCGTAACACTTTATAAGATATACAAATAGAGATACAGCGGGGGGTTGAGGGGGGCGGCAGCCCCCCTCAGGAATGTATCTGATTATGGTAACAAGTCGATCGAATCAATATATACGATTACATAATAAGGATTAAATAAAAATGACCTATTGAATAATGTCTGATGTAAATAGGACGTTGAGGCTCCTGATCTGCAGATCCACTAGTTTTATTTTTATTGAACACAAAAATTCCATTTTTAAAAATACAGCAATTAAAATTATAAATGTAAATGTAAATAAAACGTTTGGTTCAATGCAAGGAAAATTTACGACAATCCACTGCAAGTTCATAAATACAAACCTTTCTTTTATTATCAAAATCCCATTAACGATTTCCAAAAATTTAAAGTTACGAACAGATAAACAGAGCCTTTTTGTTTAAAAAAGCGTTTCCGTACACTTTGGAAATATTTTATTACATTTCTAATTAATTCATCTCCAAATGTTTTGAAAAAGTGACAAGTAATTTTCTGAAGTCAGAACAGTTATTAGGGTTCCTTTAAATTTCATAATCGTTTCATCTTAATTTGTTCTTTTTATTGGCATTTTTCATCGTGTAGCTCATTTCTAACTTGTACAACTATACATAATACGATATATATTTTTATAACATTACACAGATATTATTTTCCTTCTGTTTTTCTTTTTATCACGATTCGGTACGCGAACTACATTTAATTCGACAATCGTAAATACGCACTTCTAATTTTCAGATGTAATGTGTCATAGAAAGAAATTAAAACTTCTTCACACACCATAAATTTTAAATCAGCACAACCGGTTTCGAAAGGACGTAGCCTTTCTTCATCAGGTGCAAACACGTGCTACTGCCTTGGAGGCAAAAGCAAGTCTAAAAGCAGGGCAAAATCCAGAGGGGGGGGGGAGCAACACAAACAACCAATATGAAGCATCATGCAGGGCAGGACCAATCAGAGAGGAACACACGCACACACACACACACACACACACAAAAAAAAAAAAAAAAAAAAAAAAGGAGAGAGGGAAGGAGAAAAGAAATTTCTAATTCTTCTATTGCGAAGCACAGTTGAGAATTTGATCACAGTTTTAATTTTAAGAGTGCCAAAATTATCTTTCATGCCAAACGCGTTTCCGAACTGGATTTTTTTGAAAATTTAGCTATTTACTTTAATCGTGATAAAATTGTCAATGAAAAATCTGATTCCACTTTGCTGTCTACAGCCTGGAAAAATTTGTTTAATTCAATTAAATAATTTCCTTTATGTTTATAACATAATATTCGTTATAATAAAATAATTCTAATTAAAAAAAATAATAATAATAATTAATAGATAAATTTTATTAAATTTACTTATTAGTTTAATATTATTTAAATAATAATAATAATAATAATAATAATAATAATTGATTACTCCTTCCCTCCCTCCCCCCCCTTTTTTTTTGGTGTGTGTGTGTACGTGTGTTCCTCTGTGATTGGTCCTGCCCTGCATGATGCTTCATATTGGTTGTTTGTGTTGCTCCCCCCCCCTCTGGATTTTGCCCTGCTTTCAGTCTTGCTTTTGCCTCCAAAGCAGTAGCACGTGTTTGCACCTGATGAAGAAAGGCTACGTCCTTCTGAAACCGGTTGTGCTGATTTAAAGTTTATGGTGTGTGAAGAAGTTTTAATTTCTTTCTATTGACTGTACGCCAGTTTTTTAATTTAGTTTTGATAATCTGTCATAATTTTGATATTCTAGCATATGCTGCTATGCTTTTAATGTTATTGCCCGGAAAAGTTTCACATACGTATTTAAATGTCAACAAATATTCCTTTTCTGCATCTTTCAGATAAAAATTAAGTTGAAACTAATAAAAATTACTACGTCTGAAAACACCGAAGAGAACAAAATCTTCGGCGATTTCTGGCATTGTAATTTTTATTGGTTTAAATTATCCAGCGCCAAGTCTCCTTTTAATAAAAATTAAGTTCATCGGTTTAGACTAATTCCTTCATTTGAATGTTCTACCGTGTGGAAGTGTTATAAAATATTTGTTGGTTTTATCGTATAAATATATTTTAGAATTATGTGTGTCACATTCACCCTTTTTAAAGAAGACTTTTTACTAATTTTTATTTTAATATAAAAATCACAGACATATTTTTCACAGAAAGAAAAATTTCTAAACAGCAAAAGTCAATGTTAAGAGATTTATTAGTTTATTTTAACTTTCAAAAAAATTAGAATTTTAACAATAACTTATACAGCATTCAATTGTTTTTCTTAAAAGTAAAAAAAAATCTATTAAAAGAATGAATAAATTTACGAATTAAGGAATTAAAAGTAGTTTTAAGTGCATGTCAAAACCTCCCCCCACTTTGTTTTAAATAAAGGAATATTCTTTCAGGAGTGTAAAAAAACGTAGATATATGAGTACATGGATGATTATATCTTTAGAAGCATAATAAAATGCAGTTATTCCATAATGTTAAAAATAAGGGATTTGCGATAAACCATATTATGAATTTTATTTTCCTTTCTTAGCAATACTTTACAAAATTAAAATAGTATACAGCAAACAATAAAATTGTTATAAATTCTACTCCTCATATCATGAGTAAACAACAAATTTTGCCTTCAAACCATTTACTTAAAAATTTGTTCCCACTACATTTTATGAAATATTATAGAAAAGTAAAGAAAAAGACATTCACTGAAATGACATTTACTGAAATCTCATAAATTTCTATGAGGTTTTATTAAAATTAGGTTGGAGACTATTTAGGAAACTTTGGGGGGGGGGGGGGATGCTTATGAAATTGACATTATTAAAACAAATCCTTAAGAAAAATCTCTAAAATTAAAGCAGACTCTTCACAGAAGTGAAATGATATGTAAGAGTTTATTTTAAAAATTTGCACGTGAAAATGGCGTATTTCAAACAAACAAACAAAAAAAAAAAAAAAAAAAAAGAAGAAGAAGAAGAAAAGTCATATTTCTATAGCTGCCAATATTTTAATTTATTCCGGAGTACTTTTAGCCTAGCCTTTATTTCGGGCCACTTTATTTATAGAAAAATTTTCTTCAATGCATAACTTCGATAAAATAAGAAAAAATTACTTTTAAAAATTAAGTGGTACGAAAAAGAGGTGGAGCTAAAATTACTCCGGAATAAATTAAAATATTGGCATCTATGCATTTCAACAACTTGATACACGCCTGCAGCAAAAATGATTGTGAATTCTGGATGAGTAATCGCGATTGTATTCAAGTGGCTGCGAAATAATAGTCTGTTTCAGTAATGCGAAAGGTAGATAAACATTTGAACAATTTGCCGTGATTACAATTACATGTAAATTTCGTTGTCAGTCAGCGACAAAACGATTCCGCATTACAGCAAACGTTTAAAAAATAATAAAAAATTTTGAAATCAGAAACAAAAAGCACACTTTTTAATGTATAGTGAACTATAATAATAAGTCTCAAATATACGGGCATTTCTCGATTAGCGTTGAAATGATCATATATTTCCACAATCGTCAGCAAAAATATGACGCTTAGTTTATTAAACGGTCATAAAAGTAAAATTGTAAATTTGTCTATTAATGGCGAAAAATCTATATATTAATAGGCAAGCATTAAATTTGTAGTCCATTTTTAACATATTAATTATGGGAGTAGAGAGTTGAAAATGGTATCATTCGAAAAATATGGTTACCCAGATGCTGCGAATACAAAAATTATTTTCTTACGACGTCAGGAAGGTATTTAAAAATACTTTTATTTTTAATGCATTTTCCCCCATTTTTCAATTATATACACATATTCCTTTACATTAAAAAACTAGTTGGCATAGGTGAACTCTGCTCATTTCCCATCATATTTATGTTCTCAAAAATTTCTAGTGGGAGACATATGATAATCATATTAAAGGAAATGAATTTGACCAAAGCTTGATACAGTGACAGAATGAAATCCCCGCCTAATGGGCTATCCACCGTTCACTTCGACATATTTATCTTATTCTAATCTATTAATTTATTGGGTCAATTCTGTTGTTTAGTTTTCATGCTACTATTTCCAATGCAATAATCCTCAAAATTCATATTTATATGAAAAATTTACAATTTCGCTATGTTGATAAAATCGTAAATTACGAATAATTTACGAAATTTTCCTATTAGAATATTTGTATTCAATCATGTTCAAACAAATATCATAAATGTAATTTTGAAGTTGTGTAAAGTATTTATGATCCTCAAAATGGAAGTTTATATCAATTTTGCCTTATTCTGCCATTTTAAGTAAATCGTAAATTCCAAATAACTTACGAATTTTTTAAATTGAAAAAATCATAGTCTATGATATTCATGCCAGTATCCAAAATAATATTTATAAAGTGGTTTGACATCTTTACGATGAAAATATCCCTCAAGATTGACGTTTATGTGAAATTTTGCTCTATTCTGCTATGTTAAGAAATTCGTAATTTTCCAATAACTTACGAAATTTTTATATTCGAAAAATCATAGTCATTAATATTCATGCCAGTGTTCTAAATAATATTTCAAAAGTAGTCTGACATCTTTACGATGAAAATAGCTCTCAAAATTGACGTTTATGTGAAATTTTGCCCTATACTGCCATGTTAAGAAATTCGTAAATTTCCAATAACTTGCGAAATTTTCAAAGTAGCATATTTATAGTTACTGATGTTCATTCCGGCATCAAAACTGATATTTTAAAACTGGTCCGATATTTTTACAGTAAAAAGTTTCCATTTAATACACGTTTAAGTGAAATTTTGTCCTATTCTCCCATGTTAAGAAAATCGTAAGTTTCTCATAACTTAAGAAGTTTTTTAATTCGAATGTTGCAAATAAATAGGGTTCTTGCCAGTATCGAAAGTAATATTAAAACTGATCTGACCTCTCTGCGATCATTTGTTCGTGAGATATCGTGTTAACAGACTAACAAACTAACGGACTAACACACTAACGGATTGACACACTAACAGACACCATACAAATTTTGTCATTTTCGGATTCCTCACATCTGAAAACGTATAAAAAAGTCAAAAAACCGAGGTCGAAATTTTTCACGATTACCTAAGTTCCCCATACATATAGTATGATGGGGAACTAATACCTAAAAGTGAAAAGTTGTTAAATCTGGCAATTTCATAAAACTCAAATAAAAACATAGACACAGTAATTTGTATAATGTAGCATCACTATACGCAAGCGAAGTGATGACGTCACTAGCCGTCCGTGGAGCCAAGAAAAAGATTTCCTATGTTAATCGTCCATTGGATTTTTTTCTAAAAAATTATTAAAAATTAACGGAAATTATCTCCCGATTTTAATTCCCATATTTGGGAATAGATATATAAGTTACTGTCTACATGTGTTAGATTGAGTTACTTTTGCTGTAAAATTGATAAAATTTTAATTTAAAATTTAAAAACTATAGAAAAAGAATTGCAAACTTCCAGTTTCTATTCTAAACATAATCATTTGATTTCAAAGGGTGATATTTACACATTAAATATAAAACAAATATACTAAATAAAAGGAATAATTTCATTCTACCATAATTTGAAGATAAATTTGTTTTCAAATGTCTAAATAAAGTATCTAATATAAGATACTAATATGTTTCAGCGGAGGATATTTGATATCTGTCGTTCTTCGGAGAAAAAAAAAATCGCCCAAATTATCTGGAGAACATATTCAATTCCTTTCAAAAATCTTGGTTATTTTAACAAAGTATATTAAGAGAGCAATCAATAATATGAAACAATATTTCATACAACAGATATTACGAAAATATACATCTGGTATGCATATCTTCGTATTACGTTTTTGATCGCCAAATAGAAAAAACGCCAAGGCCGACATAGTTTTGAAATTTAAAATTAAATTTTTGTCAATTTGACAGTTTAAGATAACTTAATCTAGCACATGTGCACGATAATTAATTTATAATTATATCCAAATATGGGGATTAAAATCGAGAAATAATTTTCCTCAATTTTTATTTATTTATTTATTTATTTACAAAAAATCCAATGGACGATTAACATAAAAAATCTTTTACTTAGCCCCAAACAACGGTCAGTGACGTCACACTTCGCTTGCGTACTTCTTTTGCACCACTAAGAAGAAAGTAGATGATATGGAAAAACTTTTGATTTCCGGTTTTCGATAAATTTACATGTTTTGAGATTTTCTTGCATTTTTATTAACTTAAATCGACTACTTATTTTTAAAAAAGTTGATTTATTACTAACTGCTGCATGTATAAGAAGAAAGTAGACGAAACGGAAAAACTTTTGATTTCCGGTTTTCGATGAATTTACAAGTTTTGAGCTTTCCTTACGTTTCAATTAACTTAAATTAACTACTTATTTTTAAAAAAGTGAATTTATTATTTTTTCCTTTCATATATAAGAAGAAAGTATAAGATTCGGAAAAATTTTAGATTTTCGGTTTTCGATAAAGTTACACGTTTTGAAATTTCCCGAACTCAATTCAACCATTTTTGCAAAATATCTTTCTTTTTGAGTTCAAACACTGTACTTTATGAACCAATGGAATTAATTTAACAGAATTTGATACTTGGTTGGACCTTGGTTTGACATGGTACCGATTAGTTTTTGGACTGTATCACCCAACAAGGTGGTTTTCACGTTGCGATTTTCTCTCATTTCAGGAAAGGCTCAACATCTACAGAGAGAAATATATTAAGTAAAACTCTGATGATTCAGTTAGAGTGCATATCTGCAAACAATTGCCGCAACTGTGTTGCAATTTAATTCCGTTAAGACAAGAACTTTGCTTTGCCTTGCTTTGCAAAAAAAAAAAAATGTTCGAGTTTCGACCACTGGGTGATACTAGTTTACATAAAAATATCATTTTGTCAAAATTTGATATCCACGCAGAATAATTTAACAAATTCACAAAATTTTATTTGGATATAAAAAGTTAATTTGTTTTTATCTTATGTTTAATTGAAATTTTACTTCCTCGATTATTACTTAATTGTTTATTGATTTATTCATAAATCTTTTCTAGTATTCACATGTCCAAAATTTTCACTCACCATATGAAGAATCTCGGAGACTGCAAAGAAGTGGGAGTTTATCATACCCATAAAATTTCTGTGACTTATCCTTTCGAAATTAAATACGATGGAGATATAATCCCTAACATTCTCTTTAAATATAAGCTCCCAGCAAAAACACCATACAAAGTTTTGTACTACTATACTGAATCAGGAACATACGCTGGAAAAAAAGAACTTAAAGAACTTCCCATGGCAAACAGGGTGCCAATCCGAACTCTTCCTGCACCATTTAAGGTATAAAATAGATTTAAAAAGTTGCTGTATATAATTTCATATTTTAGAAAAAAAAAAATAATAATAACTTTTATCGTTATATGTTTGTATTTAATCTGAATTTTTAAATTATTTAATATTTATATTTAACTATTAATATTTATATTTAATATCAATGTTTAGAATTTATACTTATGTTTATTCAAAAAAAATATTTTAAGCTAATAATGATTTAATTCCTTTAATATCCGTCAGATGAAAATTTATTATGCTAACCAAAATTTACTTTAAGTGAAAATTAATTTCCCAGTTTTGGATTTTATGTAATATTTTGATTTTACTCTCTTACTTGATATCTTGGAATAAAATTTCATAAACTGAAAACATTAATCAATTAATAATAACTGACTGGATATTTTTTTCGCATTATCATTAATCGTAATAAAAAGCTTAGTTTTACGTGTGAATTATCAAAGTGAAAGGGAGTTGCATATTTATAGTAGAAACTGTACCTATTTAATAAACTTTTTAATACACAATTAATCTGCATTTTTTTTTTTTTTTTTTTTTTTTTTTTTTAAGAATTAAAAATATTTTTTATCTGTAATAATTTGGATTTCCTTATACAGTATATGAAAGTAAAAATATAAAAAATGTATCAAATTAATTTTAAGGTGTGATAAATAGTTGTAAGAGTATATATGCAGATAGAATAACTTCCGATCAATCACCGTTTTAATAATTTTTAATTCATTCTTATAGTTTGATAAGGAAGTCAATTTAGTAGGAGTTCCACGATTCAGCGTTGAAGTAGAGACAGAAGACCTCAACCTGTTCCACCAAAAGTTGCCAGGAACTCCCACCGAAGCTTTGGATTTGGCAGTCAGGAACATTTTGAATGCTGGCTGGAGATACAAATCTGCAAGCATCGCATTTTTAGAAGACAAAACTGTATGGCAAGGAGAGAACGAAGTAAGATCAGAGGATGCAGTTGAGCATAACATTCTTTCGCATAAAGTTCACAGTTAATTTTTTGATGTATTATACAATATTTTATATCTACAAATGTATTATATAATTAGAGTAGAAACACAAGGAAAAATATTCCCCTCATTAAAAGTTTATTATAATTTAAGTATAAAAAAACATAAAGTTTCACTGCCTTTGTGAAAAAAATTAAATATTTCTTACTTTTAGTCCTTTATCGGATAATGGTAAATATCTCATGCAAAAATTTTCTGATGTGTGAGAATATTCATAAACTTACGATAAAATTGATTTCTGTATTCAATTAAAAAATTACATGAATTCCATATTAGAAATAAATGACAATATTTATTAGATATGCTGTTGAAAATAATGATTTTATTTTATTAACCATTAGTAAGTAATACTTAATGATAATTATATGTATGAATGGCTAAATACAGTCCGCGACAAAAAGATAGGTACATTTTTTTTTTTTTTTTTTTTTTTTAATTTTCGTAAAATGACATTATCTAAATTGTGCTGATCATTTATTATTATCAAAAACATACTAAATATTTATAGAAGATATAACTTTTTTTATTTCATAAATAAATAAATCTTACTATAAATCTTACCCGTCTTGGGTTTTTCATGAGCGACAAAAAGATAGGAACAAAAGAAATTACATTCTAATTAATTTTAAATTAGAAAAATTAAAAATTAGTGCATTTTCCATTCATCTTGATAACCTCATAAATTCTATCAAGTAAACTGTCAAATAGTTTTTTTATATACTTCTGAGGAATTTTCTCCCATTCTTCTGTAATGGCTCTGCTGTTGTAGAAAATTGTCGACGGTTTTTATGGAGTTCTCTTGCGAGGTAGCCCTTAAGATCTTCGATTATATTTAGGTCAGGAGATCTAGCTGGCTAGTCAAGAATTGTAATTTTCTTTTTAGAAAACCATGTTTTTACAGTATTGGACGTATGAACAGCGGCGTTATCCTGTTGAAAAATAAAATTACAGGAAGCTATAATGGGAGCCTTCGGTAATAAATGTCTTTGTAAAAGATCAAGATATGTTTTCGCATTTAATTTGCTCGGAAGGACAATTATATCAGTTTTCCCATTGATACCAAACGCTGCCCAGATCATGACAGAGCCACCAGCCATTTTTCGTCGTGAAAGAATACGTTGCTCTTTACGCAAATCGTGATAATAGTAATCCCAGCCGTCTGGCCCATCCAAGTTAAATATTTTTTCGTCAGAGGAAATAACCCTTTTTCATTCATTAGTCCACGACATATGTTTTCTTGCAAAATCTAGTCTGGCTTTCTTGTGCAATTCAGTTAAAAGTGGCTTCCTCTTTATTTTCTTATATTTAATGGTTGGACAACTCATTAAAAGTCTTTGAACATTCCGTACATTCGTTTTAACATCGGCTTCTTCGAGCAGACAATGCAGAATTCGAAGCAACTCTCAAAATGACTCTTTTCGTACGTGCGTTCAATACGGAAGGTCATCCAGGAGACTTCTTTTTACCATAATTTGCAGTATCTTTTAAAAAATTACATCTAACACTAAAGCTTCGACCTATTTTTGAAGTAAACTGTCGATAGGTTAAACCTTCGTTACGCAAAACGGTAATTTTTCATTGTTCAACTGCACTCAAACATTTACCGCGTCCCATTCTGATGTCGGAAAAGAGTGAGACAAACCGGTTTTGAGAAATACAACTTCATTTATTCCAAAAACAAGTTACTGAGATAAGAATTCTAACCATCAAATGCTTTCGTCGGCAGGAAAGTTGATGTCCCTATCTTTTTGTCGTGCATAATTAATGACATTGCAGGAATAAACTACTATGAAGCGAGGGAAATGCACTAATTTGCTATTTTTATAAATCAGTTTTATCCTTAAAATGCATACTAAATATATGATTTAAATTAAACGTTTATTGTATAAGATTTGTTTGATAATGTACTGTTCCTATCTTTTTGTCGCGGGGTGTATGTTTACTTGTCCAATAGCAAATTTATATTTCAAAACATTTAAATATAATAAAATGATTGCCTGTCATATAGCATTAACTAATGTATTTCTGAAAATATCCTGATTCATTTTTTTTAGTAAAGAGAAAACTAAATTTTAAAATATATCTGCACCATCGAGGTAAAAGACACTGCAGGAAGAATATCTTTGCTATTGTTAGCTATATTGTTTTACGAAATCTTGCAACTTTCTATGCTTTAAAGAAGTACATGCTCCCTGATGAGAAAATACTTCTATTTTGAAGCATATTTTAATTCAATTATTATTCCTTTGGTCATTTTTTTTAATGCTTTTTAACTGAATTATTAATTCTTTCATCATTTTAATAAATTTAATGAGCTCCTTCATCAATTTTCTCCGTCAATATGTTTAATGGTCCTTTTTACTCCTGTAGGCGTAAGTAATTTATATATAAAGAAGAATATATATCTAGAATATATAAAGTAAAATATATATGTTTTTCTTTTTCTTCAGTGACGCATTTAAAATTAAAAAACTAAAAAATTTGCTCTCCTTAAAAAATACATTTTTGAGGCATACTATGTATCTTTTACTCCTTTTGGAACAGATATGATAGTAAATATAAAATTTTACAATTTTTGCGGAAATAAAAAAAATATATATATTCTACAAATTATCATTTTAAAATTATAAATATATAAAAAGAAAATTTATACGAAATTTATTTACATTTTGCAAGCAATTCTTTGCTTTAAAAACAAATATTTCCAGTTCAAAAACTTTTCTAATATAATAACCATTTTAATTTTATTAATAATGTTAAATACGGTTATATTTTTATATCAGTGTGCATCAAATTTAGATTAAACGTTTTTCATAATTAGAAGTGTTATGATAATAATAATAATAATTATTATTATTATTATTATTTGATTTATTAAAGAAGTACTGACTTAATATAAAATTTTAGAATTATCTTTTCAATTTTCAGGCAACTTTCAAGGTTGATTATAGTCGCATCCACGTACCAAAACCAAAAGGTTCAATCTTCGGTCATCAACACTCCGCCACAGAATACGACGAAAATTCTAGAAGCTCCACTTGGCAACGACAGGCAAGTAATTACAGAAATTCACAAATACGTCGACAAAACTCCAGACAATCTGAAGGTGATATCTTGGGCGCAGAATCATCAATACTTAGACAATGGGATGATGGAGACTGGACAACAGATGTACCATCTGATTTATGGAGCTCAAAGTTATCTAGACAATCTGATGTCTGGGACCCAAAAAACCCAAACATGAGCCCTGAAGACATTACTTGGTCACAATATATGCAACCAAAAGAGAATGAAACATTATCCGAGTTTACCGAACACGCAAAATATGTAACTGCTGTACTTATGGCTATACCACACATGAGCCACAAATTAAACATCAGTATATCAGCATCGCAATCCACAGCTTACTTATTAATGAGCTACAATCACACTTATGATACATTTCTTCAGAACCTGAGAGTTACAGCTGTTACATATCGAGGAGAAGAAGTCCCGCCTTATGAAGTACGTATATAAATATGAAATTCCCTTTAAACCTAACGTAACTGAAATCAGAAAAACTAATTAAATTAACTAGTTGGCATAGGTGAACTTTGCTCAGTTCCACATCATATTTATGTTCTCATAAATTTCTAGTGCGAGACATATTATAATTATGCTAAAAGAAATGAATTTGGCCAAAGCTTGATACAGTGACAGAATGAAATCCCCGCCTAATAGGCTATCCACCGTTCACTTCGATATGTTTATCTTATTCTAATCTATTAATTTATTTTATCAGGGTCAATTCTGTTGTTTAATTTTCATGCTACTATTTCCAGTGCAATAATCCTCAGAAATAATATTTATATAAAAAAAATTTATAATTTCGCTATGTTGATAAAATCGTAAATTACGAATAATTTACGAAATTTTCCTATTAGAATATTTGTATTCAATCATGTTCAAACAAATATCATAAAAGTAATTTTGAAGTTGTCTAATGTATTTATGATCCTCAAAATGGACGTTTATGCTCAATTTTGCCTTATTCTGACATGTTAAGTAAATCGTAAGTTCCAAATAATTTACGAATTTTTTAAATTGGAAAAATCATAGTCTATGATATTTATGCCAGTATCCAAAATAGTATTTAAAAAGTGGTTTGACATCTTTACGATGAAAATATCCCTCAAGATTGACGTTTATGTGAAATTTTGCTCTATTCTGCCATGTTAAGAAATTCGTAAATTTCCAATAACTTGCGAAATTTTCAAAGATGCATGTTTATATTTACTGATGTTCATTCCGGATTCAAAACTGATATTTTAAAACTGGTCTGACATTTTTACAGTAAAAGTTTCCATTTAATGCACGTTTAAGTGAATTTTTGTCCTATTCTCCCATGTTAAGAAAATCGTAAATTTCTAATAACTTACGAAGTTTTTTAATTCGATTGTTGCAAATGAATAAGGTTCTTGCCAGTATCGAAAGTAATATTTTAAAGCTGATCTGACCTCTCTGCGATCATTTGTTCGTGAGATATCGTGTAAACAGACTAACAAACTAACGGACTAACTCACTACTAGACACCCTACAGACAGACACCGTACAAATTTTGTCATTTTCAGATTCCTTACACCTGAAAATAAAGTAAAAATAAAGTAAAAAAACCAGGGTCGAAATTTTTCATGATTACCTAAGTTCCCCATACCTATAGTATGATGGGGAACTAAAAAATAAATAAAAGTAATAAATACAGTATAATATTTAGAAATCTACCGAAAAACGTCTCTTTAAGTTGGCCGAATTTTTAATTAATTTATTCCGTCAGCACTTTTAACGGCTCATTTTATTCCGCGATAAAATAAATAAATAAATAAATAAATAAAAATAAATAAAAATAAAAAATGGATTCAGTATATTTTTTAAAAAAATTAAGCTTACAACAAAGTTTTTAAAAGATATTTTTTGAAATGAATCTATGATCACGCTTGAAAAAAAAAAAAAAAAAGAAAAAAAACCCCTCAAAAATCAGTTATTATTTAAAGTATTGTCGTTTATTTTCTCTTTCCATAGAATTTCATAATGTAAGTAGTTTAAAAAAAAAAAAAAAAAAAAAAAAAAAAGACACTTAACTCCAAACTTTAAACAAAATCGTTATATCCATTTCTGATTAAACTCAATTTCTACTACATGTTGCGATTGGCAGTTAAAGGGTTAACACTAATTTTCTTGATGCTAAGGATGTTCCAATTGTTTTAGGTCTCTGAAAAGCACTTATCCCAAACTGTTATTAATATCTTTATAACCATTTCCGAGTAAACATAAATTTCTACTCTATACAGTCGGTAACAAAAGTATCCGGTCTGCATTGCGATTGGCAATTAAAGGGTTAACTCTAATATCTCAAAAGATGAGGATAAGTCCAATAGTTTTTTCGACCATAAAAACTTCTAACCAGACAGAAATAGTAGACAGAAACGATAAATTTTTTTTAATGTCGTTATTCCATACAAAAAAAAAAAAAAAAAAAAAAAATACTTTGTTTACAGTATAGATATTGTTACAAAATTGTAGATAATTGTGTTTATTTTTGTATAAATTCTTTCAAAGAGGCTTAGTAAGTTGATAAAGTGCTAATTTTGTGCATTTCTAGTCGTTGTAGCGTTAAAATAGTTTTATTTTCCCTTAAAAACGCATTAAAAAGAATAAGGCAGGTAATGGATTTGGCGCCAAATTTGGCGACATTTTCCCACATTGGCGATTTTTTGGCGACCTTGGCGAGAAAATCCTTATTAGGGATATACCAAATATGGAAGCTCTAATCTCATTGGCTGATGAGATACGGAAATTTCCGGAACTTTCCACACTTTTCTACAGGAGTGGATCGAGACAGCACATTTCCTTCTTTGAAATAGACATCTACATTTTTAATTGTTGCCTTTATTTTAATTTTTTCAACCATAATATAAAATATGCTTTCACTAGAAAAAAGTAAAAAAATTCGATATCGTTTGTAACGATACTGTATAATTTTTCTTTTCTTTTTCTTAAAAAAAAAATGATTTTGATGAAATTCTGGCAAAGGCAGAATTTAGTTTAGGACGGAGGACTATTAGTTTTTTTTTCTTCCCAATTATAACATCGCTTTCAAATTATTCAATTTTATTTTCGATAAATTTTAGATTTCGATAAATGTCCAACTATCGAAAAATAATTTCGACAAATGTCCAACTATCGAAAACGACAACGCAAAAATCGCTGTCTGAGACTAATAGGCCCTCAGTCCTAAAAAAAAAAAAAAAAACGGACTTCGAAGTATTATGTTGTCATCGGGTCGTGAGCTATTGCGAAAGTTTCTATTTGATATCGTTTGTTTCGATACTGATTATTATTAATTTTCTTTTCTTTTCTTTTTCTTCCGTCCCCCCCCCCAAAAAAAAAAAGGAAACGATGTCTGATGGGGAAGAAACAAATCTTTTACCAATTGACATCACGTGGTTTTTCTACTAGGAATAAAAATTGCAAATTTCAAAATGCTTCAGTTTTCTTCTAAATTCTTTCAAACTTACTGTGCGCCATTAACAGCACAAGGAATAGTTAATTTTCAAATTTCATCGATTTTGGAAAAAATTTACATTTTAATTGGAAATTAAATTTTATTCTAATAGGCGTATTTCACATTCTAATTATGATTAAATTAATTTTAATACATTATTTGAAAGATATTTTAAAGTACTTTTATATTATCGAAAGTGAAATCTTAAAGCAATTTACACTTTTTGAGGTGTCCTGAATCGGTTTTCTTTTGTAGCTCAGCTACTAATTAAAATAATTTCATAAGTAATACATCATTAGAAAGCTTTGTTGATTTGGAATCGAACAGTAGATTACAGAAATTTCTACCGCCAGATGGTGCTGTAATATTTTAAAATTTCAATATTTCAAATTCTAATTATGATTAAATTATTTTTAATACATAATTCGAAAAATATTTTAAAGTTCTTTTATATTATCGAAAGTGGAATTCGAGATTTCACTCGATTTACACGTTTTGAGGTCTCCTGATTACGTTTTCTTTTGCATCTCAGCTAATTGAATTAGACCGTTCAAAATTGGTATATGTAGGTTAATTAGGAGGGACTGAAAGGGTGGGGAAGAAATAGGCATTCACCACGCGCAACGCGCACAAGACTGCGCTGCCGAAGGCAGTGGGGACCTGGTCTTTTTAACCGATGATAAATGATTTTTTTGATTTTCTATTCATAAGAATAAAAATTTGATTTGAGAAAGAATATGTGCGCGCAGCGCTGCCGAAGGCAGTGGGGACCCGGTGTGAGCTTTTACCCGATCAGAAATGATTTTTTTTAGGGAGCACAAAGTGTCAGGGAAGGAATACGCGCGCGCAGCGCGTGTATACCTGAACTTGTGGGCGTAGCGCACGGGACTGCACTACCGAAGGCAGTGGGGAGTTTGTCCGACTTTGTGCCCGATGAGAAATGATTTTTTTTAATTTTCTTTTCTTAAGAATAAAAATTTGATTTGAGAAGGAATATGTGCGCGCAACGCACGTATAACTTCACACGTGCGCGCGCAGCGCGCATGGGTCTGAGCTGCCGAAGACAGTGGGGACCCGGTGTGAGTTTTTACCTGATCAGAAATGATTTTTTTTTTTTTTTAGGGGACACGAAGGGTCAGATATACCTTAACTTGTGCGCGCGCAGCGCGCACGGGACTGCGCTGCCGAAGGCAGTGGGGAACCGGGGCGACTTTTTACCGGATCAGAAATGATTTTTTTTTTTTTTTTTTTTTTTTTAAGACTAAAAGTTACTGTTAGTGATTCATTTGAAAATATTGACCCGCTAGCGGGCGAAGCCTGCTAGTATTATATTAAAAAAAGTATAAAAAAGTATTCATTTAAAAAAAGTATTCATAAAAAAGTATTCATATTAAAAATGTATTCATTTTATTTTAAACTAGCAGGCTTTGCCCGCTTCGCTGGTCACTAAATTTAAAGGAAACTTTTCTATATAGCTTTATAAACATAAAATAAAATACTGAAATTGCTCAAAAGCTCGCTTAAGGTCCCTGCTGCCTTCGGCAGCAATTTGGTCATCCGCTAAAACTCGGGCGCCTGTCCCTATTACCTGCGACAGTGGTTTATCAATAGGCTTGCATTTATGTTCTTATTAGATAAGTTTCAAAATAGATAGTATCGAAAAAATTGAAGTATCACTTTTATATTTGAATCCCAGTCACATATGAACAACACTATACGTGGCGCAAATAATATTTGCTTTTACGTTATTTCCTATGTTTATTTTGTTTACCCGATCAACCATAAAAATTATAACAATTTCACGCTAAATATTATAATATGACCGGCTACGTTTGTCGCATGAGACAATTAATTATTTATGGTTATATATAATTCATGGTTTGTAAACCTGATCATAGTACGCCTTAATATAATTCTCTTTGGCGACTTTTGAATTTTTGTCGCCATTTTAGATTTAATCCCTTATAACAATAACACTTAATCCCTTGTAACAATATGCTATGAGTGCTATTTCTGCCGTAATTCAGACAACTAATCTTTTTATGGTTATATATATTTCCCAGTAAACATATTTTTATTTATTTATTAGTGCTAGAGGCCTATTTCAGTCGGTACAGCGTTGTCGAATTTTTATACGTCACTCTTAATAGTGCTAAGGGCCTATTTCAGTCAGTTTATTGAATGGGGATTTATTGAATGAAGTCCCCCCAAGGCACAACTTTGACATGAGTCCCCCCCAGGCCCAACTTTGACATGAGTCTCCCCCAAGGTACCCCTATTTCAGTCGGTACAGCGTTGTCGAATTTTTATACGTCACTCTTAATAGTGCTAAGGGCCTATTTCAGTCGGTTTATTGAATGGGGATTTATTGAATGAAGTCCCCACCAAGGCACAACTTTGACATGAGTCCCCCCCCAAGGCCCAACTTTGACATGAGTCCCCCCCCAAGGTACCCCTATTTCAGTCGGTATAGCGCTGTCGAATTTTTATACGTCACTCTCAATAGTGCTAAGGGCCTATTTCAGTCGGTTTATTGAATGGGGATTTATTCAATGAAGTCCCCCCAAGGCACAACTTTGACATGAGTCCCCCCCAAGGTACCCCTATTTCAGTCGGTACAGCGTTGTCGAATTTTTATACGTCACTCTTAATAGTGCTAAGGGCCTATTTCAGTCGGTTTATTGAATGGGGATTTATTGAATGAAGTCCCCCCAAGGCCCAGCTTTGACATGAGTCCCCCCCCAGGCCCAACTTTGACATGAGTCCCCCCCAAGGTACCCCTATTTCAGTCGGTACAGCGTTGTCGAATTTTTATACGTCACTCTTAATAGTGCTAAGGGCCTATTTCAGTCGGTTTATTGAATGGGGATTTATTGAATGAAGTCCCCCCCAAGGCACAACTTTGACATGAGTCCCCCCCAGGCCCAACTTTGACATGAGTCCCCCCCAAGGTACAACTTTGACATGAGTCCCCCCAAGGCACAACTTTGACATGAGTCCCCCCCCAGGCCCAACTTTGACATGAGTCCCCCCCAAGGCCCAACTTTGACATGAGTCCCCCCCAAGGTACAACTTTGAGATGAGTCCCCCCCCCAAGGCACACCTTTGACATGAGTCCCCCACAAGGCACACCTCCCCCTCATTGGGAAAAAGAGAAAAAACGTTGTTTTGGTGCTATAAGACACTTTGGACTTCCAACGTTATTTGTTACAGTATCTGCAGCTGAAACACATTGGTTTGATTTAATGAAAACTTTATCATGGAATTTAGATCGTCACGAATTAACTAAAGAAGAATTTGTCGACATTAAGAAGTTTAGCAGTAGGCCTCTGGCACTAAATTAAAATCTGTCAATGTCAGATTTTCATGTTTTAAATAATGAAATAATGTCGTGTCTGTATAATTTTTTTTTTTTTCTAAATATTAATTTGAATTAATCAAATATTTCTGTTCGACAGCGTGCATGTGCAGACACACACAGAAGTTCATTTATTTGTATGATACATTAGCAGAGTGATTAGTATATCTATATATATAAAAATGAATTGCTGTTCGTTAGTCTCACTAAAACTCGAGAACGGCTGAACGAATTTATCTTATCTTAGTCTTGAAATGTTCGTAGAGGTCTAGGGAAGGTTTAAAAGGCGAGAAAAAATCGAATAATTTCCGGGAAAACCCTAAAAACAGCCCTTTTCTATTTCCGATACAAACGTTTTCTAGAGTCAATTTGAACTTTATTGCTATTCAATAAAGTTTAGGTGTGTTCCTAACGGCTGATGGCTGAGCTACAAAAATTTGCATGTTGATTCGTAATGACCTCCCCTGATGCACCTCGAAGCCGGATTTTCGAATTTTGTTTTAGTTTTTTTTTAATTAATTAAAATGTTAAAATAAAAACCTTCTAATAACTGATAAATTGGCCATTTAATTTTAATCCTTAATTTAATTGTTGCCAAAAAAAATTATTCTTTTTTGGACAGAAAAAAAGAAAAAAAAACGTGAACAATAAAAATTACATTTATTTAAAATATTTAATTTTATTCCTTAATTTAATTGTTGCCAAAAAAATTATCATTATTTTTTCGACGGGAAAAAAAAAAAAAAAAAAAAAAAAACGTGAACAATAAAAATTACATGTATTTAAAATGAGGAAAGTAAATTATAAAAATTAGAAATATCAGTCGTATCGTTACAAATAAGATACCAAATGAAAGATGCAATTTTTGTGAATCCAACGGATTAAACAGCTTATCGATCGGACAATTAGATTTTTTAAAATTAACTAATGTATGTATTTTATAAATTTTCTTTCACAAACACAAACGTGTAGTATACAGCCTGTACAACACTAGACCAAATTGAAGTTCAAATTTCATCAATATTTAAATAAATAAATGAAAATAAAAATATGCTTAATGGGAAATATATATAACCATTAAAAGTTTAGTTGTCTAAAATATGTCAGAAATAGCGCTCATAGCATATTGTTACAAGGTATTAAGTCTTATTTTTACAAGGGATAAAATCTAAAATGGTGACAAAAATTCAAAAGTCGCCAAAGAGAGCTATATTAAGGCGGTACTATGATCATGCTTACAAACCATGAATACTAATAACCACAAAAAATTAATTGTCTCATGCAACAGACGTAGCCGGTCATAGCATATTATAATATTTAGCGTGAAATTGTTATCATTTTTATGGTTGATCGGGGATAAACAAAATAAACATAGGAAATAACGTAAAAGCAAATATTATGTGCACCACGTATAGTGTTGTTCACATGTAACTGGGATTTAAATATAAAGGGGATACTTCATTTTTTTTTTCGATACTATCTATTTCGAAACTGTTATCTAATAAGGACTTAATGCAAGCCTATTGGTAAACCATTGTCTCAGGTAATAGGGACAAGCGCCCGAGTTTTAGCGGATGACCAAATCGCTACCGAAGGCAGCAGGGATCCGAAGCGAGCTTTTGAGCAATTTTAGTATTTTATTTTATTTTTATAAAGCTATATAGAAAAGAGTTTCCTTTAAATTTAGTGACCAGCGAAGCGGGCAAAGCCTGCTAGTAAAAAATAAATAGGTAAACATTATCGTGCTACATAACATTATTATGCCGCTCTATTGGCGGCTTTTCAATTTTTGTCGCCATATTAGCGATGGATTTTATTTTTATTTTTATTTTATTATTATTATTATTATTATTATTATTATTATTATTATTATTTGTATGAAAAGGGGAAGACTATTTTGCTAATAATTTTATCAGACACATTTTTGTTTACATATAAGAGTCCTTCATATTTTGTTTATATTTTTAATTGTTTCTAGGTTTCAAATAGTACTTGCTGAAATAAATTTGCATCATGTGACTTTTAATGAGTAGCAGATTTAATTTTTTTTTCCAAACGGTTTTCATACAATCTCCTGCTGTTGCCACCTATAATTCATACATTAGTTAATTTTAAAAAATCTAATTGTCCGATCGATCCGCGATTGTAATGAAATGCTCGCCCTCTGGTGGGCTAAGGTGAAATTACAATAAACATGGTTTAATTCGAATTCCATACAGCCGCCATTGCTTGCCGATATTTAGTTTCACATATATTTATTGAATAAAAATGAATAAATACGGTAAAAAAGATAACACATACTTTTGTGTGCTACAATCTAACTCCAAAGGATCAAGAAATCCAGAATTGAGCTTCCATTTATTTCCAAATGACAAATTTAAAATTTCAGTTGCTTCGGCTAATGGAAGTAAAGAATTAATTAGATGATTTGAAACTAATATCTGTTCAACTTCAGTTAAAAACCTACTTCCGATCGAACTTTGAATAAACTGAAGTATTTTTTCCAAAAGCAATCAATTTTCCATAATGTAATGGCGGAGAAATTATAGTACGAATATTAAGTACAATAACAAAAAGAACACTAATGGAACACACGTGGCTATGTTTACTAACAACTGCAGTGTTGAGAAAGCGCCATCTATCGATCATTACAATCGCGGATAAGCTGTTTAATCCGTTGAATTCACAAAAATTGCTTCTTTCATTTGGTATCTTATTTGTAACGATACGACTGATATTTCTAATTTATTTTCTAATTTATTTAATTTACTTTCCTCATTTTAAATAAATGTACTTTTTTTTTCTTTTTTTATTCTGTCGAAAAAAAAAAATTGGCAACTATTAAATTATGGATAAAATTTAAATGTCTAATTTATCGGAAATTAGAAGGTTATTTTTTCACATTTTAATTAATTAAAAGAAAACTAATAAGAAATTCGAAAATCCGGCTTCGAGGTGCATCAGGAGAGGTTATTACGAACCTCCATGCAAATTTGTGTAGCTCAGCCATCAGCCGTTTTCCTAAAAAGCTCTGGAAATACATACACAATGACACACACACACACAAACATCTTATTTTATCTTATACTATTAAGTGAGCAATATTTGTATATATATTTCACTGTTCTCGAAAACGGTCGCTCGGACAGTCACGAGATTTAACACAAAGGTGCCCCCCGAAAGATCATTGTGCACATCGAGGTCAGAATTTCGAATTTCTGTTTAGTTTTATTTTAATTAATAAAAATATGAAAATAATAAGCTAATAATAGCAAAAAATTAGCCATTTAAATTTAATCCATAATTTAATTGTTGCAAAAAAAAAAAAAAAAAAAAAAAAAACGAGTTTATTTTTTTTTTCCAACAGGAAAATAAATACATTTATCTAAACATGAAAAATACTACACACTACGGATCGCAGAGCTTCCAAATTTGGCATATAGGTACCTGGGACCCTGCCTGCAGGTGTGCACCTCATCGAGATTTTTTCGAATTTCGAATTTGAATTTTTTAAATTAATGTTTTTTCGATTTTAAACATTGGCTTTTATGTTTCATTTTTCATGAATTTATTCTTCGATTGTAATCGTCTGCGTATCTTAGCAACGGCTACATTATGCAATTTATTTTTTATTTAATACATTTATTTGAGGGCGAATCTTTTTTCTCTTTTTAATTTATTATATTTATTGAAAATAAAATGGTAATGCAGTAGAAAAAATTAAATATATTAAATTTAAATTTTAAAAACGTATTTATAACAGTTATGTTTATGTATAATTTTTGTAGTATAACAACAATTATTTTTCATTTGTTAATTTAATTTCTTTAAAAGTTTTTTTTTTCTAATTTATAGTATTTGTCAAGAAATAATGGTAGTATATAGTAGAAAGGATTAAACTGATTGGAATTTATTTGTTTTTTATGTATTTAATTCCTTCTAAAAGAAAATCTACTTTTTATTTTATTTCATTATATTGGTCGGAATCAAATTGTAATACAGTGTGAATAGCATGAGAAATAAAATACTTGGTTCAAAATCTAAAATATTTAATAGACGCTGAGGTACAGTTATCTTTAAAATCGTAGTTCTTAAATAATAGCAGACCCACCTATCGTCAATAAATACCCATATTGAAATACATAGGAAAGAGATTTCTGCAGGCAGTGGGAACCTGCTTCCGATACAGTGCGGGCAGAGAAAGAGCTGCCGTAGTCAGCGAGTACCCGATTCGAGTTCTAGAGCGATTCCAATGTAATTATTTTAGTTTTTATTTATAATGTGATGTGAAAAATAAATAATGATCCAATTCTTTTGGAGATTCATTTAAATATAGTGGCCAGCGAAGCGGGCGTAGCCTGCTAGTTATATGTATAGAAGATAGATAGATAGAAGATAGAAGAAGAAAAAGAGAAAGAGAAAGCGATCTGACAGTAGAAAAAAAAAAATTGAATTGGAAAAATAACAGATATATATATATATATTAAACAATCGAAATTGAAGGATTTATTATTATTATTATTATTATTATTACAGCGGTAATTTTCTTCTTAATCCAAACGATACGAAATTTTTATAAATTTGTAAGCTACTACATAAAATTTTATAATTTATTTCATTGGCTTATTTATTTTTTTTTTTTATAAAAATATTTTTAAAAACTGTTTGCTTCAAGAAGGTCTGCTGTAAATTTCCACAACGTTGTAAATTTTCACTATCAACCTTTACATTTTTAAACCTCTTGGCATCATTTAAAAGTTTCTTGTTATTTAGCGATGAATTAAAATGGTTATTGTATTCGTTTAAGTAAAGATCTTTTCAAGAAATGCCCAAGCGATTTCGGTATCAAATTTCAAATTTCGCCAAGAGCTCTTGTACCAAGAGTTCCATTTCTTTAGCACGATATTTCTCAAGTTATTTAAAGCATTTTTTTTTTAATGCGAAAGGGAAAAAAAATTAATTGGTCTAAATACACACACACAAAAAAAAAAAAAAAAAGTTAAAAAAAAAAAAATTGTTGTTCCACAATTTGAATAAAAGAAAATGGTTAAACTTTCATTTTTGTTTTCTGACTTAAAAATAAATAAATGTCTCTTTACGTCAATAATAATAATAATAATAATAATTAATTAATTAATTAATTAATTAATTAATT
Organism: Salticus scenicus; assembly: GCA_963930645.1. Lineage (NCBI taxonomy): Eukaryota > Metazoa > Arthropoda > Arachnida > Araneae > Salticidae > Salticus > Salticus scenicus. The sequence goes on from OZ005648.1 coordinate 72,189,101, forward strand.
AAAAACAAAATTAAATTAAATTAAAAATAATAAGCGCATTTTAGTTCCCCATCATACTATACGTATGGGGAACTTAGGTAATCGTGGCAATTTTCGACCACGTTTTTTTTTTTACTTTCTTACACGTTTTCAGGTGTGAGGAATCCGAAAATGAAAAAATTTGTATGGTGTCCATCTGTAGGGTGTCTGTTAGTTTGTTAGTCCGTTAGTATGTTAGTCTGCGTACACAATATCTCAAGAACAAATAGTCGCAGGAAAGTCAGATTAGTTTTAAAATATTACTTTCGACACTGGAAACAGCCCTATTTATTTGCTACATTCGAATTAATAAACATCGTAAGTTATTAGAAATTTACGATTTTCTTAACGTGGGAGAATAGGGCAAAATTGCACTAAAACGTGCATTAAATGGAAAACTTTTACTGTAAAAATGCCAAACCAGTTTTAAAATATCAGTTTTGATGCCGGAATGAACACCATTAAGTATAAACATGCAACTTTGAAAATTTCGCAAGTTATTGGGAATTTACGAATTTCTTAACATGGCAGAATAGGGCAAAATTTCACATAAACGTCAATTTTTAGGGATATTTTAATCGTAAAGATGTCAGACCACTTTTGAAATATTATTTAGGATACTAGCATGAATATAATTGACTATGAATTTTCCAATATAAAAATTTTCTAAGTTGTTGGAAATTTACGAATTTCTTAACATGGTAGAATAGGGCAAAATTTCACATAAACGTGAATCTTGAGGGATATTTTCATCGTAAAGATGTCAGACCACTTTTGAAATATTATTTAGTATACTGGCATGAATATCACAGACTATGAATTTTCCAATTTAAAAAATTCGTAAGTTATTTGGAATTTACGACTTACTTAACATGGCAGAATAGGGCAAAATTGAGCATAAACGTCCATTTTGAGAATCATAAATATATCAGACAGCTTCAAAATAATATTTATGGTACTTGTTTGAGCATGATTGACTACAAATATTCGAATAGGAAAATTTCGTAAGTTATTGGTAATTTAAGATTTTATCAACATAGCAAAATTGAAAATTTTTCACATAAATGTAGGAATTTTGAGGATTGTTGCATTGGAAATTGAAGCATGAAAACTATACTAAGAAATTGACCCTAATAAAATAAATTAATAGATAAGAATAAGGTAAATAAATCGAAGTGAACGGTGGATAGCCTATAAGCAGGGGATTTCATTCTGTCACTGTGTCAAGCGTTTGGTCGAATTCATTTCGCTTAACATGATTATAATATGCCTCGCACTAAAAATTTTTGAGAACATATATATGATGGGGAACTGAGCAAAGTCCACCTATGCCAACTAGTTTGTTTGTTTGTTTGTTTGTCTTCCATCAACATTTTAAAAATTTTTAATGTTAAAATAACGTTCGTATTTAATATCTTTTAAATCAGTTACTCGATTGAACTAAAAAATATGGCGATCGGGATTTTGTCCAGATTAATAGGTGTAGGTGAGACCGGGGCTAGTAGCGACGTTTTCGTCATTTTTTATATTACCTGTAGGATTTGAACTGAAGTGAAACATTTAGTATATCATACCATAGAGTAAACCTTGTGTAACATATTTATAAAACTACTATTAATATTATTAACGTTTTTCCTACCATAAAATGAATTCTGCGTAACTTCAAAATTTGTCACAACTTGCCGAGTAGCGGGGTTAGTAGTGACATGTTGGGGCACATTGTGACATACAAATTACACATACAAACACATTGTAACATATACAAATTATGTGAAAAAAAAATAATTAAATACAGTATTTTAAATCAACAATGAAAAATTTACTCATGTACATCATTATCACAATAAAACACTTTCATTTTTTTAAAAACACTGTACACCAATTGAGAAAAAAATAGTTAAATTACTAACACTTTTATATTCCTAGTCTTTTGTAAAGCTACATTTAGAGATACTTAACAATAGAAATTAATGGGAAAAACTATGTTAATCAAAAAAGAAATAAAAAGTAGGCCAGCACAAATCTTTTGTCATATTGATCTTTGACTCTGTAGCTTACTACAACGTGTAGGTTTATATCCTACAGGCCTACCTATATTTTTAATCACTCATTGTCATCTCTTTTTTCAGCGTCTGATTTACAGTTGATATAAATATAAAAAGGTTCATTTTTGGTACGTTTTACATGAGCCCATCTATTACGTGTCATTGCACACAGTTTTCTCTGGGTCTACTACTCCAGGCAATCTAGACATAAGCAATTTTCATCATCTTCAGAATTATCCGATTCTTGTTACTTCATTTCTTTCTTTCTTTTTTTTCAATAATGTAAAGTTTTTTTTTTTTTTTTTTTATGCACTATTTGGCCTTTTTCTATAGTGTGAATATCATACGTGGTTATTTTTTATCCTATTTCACCATTTTCTTCCGTATTAGTACTCGTCTTTTTATTCATATATCTAAGAAGTGACATTGTATTTACACTAAACAGTTCTTGGGCTTTCATTAAACTGCACCTTCCGGAATTTATTTCTGTTGCAGCCCCTCATAATTTTCTAAAGTAGCTTTATCTCTTTCAGTATGCCTTTTGTAATTTCGCAATATTTTTTCTGAAATATAAAAACCTCTATTAACCCGTTAGTAGTCGCTATAGACAGCGCCACCTATTACAGATCGAGCACTTTTTATTTAACTGTCACCAATAATTTTAAGAAGTGATGTGACGGATGTTTCTTAAATTTTATTCGCGTTTTATGTATATCAAATGTCACTTCTAAAAATTTTTGGTGGCTATTGAATAAAAAAATCTGCCAACAGTAAAAGATGGGCGGCAAATCGACCAACTAGCAACTACTAACGGGTTAAAAATCATGCCGAGACAAGTAGTGACACTGTCACAACGTGCCTCCTACACATCGTCACAACTAGCCCCGCATTACGCAGTTTTGAACTTTATTCATTAGTTTCCTAAAAGTTGTTATCCTTAACAAATGAAATACATAGAATAACAACTCAAAATATAAATATTCAAATAATGTTAGGGAAGTTTACATACCTCACTACCCCTCGTGACAATGACGATTCCAAAGTAGGTCACAAAATTTACTTATGCAATAGAAAACACAATAAATAATTTTATCTCGAAAACAACGCAACGCTATACTTCCAAACATACACAGCACACTACAATAATCGACTTGTTCACTCACATGACTCGGCAGGTTCTGCAGCCTATCGGCTCATCCAGAAAGCTGTATGGCACTACTTGCCTTTTGGCAAGTAGTGCCATAGGTCCCAGTCTCCCCCATAGTGCCTCAGTGCCCCCGGTCCCGGTCTCCCCTACCAATTTTGTAACTCAGTGACGTCTCGTGAATTACGTTTAGGGTGTGCTCTACTACTCCGATTCAAAAAATTAGAATAATGTAAAAAAGAATGAGTTTGATGTTGCTAACGCGTCAATTTGCATACTGCGTCCAGGAAAAAATATATTAAAAGTATCTAATTATCTTCAGAGCATTTATAAATATAACATAAATATTTATTTTTATCTGATATATTAATAATTAACTATTTAAAAAATATTAGAATAATTCAAAGAAATAGAATACCTCGATAGCATGGTTCAAAAAATTAGAATATTCCAATTTTTCTTATAAGTTGAGAGAACGGCTGCGGGATTAACATCTGTGGGACTATAAAATGTGCTCCGTTGAAAATGAAAAGTCGTTTGGCATTTGATTGTAGCGTAGTATTTGCTTAATATGGGACGAAAGAGCGATTTATCTGAGGCTGTGAAATATCGTATTGTGTACTTGCACGAAATAGGAAAAACACAACTTTTTATAGCAAAAGAAGTGAAATGCTCTCAAGCAAGTGTGAGTAGAGTTTTGAGAGAATATTCTAATAATAAGTGTTTTCAAAATAAACACTTTAAAAGTGGTCGAAAGCCAGTAACTTCAAGAAGAGGTGAAAGGCAATTGAAAAAGATTGTGAAGAAACATCGTTTTCGGAGTGTGAGATATGTGCATAGAAAATGGAAAGAAATGGGTATAAATGTCTCCAAATCTACAACACTACGACGACTTCGCAAATTAGGTTTTAGATCACGTGTGCCTAAGATAAAGCCATTCTTATCATCTAAGCAAAGGGCTGCTAGAGTTAAATGGTGTAAACAAAGGCTATTTTGGGATCACGACGATTGGAAAAAGATACTTTTCAGCGATGAAAGTGTGTTTTGTGTGTCTCACGGAAATCAAGGTATACGTGTCTGGAGACTCAAACATGAAGCTTATAAGAAAGAATGTTTAAAACGTTCGTTTAAATTTGCGACCTCTGTTTTGGTATGGGGCTGCATGACTGCTGAAGGCCCAGGCAGGTTGTGTATTGTTTCCACAACAGTCAATTCAGAAGTCTATCAAGAAATTCTTGAACATTTCATGATTCCTTCAGCTGAGGATTTATGTGATGACGATTTCTTGTTTCAGCAAGATTCAGCTTCTCCCCACACTTCCAAATCAGCAACTAAATGGCTCAAAGAGAAGGACATACCTGTACTCCCTTGGCCTGCAAACTCACCCGATCTAAATCCTATCGAGAATTTGTGGGGAATTATGAAGAAACGACTTCAAGAAGTTGCGCCTAGAGACAAAAAAGAACTTATTTCTAGTATAAAGAGCATATGGGCGAATTTGGATAAAAAAGATTGTGAACCTTTAGTTAAAAACATGCCAAAACGTTTAAGAGCTGTCATTAAAGCTAAGGGTGATGCAACAAAGTACTGATTAGCAAGTAAAAATACTTAGAGTTTAAATTATGTTCAATATATTTTCATTATTCTAATTTTTTGAACCATGTTAGAAAGTATTCTAATATTTTGAATTTTTTGTTGTTAGCTGATTTAAATATATTTTCTATTTCATTGTAATGTGTTTACATTTTTATAATCTGCAAAATATGCAGATTCATATTATAGTACTTTATATTTGATATTGTTGATTATTTATTTGATAAATTCGATTTTCATTTCCCTTGACCATATTTCTTTTCATTATTCTAGTTTTTTGAATCGGAGTAGTACATGAGTAGAAACAGTACATTAAAATGGATATTTAAGCATCTTATTGGTTAACTCGCTTACGAACTTTTCAAGATAACAAAGCTGTATGTTGCCATCTGTACATGGGGCTAACCCAAAACGTGACTGACGAAACGCCACTCATATCTTTAATATATATGTCATATACATACTGATTAAAAATACTTTTAGAAACTTTTTATTGAAATTGAATTATCTGTCAAGGTGTCACAATTTTTCAAAACCTCTAGGAACAAGGTTCAAAAAAAAAAAAAAAATTATAAGAATTCGAGGCTGATTTGATTAACAACTTTAGAATTACTTTAAATATGTGTATTGGTACATACACACACACACACACACAAAAAAAAAAAAAAAAAAAGGAATACTAATCTTGTGTGTGTCAAATATTCTTATGAAAAACTTCGCTTTAGAAAAGTGTCAATAGCTGGTTTTCTCAATTTTTAAAGAGCCAATAAATGCATTCTATCAAATTTAAGATAAACGAACCAGTAGTGGACACTTTAAGGACATTTTCCGGCTATTTTTGTGTAATTGAATAAATTTTAGAGTTTCAAAAAATAATTAATATTTCACACCTTTACTGCTTTCTTAACCCGACTGTATTATGAAAATTGCTAATTGTAGCTTTTATATACGTAAAAAACAAAAAATCAGGAGAGCTTAAAATGAGTCAGTAGTAGACACACTAAAAACCCAGTATTGGACCCCTTTGAATTTTTTCTTTAAAATTAGGGTGACCAAACGTTTTTAAGTCTTGGGGACAGACCCGTTTTAGCATTTTGCCTCACATACATGATTCCCCGTTATGGCCAACATTTAGGGCTGAAATTTGAGTGAATTTTACGTCACTATTGGTTATTGGAGACAGTCTGAGAATCACTAATAAGGCTAGTCAGGAGACATCCCATCACAATTTTCTCCTCGTGGCCGCAATGTCCTCCATGTTCCCATCAAAGTTAAACTTTTAAGAGTTATCAAATAGGGGTGAGTTCCAGACCGTCGTTAACTGCCCATAACTGCACTAGTGCGACATAAAATTCACTCACGCTCAATCCTCTAAATGCCTACCACAGTTATGCTATTTCAATGCCGATGTTTCTATGGGAACCGAACTTAACCAAGAAGTCCAGTATTGAACACCCCCCCCCAAAAAAATGCGAATAAAAATATTAAAATGTCCGAAGATTATCTCATAATTCAAGCAAATTTTCATTTTGTTCAGCTTTCTAAATTTGGGAAAGCCTCGGATCCACTTGCTCCGCAGAAGATCAAAATTGTGATAGCATGTCTCCTTACCCTCTTAGGAGTGAATCCCAGACCGGCTCCAATTGCTAAATGCATTACTTTAGAGTGACATTTAAAAACACTGAATTCAACTCTAAAATTGCGAGATTACAGAATTCTGTCCACTACTGGATCTGACCTTAAAGGTCACAAGAGCCAGTAGTGGACAGGGCTGTCCACTATTGGTCATGATGACATTGTTTGGTACCAGTAGTGGACACCTATAAAAATACTATGTGTTAATGCAAGATTTAAAAAACAGCAAAAGAAAAGAATTCTGCATACTTATTTTAGTCATATGAAAGCAAAAGTAGAAGAAATCAGTTAAAAATAAGCAGAGAGAGAGCAAATAAAATTTCATTTCCTTATTCAAAGTGATAAGAAGAAAACGGCAAAATCACAAAGGGTACAATTCTTTTTAGTTAAACTAACTATATAAAACTAATGCCCGGAATTATTTTTAGTTGAATAGTTTAACAGTAGAGGACTATAACTTCCTTCCTGAACGTTGCTCGAATCTTCAGATTTATTAGGTAGCTTATTTTCCGAGTTCAAAATTAAAAGTGTCCACTACAGGTACAGGGTCCACTACTGGTGCGTTTACCTTGAATAAAGACTTTTTTTTTTCTTCTTGTTTGTTGTTGTTGTTTCTTACATTTTCATACAAAATAAACATTTTAATATCAAATTAAAAATTTCTTTAAAATGCATTTTGTTAGTAAATTCAATTTTTGTAGCAGAGAATGAATTGCTTCTACAATGGTCTAGGAATTTTATTTCATTCGGAAAAAAATAAAAAAATTCTAAGTTATATAAACATCTAAATTTTAAAATACATTTGGTTTCTTATAAAAAATATTATAATACAATACTTATATATATATATATATATATATATATATATATATATAAGGCTAAGAGATTTCCTTGGACTCTGCTTATCTGTGTGTGGACCCAAGTTGCCACCTAACTTTCATACTTTAGTTAATTTTAAAAAATATAATTGTCCGATCGATAAGCTGTTTAATCCGACGTATTCAGAAAAATCATCCCTTTCATTTGGTACCTTATTTGTAACAAATTTTTGATTAGATTTTTAAAATTAATTAAAATATGAAAATAATAACCTGGTAAATAGCTTTAAAATCAGACATTTAAATTTTTAATTGTTGCCAAAAAGAAAAAAAAAACTTTTTTTTTTTTTTTTTTTTTTTTTTTTTTTTTAATTAGCATAAAATTAAATATGCTTTCGCGCGCAAAAAAAAAAAAAAAAAAAAAAAAAAAAAGGTGTCTTTCTGACTTTAAAATAAAATAACAATTTTAAATTTAAATTTTAAAGGTAACTAAGAGAGAAATAAAGTGCGAAAATTTCGCACGGACTTGCTAGTGATAAATATATATTATTAGCAGAACTTAGTTATAACCTTCACTAACGTAAAAGATTTTTAATGTGTCTAATTAAAATGGTTTTAAAAAATGAAAAGATATTAATTGGGATTTTGTAATAATAATTAGATAATTAAATAAATAAATAAATAAAATTAAAATAAAAAATCTTTGAAAATTTTGTGTGTTTTTCTTTTAACGATACTTACCATAGTTACGAATAGTTCATTTATTTCGGATAACGATATAAATAAATGGATAAATTTTGAAAAGGAAAGGGTTAAATATGTATGTGTGTGCATTAACACACGTACATATTTAACATACTTTTGTAAACACCTTTTCTACATATAATAATAATAGTTATAGTTATACTAATAAATAAATGCATAAAATACTGTTTACACTTTGATAATAAGTTTTAAACGTTATTTTATTTTATTTTTATTTTTATTTTTTAAATTTATTTATTTTTATTTTTATTTTTTAGGTAGCCATTGATCATGTTATAGGATACTATGACATACCAGGTATATTTAATTATGACCGTGATTATGGTAAACAATTTGCAGGCTTTAGAACAGCAATCACGTGGCCAAAAGGTGGTGGATGCCAGTGCGCATGGGAGAAAATAGCAGTCGCTATGAGTGTAAGTATATATTAGTTTCACCCCTCCTTTTTCAAACTGCTGTATATGTACTTTTTCTTAAGGAGTATGTATATAAATAAAAAATTTGTTTTCTGTTATGATTCGCTTTATTCTAATAATTGTAATCTTTCTCCATAAATTTTATTTAATTACAATTTTTTTTTTAATGTAAAAGAGAAAAAAAAAAGATACATGTGTATTTATTTAATTAATTTATTAATTTCGCATTAGTTACTTTTTATAGATGTATAATACATAATTATTATATCGTTCCTGAAAACAATGCATTGAAAATGATATATTAATACATATACAATGATTTAATGATATATGAGGCTATTTGAAAATGATATATTAATACATTCGAAAAATATGCTTATCTATGTATCACAACAGCAAAAATTATAATTAAAATCCTCATGGAAATGAAAAAACTTTCATCTGTTTCCATTTTTGATAATATCGTACAGAATATAAATAATGTAATATCGTACACAAAGTAACACGCAAAAGTATATTAAGTCTACAATCATCACCAATCACTCATCTTTTTTTTTTTTTTTTTTAAGTCTCCTGAGTCATATACAGAACTTTCGAATAATTTAGTTCTGCGCTGTAAACCAATGCATTTTTCCGGAATATTACAAAAAGTGTGTTTTATTTGAAGTTAGAGTTTCCAAACTTTGGTAACCTTAAACTAGAAATCTTTGCCAAATTCGGTGGCCAAGTTGCCGAATTCGACACCTAATCACCAAATTCGATACCAAGACCAAAAATCTACGCTGGCTACACTACTCAACACTAAAAGTTATCTGAATCGGTTTATATTGTTTCATAATGAGGTAGTCTAATAATGAATAGCTATAGGCATTTCATTTGCATATCACATCTAGAAACGGAGAAAAAAGACTTTTAGTTTTTTGGCGTCCATTTGGCGTTAAAAATGCATTTACTTCGAAAATAAAAGTTTAATTTAAACAAAACGTAGTTCATGGGTTAGTTTAATTTTTAAAGATTTATTTTGCTTTATGTGTGGCGAGTTTACGTCAAAATTGAAAAAAAGAGCCACTTTCTAACTTAATTAAACAATGTTATCTTGCTTATTCTTACCGTGACGTAAAAAATCAAGATAAACACTGGGTTCCAAAAGTATGCTGTTTAAGATCTTATACGAATCTCAACGGTTGGTACGGTAGAAGAGTTTTTTAAAAAAATGCTATTTGGTACACCAATCATATGGACTGAACCAACGAATCATGCAGTGGATTGTTATTTCTGTCTAACGCAATTAAAGGGGTTTTCCGAAAAATCTAAACGAAACATTAAGTATGCTGTTGTGCCATCAGCAATAAAACCTCAGCCACATTCCGATGATTTACCAGTTTCTGAGGTCCCAGTTCAATGTTTAATGGCAACAGAAAGTAACTCTATTTCAGCAGACAGTGAAAATGATCCGGAATTTATACATGAAGATGCATCGAAGCCACTTTTTGTGAGCCAAACCAGACTCATTGACTTGATAAGAGATTTGAATTTGTCCATTTATAAAACAGAACTATTGACTTCAAGATTAAAGCAATGGAATCTGTGCTAACCAGATGTGAAGGTAACTTTTTATATAGAGACATAGTTCACTTGTTCCATACTTTCCCAAAGAAGGTGGTCTAGTTTTCTGAAATGATGTGAATGGATTAATGTCGCAACTTGGTCATGATCATATTTATTTATTGATTCATCGAAAACGAGCTTAAAAGCTGTCTTACTGCACAATGGAAGTAAGTTACCATCTTTACCGCTTGCCTGTAGTGCTAATCTGAAAGAAATCCATGACGTTATGAAACATGTATTAGAAAAAATAAAATACGAAGAACATAAATGGCTGATTTTTGCAGATCTTAAAGTGACTTCTTTGTTAATTGGCTTGCAGTCCGGCTATACAAAATATTGCTGCTTTCTTTGCGAGTGGGATAGCCGAGCGCAATCACAACATTTTATAAAAGAAAATTGGCTCCTACGTCAATCTCATGTACCGGAACAAAAAAACATAAAATTTGAATCCTTGGTCGAGTCAAATAAAATTATTCTGTCGAACCTTACACATCAAACTGGGGCTCACAAAAGCTTTTGTAAAATGCTTAACCCTTAAATGCCGAGTGTTGCCTTTCGGCAACATACCCAATTTTGTCTTCTAAAGCATTATTAGAATAATATTGAAGCTCTAATGATTCAGGTTTGACTATTGGCAAGAAATTGCTTTTTAGCTGTAAACCATAGTTAATATAAAGTATGTTTTTTAAGTGTATTTCCAGTGATCTTTTTAATAGAGGAAAGAAGTAAAACATTTTTAAATTAATTTAAAAAATAATCGGGCATTTAAGGGTTAAATAAAAATGGTCCCACATTTCAATTCCTCAAGCAAAAGTTTCCCAAGCTTAGTGAGGCAAAACTTAATGAGGGTGTATTCGTAGGTCCGGGCATTAGAAGGTTGATTGAAGATTCGTCTTTTACATCTACCCTTAACCATATTGAAAAACAAGAATGGAACGCTTTCATTGACGTTACAAAAATTTTCTTAGTAACAACAAATCAGTTGACTTTCACGAAAAAATAAAAGCGATGTTGGACTGTTACCATAAAATGGAATGCAATATGTCATTAAAATTCCATTTTCAATATTCACATTTCAGTTTTTCCCGAAAATATGGGTTCAGTAAGCGATGAACATGCGGAACGTTTTCATCAAGACGTCGCTGTATTCGAAAAGCGTTACCAAGAAAGATGGGAGCCTACTATGCTCGCAAATTACTGTTGGAGCCTTGTCATAAATATACCTGGATTCCATTACAAGAGAAAAGGAAGTTGCATAATTAAAAAAAAAAAAAAAAAGAAAAGAAAAGAAAAGAAAAGAAAAAAATGCCAATCAAAAAAACTTCAATAAAAGTCGAAAGAAATGCTTAAATTTGTAAGAAAATCCTAATTTTTGAGCTTTGTTTATATCTGGAAACTGAGGTGTGCTGGAAAATTTTTATTTATGTAATTTTATTGTGTAAATAGTTAGAAATAATAATCACATAGTGAGGCCTCAGATAAAATCAAAAGTCTCAATTTTGTTGTGTAGTGCTATTAATTTGCGGCTTGGCGAGATTAGTGATAAAATTTTGCGGCAATTATTGTTTCAGGATAGCCAGAAAACCTTTCTCAATTTAAATTAAGTTAATTATTTTGGTAAAATTTGCCGTTTCTCGCCACTAATTTTTGCCAAAGAGAACAAAACTGGACCATCTATACTCGAATCATTTTCGTTGTACTATAAGCTGTGCATTTGCCAATGAGAGATTCTGTGATAAGCCGTGGAGTACTAGTCTTGAAAAAACTACTGTATTTCTCTCGGCGGTATATATAGTCGTATTATCGTGACATTTTGGTTAGAGTAGCAGTTTTTTGGGTTTTTTCTTTTCTTTTTAAGGAATGTTCGTGGATTAGAACCTCCCTGTTTATTTATGAGTCGGTTACCTCACATAAAAATGTCAATGTTTTCAAAACAATATGTATATTCCCAGGCCCTGACTAACGGCAGGGCATACGGGGCAAATGCCCTGGGCCCCCCCCCTTCTGAAAGGGGCCTCCCTACAAGCGTATACAGAAATTCTGCAACCTAAAGAGCTCTTATGCCACTGCAAGGGGGCCCCCCAGAATAGGCTTGCCCCGGGGCTCCAGGTAGTCTAAGTCGGGCCCTGATTCCTATGGTTGTATAAGAAGGTCATGTGGTGTCCACATCAGAATTTTTTTTTTATTATTATTGTTAAAAATTCGTGAAAATTATCTTTGTTCTTTAAAATAGCTATAAAATTTAAATTCACAAAAATTTAAAGAAAAATTCACTTTCTCACTCTTTTTTTTTTTTCCACTAAAATATAAAAATTTAAGGAATATTATTAATTATGGATAATTTTAGTTTATGTTCGCACAAATTGAATGACAATAAATTTAAAATAAATCTGATAAAACTTTAGAAACTCTTATTGTTATATAAAAAAAAGTTTCAAGAGCAAAATAGGAATAAATAGTGAGTTCCATAATAAATGCAGTACATAATTTGATAAAACGTAAGAAATTTTGAAAATTTTAAAGTTGATCAATAAAATATTGACATTAAATCTATATGCTCATAAATATTCAATTTCTACACAGGGTTTAATCAGGTATAGATCTAACCAAGAGATATTAGAAGAGTTGATGGACACAAACAATCTTCCAGAAAAACTCTTTTTGCCTGAAACACATGAAGAGTGTCTGAGAGATGTCCAAGATAGAAAGCCATTGTCTACTAATTGCGTTAAAGCCATTCGAGAATACTCTGCTTATAATAGGATGGCGTTTTACTTCCATTGGGACAAGGTATCTGATTTGATTAATTGATATTTTCCTCTATTAAAATACGACTATGAAAAATATAAAATTATAACATACTTAAAAAATATTTTTAAAAATATTCAATGTTTTGAAAAGTCACAAATTTTGATCTGAAAAGTATTTCACGAACGCCATTATTATATTTTATTATTCAATTTTAATTCAACTTAATATCCATTAATTTCAATCGAAACTTAAACAAGTCCTTCCGGCTTATTCGGAAGGGTAGGTTGATTTATTTTTCCTTATCAAGTAGCCGTCATTTTGTTTCAAAATGGCGGCTACAAATTATTAATGCACTTGGTGGAAATATTGATGTAGGCTATGCACATATGGAGTTTTAAGCAAATCGGTTCATAAATACATTTTTATGTGAATTTAAAATTTTCAAATGGCCGGCGCTTGGAAAAAAAATGGTGGGTTAAGTTGAGAAATATATGAAATGTATTTGTGAGATAAGTCTACTGTACACATATAGTTCGAATTAATTCAAAATCTCAAAAGTCATTGTGTTGAAAAATTAAGTGGCTGTCATTTCGATCAAAATTGCAGAGAAAGTTGCTCATCTAAGATATCGTTGCAAATTTGAATTTTTTTTTTTTTTTTTTTTTTTTTTTTTTTTTGTAGAATTTCTTTCAAAGAGGCTTAGTAAGATGATAAAATGTTAGTTTCCTGCATTTCTAGTTTGTTTTAGCATTAAAATAGCCTAATTTTTCCTTAAAAACGCATTAAAAAGATCCAGTAACGCAGGTAATGGATTTGGCGCCAAATTTGGCGACTTTTCCCCTATGGCAACTTTTTTGGCGATATTTGGCGAGAAAATACTCATTGATATACCAAAGATGGACGCAATAACGTGATTGGTTCACGAGTTACGAGAATTTTCTAAATTTTGTTGTTTGAATGATAAATCCATTTTTCAACTTTGATTTGAATTGATTAAGTATTTCTAAAGTTCCAGCAAACACATCGAAGATATTTGAAGCATAGGTTACTGTCCAACTGTGGTTTAAATCAGTGCCGTGTTTCAAAAGTTATTATTATGGCAAATTTTCAAGTGGCAGTTTAAGTGGCTGCGACTTGGAAAACAAAATAGCAAAACAACTTGCCCATCGAAATCATCCAGTATATTTCTACGATAAGTTCATTGTCCAGTTCTAGTTTAAATTAAATCAGTATTTCAAAAATTATCGTCGTAAGAAATTTTCAGGTGGCACCACTTTAAAAAAAAAAGTGGAGTGAGATGCCCAGAGAACTTATCTGAGATATTTGAATGATAAATCCACTACCCAAGTTTGATGCGAATTGATTCTGTATTACTAAAGTTACCATAATAACAAATTTCCAAGTGGCCGCCACTTGAAAATAAAATTGCGGATGAAGTCACCAAGTGAACTTATCCTAGATATTTGAACCAAAAGTTCACTATCCAGCTTTTATTTGAATCAGTTTCGTATTTTAAAAGTTATCGTGATGGCATATTTTCATGAGGCAGTGTGATTTCAAGTGGCTGGAACTTAGACACAAGATGTCGGGACAAGTTGCCTAGTGAAAACATTCAAGATAATTATATGATAATATCACTGTCAAAATTTGGTTCGATTTGAAGTTTTATTTCAAAAGTTATCGTGATTTTAAATTTTCAAGTGGGAGCCTGATTTCAAGTGACCCCGCTTAACTTAAGATATCTGCTACTTTATTAAAAATGGTGGATATAGTTTATTAATAAACTTCATTGAGATCCTTATGTGGTCTGTATTTACATCAAAATTCAAACAATTTCGGAATACGCTTTATACAATTTAAATTTGAAATTTTCAAGTGGTCTCCACTTGAAAACAAAATGGCGGAGCAATTTGGTTAACAAACTCATCCAAGATATTTATAAGATAAGTTAAGACGCTGTTCAAATTTGGTTCCATTTGGAGTATTATTTCGGAAGTTGTCATGGTTTTAAATTTTCAAGTGGTGGCCTGATTTCAAGTGGTCCCGCTTAACTTAAGACATCCGCCACTTTATTAAAAATGGCGGATAAAGTTCATTAATAAAGTTATTTGAGACACTTGTGTAATCTATGTATACATCAAAATTAAAAAAAATTCGGAATACGCTTTTTCAATTTGAATTTGAAATTTTCAAGTGGTCTCCACTTGAAAACAAAATGGCGGAGCAATTTGGTTAACAAATTCATCTAAGTTATTTATAAGATAAGTTAAGACACTGTCCAAATTTGGTTCAATTTGGAGTATTATTTCAGAAATTATTGTGATTTTAAATTTTCAAGTGGTAAGCGTGATTTCAAGTGGCCCCGCTTAACTTAAGATATCAACCACTTTATTAAAAATGACGGATAAATTTCATTAATAAACATCATTGAGACCCTTATGTGGTCTATATTTACACCAAATTTCAAACAAATTTGGAATAGCTTTTTACAATTTGAATTTGAAATTTTCAAGTGGTCTCCACTTGAAAATAAAATGGCAGAGCAACTTGGTTAATAAACTCATCTAAGATATTTATATAATTAAGTTAAGATACTGTTTAAATTTGGTTCGATTTGGAGTATTATTTTGGAAGTTATAGTGATTTTAAATTTTCAAGTGGTATCCTGATTTCAAGTGGTCCCGCTTAACTTAAGATATTTACCACTTTATTAAAAATGACGGATAAATTTCATTAATAAACATCATTGAATGTGGTGTATATTTACTTAATCTTTACCATTATCTTATGTGGTGTATATTCACGCCAAATTTCAAACAAATTCGGAATACGCTTTTTACAATTTGAATTTGAAATTTTCAAGTGGTCTCCACTTAAAACAAAATGGTGGAGCAACTTGGTTAATAAACTCATCTAAGATATTTATAAGATAAGTTAAGACACTGTCTAAATTTGGTTCGATTTGGAGTATTATTTCGGAAGTTATAGGGATTTTAAATTTTCAAGTGGTAGCCTGATTTCAAGTGGTCCCGCTTAACTTAAAATATCTGCCACTTTATTAAAAATGGCGGATAAACTTCATTAATCAACTTCATTGAGGCCCTTATGTGGCCTGTATTTACATCAAAATTCAAGCAAATCTTGCTTTAAATATGCTTTTTACAATGTCGGTTTGAAATTTTCAAGTGGCTGCCACTTGAAAACAAAAAGTCGGAGCAACTTGGTTAATGAACTCATCCAAGATATTTATAAGATTAGTTCACTGTCCAAATTTGGTTCGATTTCGAATATTATTTCGGGAGTTATCGTGATGACAAAATTTTCATTATAGATAGATAGATAGATATGTATATATATAGATAAACGAAGTGATTGGAATCGGTCGATTTCTAAAGAAATCAACCTAAAATTTTGTCCTGAGTTGAACCAAAACATGGTACTACATTAGCTGCAACCATGAGATGGGGAAACTTTTACCATGATTTGGTACTTATTTCTACCAAAGCTTGGTACTATAGTTATTGTAACCATAAAACCATAAGATAAGGTGATCTTTTTACCATGATTTGGAGCTTTTTAACACTTTCCAACAAGGTTGAAAAGTGTTAATGACTTCGGTTTGTCTGTCTGTCAGTCTGTCTCTCTGTCCGTCTGTCTGTCTGTCTGTCTGTCCGCGCTCTAAATCCCGTAAACATTTATGGAATTTCTTGAAACTGATATATGTTATTCAAGTTCACTATGGGACGTTCTCTATTGAAAATGGAGTTTATACCTCTACTGGTTTGTGTACAGGGACACCCGAAAGTATTTCAAAGCATTGTGTTCTATGAGAAGTATTTCTATAAATCATATTTTCATACCTTTACTCTAGACATGTCTTAATGAAATTGAAATATGTTATTCAAGTTCACTATCGGACGCTCCCTATTGAAAATAGAGTTTGTACCTCTACTGGTTTGTGTACAGGGATACCCGAAAGTATTTCAAAGCATTGTGTTCCATGAGAGGTATTTCTATAAACCATATTTTCATATCTTTACTGTAGACATATCTTAATGAATTGAAATATGTTATTCAAGTTCACTATTGTATGTTTCCTGTAAAAATGGGGGAAATACCACCATCGGTTTATACACAGGGACACACAAAAGTATTCCAATGCATAGCGTTCTATGAGAGATATTTCTATAAATCAAATTTTAATAACTTTACTTTCTACGAAGTTTTATAAAATTGAAATATGTTATTTATATGCACAAAAAATGCTTTGCATAGAATATAGCATGATTAGCATTAGATTTACAGGGTGGTACAAAAATATCCAGTTATATTAAGAGCTATTAATAAAAAATTGCTAGAATTGTATTTTCGTTTACGTTAAGCGTTTTTAACACTTTCTAACATTTTTTAAGTGTGAATATGATTTCAGTTTTGTGTATCTGTCTGTCTGCCTGCCTGTCTGTCCGCGCTCTAACTCCCGTAAATATTTATGGAATTTCTTGAAACTGATATATGTTATTAAAGTTCACTATCGAACGTTCCCTATTGAAAATGGAGATCATACATCTACTGGTTTGTGCACAGGGACACCCGAAAGTATTTCAAAGCATTGTGTTCTATGAGAGGTATTTCTATAAATCATATTTTCATAGCTTTACTGTAGATATATTTTAATGAAATTGAAATATGTTATTCAAGTTCACTATTGGATGTTCCCTGTATAAAATGGAGGAAATACCACCATTGGTTTATGTACAGGAACACTCAAAAGTACTCCAAAGCATTGCGTTCTATGAGAGATATTTCTATAAATCAAATTTTAATAACTTTGTTTTCCATGAAGTTTTAGGAAATTGAAATGAGTTATTTATATGCACAAAAGAATGCTTTGCATAGAATATAGCATGATTAGCATTAGATTTACAGGGTGGCACAAAAATATCCGGTTATATTAAGAGGTATTAATAAAATATTGCTAGAATTGTACTTTATTTACGTTAAGCGTTTTTAACACTTTCTAGTATTTTTTAAGTGTGAATATGATTTCAGTTTTGTGTATCTGCCTGTCCGTCTGTCTGTCTGTCTGCCCACGCTCTAACTCCTGTAAATATTTATGGAATTTCTCGAAACTGATATATTTTATTGAAGTTCACTATCGGATGTTCCATATTGAAAATGGAGTGAATATCTCTTCTGGTTTGTGTACAGGGACACCCAAAAGCATTCGAAAGCATTGTATTCTATGAGTGTCATTTTTATAAATACTTTCCCTATAGAATATTCCTCATTTAAAATGACATTAATAGGTCCTGTTCAACTAGTTTGTTTACAAGGACAACAACAACAAAAAAAAAAAAAAAAAAAAAGCAATGTATTACGTTTTAGGACAGAATTTTTCGAAAGATATTTAAAAGTCTTTCTACAGTAAAACTTATAAAAATATTGAAATGTGTTGTTAATATTCTAAAATAATGTTTTGTATAAAATATGATATGATTAACTTTCTGATTTACAGGGCTACATTAAAATATTCAGAGAGATCAAAAGCTGTAATTATAATCTAATGGCTGCATTATATTTTGCGTTAAGCCTTTTTAACACTTTCCTAAATGCCTAAGAGTAATTTTAAAATCAATTAGTCTATCTGTATATTTTTCAGTCCTTCTGTCTGTTGTGTGATAACGTAGGCAAAGAATATTAAAAGTTATTCGATACAACAATTACGTACAGTTGAAAAGTGTTACTAATCAATGCGTACTGCATGATTTTTCTTTCTTATTTTTTTTTCCAACAAGAAGTAGCAAATCATGGTAGAAGGTTTCACCATCGCATGGTTGCAGCTACTGTAGTACCAGGTTTTGGTATATACAAGATATTTCATTTGATGTAATATCAAATTTTGGTTCAACCTTGAACTGAAATTTTTAACAGTGCACGATCTTGTGCTAAAGTCGTTTATTATAGTGTTATTTTGTCTTATAGTAAGTATATTTTAAACATCAGTTAGAAATGAATATGCACCTAACAAGGAAACATTCAAAAGGTGTCATTTTCAAAAAGTATTGAAAAAAATATATGTGATTCTACTCTTCCTAAAACACCAGAAAATGAAAATATTACCAGCTGAAATTAATTACAGCGGCCACAAAAAATTATCAAAATTAAGCATATTTGGACATTTAGTGCTGTTAGGCGATACGTTTGCTTGCACCGAGATTGCCGTGTACGAACAGTACCGTGTTTTGCTTTTCCGCCAAGTACTCAAAATCAATCCCCTTGCAGTGTAAAATCGCCAAATATGCTTAAGTTTGATAATTTTTTGTGGTCGCTGTAATTAATTTCAGTCGATAATTTTTTCATTTTCTGGTGTTTTATAAAGAGTAGAATCACATATATTTTTTTCAATACTTTTTAAAGATGACACCTTTTGAATGTTTCCTTGTAAGATAAGGAAAGTTGAAAACCATAAAAAACTAGAAAAATATTTTTAAACAAAATTTAATTTTGAAATTAAATGAAAAGGCAAAATCTTTTTCGTTTTAAATATTTTTACAATTTTTTTGAAAACGTGTTTGTTCTGTAACTTACAAGGCATTGATTAGAGGTTGAATCCTGTAGATTTTAAAACTTCTAAATTAATGCATCGTTACATAGTATTATCTAAGATATAAAATGTTTGAACTAAAAAAAAAAGAATATCATACAAAAACTTTTGATTAATATCAGCTTCAAACTTTGAATTTTAGACTCTTCCAGAGAACTTCACTCGCATTGCTCGAGAAGCAGACGTGTTCTTGAAGCATCATTTCTATGAACATTTGCACATTGAAGCAGAGAATAATGAACCCAACAAAGTAGATATTGAAATTGACTACATCGACAAACTTATTGACGAGCCAGTAGCTAACTGGATAATCAGGAAACCGTCCGAAACCGTTACACTAAGCCAAATTCCCATTGTAAAGGTTGAACCCTTTTCGAGTGTATATCCAGTGCATGAGGCTTTCCTGTTGAAAATGACGAATAATTCATATCCAGGTAAGACGTTATAAGATAAATTTATCCAATGTTGATGGAGCTATTTAGTAAAACTTATTATGTATTTTAATTTTATAATTTATTAAAGTAAATAAAGACAAGTATCTTTGTGCGTGTCTGTCTGACTCTGGTGCTCGCACTACTGATCGCGGAGCTATAAAACTTATAAGACAGTTAGCTGGGACCTTGTATGTGTGCACCTCATAGAGATTTTTTTCGAATTTCAATTTTGAATTTATTTTATTTACTTATTTGTTTATTTTTCGATTTCAATCTTAGCAAGGGCTATTACATTATTTTTTTTTTATTATTATTATTTATTTATTTAATTTTATTTATTTATTTATTTATTTATTTATTTATTTATTTCATACATTTGAATGTAAACTCTTTTTTTTTTTTTTTTTTTTTTTTAATTTATATTATATTTACTGAAATCAAATGGTAATACAGTAGAAAAAATTAAACATATTTAATTTTAAATATGTATATATATATATATTTACTAGCAGACTACGCCCGCTTCGCTGGTCACTATTTTTTGAATGAATTTTCAAAAGAATTGGATTAGTATTTATTTTTTACATCTCATTATAAATAAAAATTAAAATTGCATTAACATTGAAATCGCCCTAAACATCGCTTCGTGTACCCGCTGCCTACGGCAGCTCTTTTCTGCCCGCACTGCATCGGGTTCAGGTTGCCACTGCCTGCAGAAATCTTTTTCCTAGACATTTCGATATGGGTATTTATTGACGACAGGTGGGTCTGCTATTATTTACGATCTGTGATTTTAAAGATAACTGTAGCTCAGCATCTATTAAATATTTTAGTTTTTAGACCATGTATTTTATAGCTCACACTATTTACATTATATTACAATTTGATTCCCACCAATATAAGGAAATAAAATAAAAAGCAGATTTTCTTTTAAATAGGAATTAAATACATAAAAAACAAATAAATTTCAATCAGTTTAATCCTTTCTACAATATACTTCCATTTTTTCCCGACAAATTTTCTATTAAAGAAAAAAAAAAGAAAAGAAAAGAAAAGAAAAAGAAAAAGAAAAGAAAAGAAAAAAGAATTTTTTTAAAGAAATTTAATTATAAAATTAAAAATAAATGTTGTTATACTACAAAAGTTATACGTAAACATAACTGCTATAAATATGTTTTTAAACTTTAAATTTAATATACGATTACAAAAGAAGAATAAATTCATGAAAAAGAAATATTTAAAATCGAAAAAAAATTAATTAAAAAAATTCAAATTCTAAATTTGCAAAAATCTCGATGAGGTGCACACCTGCACCTCAAACTATAAGGCTTATTGTACCTTTATTTGTTGTGAAAAATATCAGGAAATATTTTTATGGTTTCCTTTATAGAACAAGGGGGCTCTGCCCCCTGCTCGCTCCGCTCACCAACCCCCCACTCGCTTCACTTATTAACACCCCTGCGGCGCTCTTTTCGCTTCTTTGCCTTTCACTGAATAGAAAATCAATGCTGCATAAAACAAGAAAATGAAAAAAAAAATATTGAAATACCCATATTCAATGCCAAATTGAAATACATAATATTCAATACCTTTTTTTTTAGTGCTAGAGGCCTATTTCAGTCGGTTTATTGAATGGGGATTTATTGAATGAAGTCCCCCCAAGGCACAACTTTGACATGAGTCCCCCCAGGCACAACTTAGACATGAGTCCCCCCCCAAGGTACCCCTATTTCAGTCGGTACAGCGTTGTCGAATTTTTATACGTCACTCTTAATAGTGCTAAGGGCCTATTTCAGTCGGTTTGTTGAATGGGGATTTATTGAATGAAGTCCCCCAAGGCACAACTTTGACATGAGTCCCCCCCCCAGGCCCAACTTTGACATGAGTCCCCCCCAAGGCCCAACTTTGACATGAGTCCCCCCCAAGGTACCCCTATTTCAGTCGGTACAGCGTTGTCGAATTTTTATAATACACTCTTAATAGTGCTAAGGGCCTATTTCAGTCGGTTTATTGAATGGGGATTTATTGAATGAAGTCCCCCCAAGGCACAACTTTGACATGAGTCCCCCCCCAGGCCCAACTTTGACATGAGTCCCCCCCAAGGTACAACTTTGACATGAGTCCCCCCAAGGCCCAACTTTGACATGAGTCCCCCCCAGGCCCAACTTTTACATGAGTGCCCCCAAGGCCCAACTTTGACATGAGTCCCCCCCAAGGTACAACTTTGACATGAGTCCCCCCCAAGGCACACCTCCCCCTCATTGGAAAAAAGAAAAAAAAACGTTGTTTTGCGGCTATAAGACAGTTTGGACTTCCAACGTTATTTGTTACAATATCTGCAGCTGAAACACATTGGTTTGATTTAATGAAAACTTTATCATGGAATTTAGATCGTCACGAATTAACTAAAGAAGAATTTGTCGATATTAACAAGTTTAGCAGTAGGCCTCTGGCACTAAATTAAAATCTGTCAATGTCAGATTTTCATGTTTTAAATAATGAAATAATGTCGTGTCTGTATAATTTTTTTTTTTTTCAAAAGAGAAATAAATATGTATTATCTAGACCATTTTGTGTTATAGATATTGTATATGAACCCCTTGGCGACATTTAAGTTTTTGTCACTATTTGGCGATTGGTAGAATTGCTTGTTAGAAAAGAAAAAAAAATAGAACCTTTTAATTAAATTAGAATAACCCTTTAAAAAAATTAGAACCTATTTTTTCTAATGCCCGTACTTTTTACTGTTGATTTTTTTTTTTTTTTTTTTAAGTTAATTTATGGCAGTACATAATACTCTCTACATGTATTTATTGTACTGTTAGCTAATAATTTTAGACATTCAAAAAAGAGAAAAGGTTTATTATTATTATTATTATTATTATTATTTCGAAAAACCTCCTGCAGATTCAATTATGAATTCCTTCGGTACTTTTCCATTTTGCCGGCGAGGCGATAAAGTTGGAAAGAATGATATTACCGACGCCAATGATTAAGCACCAAAGAGTAATTGTTTCAAAACATTTCGAATAATAATAAGAAAAAAATTAAAGAGACACGACCGTTTACTGATTTTCTTTTCTTTTATTTATTTTATATTTTTAAGTTTTGCTTAAAGATATCTTTTAAAAGTGTTGTCCCATAAAAAAATATAACATTTATTTTGTCAAATCCGTAATAACTTATGTAAATAAACAGTAAATTTCAAAAATAAATATATATAAATATATATATATATATATTATATATATATATATACAAATTTATTTTTAATGCATATTGTTGTCGCCAATAAAGTTTGCTTGGCGAGATTTGCGCCGGCGTAGTGAAAAGTACCTTCTCTCCTCTCTACTTCTTACATTAACGAAGAATATAATCTACTCGATTCATTTTAAGAATTATAGGTGATGATTTTTTTTTTCTTGTCATAATTAAAAATATGAAATGTATCATGAAAATGTCTAATTCTGTAATGTTAAAAAATCATCATAGCTAAAGAAGAATATATTTTCATTTATAAATGAGTTTGAATTTAAATCTAAATATTTTTGTATGCCAAAATATATCCGAAGTATTTTAAAATATGTTTTTAAATAAAAAAGATAAATACACTTTAATGGCAAAAAGAAACGCCGTTAGTTATACAGACACGACATTATTTCTTTATCCCCCCCCCCCCAAAAAAAAAAAAAGAGCACATAAATATAATAAAATAAATAAAATAAAATAAAATAAAATAAACATAAGATATTGACAATAATAAAATTAATTTTCCAAAAGTAGGGGGGGGGGGAATTAAGATATTTTCAGAATTTATTTTATTTTTTTACACCAATGATAACATATTTATTTCCCTGTGGAGAATGACGTCATTGTGAAAAATAATGTAATAAGAGAAATTATTTCTTTAATGGCAAATAGAATACATTTATAAACCTGACATTTTTAAGTAATAAGTTTGTTAGTTTAGATGATACAGATTTCTAACTCCCCGAAATGGCTTCCTTGAAGTATTCGAAACATATTGATGCAGTGAAGAATCCATAATCCGGAATTCTATAATCTGGCAGCACTCATAAACCAGCACTAATAACTTTTTTTCTCTCCCCTCCTCTGCCCTCCCCCCTTTTTTTTTTCTTAACCTCCGCCCGTAAATCGTAGTAGTACTCAACTTGTTATTTTTTTAATTTATTTAGATATAGGAAAAAAATCCAATCTATATACATAAACGGCTAAGAGATTTCATTGGACTGTTTGTCTGTGTGTGGACGCAAGTTGCCGCCTAATTTTCATACTTTACTTAATTTAAAAAAATCTGATTGTCCGAACGATAAGCTGTTTAATCCAACGGATTCAGAAAAATCGCCCCGCTCATTTTGTACTTTATTTGTAACGAAGATTTGATTTATTCTTTTTAAATTAATTAAAATATGAAAATAATAATTTTAAAATTGGACATTAAAATTTTTAATTGACCTTTCGAAAGATACCCATCTTGAAAATTTACTCCCCTCGAGGGGAGACGTCCCCCCCAGGGGGGGTGGCGAGGCTCCTACACATACAAAAAATTTTCCCCAGTTGACTATCTCTATTATAAATAATTCTTGTAAATTTCATAATGATTACTAAAAAAAAACACATTTATGCAAAATTTTGTGCTATCACCATGTTAAAATTTTAAAAAAAGCGGGATGGCAACGCAACCTGTAAGACAATTTTTACCAAAAGTCGATAGGCACTAATTTATGTCAAGGTGCAACTACATACCAATTTGTATGAAATTCTGTGCAGTAGTTCTTGAGATACAGTTACCACAAAATTTTGTCACACACACACAGACACACATTTTCTAAAAATGGTGAAATCGTGTTCTACAGCTCTCAAAACGTGTAAATCCATCAAAAACCAGAGGTCGAAAATGTTTACGAATCCAATACTTTCTTCTATTGAATATAGAAGAAAGTAATTATTTGTCTCATGCGATAGACGTACCCTATCATATCATATTGTAATACTATATTTGGCGTGAAATTGTTGTCATTTTATGTTTGATCGAATAAATCAAATGGATACAAAAAATAACGCGAAAGAAAATATTATGTACATCACGTATATTGTTGTTCATATGTAACTGGGATTCAAATATAAAATATACACACTACAGCATACAGCATACACACTAAATCGGTATCACATATATTACATTCCCGTGTAAAGAATGCAGATATAATAATAAAATAGCCATTAAACTCAGCCGAAAAAATGAACATTATTACCTTTATTTTTATATTACAAAAGGTCTTTTATTCATTTTTTATGCCTTTGTATAAAAATGATGGTAAAAGTGACACACATTTCAGTGTAACATTTTCAATAATATTCTGTCATTTATGGTGAAATTTGTGTGCATTTTGATTTATACTCTAGTGGACTTGTAACGAAAATGCTTTATTTAAAATATTTAGCACATAATTAAGTATAATAATTGAAAATGTCATCAAATTTTTGCGCTAAGACAATATTAAATTTTGTTAACTTTAGTGATTTCAAAACTTAACTTATTTTTAAGGTTTTTTTCCTTCTGTAGCTCAATGTATGTTATCTGAAAAGTATGTACAAACATACGACCTGGTAACATATCCTTTTAATCCTATGGACTGCCAATATGTTCTCTCTGCCCACTGCATAGAAGAAAAGAACTTTGCAATTATACTTCACAAGAAAGGACAAGAGAAGGTAATATTTCGATAAACTTTTAAATGTATTATATACTAGCAGGCTTTGCCCGCTTCGCTGGACACTATATTTAAATGATTTCTTTGTATCTGAATATATTTCGATTGGCGACTATTTTCGTCACAGCTTTATTATGGGACCTCCTTGGCAATATCAAACATTTTTTGAACTTCTCGAATCTGTACAAAAAAACTATTATTAAAACAAATATTTTCGAAAATAGTCCAATAGCTCGTGTTAATTCTTCGAATATTCTGGAAACAGTTGAAGCTGTTACTCGTACAGTATAAGTCATTATTCGATGAATGTTCTGGGACAGTCTAAAAAATAGTCACTTGTTCCACAGGAGTAAAGCAAATAACATCAACTACACCAGAGCAAAAATTTTCACTCACTCACGAAAAGTGTCCAGTTGCTTAGAGCTCAATCCCTAAAGTGCAATGACTCAGAATAGGTCTCTGAATAACTCTGGATTGCAGTGACTACATACTCTTTCGCAAAAATCAACTCACACCTACTTATAACTTTTGGCGATGGAGCTTGGAGATGACTCCATCGAGAATCCCTTGGTAAGCTCAAGGTCTACGTTCCCGTGTGTCGGAGAGCTTCGAAACATCGGGAACCCTAAACTATCATTTTTCACCAAATTTGGTCGCCCACTCGCCAAGTTTGTCTCCAAGACTATGCTTTCTATTAAACATATCTTTATTTAGTTATTTAAATATTAATTATAGAATACGGCAGAAATATTTGATTTATTAATCAAATATTTCTGCCCGACAGCGTGCAAGTGCAGTCACACACAGCAGCTCATTTATTTGTATGTTAAATTAGCGTAGTGAATGGTATATAAAATAAATAAATAAATAACTAAACATTATCGTGCTACACAACTTTATTAATTTTACATTTTTCTTGAACTACCTAGATTAAAATCGCTGTTGCTAAATTAAACCTCTTTTATATTTTTCTTGAATTACCTAGATTAAAATCGCTGTTGCTAAATTAAACCTCTTGGCGAAAAATGTTCGGTGTACTTCAACGCAACAATTTAAAAAATCACCCAGGAGGATCTATAAATAAAACTGATTTTAGTACAACACACATTAGCATCGTAAACTATATTAGCACTTTGTAAAAGAAATTTTAAATTTAAAATGACGTCAATTTTTGTAAGATGCATAATTTATTTATTTTTTTTATTTTTTATTGTTCACGTTTAGATAAATGTATTTATTTTCTTGTTGGAAAAAAAATAAACTCGACAACAATTAAATTACGGATAATTAAATTTAATTTTGGCAACAATTAAATTATGGTTAAAATTTAAATGGTTAATTTTTGGCTATTATTAGCTTACGAAATTGCTATTTTATGCATAAAAATAACAAAAAAAAGTTTTTTTTCGGAATAAAAGGCAGCCAACTTTCTAAGTTAGGGTATAAGCTATCTCCATAACAAATTTTATCGAAATCCATCGAGCAGTTTTAGCGCGAAACTCAGTCAAATAAACGGACATTCACATTTATCTATAAAAAAAAAGAGCAGAGTCTGTGTGTGTGTGTGTCCGCTATAGAATCCTAGGCCGTTTCACCGAGCGGGACCAAATTTGGCACGGTTAATGTTTACGACCCGAGAAAGACAACGCCGCAAGCGATTTTACAAAATTCGCCCATCAAGGGGGGGGAGGGGGGCAAAACGTAATTTCACAAAATACTTCATATCTCAAACAAAAAAAAACAGATATCCGTAAAATTTTTGCTTTAAAGTATAGCTAATACAAATTTCTAAAAATCAGTTACTGGAATTTTTGAAATTCGGTCCCCAAGGGGGGCGGGGGGCAAAACGTGATTTCACATGCGTAAAACGTGATTTCGCATAATCCTACATATCTCAAACAAAAAAAAATAGATATACGTGAAATTTTTGCTCTAAAATATAGCTAATGCAACTATCTAAAAACCAATTTCTGGAATTTTAGAAATTCAGCCCCCAGGTGGGGCAGCAAGGGGGGGGGCTATGGGGCAAAAACAAATAGAAGTACAGTTAGGTCGTTCAAAATTGGTACAGATAGGTTTAAGAAGCCTGCAAGTCGAATGGGGATATTTTCGATTGTGTAAAGTTATTAGGAGGGGCAAGAAGGGGGAAGGGAGGGGGGGCAAAAAAATAAAAATAGTGTCAGATCGTTCAAAATTGGTACGTAGAGGTTTTCGATACTGACAAATCGATTGCGGATATTTTCGAATTTGTAAAATTATTAGGAGGGGCGGTAAGGAAGTAGGGCGGTAAGGGGGGGCTATGGGCAAAAACAAATAGAAATACAGTTAGGCCGTTCAAAATTGGTACAGATAGGTTTTAGAGGCCTGCAAGTCGAATGGGGATATTTTCGAAAGTGTAAAGTTATTAGGAGGGGCGAGAAGGGGGGAGGGGAGAGGGGGGGCAAAAAAATAAAAATACAGTTAGATCGTTCAAAATTGGTATATAGAGCTTTTCGATACTTACAAATCGATTGCGGATATTTTCGAATTTGTAAAATCATTAGGCGGTAAGGGGGGGGCTATGGGGCAAAAACAAATAGAAATACTGTTAGGCCGTTCAAAATTGGTACAGATAGGTTTAAGAGGCCTGCAAGTCAAATGGGGATATTTTCGAAAGTGTAAAGTTATTAGGAGGGGCGAGAAGGAGGGAGGGGAGAGGGGGGGGCAAAAAAATAAAAATACAGTTAGATCGTTCAAAATTGGTATATAGAGCTTTTCGATACTTACAAATCGATTGCGGATATTTTCGAATTTGTAAAATCATTAGGAGGGGCGGTAAGGAAGTAGGGCGGTAAGGGGGGGCTATGGGCAAAAACAAATAGAAATACAGTTAGGCCGTTCAAAATTGGTACAGATAGGTTTTAGAGGCCTGCAAGTCGAATGGGGATATTTTCGAAAGTGTAAAGTTATTAGGAGGGACGAGAAGGGGGGAGGGGAGAGGGGGGCAAAAAAATAAAAATACAGTTAGATCGTTCAAAATTGGTATTTAGAGCTTTTCGATACTTACAAATCGATTGCGGATATTTTCGAATTTGTAAAATCATTAGGCGGTAAGGGGGGGGACCTATGGGGCAAAAACAAATAGAAATACTGTTAGGCCGTTCAAAATTGGTACAGATAGGTTTTAGAGGCCTGCAAGTCGAATGGGGATATTTTCGAAAGTGTAAAGTTATTAGGAGGGGCGAGAAAGGGGGAGGGGAGAGGGGGGGGAAATAAAAATACAGTTAGATCGTTCAAAATTTGGTATATAGAGCTTTTCGATACTTACAAATCGATTGCGGATATTTTCGAATTTGTAAAATTATTAGGAGGGGCGGTAAGGAAGTAGGACGGTAAGGGGGGGCTATGGGCAAAAACAAATAGAAATACAGTTAGGCCGTTCAAAATTGGTACAGATAGGTTTTAGAGGCCTGCAAGCCGAATGAGGATATTTTCGAAAGTGTAAAGTTATTAGGAGGGGCGAGAAGGGGGGAGGGGAGAGGGGGGGCAAAAAAATAAAAATACAGTTAGATCGTTCAAAATTGGTATATAGAGCTTTTCGATACTTACAAATCGATTGCGTATATTTTCGAATTTGTAAAATTATTAGGAGGGGCGGTAAGGGGGGGGCTATGGGGCAAAAACAAATAGAAATACTGTTAGGCCGTTCAAAATTGGTACAGATAGGTTTTAGAGGCCTGCAAGTCGAATGGGGATATTTTCGAAAGTGTAAATAAGTTATTAGGAGGGGCGAGAAAGGGGGAGGGGAGAGGGGGGGAAAGAAAAATACAGTTAGATCGTTCAAAATTTGGTATATAGAACTTTTCGATACTTACAAATCGATTGCGGATATTTTCGAATTTGTAAAATTATTAGGAGGGGCGGTAAGGAGGTAGGGCGGTAAGGGGGGCTATGGGCAAAAACAAATAGAAATACAGTTAGGCCGTTCAAAATTGGTACAGATAGGTTTTAGAGGCCTGCAAATCGAATGGGGATATTTTCGAAAGTGTAAAGTTATTAGAAAGGCCGGGAAGGGAGGAACAAGGGGCAAAAGAAAAAATAGAGATAGATCATTCAAAATTGGTACATCGCGATTTTCGATACCTACAAATCGATTGCAGATATTTTTGAATTCTTAAAATTATTGGGAGGGGCGGGAAGGGGGAGGGAGCGAAAGGGCAAAAAAATAAAGATAGAAAGGAAAGGAAAACTTCCACCATGGAGCGGCACATCTCACGATTTAGTGCCATAGATATGTCTTTACCGTCGCCACTGAGTTCAATAGTGACCACGGCAAAGACACATCTACCCGCAGGGGAAAAATGCATCTTAGGCAGGCAGGCGAACCTGACTGCCACTATCTAGCGATTCCGCATCCCGGGCGACAGGCCCGGGGATCAAAGTGGAAGAGTTCCCTAATTTATTTAGAAATCAAATTTTTTACAAATTTTGGATCAAATGCATATCAAAACCAAAACACTAAAAAGTAAAAAAAAAAAAAGGCAAGCCAGCTGCCAGTGAACGATGCTAAATCTTATATTTGATGGTGGAAAAGTTTTGAATTAGAATGTTGTAGATATCTTTTAATTTATTGTAGTTGTTTGTGTTTAAAAGAACTGTTTGCATGTTTTTACGAATTGTGTGGTTTCTGTTGAATCTGAAATTAATTGGGATTAAATTGCATTTTTCAAAGAGATAATGAAAAGGGGATCCTATTTTACTGTTGTTACATTTGCATTTATCTGATGTTAATACTTTAATTTTGTGTAGAAATGTAGGGAAGCTGCCATGGCCTGAGATAAAATATGTAACTATTTTATTTGGACTGATAAAACTTTTGCTTACGTTATTAAGGACTGAAAACGTATCCCTACCCTGTGATAATTTTATTATTGATAATTAACTATCTGTGATAATTTTATTATTAATGGATGATTTTACTAGTGAAGCTGGAAAAGGAAGAGAGATCTGTTCATCGAAGATGTTTTGTGAAATAACCTGTTTTGCAAGTATACGAACTTATTAGAGAACTATATGAAAGCATAGATCAATACAAAGAGCAAATAATCCTAACTTGGACAAAGGCGCATGTGTGAACGGCAGGCAACGAAAAATAAAGATAGAGATAGATCGTTAAAAACTGGTGCATAGAGGTTTTTGATACTTACAAATCGATTGCGGGAATTTTCGAATTTGTAAAATTATTAGGGCGCTCATATATATGCATTCGCACGTGCGCATCGCGCACGGGTCTACGCTGCCGAAGGCAGTGGGGACCCGGTGTGACATTTTTCCCGATCAGAGTTTTTTTTTTTTTTCTTTTTTTTTCACATGATAAAAATTAATGCAATTTTGAGAATTCATTAATTATAATGATTCATTTAAAAATAGTGACCAGCGAAGCGGGCATAGCCTGCTAGTAATATATACAAGATTTCTTTTGCATGCATCATTTCTTTTGTATTCACAGAAAGTAAAATTTGAAATTAAAACTTAAAAGATAACAAAGGAATTGAAAACGAGTGGCACGTTTTTAAATAATACAAAACTATAGTTATAAAAATTGAAACTGTTACGAATGTTGTTCGCTTCGCTTAACATTTTGTATTTATCATATTTCATTCGAAAATTCAGCAAATTGGTAGAATTGTTGCAACCAATACTGTCTCAGTAGAAGAGTTCACACGCTATTCTGTGACATATATTATTGAAATTAGGTTTAAATAAATATTTTGACAATATTTGATTGATTAACTTAATTCATTCTGCATACAACTGTATTAAATTTTATAAAAATTGTGAAACAATGAAAATAAAAATGATATAAAATGAATTATAAATTGCGCTTCCCTAAAGGGATGATTTATAATTGCTCTACTTAAAATTATCTTACAGAAAATTGGCAGTCATTCTAGCAAATTATTTTCTCTCTTTCTTTATTTTATTAATTTATGAACATGATTTATTCATAAAAATATCAAAAATATATTGTGCCAGTTAGTTGTATTTCGATATAGTAATTTAAAAGTCATATCACTCGGACTATGGAAGTCATTAAATTACAGAATTTATCGAAATCAAATAAACAAATAAAGTAAGTTATTTTACTATATTTCAAAATATGAGATAAATGTGCTCTTTTATGTATGACTTGCATTTAAATGAAAAATTTTTAGTATTTGAAAAATGACAAAAATAGAAAATTTGTACTTCTTTAAAATGATTTTGTACTTTCCAAATAATTGGCAAAACTGACTTAAAAAATGCTTTCGCTAACTATTTAATTCATTTACAAATTTGTCACTAAATTAGTAATGCTTACATGCGATTAGTTAAAATTCGTCTATGTTCCAACGTCTATGTTCGTCTATGTCCTAAGCTGCAACTTATTTGTAATTTGGGGTACATATTTTATTCGTCTATATTATCATTATTATAAATAAGCAATAAAACCATTTATATGAGCAGATATTTTAATAAAAGTCATTTGTAAAAAATAAAAATAATAATTGAACTAGAAACAATAAGCTATAATACTTAAATAAAAGGGCGTTCAATGTATATCTGTTGATCGTATTGAATTTATGTCTTATCAGAAATGTATTTTGATTTGACGCAATTATATCTTTTATGTATTTTACAGGAAATTCACATTGATGTAGCAACTTCCAAGTTTGTGTTACTGCCACCAACAAGTGATCGGAAATTCCCAGTTCTGTACGAAGGTGAAGAAAGAAAAGTTGGGTTTAACCCAGAAATCTTCCACACTGACCAGGACATCTATGCCTATATTGAACATATTAAAAAAGCAGATAAACGTCATTTGCGATTCGTAGCCAGGAAAGCCGGCCTCACTGTAATTTATGATGGAAAAACCGTCTTGATTCAGGTATAGAAAATATTTAGTTTTTAAAAATTATATTCTATATATCGACATTTTAATCTTAACACTACTTCTTTTAATAAATAATAAATAAATAAATTAGAATTACTAAAAAGAGAAACTATCTAAAGTATTAAACATCTTTTATCATTTCTTTTTCATTTACACTTTGTGATGATTTAAACTGAATATTTATTGAAAGAAAAAAATTTCTAGATGTACTTGTAACTTAGCCATTTCCAATTCTCGTTCATACATATCTAAAGATACTTTCTTATCGTCTTTACACAGTTGTAAAAACTTTGGATGTTAGGTTGAACAAAAATTGGTACGACAGTAGCTGCGATGTGGGATATAAAACCAAATTTATAAAACCAACAGTAGATGCAAAGTACTAGATTAAACCAAAATTTGGCATTACTGTGGCTGAAACCATATGATTGGGAAACCTTCTATTATGATGTGGGGCTTCTTAACGATACAAGCACCATATTTTGGTAAAAAGTGGTTTCTCCATCTTATGGTTTCACCTATTCTAATATCAATTTTTGGTTCAAACAAGTATTGAAAAAAAAAAGAAATAAAATCGTGGTAGGAATTTTTATTACCTTATGGTTATAGCTAGTAACATACCAAGTATCGTTCAGCCAAGCACAAAATTTTTCACAGTGAGTCTTTAAAAGTCGCTTGACGAAAATTGATTACAATATTAAAATTAGTATGAAAAATATTATACTCATTTATCTATTAATCAGTTATATTAAATACAGATTAAATTTGCTTTGAAAGTGGTTGTAATTTATAATTTTGTTATTAGTTCGTTTTATGAACTTTCGCTAGGACAGAATTTAGTTATTCTGTTGACATTGAGGGTAATGAAAATACCTAATAAATAAATATAAACTAGCGTATTATATTTTAAACTTGTCAAAAATATTTATTATCATAAATATATTGCCTTAAAAAGATAATAATCATAAACTCTTTATACATACATTCACACACACATATAGATATATATACATATACCATTATATTTTTAAATTGCTTTTTAATATTTTTGATTAATATACTTTAGTAAATTTATATAAAACAAGTATTTTTAAAAAATACTTTCCTTTATAATAATAGTCATACATTTATTGCTATATGTATTGTAAATTTTGATTTTTTTCACCTATCATCTTTGATAAATATAACTAATTTCAACTAACCGTCTTTTACTGCAAATAAATAAAGAATACCTATTTAACATAAATCATGTTATCGTAAAAGATAAAATAAAAAAAATATTGTGTGAAGACATTCATAATTTATTTTTTATTATTCCAGGTTAGTCCCAGATACAAAGGTGAATTATGTGGTCTTTGTAGCGAATTTGATGGAGAAGAGGTAAGAGAATTCAGAGGAATGGATCAATGCTTGTACAGACACCCTACTGATTTCGCTAACAGTGCATTGGTACAACGCGAAGGAAACTGTGAACTGCCTCCTCATTATGGTGAAAGAATTTGTGAAGATTCGACTAAATTCGGGACATGGAAACAACGTTACACTCTTAGAACAAGCGGCAATGGTACATAATTAATTTATTATTTTCAAAGTGTATTTTTTAAGAGAAAGGCGTAAATAGATGCTTTAAGAGGGATTTTATTTTCTAACATTTACAATTTCAACTAAAAGAACAGTGGAAAAGTGAACTTATTTTATAAATACTCACTTAAAAATTTAAATTTTTCTACTTACTACATTTTCTCTTTCTTTAACATATATTTGATCGATTTTATATCATCTATTATTCTCATCCTACCGCTTCATCTCCTATTATATTCTTGCAAATCTGATAGCCGAATGGCTAGTATTCCGTCCGTTAGTATCAAGGTGCCAGATTTGAGAGCCATTTCAAGTACGGATATTTGTAGTGGTTTGAATCCAATTTAAATCCTAGTTCCCGGTCTACTGTGACTTATTGAGCAAAAATGACAACCAACCAAACTTTTATATTTATTGCAATAATTGTCTTATCAGAAAGAATAAATCTACTTATTTATGATCTGAAATTACGGTAACTGATCCAGAGATTTAAAATTAAACTAAAAATGTTTTAAACTGAAATTCTAGACAAATTTCATTATCACGTTTTTTTTTTTTTTTTTTTTTTTTTTGTAACATTTATGCTTTAGTGGTATTTGTTTTTAACAAAAAAGATAATAATAAGTAAAAACTATGCACTAATTAATAGAATTTAATCACATTACTTCCTTAGGCAATAACATATCAAATTTTACAACAGATAACTAGCGGGTCAGTATTTTCAAATGAATTACTATAATTAATGAATCACTAACAGTACCTTTCAGTCTTAAGAAAAGAAATTAAATAATAATAATAATTTCTGATCAGGTAAAAAGTCGCACCGGGTCCCCACTGCCTTCGGCAGCGCAGTCCCGTGCACAGTGCGCGCGCACAAGTTAAGGAATACACGCGCTGCGCGCGCGTAATCCTTCCCTGACCCATCGTGCCCCCTGAAAAAAAGAAATCATTTCTGATCGGGTAAAAACTCACAACGGGTCCCCACTGCCTTCCGAGCGCAGACCCATGCGCTCAGCGCGCGCACGTGTGAAGGTATACGTGGCGCGCACATATTCCTTCTCAAATTAAATATTTATTCTTAAGAAAAGAAAATTAAAAAAATCATATCTCATCGGGTAGAAACTCGGACCGGGTCCCGACTGCTTTAGCTTTAGCTGCTTCAAGCCGTTTCTCACAGACAGACAGACACACACACGCACAGATTTTAATAATGTATACCTTCACACGTATACCTTCACACGTATACCTTTACACGTATACCTTCACACGTGCGCGCGCAGCGCGCATGGGTCTGCGCTGCCGACAACAGTGGGGACCCGGTGTGTGTTTTTATCCGATCAGAAATGATTTTTTTTTTTAGGGGGCACGAAGGGTCAGGGAAGGAATAAGCGCGTGTATCCCGTAACTTGTGCGCGCAGCGCGCACGGGACTGCGCTGCCGAAGGCAGTGGGGGCCCGGGGTGACATTTTACCCCATCAGAAATATTTTTTTCTTTTATAATTTCTTTTCTTAAGACTAAAAGTTACTGTTAGTGATTCATTAATTATAGTGATTCATTTGAAAATACTGACCCGCTAGTCTATATAATATTTCTCTAACGTGGACCAGTTACAATTATTTTTTTCGAAACGATACGATAGTGGTGTAATTAATAAAATACGCCCGGATAAAAAATAATATTTAAAAATGAACAATATTTAAGCACGCGGACTCAGCTCAGCATACTAATAAAAAAAGTGACGACATTTGTCCGATGACATTATTTTACGGAAAAATGTATTTTTAAAAGATGCTTTTTCAGAATCTTAGATAGCGTCATTTTAAATCTAGCATTACTTTAAAACTTTAAAAATATAAACAGAATATGAATTATTATCATAAATTGACTAAAAACACAATCATAAAAAGTATAATCAAAACAGGAATTAGTTTTTTTTTTTTTTTTTTTTTTTTTTTTTAAACAAAAAATTATACAAAAATTAATAAAAAGTCATCGCCAACATGGCGACAAAAATTTAAAATGCGTCGCGGGAGTCCTATACTAAACAGTTCTATACTATGTACTGCCTGCGACAGTATGAAAACTGGGTCGTGAACTATGAATTTCATTTTAAAACCTTTCTTTGAATGATTTTGGTTTCATTATTGTACAATATTTATTTGTTTCCAGCAATAATTTGGCTTCTGCTAAATTAAAATTGTAATTAGGTGTTGAAATTGGTATAATATTTATGAGTTTAAAATTTTAGAGGTAAATAAGAAAAGAAATAAAGTGCGAAAAATTCGCACGGGTTTCACAGTTTATTTTTAAAATTAAAGAACTTGAAAATAAAACTATTTAAATATTATATAAGTGTTATTAATAAAGCATTTTTTCGATATCTAACTGGTATATTATTGTGTTTTTCAGTACCAATGACTCAGAGAAACGTTGTAATGTACAGAGGGGATGAAGTTTGTTTCTCAGTCCGTCCAGTTCCAGCCTGTCAGGAAGATGGAGAACCTACCGAAATGGAAACTCAGCGAATTGGTTTCCACTGCTTACCAAATGACGATCTCGCCGCCAAGAAATTGATCACTGAAGCAAAATGGAGACCACTTGATGAGTTAAGAAGAAAGAGTGTTGACCACGTGCAAAGCGTTGAAGTTCCAAAAAAGTGCTAAACATGGACTTTTCCCACTGGTTAAACATGCTCTGCATGAAAATTGCCCCCCCCCCCCAACACCATTCTTGCAAATTCTTATGTAAAATGACTTCCTGAATCCGAATATAACGCCCATTTTCACCTATCACCCACCGTTTTTTAGGAACGCCCCCCCCCCCCATTTTTATCACTTTTCGGTAATTTTATAACTATAATTTTTAATTATTTTATTTATTTATTTATTTTATTTATTTATTTATTTATTTTTTATTTTATTTTATTTATTTATTTATTTTATTTTATTTATTTATTTATTTTTATTTTTATTTTATTTATTTATTTTTTTTTTTTTTTTTGGGGGGGGGGATTTTAACTGTTAAATATCTTTTGAGGGCTACAGAGTTAGATAATTCTAAAACAAGAACATTTGCAGCAAAAAAAATTAGGGGGGGGGGGGATTTGGCACTGCAATTATGTATTACATTTCTTTTCTTTTTTTTTTTTTTAAGTGTTAAATTATTTTTTTTTCATTCTTCAAATCAAATTCATGGCCATAAAATTACCGAACAGTGATAAAAATTGGGGGAGGGAGTGGTGTCCCAAGAAAACAGTGGGTGACTAGGCAAAATGGTAATCATATTCGGATTTAGGAGGTCCTTTTACATAAGAATCAGCAAGAATTATATCAGGGGTCCTTTTTTTTTTTTTTTTTTTTTTTTTTGCAGCGCATTTATCGAAGACCTTACTGGTGTTTTTAAATTGTAATTAGATAATTAAGTAATAAAAAAAGTTGCAAACCAATGTATTTATTGTTTCTCAGATTCAGTAGCCACATTTATGAATCCATGTTACATAATATGGAATATAAATTCATCCAAAGTCTCATTCTAACAAAACCATTTCACGGTAACAAAAACAGTTTTTCAAGATGTAAGGACATATTATAGTCTAGTTTACATTTATATATGCATTGTTTAAAGTATCATACGATATACTCATACTGATTATTATATACATTATCAGATAAAAAGGGATAAATGAAAAAATGAAAAATTCTCCAGGATTTTTTTTTTTTTTTTTTTACTGAATTTATCTGAGTTTTAACTTTTTAGATTTAAGCCTTTAGTTTAAAAGGTAAACGAATAATTCTTTATAGAACGATTTGAGGAAAAATTTATTATCACGAATGAATTATGTTTTTAGAAGTAAAACGTCCTTTACCACTATGTGTGTATGTATTAAGTTCTATCCTTTAATACATAATTTCATATTGCTAAAAGAAAATAACAATAATAATAATGATACTATGTTTAAAACTAAAAGAAAATCATACAACCTCATTAACTTACTTCCAAACGTCTTTTATATACATATATAAATATATATTGGGTGAGTGCGAAAGTTCTACCCGTTTTTGGATATGCAAATTTGAAATGGAATTGGCGTCACACATGACATTGTAATGACGCAGATTGTCGGCCAATCAGACGTGTGGATGCTTCACATATAAATGCATCGTGTCTCACAAAGTTAATTATCTCAAAAAAACAATATCAGAGGGTGCAACATGGAAAGCGAGAATGAGCAAATAACACATTGTTTGTTATATAAGTTCGATAAAAGAGTACAGCAGCCGCAGCATGTCGCAAGGATGCAATAGACGAAAGCACATGTCGTCGATGATTTCGTAAATTTAGGGGGAAAGACAGAAGCTGCCAAGATCAGGGTAGGAGTGGACGGCTATCACACGTTGGAGACGACGATATTGACCAAGCCATAAGAAACAACCCGAATCCAACCGTGCAAGATTTAGTGGAGAACTTCAACGTACACTGTTCCACATAACCTGATAGCTAATCAACGGGATCACTGAATCACCACCTGTGCTTCCTTGCTTTCCCGGTACAAAAATTACCCATTCTTGACACGAATTATGACAGGAGATGAGATGTGGTTTATGTACCGTAACGTAAAGAGTCGTAGTACTGTGTGTCGCCCTTCTGATCCGCCTGCAACGACTTCGAAAGCTGAACTTTATCCCAAGAAGGTATTACTAAGTGTGTGGTGGGACGTGCAGGGAATAATTCACTGCGAGATCCTGCCACTCAACCAAACCATCAATGCTGCCTT
This sequence comes from Salticus scenicus, assembly GCA_963930645.1. Classification (NCBI taxonomy): domain Eukaryota; kingdom Metazoa; phylum Arthropoda; class Arachnida; order Araneae; family Salticidae; genus Salticus; species Salticus scenicus. Next base: position 72,227,936 of record OZ005648.1, read on the forward strand.
CTATTGTCTATACTTAGACAGGCTGCATTCAAATTTGGTAGCAAAGCGTCCAGGTCTCACCAATCGTCGCGGTGTTATCCTTCACCACGATAACGCCAGGCCACATGCTGCTGTCATCACTCGCCAAAAGTTACTGGGCTTTGGTTGGGAGGTTTTACCCCACCCTCCCTATTCTCCTACTTGTCGACAACTGACTATCACCTATTTCGTGCGTTGAACAATTCTTTCATTCTGAAAATCTTTGATTATCTTGATGCTGTGAAAATTGTCATTCAAGATTTTTTGACTCGAAACCGCCGGAATTTTACCGCCATGGGATTCATCTCCTACCAGAAAGATGGCAAGAGGTCATAAAGAGCAATGGAGATTATGCGCAATAATAGGTACTGTTCATTTTGCCTTTATTTGCTCTTCTTTATGTGTAATAGAAACGGGTATAACTTTTGAACTCACCCAATATATATATATATATATATATAGAGAGAGAGAGAGAGAGAGATGAGAGGAGGGTATAATACCATTTACATTTCTTAAAATAACTTTACTTGTTTTTAATAAAAATTCCCAAAATCATGATGAGTATATGGCGTAATTATTTGTAATGAATTGTCACTTAAGAAAAAGAAAAATTATAATTATAATTAAAATTATAATCAATATAAGAAAAATTATAATTACAAAAACTTACTTTAAAAAAAAAAAAAAGTTACAAATGGAGGTTAATATGAAATAGTCGGGTAATATGGAATTTGTGGTTTAAACCAACGAAAAACTAATTAGACTTCATAATATATAGTTATTTTTAACTATAAAAAGCATATTTTTAAGATTATGTGAAAGTCATTTTTGCTTCGAGTCTATTTACAAAACTCACAGATATAATTTTCGTTTTCTGCTCAGATATAGTCAAGGTGAGCCCACAGAGAACAGCAGAAGCACTTAGTCCAAATTTCTTCTCGTTGATCTTCGGAGAATTTTCCGTGACAAAAGGTACATTCGACGTCTTTATTTTCTGGTTCTTTAGTTGAATACTTGAAATCAATTTAAGATGATAATATGAAAATGAAATACCTAGTATTCCATAATACCCGGCACGCCATTTTTGAAAATGAACTTTTAAATTAATGGACATAATATTTTCAGCTAAAACACGACCAAAGTATAACAAAGTACATTATGCTTAACATCAATGTTCAAGTCACATGTGTACTAGTAAGTTTAAATGTTTGAAAACTCACCAGCAAAAATTCTTGAAAATCACAAAACATACCTTGTGTATAGAGAATGATACGGCAACAATAAGCGGTCACTTCTTATTGTATTGCTTCATGGGAATCCTTCTTGAGTAATTCATGGTATTTTGACTAGATAGCAGCACTAATCAGAGCCGAAACCTCGGTATTCCATATTTCTCGACTATTCCATAATACCCTCCTCTCCTCTATATATTGAAAACCTTTTGAAATATTGCAGTAGATGAAACCAAGAATCACATGAAGATATATATATATATATATATATAGAGAGAGAGAGAGAGAGGGAGAGAAAGAACTTAATAGTATTAAATTCTAAATAAGCAAATCACAGAATTTTAGTTTCAATTGAACGTCTCATTTTCTTTAAATAAATAAACACTTATCAGTTACTAAAATTATTTAATGTTTCTGAAATACTATGCTTTACAATTCGATGAATTTTGAATTGCACTATACTTGTAAAATGATACATTAAAGCAAAAATTATAAGTAGAATATTTAATGAACATAACTAACTTCAGTATTTATCACTGAATATTGAATTTATCGGCTGTAAAGTTTAAAACAATTAAGCTAAGAAATTTATCGGCAAAAATTTCTAACGCATGTATCTAATACTACCACTGATATTCACATCAAATATCCTATAGATAAAAATAATTACTTTTTCTTACCCATAAGGTAGAGAAAGTATTGTTTTTGGGTCAAATTTTCGAACGCGAGATTTTGTTATATTTACACATTTTGAGGTCCCCTGAATACGAAAATCATGTTTTTAGAAAATGGTCTGTGTGTCTGTCTGTTATCAGCATATCTCAAAAACAAATTATGGCAGAAAGTTCAAACTTGGTATTCTAAATGTGTATCATATAGGGATGCTACAGTAAGCTTTTCGTTAAGATCAAGCTAATGGTTTGTATACAAAAACAATCAAGAGAATTCTAATACATTACGTCTATGGGGGAAATTTCAGGAAAGTAGAGTTTAACGTCTATAGACTGCACTAAACCAAATGAAACGAATATATATATTTTGTAATAGAGATAGTTAACTGGGAAAATTTTTTTGTGTATGTAGGAGCCTCGCCTCCCCCCCTGGGGGGGAAGTCCCCCTCGAGGGGAGTAAATTTTCATGATGGGTATCTTTCAAAAGAGCTCGCCAATACCTTTAAAACGAATGGTTGAACCATCGATCTGCGATAATTTAAAACAAAGTTATCGATTCTTTTTACTTTTAACGAAAAAAAAAAAAACTTAGAAAAATAATAGTACTTTTTTTTTTTTTTTTTGAGAATAAAATGGACTTTTTTTTTTGGATATTTGGTGTTATACTACTTCTCTAATATGGAAATCGTCTACATTATCATGAAAGATAATTTTTTTAAATAATAATTTTAATAAATTATTTTAAAAAAACAGACTTATTTTTTAATAACCGAATTAAATTCTATATAAATGTAGGTGCATTAATGAAACGGGGGGTTGAGGGGGGCGGTAGCCCCCCTCACACAGAACTAATTAACATATAAAACTCTTCAGAAGCCTAATATGAATTGTTTAACATAGGTTTACATATCAGTACTCGTTATATTACCTATTAATCTGCAACCTGTATTTATTGTATTAAATTTCAGGGTAAGAGAAAGTCGTGTGAGTGACACACCAGATTATTTTTCAATTAAAAACACTTTTTTAACTTCAGAACATAAGACAGACAAAAAAAAAAATTAGAATTTAAAAAATGATAAAATGAAAAAAATAATAAAAATTCATGAAAATTTTTAAAACTATTCATAAAAGCATTACTTTAATTTGATATAAAGCTTAACTAAAAAAATTTTAAATTAAAAAATATTTTACAAGAAGGCTTAAACAGTGGTCACACTGTGTGATCACAAATTCTTTTAAAAAATAATATAGAATGAAGTTATGAATAATAAAACTAATAAGAATATGAAAATAATTATAAAAAGTATTAAGAAGTTTAAGTTTTTTCTCAAGTTTATTAAATAGAAAATGAATGAAATGATCGCGATCAAACAAAATAGAGTTGTTGAACATATGTGTCAAATCAAAAGTTTATTTTTCATTTTAAATAAATTTTAAGAATACCCAGAAAATTACTTTTGATAACTAAATTCAAAACAATGAATATTATCTTATTGTCGGATCAAATTATATATTTGATTAAAGATATTAAATAAAAATTTACTGGCATTATTTTTTATATACTTTACATTCAATAATAACAGTGCGAAGTTTGATATTAGACTTACGAAATCTGTGAATAAATACTATGAAAGGATACTAGTACAGCCCAATGGTCGGAACTCGACCACTATTTTTAAGTAAGTGTTTAAATAAGAAATGTAGAAATTCTAAATTTCCTGAAAACAATGGTCATATTTTATTCTTGGAAAAAATAATATATAAATAAATAAAACACTATTATCAGACTATTTATTTATATGTGCATATTCTCATAAACTTCTATATCTATTTGCCTCTCAATCCGAATTAAAGTTCTTCTGAGCATTTTATTAGCAAAGAACATGTCTATATATCGAAATAATATGTCAATAGTTTGAAATAATAATAATAATGAAATACACTCATTTACACTGCTTAACATTGAAAATGCAACACCAAGAAGGAATGATAATAACGGAATGAAATTTGTTGGACACATACATTATAGTAGGAAGAACAATTGATTAAAGTTTCAGGAAATTTGAAGTAATATGTACTGAGAAAACAGTACATAAAGCAGCGACCTCTGTGAGCAATAACAACACATATCTACCTAGGCATTGAATCGAACAGCGATTGGATGACATATACGGGTAGAGCGCTTTATGAAGCTTCAACACGATGCCATAATTCATCGATCAAAGTTACTGGTGAGTGGTGGGGGGGCAGTCGCTTTTCAATGATTAAACAGTCATTTTCATTGGTGCAAGATCAGGAGAACGCGCTGGCCAGAGCAACAGTCGAACACATTCTGTATCAAAAAAGGTCCGGACAATACAAATATTTTGTGGTCGTGCATTATCTTGCTTAAATTTTGCGCTACGGAGGCCTCGGATACAGGGCAGAGGGGCGGACCTTAACTCATCAGAAATTTAATGGCCGCTGTTCAGAGTGCCAGGAATACGAATATGAAGTAATCGAGACGTGTATCCAATGGGAACCCATAACATCATTGCAAATGATGGATAGTATGATGATGTCGAATCCCAGCTGGAAATGTGCATTATTCATTATGCGTTAAATACGGATAAGGCAATCTTGATGCTGTAAACAGGATTGTGATTTGTCTGAAAAGTGACTTCACGCCCTTCCTTCGTCCAGGTTCATCGTTGATCACACATTAATGGCGCCCATATCAGTGATGCAGTTTTGATGGTAATCAGAATTTTGGTAGCCGCATACTGAGTCACCACCTGGATTGATGGTATGTTGTACCATTGGATACACGTCCCGGTCACCTCTTGTTTTCATTTCCGCCACTCCGAATACCTCCCATTACATTTCTGACGAGTTAAGGCCCATAGTTCTGCCCTAGGTTCAAGGCCTCTGAAGCGCAACATTTAAGCAGGACAATGCACGACCGCAAGTTGTCCATATTGTCTGGACCTTCATTGATGCCGAATGTGTTCGACTGTTGCTCTGGCCAGCGCGTTCTTCTGATCTCGCACCAAAGAAAATGACTGTTTAATCATTGAAAAGCGACTGGTCTCCCACCACTCCCCAGTAACTTCGATCGATGAATTGTGGCATCGTGTTAAAACTCCAATAAGTGGTCTACCCGTACATCCAATCGCTGTTCGATTCAATGCCTAGGCAGATATGTGCTGTTATTGCTCACAGAGGTCGCTGCTTTATGTACTGTTTTCTCAGTACATATTACTCCAAATTTCCTGAAATTTTAATCAATTGTTCTTCCTACTATAATGTATGCGTCCAACAAATTTCATGCCGTTATTATCATTCCTTCTTAATGTTGCATTTTCAATATCGAGCAGTGTATGTTACCAAAAGATGAAAAACATTATAATAAATAAGAAACTTGAATACTTGAAAATTTTCGATTCCCACTTTTCGATGAATTATACGTTTTCAGGAGTTCTGAACAAGAATCAACCATTTTTAGAACATGTCTGTCTGTGTGTTGGTTAGCAAAATATTGAGGACACTGTATCAACAGAACCAATGGAGAGAATTATACCAAAATTTAACTTTTGGTAATTCCCGTAACTAACATTGGTGTTAATTAGCTTTTGCTATATATTGCCGAACACTTAGTGCTGTCATTGGGCGATTTTTTTCATTTAAAGAGAGGCTATATCTCAACTTCTATTGTGTAACAATGGACCAAAACTTGGTATCTGAGATGCATATTAAATAAAACTCTGTTGATTCAGTTTGGGTGCATATCAGCCGACAGGTGGCGCTACTATGCTGAAATTTAATCTCATGTACGAGGACACTGTATTCCAGATTCTATGTTATAAAAATGCAACTTGGTATGGGAGATAAAAATTATAAAAATTATGCTGATTTAAATTTTGTATATATCAGTTAAAATGTGGCACTGTTATTACTTTTCTTACTATGAATAATTTATATGTGAATTTTTATGCAATTTTTACCATTTGTTCAGACATTAGGAAATCGCAGAAAGTAATAGCAGGAAAACATGTCCCGCGATATACAACCAAATTTAATAAGCATAATTTTTCATAATATATATCCTACATACTAAGTTTTTTGCACGTATATAACATAGAATCTAAGATTTAGCCTTTCTGTTAATGGAGTTAAATTGAAGCATAGAAGAGGCGCTTTCGTCCGATATGCATCCAGATTGAATTAACGTGGTTTTGCATATTATCTATCACACATACCAAGTTTGGTGGATTTTTAAATCATAGAAACTAACAAGAAAACTTTTTTCAAATGCTAATCGCCTATTTTCTTTAAAAAATTCCTGGCATACGATTTAACCACAAACAGTTCTTTTTGAAAATCTTAGCTGCTGAGTCGCTATAGAAGAGCTATAAAAAAATTACTAAACACAAGAGCATATATTTTTTGGAGAAACGAGTAAAATTCAGATAATCTTCATTAAAGGTTAAGTATATACCGAAAACATAAACTACGTAAAATGTATATTGCCTGTAGTATATTTAGTGCTCAAGCATGGAAAAATATAACTTAAAGTAACCTTCACTCATCTTCCATTATCCACTAATGATCATATTATGAAATCTTTTTGGTCGCAGTGTGGTCAGAAAACATAACATTATCTAACTACAGTGCGAGCACATATCCTAAAACTAGCAAAAAGGACGCGTCCAAAATGTTGCAGGGGTGCCAGTTTGACCGACAGTTTGAAATTTGGAAAACATCCAATAATTATGCGCTCTGTTATTGCTCATTTTCTCTGAGTCAGATGACTGTCACCCCTAGTTTAGCATTGGACTCGTTGAGTTAGCAATTGCGCAGATGCTTCCATGATTTCATGAAATGTGGTCGAAGAATAATCGTGATTCCTATCAATTTTCCTGTTGTAACCGACTGATATATATGTCGTATAAAGATATCTAAATAATCTGTTGTGTCACACACACGACTTTCTCTTACCTTAAAATTTGATATCATAAGTAAAGGTTGAAGATTAAGAGGTAAGATAAAGAGTATTGTTATGTAAACCTATGCTAAACAATTCAAATTAGGCTTCGGAAAAGTTTTATATAATAATTAGTTCTGTGTGAGGGGGCTACCACCCCCTCAACCCTCCCGTTTCATTACTGCACCTATATTTATATAGAATTTAAATCTGTTATTAAAATTAAAAGTTCACTTAAAACAATAGAGGCAACTTTCACATGCAACATTCCTTGAAACTTATCAGTCTTAATCAAACTTTTCTAAGAACAAATTTATATTGACTTGAAAATACAGCTTTTGGATCTCTTAAATTATTCGTTTTTAAGTTACTCAAAGAGTCATAGACGAACATCAAACGTTAAAAAACTTGACTTCGGTAACCAGAAAGTCTCAAAACGTGTAAATATGCAAAAAAAAACAGCGACGAATATTTAACTTAAAAACATACATTATTTACCATCCGTCTATGAGGAATTCATTTCAATTCCTAAGCAGCTTTCCTGGAAATGGTAAAATATTGTTACAAAATTGTAAATAATTGTGTTTGTTTTTGTATAAATTCTTTCAAAGAGGCTTAGTAAGTTGATAAAGTGCTAATTTTGTGCATTTCTAGTCGTTTTAGCGTTGAAATAGCCTTAATTTCCCTTTAAAACGCATTAAAAAGCCCCAATAAGGCAGGTAATGGATTTGGCGACTTTTTCCCACCTTGGCGATTTTTTTGGCGACCTTGGCGAGAAAATCCTTATATGTAATATACCAAATAGGGAAGCTGTAAGTTGATTGGTTGACCACTTTCTAGAGTTTTCTCGAAAAATCTGGGTTCCATGGAACAGTATATAAGGAGCGCTTTTCGCCAAGGCAGTGAGTCAGTTCAGTTCAGATCTCAGCCAGCTTCGCTAGTGCTTGCATTGCTCGTGAGCCTCTTTGAGAGAGACTTGCTTCAAGTGTTATTGCTATACAGTTTGTACTGTGGATTTGCTATTGACAGCTGTTGTTTAAGCTGTGGTTACTGCTTGAATTGAAGCTGATAATTGGTTTATTGACCTGTATTTTTCTGGAACCTTCTGTGAATAAATAACTGAATTTTTGTAAGTTTGGCCTTTCATTCCCGGACAACTCACGAACCCTCAAGTACGCAACATTTCTGGTGTCAGGAGTGGGGTTGTCTGTGAATGGTGTTAACTAGAGCTATGGAACAAGAGATGAAAAAACTTCTAGAAAGCTTAGCTACCCAGATGAATGAGATGAAAGTTAACCTGAGTCAAGAGATGAATGAAATGAAAGCCGGGCAGGAAAAGATGGAAGCCGGATTGAAAGAGAAAATGGAAACATCGCAAAGGGAAATGAAAGCAGGACAGGAAAAGATGGAAACCGGATTGATGGAGAAAATAGAAAAAGGACAAAAAGAATTGGAAGCCAGTTTGATCGAAGAAATTAAATCTAATCAAGATGAGATGAAGAGAGAGCTTTCAACGGTGAAAGAATCAATAGAGGGTAAATTAACGGTGATGGAAAATAGAATGGATGGAATAGAAGAGAAAGTTATAAAGATAAAAGAAAATTTTGAAGAGAAAGTTTCGAAAATAGAAGAGAGTTTTAAAGAGAAAGCTATGAAAATAGAAGAAAATGTTATGAAAGTAGAAAAGAATTTTGAAGAGAGATTTATGAAGATAGAAGAGAATTTCGAGGAGAAAGTTAAAGAAAATTTTGATCAGGAACTGAAAGGAAAGGTTTCAGAGATAGAAAACAAGTTTAAGAGAATGGAGGAAGATCTTGAGAGAAAAATGAAAGAAGAGTGGAACGGAGAAGTAATAGGGAATGAACTGCAGAGCAAGATTCGGAATCTCGAAGAAAAGTTAGAATTCATGCCTCAGGAAACTGAAAAGAAAGAGAGAAGAATCCAGAATCAGGAATTTATTAAGCTATCTACCTACGACGGCAGTTCCTCCTGGCATGTATATAAGACGCAGTTTTCCATCGTAGCTGAAACAAACGGCTGGGACTCTGTTGCAAAGACGGCTCATCTGGTAGGGTCGTTGCGGGGTGACGCCGCAGATATTCTGGAGACCCTTTCGAAGGAACAGCGATATGACTTCGAAGCTCTAACCAGAGCACTAGAGCTACGTTTTGGAGCGAAATGGTCCAAAGAATATAGTCGACTCCAGCTAAGGTCCCGTCGCCAGAGACCAGGGAAAAGCTTACAAGAACTGGCATCAAACATCCAGAGGCTTTCACATTTGGCTTTCTCAGACTGTCATCCTGAAACACGCAATGATCTGGCTCTAGAATATTTCATTGATGCTGTCGAAGATCCAGATATTCAAAAAGCCCTCAGACTCTCCGGCGTGAAGGATGTGGAGTCAGCCTTGGTGTATGCCCTAAAGCTCGAGACTGCCCAACAAGCCTCCTGTAAACATCGCCAGAACAGCACAGCACACAAAATAAACGGCTCTCAAGATGATCTTAAAGGGATTCAGGAAATGATTGCAGAAAAAAATAGAAGACTACGCATTCTTGAGAGTAAGAAAGAAGGGAAGACTCCAACAACTAAATGCTGGGGCTGTGGAAAAGACGGGCATATCAAACGAAGCTGCCCAGTAAGAACACCTAGAGACGCAACCAAGAATGTCTCTGCAGTATGCCACCCAGAAGGAGCTCGGGAAAATTCAGATGCATTCTTGCGGAAGCCTCCATCTGAAGATCATAAATACATCTCTAAAGCCGAGGATAAGCACCAAAGAATAAAGCCAGTTGTTCGCCAAGTTACTGTCGCAACGCCATCAGAACAAGATCCCGCCATGGAGTGACGAAGAATTTAGAAAAGCCCAGATGGAAGATCCTGACATAAAGCCAATATTACAGCTGAAGGAGACGACCAGCAACAGACCTACCTGGCAGGACATTTCCAGATTTAGCCCCATTACGAAAAGTTATTGGGCACTTTGGGACTCTCTTCATATCAGAAACGGCGTATTATACAGAAAGTGGGAATCTGATGAAGGGAAAAGCTTCAGATGGCAGATTGTATTACCAAGATCAAAAATTCCAGATGTTTTAGAACAACTGCATAGTAGCTCTACCGGAGGCCATTTTGGGGTAATGAAGACACTGCAGAAAGTTCGGGAACGCTTCTACTGGTGCAAGGCAAGGGAGGACGTGGAGAAATGGTGTAAATCCTGTGATGCTTGTGCGGCACGTAAAGGCCCGCAGAAACGAAGTCGAGGAAGACTGCAACGGTATAACGTGGGAGCACCATTTGAACGGATTGCAATCGACATCCTGGGTCCTTTGCCACGGACCTCAAGTGGAAATAAATACATCCTCGTCATGATGGACTATTTCACCAAGTGGCCTGAGGCATATCCCATTCCCAATCAAGAGGCATGCACAGTCGCAGAGGTCCTAGTGCAGCAATGGGTGTCAAGGTACGGCACGCCCCTACAACTTCATACCGACCAAGGTAGGAACTTTACCTCTGATGTTTTCAAAGGACTGTGTCAACTACTCGGCATAGACAAAACCCGGACAACACCCTTACATCCCCAGTCGGACGGCATGGTCGAGAGGTTCAATCGTACCATCCTGAATAACCTCTCTCTTCTAGTATCAAGGAACCAGCAAGATTGGGACTTGAAGTTGCCATTGTTCCTGCTGGCTTATCGAAGTGCTGTCCATGAAACCACCGGCTATACTCCAGCCCAGATGCTGTTTGGACGTGAACTTCGTCTCCCTTGTGATCTCCTGTTTGGTTGTCCACCCGATGCGCCTTCATCGCCTGAGGAGTACATCCAAGATCTCCAGGCACGATTTGAGGACGTACACGACTTTGCTCGGGAGCGGATTAACATGGCAACGGAGAAAATGAAGACAAGGTACGATCTAAAGGCTACACAACATGAGTTCCAGGAAGGAGAGAAGGTCTGGTTGTGGAATCCTGTTCGACGCAAAGGACTCTCTCCCAAGTTACAGTGCAACTGGAACGGACCATACACAGTCTTAAAAAGGCTGAATGATGTAGTGGTGCGGATCACTAAAACACCTTCATCAAAACCGAAGGTGGTGCACTATAACAGGCTAGCCAAGTACCACAATTACCTGTAATATTAAAATTAAAAATGTAAATACTGATAAAATTTGCGCATGCGTAATGTAAATATTTGTATATAAATATTTGTACATATTTGTGAATTTTGTAAATATTTCTCACTTGATTTGTATTTCTGTTTTGTCGTTATATGCAACTTAGTTTTGTATTTGAGATTGTGTAAATTTGGTTAGTTTCGCCTCTTAACCAAGGGTTGCACTGCCCGGGACGTGCAGTCCTTGGGAGGGGGTTGTGTTACAAAATTGTAAATAACTGTGTTTGTTTTTGTATAAATTCTTTCAAAGAGGCTTAGTAAGTTGATAAAGTGCTAATTTTGTGCATTTCTAGTCGTTTTAGCGTTGAAATAGCCTTAATTTCCCTTTAAAACGCATTAAAAAGCCCCAATAAGGCAGGTAATGGATTTGGCGCCAAATTTGGCGGCTTTTTCCCACCTTGGCGATTTTTTTGGCGACCTTGGCGAGAAAATCCTTACATGGGATATACCAAATATGGAAGCTGTAAGTTGATTGGTTGACCACTTTCTAGAGTTTTCTCGAAAAATCTGGGTTCCATGGAACAGTATATAAGGAGCGCTTTTCGCCAAGGCAGTGAGTCAGTTCAGTTCAGATCTCAGCCAGCTTCGCTAGTGCTTGCATTGCTCTTGAGCCTCTTTGAGAGAGACTTGCTTCAAGTGTTATTGCTATACAGTTTGTACTGTGGATTTGCTATTGACAGCTGTTGTTTAAGCTGTGGTTACTGCTTGAATTGAAGCTGATAATTGGTTTATTGACCTGTATTTTTCTGGAACTTTCTGTGAATAAATTACTGAATTTTTGTAAGTCTGGCCTTTCATTCCCGGACAACTCACGAACCCTCAAGTACGCAACAATATTATAGTACAGCACTTCCACTAACAGTAAAAAAGAAGGTTATCGCTTAAACATTTGCAGCCCAGTATATCATTTGAAGATTATGTACAGGCCACATGGTGCACCTAAATATTATCCTATAGTAATAATACACGACATAACCTGAAATAAACTTCTATTAATTTTCAGCTATTGTCGCACTGTAATCTAGTTCTTTTGTGTAGCCCTGTAAATGAACAGTGGATGATTTCCCTACCGTATTCTACATGAGACATATTTTTACGCATACAAAAAATATATATTAATTTCATTTGGTTTAGTGCAGTCTACAGATGTTAAACTCTACTTACCTGCATTTTTCCCCATAGACCTAATGTATTTGAATTCTCTTGGGTGTCCCTGTACGCGAACCATTGCTTCATCTCATCGAAAAGGTTAATGTAGCCTCCCTATATCATACACATTTAGAATACCAAGTTTGGACTTTCTGCTGCTATTTGTTCTTAAGATATGCTGATAACAGACGCACACACAGACACACAGACCATTCGCTAAAAACATGATTTTCGTATTCAGGGGACCTCAAAACGTGTAAATATAACAAAAACTCACTTTCGAAAATATGACCCTAAAACAATACTTTCTCTACCTTATGGGTAAGAGAGAGTAAAAAGACTTTATACAGCGAGTTTAAACAAAAAAAATTGGTAGAGCCAGTTTTTTAGTCATTCATTCCCGAAATCTAAAGCTGACCGAGTAATTGATCGCGACGCCTATGAATTTTTCCATACTAACCAGTTAATGCATACAAAAGGACACCTAAAGAAGTTTTTATGTAACAAATTTGAGGAAGATCGTTAAAGCTTTTTTGAGATACCGTTTTTCAAACGTAATTCCAATTTTCACCGAAAATTCGCAAACACATCTGTACACTGGAAACGAACTAATATACACGAAACAATATTTAAAAGGTAGTTAGTGTGGAAGAAAGTTTGAAAAAATCTATAGAGCTGTTTTTTAAGACCACCACTTCTAAGATCTAAAATTGACCAACCAAATCAGGACGCTTATTAATTTTCCTGCAGTAACCAAATATACACACGAAAGAACATCTGAAACGAGTGTATATATAGCAAATTTAAAGAAAATTGTTATATCCGCTTTTCAGATACCAGCATAAAATACTGTCCCACTTTCGATGATTTCCTTCACACACGCATACACATGCACTAATTTATTTCTAAAAAACACCTTTTTCAGACTCGAGAAATCTTAAAACATTTAAACCAGGGGAAATATCTATATCGAAATTTTTCTCTAAATACAATACTTTCCATTACCTACGGTAAATGGGTAATGGAAATAAAATTTGTTGTTGGGGTCAAAAAATGGTGTTTTCGCACTTCTCCTTTATAACTGTTATACAGGGTTGTTATAATTAAACTTATCCTACAAACAGCATTCTACAGCGCAAACGGGAGAACGGAATGCAACGAAATTTGATATATAGACTATACACGAGATGTGCTCACGGAATTTTGAAAAAAATAAATAAATAAAATAAAAATAAAAAATTAGTTCCAAAATGTCCACCAGAGGGTGCCTTTTACGGAAAAAAACATTAAATTTAACAGAATGAAAGACCAAAACGGAATACAGAAACAATATTAACATTTATTGACTAATTTCTGATCACCTTGTCATTGAACCACATTATGTAAAGGTAAGGTAAAAATAACAGTACGTTGTTTGAGAAAAACAAAACAGTTCAGTTTGCAGAAAACAAAACAGATTAGGACGAAATTGCACAAGAGGAGCAGTTGTTAATCGTGTCCAGGACGATGTACACTGTAAAAAATATGTCCAATTTTCTGCCAGAAATAATCTGTAATCTGAGAAAATACGCTCTGACAACGTAATTTTTTCGCAAATTTTGTGTATTTTCTCAAATTATAGAGAATTTCTGGTAGCAAATAAGACATGTTTTTTACAGTGTAGGGAAAAGTGCTCCATGTGACCACTCTCATTCACCTGCAAAATTTCAAGTCGATGGACAGTGTGTTCAACAGCAGATCGTAACTGATCAGTTGTGATGCTTCGCATAAGAAACGTCATGGAGATCTTTAAATCATTCAACGTCGCAACACCTCCACGATACACCTATAGAATAATAATAAAGGAAGAAGGAGCACGCCAATACTCTAATACTTACAAACCCCTTCTAGTGAAATGCCAGCAAAGCTACTTTTGCTCCTCTCAACCTAGAAGTAGGGCACCCATCCTCAGCGCATTTGTCGCTGTTTTTTGTGTGTGCTGCCTCACAGACTGATTGACAGAGAGACGAGACGATTCAAAAATCACGCCAACAAGTCGCCAACCAATCAGATGGAAGCACTGTTACAACCCTATACCCGGCATTCCTGGATTTTACAAACCAAAACTAAAACACGTACGCTCCTTCTTCCTTTATTATTATTCTATGGATACACCACACTTTTTAGATGGCCCCATAACCAGAAATCGCACGGATTTAGTTCCAGCGAACGTGTTGGCCATGGATTACGAAAGAAGCGAATAATAACACGTTCGTCTTTGAAGTGTTGGAGCAATAGCGCCTTCACGGACGCATAGATATGCGGGGCCTCACCATCCTGCATGAAAATGGTCGATGTAAGGACTCGCCTTTGCCGTAGTTGCGGCACAACAAACGTCTACAGCATGTCATGGTACCGACGGCCCGTAACGGAACATGTGACTGGACAACGTGCAGTAATTTCCTCAAACAAGAATGGCCCAAGGATGAATGTCGCCGTGAATCCACAGCAGACGGTCACTGGAGAATGTAGGAGAATTTCAGTGTGCATCCGCGGGTTTTCCTTAGCCCAAATGCGGCTATTCTGTGTATTGACTGTCCCATTGAGGTAGAAATGAGCCTCGTCGCTCCACAGAATATTCCAAGGCCATGACAGATCAACAGTCATTCTGTTGAGAAAACTGACTGCGAATGAGAGACGTTGTGGCTTGTCCCTATCAAGCAGCTCTTGGGTATGGTGGATCTTGTATGGGAAGTAGTGCATTATGTTTCTGAGCACTTTTCGGACGGTGCTGTAAGAATAGCCTGTCTGTCGAGAAACTGCACGTGCGCTACTGCCCCCAAACTCTGATGTATATGACAGTGTAGCAACAGCTGTCTTGAAGACATCAACAAGTACCGGTGTAGCAGGTTTACGGCCTCTTCCAGGTTGATCTTTTAATTTCCCCGTCCTTGCCCGGATACCTTTAGTAGATAATGGTCCACGCCATAGGCTCTTTATACGACGAAATTCACGAACTGCAGCATAAGCATTCCCCTTGTTTTCGTAAAGCAGCTTCACCAATAACGCACGTTCAACTAAAGATACCGTCATCATTACAGCCGGAAACATCGACATAAAACATCACAACGTTTGCAAACCTTTTTCTACCTAACCTGTTTTGCATGAAGCTTCCTCTTCTTCGCAAGCATGCAAATCTCGACTTTTTTTCCTACAGTTTTTCCCGATTTTACATTTTATTACTCATAATTCTTGTACTAGATTGTTAATATTGTTTCTGTATTCCGTTTTGGTCGTTTATTGTATTAAATTTAACGTTTTTCTGGAAAAGGCGCTTCCTGGTGGACATTTTGGAACTTTTTTTTTTTTTCCCTCCCGTAATTCCGTGAGCGCATCTCGTGTATAGTCTATATACCAAATTTCGTTGCATTCCGTTCACCCGTTTGCGCTGTAGGATGCTGTTTATAGGGGAAGTTTTAATTATATCCACCCTGTATATTTATGATTTAGAATTAAAAAATAATGTTGATTGCTAATAACTGGAAGTATATAAATAAATTCAGCAATCTGCATAATTATATATTTAGTTTCTTATTAAGTTATTTTTATTATATGCACATTCATAAAGTTTACATATTCATAAAATGCACAATCATAAAATGAATTGCACATTAATAAAACGCATACGTACATTCATAAAATGCATTTTCGTGTATGTTTAATGAAAACTATTAAATTTATCTGAAAATTATAATTTGCTGGAGATCCTATAAATAACATTGTTACAATTTTTCCGAATGTTTTCGAGAGAACATCTTCAAGTTTATATTAAAAGGAAAGAAGAATGAGAAATATATTTCGCAGAGAAATAGCAACATATATATGTAAAAAATTATAAGAGATTTTTAGACGAATTTGATGTGTTCAGAGATTTGAGTTATCAATGGCATCAATATCGATGAATTTCGAGTAGTTAAATGAAACTGATATCATGTAACAGCAGAGATAAAGCAATTTTCGGATATTCTTAGAAAGTTTTGGTATATAAGGTTCAAAAACGTTAAGAAAAACCTTTAACTTGGCTTTTAAAAGTACAGCCAAGATGAAGATTTTCGTGGCAACTACATTTCTAATTTTCGTGGTTACAGGTAAAAAATTATTTTAAATATCTCAGCTATTCATAAATTTTTAATTAAAAATAATTATGATAGAAATAGCTATTAGAAATATTCTACGATTTTAATTAAGATCACGGTAGGAATCATGCCTCGTATATATAATTCAATATTTAAAATTTTTATTTGTTGAGTTAATGACCTATAATCAATTTTGAAAATACAGTACAAAATTACATACATATATTTTTTTTTTCCAAATCTATCCATCTGTGACACACTTATTCCCCTTTTTATATGAATTATTTATTTTATATAGCTAAATAAAATGGAAACAATATTTTTAATATTTTGCTATCTTTCTTCCTTCTTCTACTTCTTCTTCTTCTTATTCTTCTTCTTTTTTTTTTTTTTTTTTTTTTTCGTTTTTAATTTATTCAAAAAATTAAAAAAAAAAGACTATTTTTTAATTTTAAAAAACTTTTTCTTTAATTTTTTGCCAACACAGAAATATAAATGAGAATGTTCTGAACTTGGATGATAGCAAATAACAAAGAATTGTTTTAGATGCATCCATTTTAGAATAATTAAAAAAAAAAATCATAACACCCTTTACAGACAATACATACATACATATATATATATATATATATATATATATTCAAGATTGAGAAAAATATTCAAATTCTACTTGTACGTTTTTAGTATGAAAATATGTATTATTTAATACTACCAACAAACAAAAGCGTTTTGTGTGTAAATCAAATTAAAATAATTGATAATGTAAAAAGTTTATAATTTCGCATTGCCTCTATAATATATACATATATATATATATATATATATATATATACTAAAACACTTAAAATATTGATAAATTTGTTTTTTTAGTTTATTATATACTAGCAGGCTGCGCCCGCTTCGCTGGTCACTATTTTTAAATGAATCACATTAATTAATGAATTGTCAAAATTGCATTAATTTTTATCATGTGATAAGAAAATAGAAAAAAAATTTCTGATCGGGCAAATTGTCGCACCGGGTCCCCACTGCCTTCGGCAGCGCAGACCCGTGCGCTGCGCGCACGTATTCCTTCACCATTCTTATGACTTCTCAAAATTCCATGTTATTACTCATAAACTTTCATTCTTAAGAAAAGGAATTAAAAAATATATCATTTAGCATTGGGTAAAAACTCACAGCGGGACACCACTGCCTTCGGCAGCGAGGACCCATGCGCGCTACGCGCGCACGTTTGAGGATATACGTGCGCTGAACACGCATATTCCTTTTCAACTCAAACTTTTATTATTAAGAAAAAATTAAAAAAAAAAAAAAAAAAAAAAAAACTTTTATCATCGGGTAAAAACTCGCACCGGGTCCCATGCGCGCTGCGCGCGCACACATTCCTTCTGAAATCAGACTTTTATTCTTAAGAAAAGAAAATTAAAAAAATCATTTCTCATCAGGTAAAAAGTCGGACCGGGTCCCCACTGCCTTCGGCAGCGCAGTCTCGTGCGCGTTCGGCGCACCTATTCTTTCCCCACCCTTTCAGCCCCTCCTAACTAACCTACATATACCAATTTTGAACGGTCTAACTCAATTAGCTGAGATGCAAAAGAAAACCTAATCAGGACACCTTAAAATTGTAAATCAGGTGAAATCTCGAATTCCACTTTCGATAATATAAAAGAACTTTCAAATATCTTTCGAATGATGTATTCGAAATAAATTAATCATATTTAGAATTTGAAATATTGAAATTTTAAAATATTACAGCGCCATCTGGCGGTAGAAATTTCTGTAATCTACCGTTCAATTCCAAATCAACAAAACTTTCAAATGATGTATTACTTATGAAAATATTTTAATTAGTAGCTGAGATACAAAAGAAAACCTAATCAGGAGACCTCAAAACGTGTAAATCGTGTGAAATCTCAAATTTCACCTTCGATAATATGAAAGTACTTTAAAATATCTTTCGAATGATGTATTAAAAATAATTTAATAATAATTAGAATTTGAAATACTGAAATTTTAAAATATTACAGCGCCATCTGGCGGTAGAAATTTCTGTAATCTACTGTTCGATTCCAAATCGACAAAGCTTTCAAATGATTTATTACTTATGAAATTATTTTAATTAGTAGCTGAGATACAAAAGAAAACCGATTCAGGAGACCTCAAAACGTGTAAATCACATGAAATCTCGAATTCCATTACTTACGGTAGTCGGTTAATGGAAGGTGACAAAAATTTGTGGCGTCTACTCTTGAAATTCAATTCAAATAAGTTTCAAAATGACATATTACTTTTGAAATTATGCTAATTAGAAGCTGAGATACAAAAATGATATAAACACTATTATAAAACGACTTATGTCTGACTTTTTGCGGTTTTCTCCGAAACTTGCGTAATTTCGGGCTAAATACTGTTAAAAATCAATAGTATGAAATGTGAAAGGAGTATCAGAATTCGAAACTCTGCAAAATATAAAAGAATAAAGGCGTTCTGGGTTTTCCGTTGTTTTCTCCGAAACAACCGTTCCTTTTCTACGTTTTTGCCCCTTCCCCCCCTTCTAATAATTTTTTACTTGAAAATATTCGCAATCGATGTATCTTTCCTTAGAACCTAATAATACCAATTTCAAACGCTGTAACTCTTTTTTGTTCCCTTCGCCCCCCCCCCTCCCCCTCAAGCCCTTCATAATAATTCTACACTTTCAAAAATATTCAGAATCGAATTATCGGGCGTTAAAATTGAACAGTAGCTTTATAATATGCTGTCTAAGCCGAATATTAATTCAAATGTAACGTGAATGAAAATTTGAAAAAGTTTTAAAATTGCAATTTTTATCCCCACTGTAAAACACGTGACATCTTGATCGATTACTATCATTTCCTTTTTCCAGATGGTCGTCTGGCATTTGAAATGATGTTGCCACAAAAATTCATACTTTAGTTAATTTTAAAAAATCTAATTGTTGTATCGATAAACCACTTGCACACTTAAATTCAGAAAAAAAAAATCCCCTTTCATTTGGTACCGAAATCGTAACGATCGGACAAATATTTCTAATTTATTTTCCACTTTTTCTGCTTTTAACTCCATTAAAATATCTTTTTTTTATGCAATGGCGGTGAATTCTCAGTCATTGAGATCGCTTTCTGATTAGGCATGATTCTACATTTTAATTAATATATCCACAACTAATTAAAATTTTTAAATTCTGTTTTGAGGAGGACCTCGGAAAGGCTCCAGAGCATCCGTATGTCAATTCTTGTACTTCTGCGTTCAATAGGGGCTGAACGTATAAAAGAACAGGCTGACAGACAGACAGACGGACAGACCTTTCCATTTATTATTATAGATATATTATATACATACGAAAAAAGTATCGGATTCGAGAAAATTTTTTACCTTCGATTTTCGATGGATTTACACGCTTTCAGATAGCCTGAACTCGATTTGACCTTTCTTTAGAATATGCCTGTCTATGTGTGTATAAAATATTTTGTCGGCGCTATATATCACGAACCGGTGAATTAAATTTATCCAAACTCGATATTTAGTTGGACCTTATCTTAAATTGGTGTTCATTGCATTAGGGAGTTCATTGCTTAAAACGTAGCACTATCATTCTATTTTTTTATTACTTTTAATATGACAGTATAAGAAAAATCTCCGTAAAAGTGTACTTAATGAGAATTAGTTCCAACTTTTCAATATAAAATTTAAAAAAAATATTTGTGTTCGTAATAGTCAACCAGGAAATAATTTTGTATAAGTTGGAATATCGCTTGCCACCCCGAGTCTGAGGGAGGGGGGGGGGGGGGGAAATTAACACCTCCAAAAGTTCTAAATTTCCAACATGAGTATTTTTCAATAGAACTCTTTAATGCATTTAAAACGAATGGCTATACTGTAGATCTGTGATAATTTAAACAACAATTTTTTTCTGTAAAACGAAATCTTAGAAAAAAGCATTTCCTCAGATGCCGACACAAAATTGATTCCCCCACCCCCACCCCCGACTTATACTTTTCTGAGTTGAAAATCTTCTGTATTAATCATTGAAAATAATTTTAATAAATAATTTGTACTGAGAAATTGTATAAGAAAACATAGAAGAAAGTTTTAAGGTAACAAAAACCTACCAATTTATAATTATCATTAATATTATTGAAGAATACGTATAAATCTAATCTTAAACAAATAACCTTAAAATTTGAATTTTAGCATCCAAAACTTATTTTACTAAAAATAATATTTTTGATGATATTCATTACACATAAATGTTTAATTTACAAATGTCCCATTGGGGGAAACAGCTGATGAAATTTTCGGCGGAGTTGTCCTATGCTTCGGCGGAATCACGTCGTGCCCGAAAATAGAAATCAGCCTACCCTTCCGAATGAGCCGGAAGGGCTTGTTTATTTTAAGATTTACGCGTGATTTTTCAAAAAATACTGAACAATCTATATTAATAAAATCAGAGTTTTGTCTGTAAATTTGTCGGAATCGAAAAATTTTGCGATATCTTCACGTTTTACACCCCATGAAAGCCGAAAATGACTTCAGAAAATTTTGCCTGTGTGTGTGTGTGTGTGTGTGTGTGTGTGTCATCGTGTCCGAATGTCGCTTTTTTTGTCCGGGCATCACTTGAGAACGGCTGGACGGAATTCAACGATGCTTGGCAGGAATTTAGGTCTTCACCCAACTTAAAATTATATCTATCAACTTTTCAGAAATTCCCCCCCGTTCTCCCCCTAGGGGTAAAAGAATAAAACACGTTTGTCCGGGCATCACTCGAGAACGGCTGGACGGAATTCAACGGCGCTTGGCAGAAACTTAGGTCTTCACCCAACTTAAAATTATATCTATAGAAATTTTCAAAATTCTGATTAGTGTTTAAATTGTGGGTAAAAAACGCCTGCGCATGCGCCATAAATATTTTTTCACTAAAACGCTTTGAATAGAAAAATAAAATGCAAAAATAAATTTTTAAGATAAAGACTTTTTTCATTCGCGTGATTCGCACTACAAATTATGAAAAGATTTAAATGAAGTTTTGCCTTCTGAGTTTCATACTTTAGTTAATTTTAAAACATCTAATTGTCGTATCGAAAAACTGTTTACACCCCAGGATTCAGAAAAATCACCTCTTTAATTTGGTACTGAATTTGTAACGATAGGTCTGATACTTCTAATTTATTTTCCCCTTTTTCCGTTTTTCCGTTGCCACTTAAATTTCATACTTTAGTTATTTTTTTAATATCTAATTGTCGCATCGAAAAACTGTTTGCACCCCTGGATTCAGAAAAATCGCCTCTTTCATTTGGTACCAAATTTATAAATATAGGTCTGATATTTCTAATTTATTTTACCCTTTTTCCGTTTTCAACCTAGATTCGATATGGAACAGCTTTAGTATTGGATCCCTTTGGCAAAATTTGAAATTCGGAACCGAAGTAGCTCGGACGTTTCTCGCCAAGATCTTTGATTGCACAATTGAGATAGCCAATTCAGTTCATCGCAAAAATGGCTTAAAATATTTAAAGTCACCAAAGGGTACCCATACTAAAGCTGTGCATTTTGTACTTATTTATTTATATTTTCTATTAAAGACTTCTGTGGTCACGAAATTTGGTGCGTAAATTGTTTGTTTGCATCCGGCACTTATTGTAACTGGATTTCACGAAATTCGAAATCTCCCTCCCCATCTCGGAGTCGGAGGGCAATAAACGGTATAACTTCAGTATAACCCCACAGCTGAATTTGGCGATTTTTCTTTGGCATTGTTTTGAAGGATAACGATGTCGTTCTGGACTGTTTGCGATATAATATGGCAGCCTAATATTTTGCTTATTTTGGATTTATGATTTAGATTATGATTTTATCATTTATCATATATGATTTATAATTTTTAGATTTATGGTTTAGCCATAATCGCCAACAAAAAAATCGCCAAATATCGTTGTGGGTTTATACTGAAGTCGTTCCCAATAAACATGTGTAAAAACATGTTTTTCCGTTTGAATTCGCTTTGAATTATCTTAGAATGGCGAATTTTGGTGTGCGGATATTGATTAAGTGTACGCATTATGTTCATTAGTGGGATTTTGCAAAACTTCGAACTCACCCACTGAGGAAGGGGAAGTAACAAGTGGGTAAGTTGTGCCTAAGGCAGTGGGGACCCAGACTGTATATTGATTAAGTGTACGCATTATGTACATTAGTGTGATTTTGCAAGACTTCGAACTCACCCGCTGAGGAAGTGGAAGTAAGAAGTGGGTAAGTTGTGCCGAAGACAGTGGAGACCTAGACTCCTCACTTTGCGAGCGAGAAAACCTCTACCAATCACAGCGAGAACTTGGGTTATTAATAAAGATATGGGATTTTGACAACTCATTTAAGTTTAATGTCCAGCGAAGCGGGCAAAGCCTGCTAGTGAATAATAATTTTAAAGTATATTGTGTAGTGAATTATTTTAAACCACACCTACTACTCAATTTTAAAACTGGAACAATCCATAAGATTTTCTTAGTATTAGAATATACCATTTTTCATTTTAATAAATTTCCAGAAGCATAACCACAGAAACATATTACGTGTTCCAACTTTGTGCAATACTTTTGTAATCTTAAATTTTTTTTTTTTAATTATTTTTAAAAATTATTTTTTAAATATTTCAACAATATTTAAAATATAGCCACAATTCTCTAAGCATTAAAGTGCAGGAAAAGCTGCTTGAAAGTTTCTATGAAAATAATAATAAGAGAGAAAATAAAAATAATAAATATTTACGTAAACATATTGCATTTTAAAATTTGATTATATATTTTAAAGATGCAATAAATCTTGGCATTCAGAAAAGTTGCAATCATAAGATATTTGATTCTCGTGTTATCATGAATAGTCTAAACAGTTAAAACATTTTCAAAAGTCGACACTTTTCTTTTATCAGAAACTTAAAGCAAAAAATAAATCAAGGGATAGGAGCATGAAAACTGCGAGCTTAACAAACTTTGACATTAAATAGCATTTTAAGTATGCATCTTATCGCATCACTCAATACTTGTAGTGATACCAATATGAAGATCTTAGTGGCGGTGGTTTCCTTATTCCTGATAGTGGCAGGTATGCCAGTAATTATAATTTAAAACCATTACTCAAATAAATATTTTTTTTATTAATGTCTGTTTAACACATTCTTAAGTTTTCGAAACATAGACTTTGATCGTTCTCATATTATATTAAAAGGTATTTTTTGCTTGGCTAGTAACTTATTTAAGTACTTAAAAATATATTTCTTTACAACTGGCTAACCAACTTGTTTTATTTTAAAAAAAAATTCAAAATACAAAATTAGATGAAATTTATGATATATTTTAATTTAATTAAAAAAAAAAAAAAATCCATAATCATACTCTGACATCATTTTTATCTATAATGAAAAGTATAAAATTTATTCACTGGCATTCAATAAACGTGTAGTATTTTAACTTTCTAAGAAAATATTGGCTTCATAAAAAATTGTATCTTTCAATATGGTCCGTCTTATAGACCTACCAGTGTCCTACAGGCTCTGCTCTCTAAGCTAGACAAGATATGCCGGGTTCGGTCTCAGACACGCTTGTCGACCCGTTCTTTCAGAGTTTTTTTTTTTTGGTCTTCTCCGAAATGCGCATAACCCCTTAGAAAGATCCCCGCAGAGGACACTTTACTTAAAACTAGGTTACTAGTTCAGACAAATTACCTTGATCCCAACACAACTTTGAACTGTTTTATACTTTCTAAGATATTCTAAACGTGACTAGACCAGTTTTGAAATTATGTCTGTCTATCTCTGTCCTATATGAAAAAAACATTTACCAGCTCTAAATCAAGAACCAATACAGAAAATTTCCCTTAAATTTTATATTTTGTTGCACCCTGACATAAATTAATATCTATCAACGTTTGATGCATATCGCTCAGCAGGTAGAAATGTCGTCCCGTTTCATTCTAATTTTAATATAGCAGTATATGACGAACTTTCATAGTATAAATGTACACAAACACGATTATTCTCAACATTAAATGTGACAACAACAATGTGAAATTTAGAATGAATTTTTAATTGCACAAGTCAATCAGGATGAAATTGTATGTAGGAGCATAGCAGCATCTGACATAATTTCATAAAAATGTACACAAACAGAATTATTTTCAACAAATTATTGCGAAATTAAAAAAATTTCATTTTTAATCGCAATAGTCATTCAGAATGAAATTTTTATATATCTAGGAGCATCGCTTCCCTCCTCTGGGGAAATACTTCCATCAGAGATGCGTAAATGTTCAGTATAAAGTGCTTTTCTAAAGCACGCACCAATGCCGTTAAAATGAGATGCTAAACCATAAATCTGTGATAATTTGAAAAAGTTACCGATTATTTTCCCATTTTAACAAAAACAAGTAAATAAATAAAAATAAATAAATAATGTGAATTTAAAAAAATAATAATAATAAAAATCCATTTCCATAAAAAAAAAAAAAAAAAAAAAAAAAAAAAAAAACAGAAGAAAGATTTGTGATGGCCACATGGGAGCAAAATACTTGTTTCGGAAGTGATGTTTTAATCTTTCTTAAGAAAAAAAAAAAAAAAAAAAAAAGACATACGTGAAACTGGTCAGATAGAGCCAAAATCTAACTGGATAGGAGGGGGGGGGGGGGAGGCTGAAGATAATCTAACAGTAAAAAAAAGCGAATTAATCGGAACTCGACCCAACCAGCAAATCTTATGTGGTTATAAATTTGAGTTATTCGACCCAATACTAAATCAAAAAATCTGCTGTGTAACAGACATAAGACTTCCTTTTCCCGTTATTACACGTATTATATGTATTTTTTGGTGATAATGTGGTCAGAAGACATAAAACTGACCTAACAAATTAGACACCTAGCAATTTTACTCAAAGAGAAAATTAATGCATGTGAAAAACACATAAAATGAATTTACATAACAAATTAAAAATAATAATAATAATAATACACCTATTTCTGAAATCTAAAACTGACCTACCTAATCAAGATGACTGTTAATTTTCATGTAATAACCATGTATTACATGCAAAAGGATACCTGAAAAAGTTTTATATAGAGATTTTCAAGAAAATCGCTAGAGTGGTTTTTGAAATACTAACTTTCACCAAAATTTGGCGTACTCAGTTGACTGTAAAATAACGATTACATATGAAAGGATATCTAACATGGAGTTATAATGGCGACTTTGAAAATAATCCGTACAGCCGGTTTAAAAGAACGTACTTGCGAGACCTCAAATAAACCTGCTTATACATGCCACCTTTTAATTTTCCTGAACTAACCATCTAATACATATGCAAGAACATCTAATAGGGTGTTTATATAACAACTTTGAAGAAAATCGTTAAAATCATTTTTCTAGACATGGACTTATGGTGTCACTTCAGGTTTCCAATGTCCCACTTTCTACTTTCCAATTTTTACCAAAAGTTTCAACAATCATCTGTACACCAGACCTGTCTCAAGTCTGAACTTTTATGGTTCTATCTTTAATAGTTTCAGAAATGTGATTGTAAAAGATTCCTCACTCACAAACGCACACATACACACACAGTGTTACTAGACTTGGAGATTTTTTTATTCAATAGCTACCAATAATTTTGAGAAGTGATATTTGCTATACATAATAGAATATAAATCTTCGGTGTGTTTAAGCAATTGTTACAACTAAAATTTAGTGGTTGATATTGAGTAAAAAGTCCCCAAATCTGACAACATAGCGCACAAATTTAATTGCCGAAAGCCACGTTTTTGGACTCAGTAGACCTTTAAACATGTAAATCAGGTAAAAACTTGATATCGAATTATTTAACCAAATGCAATACTCTAATTACTCTCATAACCTACAGTAGTTAGATAATGGAAGTAAAACATATTGATCGTGAAATCTATTGCAAATCTACAGTGCATATCATTAGTACACACTAATTGATGAAAAAAAAAAAAAAAAAAAAAAAAACCGCAGTTGGATATTTTCCTAATTCTTTTTCTGTAACCGCCATTTTTATCGCTTAAAAAGCAAATTTTCGAACAGATTTTATTTCGTCATCCTCCACGTACACTTTAGGATTGAGCCCAGTGTAAAAAACAAAATGCAGTTTTCAGGAAAATTGTAATTTTAGAAAATATTTCAAAAATGGCAATTAACGATGCCACAAAAACTATTAATTTTAGAATGAAAATCAAAAAATATTTTAATACGTGATATGGCAAAATATTTAAATGTTATAGAAATATTGGTGAGTTGGTTTTTAGCAAGATATAAAATTTTTTGGCTATTTTAAACTGGAAATTTGGCTTTAGGCAGCCATGTTGCTCATCCAACCGAGATGACCGCAAGTTAGAAAACATGTAAAAAATCGATTTCTATCATGTTCATAACTTGAAAAAGATTTTTAAAAAAAAAAGTGTATAGCAAAATACTTTCTTCAAAAACGATGCCGGAACAATTAAAGAAGAAGGCTAAAAACAAGAAGATCTACAAAAAAGCCGTTATTAATGACAAGAATTAAAGAAAAACAAGACTTCAGTTGACCAAAAATTTAAAAAAAGTTATCGGTTAATTATTAGGCTAAACTGGTTTTCTCTGAGGAGTCAAGCTTAATTTCGAGCTGGTGAGAAAAGCTAGAAGGACGATAAAAATGTGACCGACTTAATGAAAATTGCACTCTTAAAACAAGGACACATTCTCCGTACATTATGATGTGGAGGTGCACAACTTTTCAAGGAGCCGTGCAATTTTTCATGCTCAAGGGATCAATTAACTCGAAATAAAACACGGCCATAATAAAAATGGCACCTGACCGACTATTTTGAAGGTATCTCAGATTTTACCACAAACAGTATTTCAAGATGATGATGCACCTTGCTAAAGGGTGTCTGTGGTACGTTTATTTCATTCAAATTGTTAAAATTACCTATCCATTCCTATAAGTACCTATAATTATGTAAGTAATGATACATTTTTTCCTTGTAAGTTAAATCCCATAAAGAATATCGTAGAATTTCTTCTATTCTAGACCTGGAAATAGTCCTAATCGCAATCCACTCGAAAATGTTTAGACTATAAAAAGATGGGGGGAGATAGGGAGGATTGGAAATTTGCAGTCTACAACTCTGCAAGAACTAGAAAAAATTATTTATGATATTTGACAGTGAAATTTCTGAGATTTATATTAAAACACTGTATACTATGTCATACTATGTCATTGCATACTAAAGTAGTAATTCCATATAAAGTGGAATCAACTCAATGCAGAATACGTATTTTTATTAAGTAATTGTTTAGATCTAACAAATAGATAGTTTTATTTCATATATTAAAATATAACTTGTTTATTTCATATAATAAATCATACCAGAATACAAAGTATATATTTATTGTATTACATTTAAAAAGAAAGTTTTATGTAGATTTTTATTAAGTTCTTCGTATAGTGTAATAAAGTGAATTACTAAATAGAAAATGCACATAGGTATCCTTTCATCTCTTTGGTATTATGCAAACATGACGGTTTTATTTATTTCAACCGTTAGTTTTGAAGCTGTTACAAATAAAAAGGATGCAAGTCAGTTTTTCTGTAGTGCGGCCTTTTTTTTTTTTTTTTTTTTTTTTTTGGCCCGTAGGGTATGTAGTATTATCAGTAAAAATATCCCAAAGAAAAAAATGTTTCTATTAATATACTTCTCATTTTTTTAGAAATGAGGTAAAACAAATAAAAACTAATATAGTATAGGTGTAAGAGAAATAAATTTCACTGGTCGCTCGATGCGGTGACAGACTGAAATGATTTACATTATAGGCTACTAACCATTCAGCACGATACGTTTACCTTATCTTAATTTGTTAATTATTTTATTGGGGTCAGTTTTGTAGTTTAGTTTTCATACAACTTCATACTATTTCCAATGCAAGGATCACCATAATGCAAATTTATATGAAATATTGCTTTATTCTGCTATATTCAAAAAATCCCAAATTTCGAAAAAATTACGAAATTTTCAAATATAATAATTGTTGTCAAAGATTTTCAAAGCCAGTATAATAAATGATATTTTAAAAGTGGTCTGACATCTTTACGATGAAAGTATTCCTCAAGATAAACGTTTGTACAAAATTTTGCCCTAGTCTGCCCAGTTAAGAAATTCATAAATTTCAAATAATTTACGAAATTTCTAAATTAAAAACTTTATAGTCAATCAAAGTCATTCCAGTATCCTAAGTAATATTTTAAATATATAAAAAGTATAAAATCACTTTTAAAAACACGTAGATAAAAATTTTTATTAAAACCAGACACAAAGTTTTTCGCTATTATCAAAATAGCATCATCAGGTAAAGTAACATAGTAGCCAGCAATATATAATTGAGAAGTTCAATACGGTTAAAGTTAAAAAAAAAGTTCAGTCCACAAAAGGTCGCACAGGAACTTAACCGTATTGAACTTTTCAATTATATATTGCTGGCTACTATTTTACTTAAGCACACCTGATGATGCTATTTTGATAATAGCGAAAAGCTTTGTATTTGGTTTTAATAAAAAAAATTTATCTACATGTTTTTAAAAGTGATTTTATACTTTTTATATACTATGTATACACGTGAAACGCTTTCTAATTTTAAACTTTTAGTAGTTTTTAATTTTAACTAATATTTTAAAGGCGTTCTGACATTTTTACGATAAAAATATCACTAAAAAGCGACGTTTCAGCAAACTTTTGACCTATTCTGCCATATTAACGGCCCTCTTCAGTTACCGTCGCCGGAACCTCAAGTCAATGTTATTCTATTGGAAATTTTCTTTACTTATAACTCACTAGCAGGCTTTGCCCGCTTCCTTGCACTGTTAAAAATTTCAAAAGAAAACTCTGTGTAATCTATTATCTTAAGTCTTACGTAAAATTACAGAGAAAAATAAACGGAGATGTCAAAAAACTTATTTATACATTCATTTTAATAACTAATATTAATTTAATTAATTATTTGTGAGAACATATTTCGGACATAGAATGCTTTTTCTAGAGTAGAAACAGTCATTTTCAATTTTAATTAAATAATTAAATAATAAAATTAGGTAAAAATACAGAATAAACATTAATAATCTCGATTATTTAATTTTAACTAAGAATTACTGTAAATTTACAGAGACCCTGGATAAATATTTATATTAAATTTACAGAAATTTTTAACAGTGTGGACAAAATACTTTAATGAGTTGTCAAAATCCCATATCATTATTAATAACCTGAGTTAAAGTTCCCGCTGTGTTCAGCAGCTGTTTTTTGACAACATGAGGAGTCTGGTTTCCCACTGCCTTCGGCAGCAACTTACCCGATTCTTACTTCCCTTTCCTCAGTAGCTAAGTTCGAAGTTTTGCGAAATCTCACCAAAGTACATACTGCGTACCCCTAATCAACATCCACACACCAAAATTCGCCATTCTAAGATAATTTAAGGCGAATTCAAACAGGATAACCTGTTTTTACGCGTGTTTGTTGCACCCCCGACCCCAAGGGGTAAGGAGGGGAGAATTTCGTAAAATCCCGTTACAATAAGTGTCAGATAAATATAAACAATTTACGCACAAAATTTCAAATCAAAATATCGAAATCAAGCACCCCACGTTTTTTTACAATGAAACGGATTTTTTTTTCATCTCCCTGCGAATTGTTGAATAATATTTTGGCTCTTAAATATATTCAAAAAATTAAATATAATCACAAAATTACTCCTTCCTACTATTAACCTTGAGTAGATTGGAAGTGGGAAGTGGTGAGGCAGCGCTCAGCGGTAGTTTGAGAATTGACGAACGCATAAAAAATTCATTCAATTAATTAATTAATTAAAAATTTACATTTTTCCGTTATAAATAGTAGCCTATGTCCTATTACAGACTATAATCTATCTCTGTACCAAATTTCATCCAGATCCATCCATCCATCCATCAAAATTTTGCATTTATAATATTAATATAGATTAACTAATACGTGGTTTTAAATTCTGTTTTCGCAATCAGAAAATTTACAACAGATTTTTTTAATTTTTTATATTTTATCTTGAAACTGTAAAATAAAAAATTTCACATATTGAAAATTCGTATTTTACAGCTTTAAAATTAAATATTAAATATTAAAAAAATACATTTTTAGAAAAAGGTCCGTCAATTTAACGGTTGTGAATTTTCTGAATGTGAAAACAGAATTTAAAAATATGTATTAGTTAATGAGTTATAAGTAAAGAAATTTTCCCATAGAATAACGTTAGCTTAAACTTCCAGCGACGGTAAATGAAGCGGGCCCTTAAGAAATTCCGAAATTTCAAATAACTTACAATGTTGTCAAAGTTGAACTTTCATATATAATTATGGTCATTCATGTATCATAATTGATATTTTAAGTACGATAATATATATAAACAGTAAAAAAATTCCTTTTAATATACGTTTAAGCGAAAGACTGTTCGTCTTCCCATGTTAAGAAAATTGTAAATTTTGAATAACTTACGAAGTTTATAAATTAGAATGTTGAAAATCAATATAATGTTACTGCTAGTGTCATAAATAATATTTTAAAACTGGTCCAACCTCTCTGTGATAATTTGTTTTTGAGATATTGCGTACACAAACTAACATACTGACATGTATCCTACAAACGGACACCATTTCAATTTTGTTACTTTCTGATTCCTCGCACCTCAAAGCATGTAAAAATTTAAAAAAAATCGTGGGTGAAAATTTTCCCGATCACCATACCTAAAGTATGACAGGGAACTAATAAAATTATTTAAGTATAAAAGATTAAGCAATTTCTGAATTCAAAATGAAAATATGTTATAAAAGAAATATATATAGAAGATATGTATCTTGTTTTCCCATAATAGGTTTTTTTTTTTTTTCAATATATAAGAATTAATTCATTTTCTAATTATTAAATAGTATAAAATAGACATAGTGAGATGATTCTCAGTCAAATGTATCGTATTATCAAGCATCAGATAAACGAGAGCCGATTGTACTGCTGTAATAACAATTATTATTAAGAAGAAACGAGTATTTCTTCTTTCGTGCGTTAAAATATATATATGATTTCCCTTTCTTATTGCAAAACCATTATTTTCATTATTCATTACAAGATTTTTTTTTTTCCAGGTTTTAACTGATTTTAATTAATAAAGTGACTACAATACAATCATATGAAGTTAAAAGTAAGGGGGCTTCTGAAGACTGCGAGTAGATTTTTGTAAACAGAATTAAAACGTTTTAACAGATATTAAAATAAACTTACATAATTATCGATTTATATCAAGTTCATAATTACTTACATGAAATTTCATAAGCATGCAGTTGTTTCTGAAGAGATAAGTAGAATGTGACTGCAGCAAACGCATTTTTAATTTTATACAAAAATACGGTTCTTTGGTGTTGTCATTTTTGCTTATCCCCTCCTTGGAGGATCAAAATTAAGATGGCCTGTCCCCGGACCATCATTAGGGGGTGCGTCCCAGTCCGTTACCAATTACCCACTACGCAGTAGTAATGCGACGTTAAACCCAAGCAACGACATATTTGCTTATAATTTGTTAACTAAGAGTCAGAATTAACCAAAAAATTATTTAAAGGGTTTATAACTCTGTTTCTAATTGCATTATTACCTAATAAGTGATATAATTCGAAATACCCATGAATGTTACATTTCAGTTTTAGAAGTTGTCATTAAAATAATAACAATAATAATCTGATTTTGGCACTCACTCTGAATTGCTATATGACTATAGCAATGTTCCCTACATTGCTATAGTCATACTTTAAATGTAAGATAAGCGATACTTATGTGATACTCTAGTATATAAACTTTTCCAGAAAGAATTAAACAACAGCAAAATGAAACAGTTTTATTTCCATGCCTTTTAGTGTAAAGGGACTGCGTAGCCCCTCCACATCCCCCTCCCCAACTCCCGTTTAAATGTTATATTTACAATATTCAAAGAGGAAAACAAAATTTTTAAAATATTTAGGGATGATGTTAAATTAAAAAACATATTTTAAATTATTCAAACATTTTTTGTTCACACGATTCTTTGAAAAATATTCGATTAATTTTGGTTAGCCTTTTATGAAGCCTATTAATTGTATGCGCATCAAATAGTGTACATAAATTTCACACACAATAAAATTATGACACAACTTGACATCTCTAACCACGGCTGTTTGTTCAGTCTAAAGATGTTAACAGAATCGGCATGAAATTTTGACTACTGGCGAAATGAATATGAATAATTTTGTATGTTCCTATACGCGAAGCATTTCTCCTAAAGTTGAAGATAAGTCCAATCGACCCCAAAAACCCTTAACCCTAAACTTTCTTAAAAATCGTTATGTATACCTTTCCGAATACACGCACCTTCTGCTCTATTTTTCAACTGAAGAATAAAGGGTTAACAGTAAACGCGATTTTTTTTTTTTAAGATTAGGATAACTCCAATCAACTTTTCCCTTCAAAAGAAATCCTTCACCTCAAACTTTCATCAAAATTGTTAAATCTATTTCCGAGTAAATCCGATTTCTGCCATATTTTGCAACCGATGAATAAAGGGAATCGAACGCGAATTTTCTTGAAGATTGGGATGACTTTTCACATTAAAAAATCTTTAACTTCAAATTGTCATCAAAATCTTTAGAGCCGTTTCCGAGAAACCCAAGACAAATACGCGATTAACTGCTTTAGTATCGTAAATGATTATGATATACATAGCGAAAGTGGAAAACCTAACCTGTATTCGATTATATTAGCTTTCATTTATATTGAAAGTGAAGGTATAAAAAAAAGAAAGCTGTTCGATACAGGATACTTTCAATTTATAATGATGCAGTGCAAGGAAATAAGAGACAAAGTGACATTTTGATTTTCAGAAGCAAGTAAAATATGTGATTTATTATGTGATTCATTTAGTTAAAAGGTTAGTTACCTACACAATAAAACAATAACAGTTAACAGAACTTTAAAGATTATTTAAATGCATTTTTCTTTTCAGCTTTTAAAACAGACTAGATTAACTTTCTAACTAGATTAGAACTTTCTAAAAATTATGAATAAACAGTAAAGCTACTAGATTTGTATAACTAAATATTAATTCCGTTTTAAATTTTTAGGAGCTCATCACACACCGGAACACACATTACGTGGCCCACGTAAGTTAACTGTAAATTGTATTATATTAAAAAATTTTTACAATATTTTTTTTTCTTCAGTGAATTTTATATTTTTATGTATTTACATTATATTATTCAGGTTATGCAGTTGGTAAAGTACAAGTATATGATGTTGAATTTAACGTGACGTCTGGTATACAAGGTTTGAGCAGTCAAGTTTCCAAATTAGCCTTTAAAGGTGAACTTCACGTATATGCCAAATCTGAGAAAGAACACATTATTAAAGTATGTATGAGAACATAATTCCAAATGAGTTATTTTTCTTAACAAGAAAGAATATTCGTGTAATACGCATAAATATTTAAAAAATGGTCATTGCGAGATATAGTTGTAATAGTGAGAATTAAAAAAAAAAAAAAGCATTGTGTTTTGTTTAAAGAAAGCATTTTATTCAACAGTAACCTAATAGTCACAAAAAACTCTTTGAATTTTGTAACTTGAAATTTACGGAAATGAAATAACTAATTAATCAGAATTGTAAGAACCTCTCTACTTCAAATCTTTGTTAGTCTCAAAATGAATGCTATTATAAGCAACTTCATAAAAAAAAAGATCCTCCTTGTTGAACTCTTTAATATATCAAAAGAAAAATGCTTTCCACTCGAAGTGAAGCTATATTCCCCAACGAAAAATAAGTTCTTCCAAAGTCTTGTTTTAGAAAATACACACATATATATATAGTGAAATCTTCCTGAGAAATCCATTCACCGTGTCACAAAGGTGAGAGGTCTTTAGATAATTGACCTTCAGAAACTCAAAATCAGGAGGGGGGGGGTGAATTCTAGTCAAATTAAATTGTTTTATTTTACAATCTCCTTATATTATTAAAATCTGTGCGCATCTGTGTGTCTGTCTTTCTGTCTGTCTGTCTGTGAGAAATGCCTTGTCATCGCTAAAGCTCCGGCGCTAATGGTCACATCGACTGGAAACTGGTGTCGACAGACGCAGAATTTCTTCACCTCGACATCGCGTTAATTCGCTAAGCGATGCGACCCTAATTAGCGGAGATATTAATTAAAACGTCGACCCATGTCTACCGAAAAATGACCCAGAATTCATGATTAAATGCTTAAAAAGTGACATTTTTACGGAAAAAGTGGAAAATAAATTAGAAATATCAGTCGTATCGTTACAAATAAGATACCATTGGAAAGGACTTTTTTTTCTTAATCCGATGGTTTAAACAGCTTATCGATCGGACAATTAGATTTTTTAAAATTAACTAAAGTATTAAAAAAAGGTGGCAACAAATCACAAGAGTTTTATTAATTTCGCAATTTCGGTTACCATGGCGCCGGGCGAAAGAATAAATAAATTTTACTTCCTGCTTTACTGATTTTGTACTGGAAATAAAAATTGCAAATTTCGAAATGCTTCAATTTTCTTCGAAATTATTTCAAACTTGCTACACACTTTTAACATCACAAGACGAAGTTGCAGTTCAAATTTCATCGGGTTTCGAGAAGAAATAAAAAATGTATAATTTAATTGCAAATTAAATTTGATTCTAATACGCGTATTTCAAATTCTAACTATGATTAAATTATTTTTAATACATCATTCGAACGATATTTTAAAGTACTTTTATATTATCGAAAGTGGGATTCCAGATTTCGCTTTATTTACACGTTTTGAGGTCTCCTGAATCGGTTTTCTTTTGTACCTCAGCTACTAATTAAAATAATTTCATAAGTAATACATCATTAGATAGCTTTGTTGATTTGGAATCGAACAGTAGATTACAGAAATTTCTACCGCCAGATGGCGCTGTAATATTTTAAAATTTCAATATTTCAATTTCTAATTATGATTAAATTATTTTTAATACATCATTCGAAAGATATATTAAAGTTCTTTTATATTATCGAAAGTTTTAACCAGATTTGCACGTTTTGAGTTTTCCTGATTAGGTTTTCTTTTGCATCTCAGCTAATTCAGTTAGACCGTTCAAAATTGATATATGTAAGTTAATTAGGAAGGGCTGAAAGGGTGGGGAAGATATAGGCGTGCACCGCGCGCACGGGACAGCGCTGCCGAAGGCAGTGGGGACCCGGTCCGACTTCTTAACCGATGAGAAATTATTTTTTTTCATTTTCTTTTCTTAAGAAAAAAAATTGATTCGAGAAGGAATGTGTGCGCGTAGTGCGCGTATACCTTCACGCGTGCGCGCGCAGCGCGCATGGGTCTGCGCTGCCGAAAGCAGTGGGGACATGGTGTGAGTTTTTACACGATCAGAAATGATTTTTTTTAGGGCGCACGAAGGGTCAGGGAAGGAATACGAGCGCGCAGCGCGTGTATTCCTTAACTTAAACGCGCGCAGCCGTAGGCAGTGAGGACCCGGTCTGACTTTGCACCCGATGAGAAATGATTTTTTTAATTTTCTTTTCTTAAGAATAAAAGTTTGATTTGAGAAGGAATATGTGCGCGCAGCGCACGTATACCCTCACACGTGCGCGCGCATCGCGCATGGGTCTGCGCTCCCGAAGGCAGTGGGGTCCCGGTGTGAGTTTTTACACGATCAGATTTTTTTTTTTTTTTGAGGGGGGGGGGGGGGCACGAAGGGTCAGGGAAGGAATACGCGCGCGCAGCACGCACGGGGCAGCGCTGCCGAAAGCAGTGGGGACCCGGGCCGACTTTTTACCCAATCACAAATGATTTTTTTTTATTTCTTTTCTTAACACTAAAAGTTACTGTTAGTGATTCATTAATTTTAGTGATTCATTTGAAAATACTTACCCGCTAGCGGGCGAAGCTCGCTAGTATCTGAATAAATACTGATTTGTAATAATTGATATTACTCTGAAGTTTGAAAGCTTTTAGGAATAATTTCTTTTCCCAAGAATATTTTTTATACTTAAACCGAAACAAATTGTTTTGCTTAGCATCATTTCATCGTTTCTGAATGGAAATGAAGTCTTATTTTTTCTAAAAATTACAATTTTTCAAATTTTCTGTCAGATTTTATTCTTATAAAAGCTCTCTCTCTCTCTCTCTCTCTTTTTTTTTTTTTTTTTTTTTTTTTTTTTATCTTAGTTAGATTTAATATTTTTCTTTTGAAATTTAACGAATGTCAGTATCATCTGTTTAAAAGCTATTGCATTTAAATTTGTTTTCTAAATAATAGTATGAAACAAAATTCCCTTCTCCAAGTTTGAACCTCATGTCTCTGAGTATGCACAATCACAAACATGAAGTTTAATCACTCTCTTCTTTTCTCCATACCTAGATAATTATTATACACATGAAGATTAACCTCAGTCATATCCAGCCCGTCAAAAAAAGTGTCGTAACTCAAAAATATAGAATTTCTGAAACGTCAACTTAAAAAATACGATATTAACTAGTCTACAATGAAACTGACACACCCGCCTCTCAGTTTGATAAATTACAAAATAGAAATGTGACGCTTTTTGTACTCGTTAGGGCATATCATACACACTGCATACACATTTTATGTCATTTTCAGAGACATAAACTCAAATTTACTTGTTTTTGACTTATGTCACTTTCCTTGCCGGGGTGCAATATAATGGACAGTGGTTGTGAAAAAGTCAAAGAAGAAAATAAAATTAGCTTCTCTCGAAAAGTGTGACCCTTAAGAGAAGTGAACAAATAATTGTACATGGATCTTTAATAGATGTAAATTAGTGTTAAATTCTATTGAGAAATTTTGAAACAGGAAAAATTTGACCTTAAATGCCAATCGTCCTTCAACTGAGGTGGACTTTATAGAGGTTTTACTATGTGTATATATATATATATATATATATATATATATATATATATAATAAGTCGCAATAAATTCGGATTGAGTAAATAATGGGAATGTGTACTTCTTTAAACATAATTAAAGGAATTTTTGGTTAAAAAAAAAAAAAAAAAATTGAAAGATTTAATCACCACAAGTGAAAAATGGTCACATTAGGTATCGAACCTGCGCTCTTACTTCAATGAACGAATTATCTTAACTACTAAGGTATTTCTTCGTTAGAATTCTTATTCCTTATTTTATCAAGTTTGAAGGATCATAAATTCTAACTATCGAAACCACAAAAAGCATGGAATACGCTAAGTAATGCCCTAATATGATTGCAAAAATGCGTACTTTCATTACTTGTCGTCTTTTATAGCATTTTTTTTTTTTTTTTATGTTTTTTCTAATTCTATAGCATCTTTTTAATGATTAATGATTTGTCATCTTTGATGTTTTGAACATGGAAAGATAAAGCGAATTATGTCGGTCATGAGTTGTTCAAAATACCTCAGTATTTGAAAACATTAACCTAGACATATTTTGCTCGATGTATAGATCTCCAAAATTTCTGCAAGAACAAATTGCACGTTGGTCCACAATTTCATTTGGCGATTTTTTTCGGGGGGAGTTTACAGCGAAATGTGATTTTTGGAAATGGTTGCCATGGATTCCAAATGTAAACAAAGCGCGTTCTCCAAAATGGCGTCTGTTTTGTAATGTACAAAAATAAACTAAGCCTGTTTTTAACATTAATAAAACAAATATTTAAAATTAACTTACCTCACTTTACATAAGAAAATATCTGCATGAAGTTCTATACTCAACGTTCATGAATATGCATAAATATATATATGTATTCTCCCGTACATTTACATCATTTAAATTCTCTACTGTTGCCAGGAAAACACGCTTATATAAACCAGATTTCATAACTCACATTTTTTCAAAAATTCCAAAAATATTTTTCGCTCTCTAAACATTTTACTCAAAAAAAAAAAAAAAATCTACTACATTTACTTTCTTTTCTAAAAACAAGCCTGTCTTTCATTAAATAAAATACACTGAAAAAAAAAAATGTCCTATATGCTGCCAGAAATGTTCTGTAACGACAGAAAAATACGTTTTGTCGACGTAATTTTTCCGTAATTTCCGAGTACTTTCTTCCCAGACCGTCGCCAATTGCCCATCTGCGCAGCACTAGTGCGACGTAAAACCCAACCAACCAACCAACCCAAGTACTTTCTATAATTACAGAAAATTTCTGGAAACAAAAAGGACTTTTTTTTTACAGAGTAGAATACTGAAACTGAATACTTAAATTTCGATTAATTTATCTTCATAAACAAGTTGCCATATCATGTTGCAAAGAATCCAGAACGACATCGTTGTCATTGAAAACGGCACCAAAAGAAAATTCCCAAATAAGGCTGGGGCAAGCCTTATTTGGGCAAGCCATACTTGCAAGCTGTACCTTTCTGAATTCGAACTTTTTGTGCAGACATGTATAGAACTTTACACAGAGCTCATAAAATTTACATAATTGGAAAACTGATACTGTAATTGAAAACGTATAGCTAATTATTTAAATGAATTGAAAGCACTATACTCAAACTCCTTTCTGCATTTCATTATTTGATCTATAACTGATATAGGTCATAGCATACAAAAAGTAATCAATAAAAAATGCATAGAGCTAATGAAAATGAACTTCTAGAACTTAATAGTTTACAAACCATATTATATACACTGTAAAAAAATTGTGTAATAATGCCTCAATATTGAGGCAGTTTACTTGCCGCAACCATGTAGAAAAATGTTACCAACTGTAAATGCGTAACATTCCAACTGTATGCCTCTGTTACACAGCTATAGTTGATATTTCTCAGCATGGTTGAGGAAATTAAATTCCCTCAATAATGTTGTGTATTCTTACTCAAAATGTTTTACAGTGTATGAATTTGTTTATCTTTGTAAGCAAAATAATTTATAAAAAATGGTAATGAAATGATGTATTTAAAGAAATAGTAACCATCGAGATCATAATATGTATCCCCAACTATTTGAGAGGTTCTCAAAAGGAGAAATCAAAGCTGTACAGGTCATGTTCTATAGGAAAATTCTCAGTTATATTAAACTTACCATTCGTAAGCAATGAAGCATTTGAATTCGTTCATGAGGCCATATAAAAGACGCACTAATTCAATGTACGTTATTTCCTATTGATACATTCTGTGGTGCATTTCAAGAATTTCTACGCTAATTTTAGTATACTTTATAATATGTATCAGTATTAAAATTTTATTCAAAAAAATTAATGCCCCCAGAACGGAATGCATTAGAACTCTTTTGTGTGAACATAAATATTACACTAATCGAACTGTAAGTATCATTCAAAATATTTTTAATAAAAATCGTGTTGTTAGTAAATTTCCATACCTACAAATAACAATTTTAAAGCATTCAATGATTATTTACAAAAGTATGCATCGTCTAACATTGGAGGGATGATATAAGAGGATTTGACATATTTGGAAAAACATGAAGCAAAAATCGTAACCATAGAAACTGTTAAGTAACATAGCATTAGTTAATGCTTTGGTCGATTCAATATGGTTAATGTCATAGCTCTGGTATAGTGTTAGCCATTTTGAGTGGACAACAGTTAACTTTCATTCAATCTGCATGCTGATACGCCATATGTCAACACCTCTTATATGATACATCCAAAAGTCTGGCAAATTAGAATAGATACAGTTATAATGAAATCCGAATTTATATACATAATTTAAATATGTTGGACAACATAAAATATTAGATCTTAAACCTGACACTTTGTTCATAAATTTAGATTTAAATTAGAAAATTGAAATGTTTCACTTTCAGTGTATAATAATTATAAGATATATCTATAATGATTAATATCATCGTTTGTTTGCGGCAGGATCGTATCTTAGGCATCCTAACTGAAATTCTTGTACTCAGTGATACAAAGAAGCTGAGATAATGTTTCACGGTAATCACCATAGCAAGATATTTCATTATCAATTATTTAGCAAAATCCTTAAAAGAACAAAAATACGTTTTAACAAATAGTTCTTAAAAAAAAAAAAAGGAGCAAACATTCTTTTCCTTTAAAAATGAATCTCAATTAATTTCTACCTTTTCATTAAATTTCAGATTGTGAAAGTATATACAAGTGGTTCAATCAAGGCAGTAGAAGGAAAAGACGTCAATGTCCACTTGCACAAAAATAGAGAACTGGAATCGAAACTTTCGATTCCTATCAAGTTTACTTTAGAGAATGGAGAGGTAAAATTTCTAAACATAAAACTTCCAAAAATAAAATATATTTAATGCT
Source organism: Salticus scenicus (assembly GCA_963930645.1). Taxonomy (NCBI): domain Eukaryota; kingdom Metazoa; phylum Arthropoda; class Arachnida; order Araneae; family Salticidae; genus Salticus; species Salticus scenicus. The sequence goes on from OZ005648.1 coordinate 72,268,655, forward strand.
AAAATTAATTGAAAACAGAGTTGTCAAGATTGATGAATTTATTATAAAATGTGTTTTTCTTTTCTTTTAGTTATTGTTATAAAAGCTGCTAATTTCAAATAAGCCTGCTTTACAAAATCTTAAATGCAAAGCTACAATCATTAAATCTCAGATTTAGCGGGTTTTGCAAGCAATCCACATCATCGCAAATTATTATTACTTTTATATTAAGCTTCATGAATATTATGTTGAAAATTTGCAACATAAAAAAAGATTTTCACACTTTTCCAGTTCGCCGCGCTTAAGTGATAAAGTAGGTATAGACGTAGGTGTAGTAAAGTAGGCGATAAAGACTAATAAAACGTATTAGTCTTCCAAATGTAGAAACGTTTTTTGGTTTACCTCGTATATATATATATGCAAAAAAGTTTTATAAATAATTAATTCAGAAGGCGATCTTATCGCCTGCGCCGGCGAAATAGAAGAGAACTTTTTTTTTTTTTTTTTTTTTTTTTTTTAGTACGGACTATTAGGACTATTAATCTCTATCTACGGATTTTTACAATACCAATTTTACGATAGTTGGACATTTATCGAAATCGAAAATTTATCGAAAATATAATTGAATAATTTGAAAGCGATGTTATAATTTGAAAAAAAAAAAAAACTAATAGTCCTCCATACTAAACTAAATTCCGCTTTTGCCATTTTTTTTTTTTTTTTTTTTTTTTTTTAAGAAAAAGAAAAGAAAACTAATAGTAATCAGTATCGAAAACTTTTTCTTTTTCGTAAGGTACTTTTGTATTAACCACATACCAGCAATTAATCGCCACAATAAAAACTTATGCTTATTAATTATATAAGCATTACTAAACTTATTATAAGCATATTATAAACTTGTACACGTTGTATATGGTTTTGTATAATTCTCAGGTATTAATTGCTGACATGCAATTTAATACGAAAGTATCATTTAGAGATTAACTTATGTCAAACCGTAAAATATTTTTCTTTATCTATAGATATGTATATAACAATTATCATTCTAGTATTTATAGAAAAATCATCGACTTCTATATATTTTTTGTTAAATTTATTCATGTAAATGCCATATAAATATTTATATAATCCTTAAATGACAATAATACAGTTTAAAATGTCAAAGCAAAAATTAGCTGTTATCATATCTGTTAAATAACATAGTAATAAGAGATACTAATCGTAATTGTTCATAAATAATTTTCGATAATAAATATTTCTAAAATGTTATTCACATATTCCAAATGGAAAAAATTTGTTTTTATTTTATTTTCTTAATTATTCTTATTTAAAAAATTGTGTTCTGTGTTCAAAATTATAGTTATATAAATTATTTATAAACAAAAAAAATTATATTATGCTAATACTATTTTTTTTTTTTTCGTATGTATTATTAATAATGATAGATAATGCTATACACAATGCTATATTACTTACAGCTTTGTAGTCGGTCTTGTATAATTACCGAGATATTCTAAACTGAATCTCTAGATTTATTCATCAAAGAAATTACTTGGGAGAAAAAAATTAATTTAAGGTCTAATTAATATTTTACTTCATCGTGCTAATTTTTCTGAATGAGATGATTTAGTACTTCTTTATAAATGGCTTCCGTCAAAAAAATAGAAACTAATTTCATTCGTTCTATTCTACAACATCATACAATATATTTTTCTTTTGTTCTAAAAAAATCAGTTACAGTTACACAATGATCCAATTAAAATAATTAATTATCGTTTGCTTTTTTTTTTTTTTTTTTTTGTAGCAAAGAAAAAAAAAAAAGAACTTCCAACAATATTTAAAAAATACATATGGAAAAAGAAAAGAAAGAAAAAAAGAAAAACATTTTATATATAATTTTTTATAAATAATGTCAAGTTTACAAAAATATAATTACAAAAAAAAAAAAAAAAAAAAAAAAAAAATGATAAATGCACTTGAAATGATGGCAATGATGCTATTTTTTAAGAATATATATTTGAATTTCATGAGAAACAGTTCGCATATTTATTTTGCTATAAATTTTAAACTTTACAATAGAAATTCGCCAATTTTTTTGTTTAAAAATAATTTTGTTACATTGCACTAAATAGTTTCAAAATCTACTTTTACACAAGATGTTAAATTCGAAATACATTTATTATAAGTTCTAAAAGTATTCTTTTAGATTCCATTCTGCATAATTCTTTGTTCAAATTTAATTGCATCGCATTTTAAAAGCAATCTTCAGTGTCTTTTACTTAAAATAACTATCTGACTGCATGCATAATTTTTTAATTGCATGTCCCAAATAAAAGAACGCATAAAAAGAAATAGAAGACATCATGCGTCCCACGGCTCATATAGGCACTATTTCTTTCTGTCTATAAAAACTTTATTTAAATGCAGTTTTTTTTTTTTTTTTTCTTTCTTTCTTTCTTTTTCTAATTACATACGTCATCGTATTTTTCATGGAAGAATTTTCAGTATCATTCTGTATATGGTCCCTATATTTTATTTTACCATGTTTTTATTTTGTTTGTCCCGTTCAAATCTTGCAATAGATTTTTAACTAATTTCCCTACAAGCAAGACATTTGAAACTTTCAGAATACTTCAGAACCCGATGACAACACAATACTTCGAAACCTGATTTTCGAATTTTCAATTAATTTTCTTTTTTATTAATTAAAATATGAAAATAATAAACTCCTAATAGCATTAAAAATAGCCATTAAAATATTAGCTATAATTTAATTGCTGCCAAAAAAAATTTACGAGTTCATTTTCTTTCGACATAAAAATAAATACGTTTAATTAAACGTGAACGTTAAAAAATTGTAAAAAGTTAAATAATGCATCTCATAAAAATTTATGTCATACGCAAGCGAAGTGTGACGTCACTGATTGTCCGTGGATGCAAGAAAAAGATTTCCTATATTAATCGCCCACTGGATTTTTTGTAAAAAAATTATTAAAAATCGAGGAAATTTAATTCCAGATTTTAATTTCCATATTTGGATATAGATATGAATTAGTTATCGTGTGCATGCGTTAGATTGAGTTGTTTTTGCTGTAAAATTGATAAAATTTGAATTTTAAATTTCAAAACTCTAGAAAAGAAAATGTCAAACTTCCATATTCGATTGAAAACATAAACATTTCATTCAAAGGATGATATTTACGTAATAAATAATATCCAACTAATATACTAATTAAAAGGAAAATTATAAATATTCTATCATAATTTGAAGTCAAATTTGTTTTCAAATGCCTAAATAAAGTGTCTGATTTAAGATACTCATATGTTGCAGCGGAATAGATTTCATATCTGTCATCCTTGGCGGAAAAAAAAAATATCGCCAAATTACCAGGGGAACATATTTAATTCCTTTCAAAAATCATGGTTATTTTAACAACTTATATCAAGAGAGTAACGAATAATACGAAACAGTATTTCGTACAATACTATTACGAAAATATACATCTGGCACGTTTTTGATCGCCAAATACAAAAAACGCCAAGGATAACAGTTTTGAAATTCAAAATTTAAATTAAAATTTTGTCAATTTGACAGCAAAATAACTCAATCTAACACATGCATACGATAACTAATACACATCTATACCCAAATATGGGAATTAAAATCGGGAAATAATTTTCCTCGATTTTTGATATTATTTACAAAAAATCTAGTGGGCGATTAACGTGGGAAATCTTTTCTTGCATCCACGGACGGTCAGTGACGTCATCACTTCGCTTCCATATGGTCTTGTTAGATGACAAAAAAAGAGAGAGAAAGAGAGAAAAAACTTTCTAACTCGTTAAATTTGCATATAAGATTGTATAAAAAGAAAAATGAATGTAACTTTTTGAAAATTTATGAGCGTACTTATATTTTAACATAGCGTTATTTTCTAACTTATTTAGAGCATTTTATACATTTCCCTTGCCTAATTACCTGTAATAGGCAAGAAATTAAACAACGTTTTAATCTTTTCTGAGTAACACTGTATATTAACACTGATGAATCAGGAGAATATTTTATACGATTCCAGATCCAAACAAAAGATACATTTCCTTATCTTTAAATGAAATACGTATCTGAATAAATTTCTGGCTTCAGCTACAGAAATACCCCCAGTAATTTTCTGGATATATTGCTACATTTACTTAAAAAAAAAAAAAAAAAAAAAAGAGAGAGAGAGAGAGAGAGAGAGAGAGATGTCGTCGTATTTAACAGTTATTTCACTTTCCAAAATAATAATAATAATAATAATAATAATAATGACTCGAGTTTGTCAGTCTGTCTGTTCAAGCTCTATCGTAAATATTCCTGGAAGTTCTTGAAACTGATATATGTTATTCAAGTTCACTATCACATGTCCTCTATTGAAAATGGAAGCAATATCACTACTTGGTTTATGTAAAAGGACACCTGAAAGCATTCCAACGCATCTCATTCTATGAGGGGTATTTCTAAAAACCATATCTTAATACTTTTACTGTAGACATATCTCAATGCAATTGAAATATGTTGTTCAAATTCATTATCGGACGTTACCTATTGAAAACAGGGTAAATACCACCTCTGGTTTATGTACAGGGACACCCGAAAGTATTCCAAAACATTGTGTTCTGCGAGAGGTATTTTTGTAAACAATATTTTAATAACTTTACTTTGCACAAAGCTTCATGAAATTGAAATATGCTATTCCTGTGCATAAAGGAATGTTTTCTATAGAATATTGTATGATTATCATAAAGATTTACATTGCCACACAAAAATATTAAGTTAAATTAAGGGATGTTATTAGAAATTTGCTGCAATGGCATTTTCGTTTACATTAAGCGGTTTTAACACTTTTTAATAATTCTTAAGTGTAAATATGATTTGAATTAGTGTATCTGTCTGTCCGAGTGTCCGTCTGTCTATCAGTCTATCTGCCGCCTCCAGCGTGCGTATATATTTTTAGAATTCCTTTAAAATGATGTATGTTATTCAAGTTCACTAATCACCGTTCCTTATTTAAAATGTCATCTATACGTCCTGTACAACTGATTTATATACAGGAACGCCCAAAAAATGCCAAGCATTACGTTTTAGGTGAAGAAATTTTTTTATATATCACATTTAAATATCTTTCTCCTGCAAAAATTATAAAGAAATTTACATTTATTGTCAATATGCCAAAATAATATTTTTTACAGAATAGGATATGCCTAACCTTCAAATTTACAGAGCTATACTAAAATATTCAGATACATTAAAGGCAGCAAATGAAAATCAATATAATTGCATTTTAATTTGTATTAAGCATTTTAAACATTTTCCAACAATGTTTAAGAGTGATAATGAATTGAATTAGTCTCTCTGCATGCCTTTTTGTCCTTATGTTTGTCCATTTGGTGATAACATACACTGTTAAAAAAAAAATGCAAATTTGCTGCCAGAAATTCTCTGTAATTACAGAAAAATACGTTTTCTCAACGTAATTTTTCCGTAATTCACGACTTTTCACTCAAATTACAGAGAATTTCTGGCAGCAAAGTTGCAATTTTTTTTTTCTTTTTTTTTTTTTAACAGTGGTAGGCAAAGGACATTGAAGGTTAAAGAAACAACGAGTACGTACAGTTGGAAAAGGTTAAAAATGAATGAGTATCACGTGGTTTTTTCGTTCTTGTTTGTATTTTCAATCGACAATCGTCCATTTCCTATCCGACTTTTTTTCTTTTAAATATACTCTCCCTATAGGTCTATTATTTCATCAGCAGCTATCTACCGGATGATCCAACCATCACAGATATATATATATACATATATATATATAGTTCAAAACGTATCGAATGTAGCGCTATACAGTTTTCACTGAAATTCGCAGAAGAGCATAGGAATTTATAGATATATATACATGAGAAAAAATATTTGTTATATTTTCACCAAAAATAACGCTGCGCTGTAAAAAATATGTTCTATTTGCTGTCAGAAATTCTCTGTAATTTGAGAAAATACGCATAATTTACGAAAAAATTACGTTGTCAGAACATATTTTCTCAAATTACAAAGAATTTCTGGCAGCAAATAAGACGTATCTTTTTACAGTGTGCAATCGCAGTATCCTTTCACATTTTAAACAGATCGGTTTTCTCAAATGACGAAATACTGCAAATGCTGATTAATCTGACTTTGACATGTTACATACGATTTCAGAGGTTAGAGAATATTTAAACTAAGCATTTGTTGCTTATTACTGTTGTTAATTGTTCTAATAGGAAAATCATGATATTGTAAAGAGATAAAGCATCGGTAGTTAAGCTTTATTATGAGAATTCCAAATACGCAATGTCTGACGGTCATTTTCATACATGACGGTCGTCACATTGAGCATTGATAGTCGTAATTACGGTGTTGAAGGTACTAAGCCGCTGTAAAAAAGTTCTTTTACAACTGTGCCTTCCCTGATGGAGAAATATTTAACTGTTCGCCAATAAATCTTTTGATACTCAAAAAATAATCCCATATCTTTCTCCCCATAGTTAAGACCGAATCGTGCTACGGTCAGTGCTTTTTGAATAATATGATATTTATTTTTCTGTGACTTTGAGTCACCCGGTATATCGTCTATAGCGGCTAGTTTCTATCGAACAATATTGTTAATCTCATTAAAGCTCTATCGTTGATCGTAACCTAATTGTAAAGTTGTTACTGTGAAGCCTAATTCACCGAAAAGAAATTATTTATTGGTTATTCCTTCAATACAAGATCCTTATATCGTAGTATTTGCAAATGCTCTGAAGTATAAATCGGATTCCATATCTTAACCTTTTCACATGGACCATCCTGTTATTGAATTTTTATGGGTAATTCATGAGTGTGCATTTCACAGAACGAGCTTAGTACTTTTAGGTGTATACAATAGTCCATAGCTAAATGTTGAAAACAGATCTTGTTGGGGGAAAAGGAGACTTTTTTTTTTTTTTTTTAAAGGGGTTACAAATATTTAGATCTATGTTATTTTAAACGGTATATTTCGATTCATATATTTGAATTATCTATATATAAATTACATTTTATCTTTTCTTTATAGGTAACCAGCTATACTTTATCACCCAGAGAATCTCTCCAGTCCAAGAAAATTAAGAAAGCTATATTAAGAAGTTTAGAAATGCATATACCCCAAGCCGCACTTCAACAAATGGAAACATCGAAACCTAGCCTGAGAATTCCAGTCGTATACAATATCACAAAGGTGGTGAAGTTTACCTAATAAAATTTAATATCTCATCTTCTTCTTCTTTTTTACTTCCTTATACAAAGTATAAGGAAGTATAGTAATCCCGATTTGCGAAATGGATTTTGTATTTCACATTGCTCGAAAACGAATGATCGCTGGATGTTGCCAATTTATACGTGTGACTGTCATGATGTCTAGTTGCACACCTGCAAGTGTCGTCTTAACACGAGCTCTCGTTTTAGAGATATAAGGGTTTTTACACGATTTTTCGTGACGTCTGTATGTGTGTGTGTCTGTGTGTGTGTGGGTATGTCGCATAACTCAAAAACGGTTGGACGTAGAAAGTTGCGAATTGGTACATAGGTTTGTTATAACATCTAGTTGTGCACCTCCCTTTTTGGACTTTCTATGATTTTCGGTTTTGGAGATATTTAGGAAAATTAGGTTCATAATGACAAAAATACATAGGTTTTGGCCATAATGTATCAAAAAACGGTAATAACTCAGAAACGGTTTAGACAAATCTTGCAATTTAACTGACTTCCCGACAAGCTAGACATTTGAAACTTTCAGAAAGGCTCAGAACACGTTGACAATGCATTTTTCATATATTTTTAGCCAACTGTTTCCGATACCTGTTGCCTTCAGCAGCGTTTATGCGATTCAACAGAAAAATTATTTAACTAACTTCCCGACTAGCTAGACATTTGAAACTTTCAGACTAGATCAGAACACGGTGAAAATGCATTTTTTAATACTTTTAGCCAACTGTGTAGGGTTCCTGCTGCCTTCGGCAGCGTTACCAGTACAAATCTTGCAATCGATTTTTAACTAACTTCCCGACCAGCTAGACATTTAAAACTTCCCCAAGGCACAACTATGACATGAGTCCCCCCCCCAAGGCACAACTTTGACATGAGTCCCCCCCAGGCATAACTTTGACATTAGTCCCCCAAGGCACAGCTTTGACAAGAGTCCCCCCCAAGGTACAACTTTGACATGAGTCCCCAAAAGGCACAACTTTGACATGAGTCCCCCCCAAGGCACAACTTTGACATGAGTCCCCCCCCAGGCACAACTTTGACATGAGTCCCCCCAAGGCACAACTTTGACATGAGTCCCTCCAAGGTACAACTTTGACATGAGTCCCCCAAGGCACAACTTTGACATGAGTCCCCCCCAAGGTACAACTTTGGCATTAGTCCCCCCAAGGTACAACTTTGACATGAGTCCCCCCAAGGCACAACTTTGACATGAGTCCCCCCCCCCCCAAAGCACAACTTTGACATGAGTCCCCTCAAGGCACAATTTTTTTTTATTTATTTATTTATTTATTTTTTTTTTTTTTTTTTTACGTATGCATGCATTTTTTAAAAATATTCTTAGCCAACTGTTTCGGGTCCAGTGACAATGTTTTTTAACGTTATGTATATTTCTAAAAGTGTATAAGGAAGTCATGTGGTGCCCACATCAGATTTTTTTTCTCCTGAAATGATAATAAAGTTTAAAGAAACTTATTTTAAAAAGTCAAACATTTTGTCAAAAAGATTTTTGTATACGTAATTACGAGACAGAATGCGAAGTATTTAAACACTGATATATTTTAGATGTATTAGATATTTTAGAAGTATTAAATGTATTAGCTACTTTAAATGTATTAAATGTATTAGCTATTTTAGATGTATATAGGTATTAAGGCCAATTGCCAGCGATGGCGATCTAGGTCAGGAGAGGGTCTTTCTAACATGTCATTCCTCGTAATTCCAGCGAGTTTCAAAGGAAGCCACGAAAAACTCTGAATAGTTAGGCTGACGAGCTCAACCTAGGATCGAACCCTTCACTTTTCGCCTACCAGTTTCAATAGCAAAACTTCTCGGCCACTAACAGGGTCCATATAGTTAATAGAATTAATTAGTAATTGTAATTTCAAATACTTCAGCAAATCTTGCTATTTAAAAGAGTTTTTTTTTTTTTTTTTTAGATCGTTTATAGCTTGTAAAAGATTGGTTAATTTCTTATTCACCTTTCTTTTGATAAAATATTATTGTTATGTCAGTATGCGTTAACTTCATCTATCCTAGATGCTGCATCACATACACAAGCACCTTCAGTGTGTGATCAACGACGAGTCTGGACGCAGTAATGGCATGACGTCGTTGTCTTTTCAAACGAATCACAATTCTTTCTATAGCATCAAAAGGACGCATCCGTATTTGATGGCATTGTGGAGAATTCTCACTGTCAGTTGGCATTCAACATCATCATACTGGCCCATCACCTGGAGTGATGGTATGTGGTGCCATTGGATACATGTCCCGATCACCTCTTGTTCGCATTACTGGCACTTTGAATAGCGCCCGTACATTTCTGATGAGTTCAGGCTCATAGCTTTGCTCTATATTCGAGGCATCCGTAAGGTAGCATTTAAGCAGGACAATGCACGACTGCATCTTTTCAGTGTTGTCAAGATTTTTCTTGATGCGGAATGTATTAGATTGTTCCTTATGCCAACGTGTTCTACTGATCTTGCACCATTTGAAAACGTCTTGTCAATCGTTGCCAAGCAGCTGGCACACCAGCATTCTCCAGTAATTACGGTTGATGAACTGTGGCAGCTTGTTAAAACTGTATAAAAGGCCATACCATAAATGTCATCCAGTCGATGTTCAATTCAGTGCCTAGGTGGATAAGTTATGTACTGATTTCTCAGGATTAAATTTCCTTTAAATTTCCTGAAAATTTAAACAGTTGTTCTTCCAATTATAATGTATGTGTCCAATATATATTTTTCTGTAATAGAAAAATTCTTCCTGTTGTAGAAATTTTAATGGTCAGTAGTGTATTCATATATTGATAATAATATTCTTTAGCTTTAAATGCGAAATTTTAAAAAATCAAAAGACTAAAACTTACCTTTGAAGATTTTATTTAAATCCTTAAAATCTTTAGCAGCTACTCAGCAATTGTCTTTTCTGATTTTTTATTCAATCTTCTTTTTTGCAATATTCTTTTCTGATTTTTTCTTTTGTTACAAAGCAAATAGATTCTTTTTAGCTCGTAAAAATATTTTTATTAATTTAGCAATAAACTTTTTTCCTTTCTTCCCTTTTTAGTTATTTAATTTTCTTTGTGTCATGTAAAAAAGTTTATTAAATTGTTCTTTATATATGTATATATATATATAAATCAAAGTTTTATTTTCTAGAATATTATTATTATTGTTATTATTAGAAAGCAGACTGGGGTCAACATACAACTCAATACTTGATCACAGTCAGTCCAGATGCCGAATTCCCTTACAGCAATATGGTCTATAACATTTCTCGAACGGAAAATTTCGAAGGAGAAAGGCATCATAGCTATAAGTTCCATCACAATTTTAAGAAACATAGTTGTGCTTGCAAAGAACGGATAAGAAATGAAGATCGAGCAGAATGTTCAGCCGAAACAGTAAGTTTATTATTTTAAACAATTATTGAATAATTTCAATGCAAATAGATACACTCTAATGCAAATAGATACACTCTCTATAATCACTCTAATGAGTGATTATAGTAAAGAGAAACAACGTACACAATACAAATTCACTGGTAGAGGAGGATTGTGATTAAACGTACATGAAAAATAAGTTTATATATTATTTTATCAATTCCTAAATAAATAAAATGCATTGGAAACTTGAATCGAAAATTTTATTAATAATAATGATTGCAAAAGAATTTAAAAATCGGGAAATTTTCACAGATAATAAAATTGTAAACTAAATTGAATATTGCGATATTTTTACGTTAGTAAAATTATAGGAGAAACAAAAAATCGAAAAATATTCATTGATAGTAAAATTACGGAAAAAAAAAAAAAAAAAAAAAAAAAAAAAATTATAAATCTTATACTATTAAGTGAGCAATATTTGTATATATATATATATGTATATTTCACTGTTCTCGAAAACGGTTACTCGGACAGTCAGGGGATTTAACACAAATGTGCCCTCCGAAGGGTCATTGTGCACATCGAAGTCGGATTTTCGAAATTTTGATTAGCTTTCTTTTAATTAATAAAAATATGAAAATAAAACTTCCCATTTCTATAATGATGCAGAGTGGAGAATCTTAGGAGAGATTTGATTGGTTTACTTGATTTTCATTGATTTCAGTGCATTTTACAATGAACTACAGCTACGTTGTGAGGAATTGCAAGAGATTTGATTGGTTTCTTTGATTTTTATTCATTTGAGTTTATTTTACTTTGAACTAGAGCTACGTTATGAGGAACTACGAAAGATTTGATTGGTTTATTTGATTTTCATTCATTTGAGTGTATTTTACGTTGAACTAGAGCTACATTATGAAGAATTTCGGGAAATTTGATTGGTTTATTTGATTTTCATTGATTTGAGTGTATTTTACGTTGAACTAGAGCTACGTTTGAATTACAAGAGATTTGATTGGTTTATTTGATTTTCATTGATTTGAGTGTATTTTACGTTGAACTAGAGCTACGTTATGAGGAATTACGAGAAATTTGATTGGTTTATTTGATTTTCATTGATTTAAGGTAGGGTGTCCAATGATTTTTTTTTTTTTTTTTTTTTTTTTTTTTTTTTGGTTTTAACATGCTTGACAGTGATTGCTGTGAAAACGAGTTTCGTGCGTTTTCGTGATCGCGATATAGGGTTGTCGAGTGATTTTTTTTTTTTTTTTCATGAGCATATATGAAGCGTACATATGTGCGTTATAGTGATTGCTGGGAAAACGACTTATGTACGTTCTCGGATTCGACCATTCATCGAATAGTGACTTTTACTGTATGAGTAACAGCTTCATCTGTTTCCAGAATATTCGAAGAATTAACATTTCTATTTCACTGTTTTCGAGAATATTCGTTTTATTAATAGTTTTGTTGAAGAGATTAGAGTTCAAAGAAAGGTTGATATTGTCAAGGAGATCCCATACTAAAACCGTGAAGAAAATAGTCGCCAATCGAAATATATTTATTTAAACGTTCCAATTATTCATTTAAAAAGAAAACCTTTAAATATTGTGCCCAGCGAAGCGGGCGAAGCCTGCTAGTAATACGATTATGGGAGAAAAAATGTATATATACCGCCTACATCTAGAATGAATAAATAATCCTTTTTTGAATCCCTGAACTAGAAATATAAATTTTCAAGTTTTCGCGTAAGGTAAATAAATAACCTGGATGGACGAAAGGATCCAGAATTTCTAATCTATATTTTTATAGATGATGAAACAATATCATGAATATTGTGATATTATGAATTCTTTGTATTAAGAGGACTCTCTACTTATCGTTCACGGAAACCAAACCTAGAGTTATCCTATGGAAAATTTTACCCCATTATAACTTATTAAGTAATGCATATTTTTTAATTCCGTTTTCACATTCAGAAAACTCACAACTGTTAAACAGGTTATCGCTTTCTAAAAATTGATTTTTTCAATTTTCAATATTTTACTTTGAAATTGTAATATGTGAATTTTCACAATGGGAAATTCTGCGTACTTTAGATTACAAATGTAATCTTAAAAGTCAAGAAAATAAATTTTTAGAAAGTGATAACATGTTTAACAGTTGTGAGTTTTCTGAATGTGAAAATGAAATTTAAAAATATGTATTAGTTAATGAGTTATAACGGGGCAAAATTTACCATAGGATAACACTGGCTTCGGCTTTCGGAAACGATAAGTTCGCTTGGTTTCTTAGACTTGGGTCATAAACCAAAATTATAGTAACTAAAACTAACTAAAACTCGCATCTTGTTTTTGCATTTATTGTGAGACTTTAAATAAGATTGACCACGATAGTAAAGGAAAATGTTCTAGAATTCCTATAGAAAAAATAGAGAGAGTTAGAGGCATATTAATAGAGGCTAGAATTAGTAGGCATATGTAACTAAAATTTATAAGGATGACACAGAACTTTACTAGAGCCATAATTTAATTTCTAGATGACAGTCTTTCTTTTTCTTTTTTTTTTTTTTTTTTTTTTTGCGAAAAAGAAAATGTTCGTAGATAATTTAATAGAAAGAAAGGTTAAGGAAATTCTATAACAATAGTCCAAAGTTTAAATTGTAGGAAATTTTCAGGTTATATTTCGTTAAAAATAAATAAAAAATAATAATAACCATAAAATTCTAATTTTCAGAATATTGATTTCATTTCTTGGATGCATTCCGATCTCATGCACTCGTGTATTATATACAACCAAAGCATACTATAAAATGAAACATTGTCAAATATAGGCTTATGAAATACGATGAATTGAAATTCTATTATCAGTTCGATTCAATAAGAAAATAAAATCCTATTCAACCAAAATATTTAATTTTTATATGTCTGAGCAAATTTATACTCTGTGCTCAAAAATTAAGCAAAATAGTACGTTGTGGCCACCACGAAAATTTTTCTATATTTTCTTGCACAAATTCACGCAATACAAATATCATATTTATTAAAATTATTATTTATTAAAATTATTTTCCATCATAAATGCAGGCGATTTTGATCTCAGAGAAATATAACTCTAAATTTCAGACGATATTCAATTTTGTGCCGACATATAGGAAAATGATTTTTTTTTTTTTTTTCCTTTAAAAAAGGTGAGGGTGGGGGGAGGGAAATCGAGGTATTTTTGTTTTTAATTATCGCATATCTATTGCAATGTCTCAGAGATAGTTCAATCATTCGTTTTAAATGTGTTGACGAGTTTTTTTTTTTTTTTTTTTAAGCTACCAGTATTGAAAATTTACACACACACACCAATGAGTGAAGTGATGCCCGTACATGCACAAAAGTTTTTTCCTAGCTAATATGTACTACAATAAATATATCGTTTTTATTTTCATATTGGAAAGTTAAAAATAATTCTCATTATGTACTTTTATACGAAATTTTATGTTGAAAAAATCGGATGACAGTGGCACCTGTTAAATGTAGATGTTCAAACGTAATCACCACCAGATTAAGTCAAAATCTAAATAAATATCAAGTTTGGTTAAATTTCGTCCATAGGTTCGTAAGATAAAACGTCTACATTATTTTTGATACACACACACAGAGCCATACAAACACTTTCTAAAAATGATCAAAAGTTTAACCATAGCTTCCCACAATAAAGATTTTACTTATGGAGTATGGTGCAATTTTAATCAATAGATGATGTAGCCATGCGAAAAATCCCAATAGAAGCTCCACCTATCAGCTTATATACACCTGAATTAAGTCAGTATTCGGTTTCATAATGTTTATCTCACATATCAAGTTTCCTGCAGTTAGATATATGCCATAGAAGTTGAGATTTAGTCTTCCTATTCACTTGGTAGATTGCGCACAGCAGCCGATGCACACCCAAATTAAATCAGTATAATATTTCACAATGGCCCTCTAATATAACAAATTTTATGCAGTTACATACACTAGAATCTAAGATATAGCCTTCCCATTCGTGAGGAAAGTTCCAGCCTAACAGTGTCACCTATCGGTCGATATGCACCCAAACTGAATTAGCATAATGCATCATAGTGTCCTTCGTCCATATCAACTTTTGTTCGATTATACACAACAGAATCTTAGATGTAGCTGCTCCGCCTGTTGAGCTATTTACATCAAAAGTTGATAGGTACTAATTTATGACGAGGTGCAATTGTATATAAATTTATATGAAATTATCTGCCGTGATTACTAAAATACAGTCGCCGCAAAGTTTGCATCACATACACACAAACAGACAGGCATTTTCTTAAAATGTTTAAATCGTGTTCTGGACATCTCAAAACACGTAAATCCATCGGAAACGGATGGAAGAGGAAAATTTTTATAAATGCAGTAATTTTTCTATTGAATACAGAAAAAAATGATAATTTGAATTGGGACAGTAATCGGAAAAATGGCAATCTGTGCAAAATGATATTACAGTTTAGAATGAATTGTTATATTATTTCTTGAATCTGTTACTTATTTCTTTTAGTTCGAGATGCCTGTTAAGTCTTACATTCAACATGATCACCACCTTGTACTAGAGGAAGGTGTGATGACTCCCGAAATCATTAAAACTGTTGAAGTCCACAATGCTAAAATGTATGATCAGGATACGAAAGTACTTATCAGGTTAGTATCTTTCTGCAGCCCTAAAAGTGATGAGTTAATAAATATTATTATTAGATCACAAATACCATAATGTAATAATATATCATCACTAATTAATATGAGTAACGCGGAACATTAAAATTGTGCTATTACAAGAGGATTGTTAACCGTTAAACATAAAAAAAAAAATGCATAAATTTAAAAAAAAAATTAAAGACAAACATTTATTTCAAAGTGTAATAAAATTCCAACTCGACAGATGTGGATAATATAACATGCCTGCAAAATATTTAAATGAGTAATTGTTCACACATGTAAAAATCGAATTTATAAAATACAACACAGTATATCACACGTTAAAATACATAGTTTAAAAAACTTAATTTAAAAGTTAAAATATAAAACAATTCTTATAACGACGTTTCTTTCGAGCATAATTGCTCATGGATTTCCTCTGAATACCAGACCTGAGGAAATCCATGAGCAATTATGCTCGAAAGAAACGTCGTTATAAGAATTCTTTTATATTTTAAGTTTTAAATTAAGTTTCTTAAACTATGTATTTTAACGTGTGATATACTGTGTTGTATTTTATAAATGTATGCAAAACTTCAGCTCAATGGAATGACAAGAAGTTGTTTAAAATTCGAAAGAAATTTTTAATTGGGATTAAGAGTTCATGCTCTCAGACTCCCCCCCTCCCCCCCTCCTCCTCAAGTCTGTTAGTACTTAAGCGTATATTATCCTCAGAATTATACATATATGCAAAATTTCAGTCTAATCGGATAACAGGAAGTAGCTTAAAATTCAGAACATATTTTGAACTGGATTTGGGGAACCGGGGATGTAGACCCCTAACCCTGAGTCCGTTGCTAGTTGAGATTGTATTGCCCTCGATGCTATACATTTATGCGAAATTTCAGCTCGATAGAACGATAGAAAGTTGGTTAAAACTCGAAATAAATTTTGAACTGGACTTAGGGGCTTAGGACACCCAGAAAAATGGAGTGATATATGTATAGAAAATTTCATCTGAATCGGACGATAGAAAGTGGATGGAAATTCAATTTTTAGACACATGCACATAACTAAACAACATACTAAGCTTATAATAAGTATTTTTTTTTTTCAAAGTAGTACTTTTTAAATAAAAATAATAATGGAACTTTAATTATAAACATTGAATACTCTTTTGAAACCCACCCTCAAATAAAATTACATTATATTGAAGTTTTATGTTTCAGGAAATAAATGGAATTAACATTGGTGTGGTAACCTAGAAAACAAGCACCATAAAATACACAAACTGTTTCTGATCAAAAGACTGAATGCTGTTTCTGATCAAAATAATTAAGCATAGTAATTACTTTTATCAGAAATGATATTGTGTCAAAGCTTAAATATTGCTAATGAGTTTTCACTTGAAGGACAAAGTTTTATGAAACCTCAACCTTTTTATCAATTTTTAACTATTCAGTATTAAAAGATATAAATAAATAATTTCTAGAGTATTTCCTATCAGGAGAATTAATTTATACACGCCTGCTCAAAAGTTTAGCAAGGTTTGCAAATGATCAATTTTTTTCAATTTAAAAACTTATCTTTCGATGAAATGTTTTCAAACATTGGGTGTATAAATAACTGGATCTTCCTCATGTTTTTCAGGGAAGATTAGTTTAAGACGACATGTAGGAGGTCGGTAACAAATTGAGCAGCAAAATCAATAATGTTTGTTATCGCCCTGTATCGTTAAGTGAACAAAATTATCTGTAAATTTAGGATATATTAATATACATTCAGTAAAATTTGTATATGTATTTGTGTGACGACAGCATGTTAAATAACGGAGATATAAGCATTTATTTTAAAACAAAGAAAAAAAAATTAGCATGTTTTTTATTTATAATATACAGAGTTTTAAAAGAAAATTATTCCCACTTTCGGAAAAGTTGAAAAATATCTTTTAAAATTGAATTGCAATCAGAATACAAATATCTTAAATATCTCATGAAACATGAACATTTTTATAAAAAACGTTTTCACTGCGCATGTGCGAAAGATGAAAATATTTTATTACATAGGTTGAAAGCTAGATGTATTGGGCAACTTTTGTCAAAAGTGCATCTGAATAGAGTAAAAATTAAGCAAATTATCCGAAAAAGAACGATCTAGATTTTGGGTATTTTCCAAGAGTTGAAATTTCATAACAGGTTTTTCACATGCCGCGTAATTAATTTGAAAATCCAATTATTTTAACCACTTAGCAAAAGTTCTTTTTGTGAAAAACCTATCACCTCACAAATCTTAGTAAATAAACAAAAATATGTTAGAGTTGCAAGCTTATAAGGGGGTTTTCGCAAAAAAGTACTTTTGAAGCGTGGTTGAAATAATTGGATCTTCAAATTAATTGCGCACCATGTGAAGAATTCCTTATGAAATTTCAACTCTTGGAAAATGTCTAAAATCTAGATCGTTCTTTTCTCGACAATTTGCTTAATTTTTATTCTATTCAAATGGATTTTTGACAAAAGTTGCCCGATATATCTAGCTTTCAACCTATACAATATATATATATATATATATATTTAATCTTTCGCACATGCGCGGTGAAAACGTTCTTCACAAAAATGCTCATGTTTCATGAGATGTTTAAGATATTTTTATTTCGATTTCAGTATATTATTTCAAAAGTGTTTTATCAATTTATCTAAAAGTGGTAATCATTTTCGTTTAAAACTTTACACATTATAAATAAAAAATATACCATTTTTTTTTTCTTTTTTGGAGTTTTAAAATAAATGCTTATATCTCCGTTATTTAATATACTATCGTCACACAAATTCATCCACAAATTTTACTGAGTGCATATTAATATATTCTAAAGTTACAGATCATTTCGTTCTCTTAACGATACAGGGTGATCACAAACATTATCGATTTTGCTCCGTTTGTTAGCGGCCCCCTAAATGCTGTCTTAAACCAACCTTCACTGAAAAACATGAGGAAGAGCCAGTTCTTTGTATACCCAATGTTTTAAAACATTTCATCGAGAGATGAGCTTTTAAATTGAAAAAAAAACGGATCATTTGCAAATCTTGCTAAACTTTTGAGCGGAAGCGTAGTACTGAGAAAGATATTTTAAGAAAACTTTCATGTTTTTAAAATATTTTATACAATTTAATAATTGCTTTCTCTACATTTAAAAGAAAAGTAAAAATTAATTATTTTACAAAATCTTCTATCGATATGAAAAAAGAGAATTGTCTGTTTCTGTATCTGTCTGTCTGCGCTCTGGGGCTCACACTAACGATCGCAGAGCTACAAAACTTGGCAGATGGGTGGATACCTGGGACACTATAAGTGTGCACCTCATACAGATTTTTTCGAATTTGAACTTTTTTAATTATTATTATTATTATTATTATTTTAATTTTAAATATTGGCTTCTATGTTTAATTTTTCAACATTTTTTTCTTTCATTTTAATCGTCTGCATATTTTAACAATGGCCATTGCGCTATTTATTTTTATTTATTTAACTCATTCATTTGAAGGCGAATTTTTTTTTCTCTCTCTTTTTTTAATTTAGTACATTTATTGAAAACCAAATACTAATGTAGTATAGAAAAAATTAAATATATTAAATTCTAAATTTAAGAACGTATTTATAGCAGTTATGTTTATGTATAATTTTTATAGTATTACAACTTTTTGTTTTTATTTATTTTATTTTATTTGTTTATTTTTTTTTATTAATTCCTCTGTAAGATTTATTATTATTATTATTTATCGAGAAAAAATGGTAGTATATAGTAGAAAGGATTAAAGTGATTAAAATTTAAATTTATTAAAAATGTATTTGTTTTTTATTTATTTAATTCCTTTTAAAAGAAAATATACTCTTCATTTTATTTATTACATTGGTCGGAATCAATCCGTAATATAGTGTGAAGAGCGGGGGATATAAAATACATGGTTAAAATAACTAAAATATTTAATACATGCTGAGATACAGTTATTTTTTAAATTATAATTCTTAATTAATAGCAGATCCACCTGTCGTCGATAAACATCTGAATTGAAAGATGGCAGTGGGAACCTGGACCCGATGCAGTGAGCTGTTGTTGGCAGCGAGTACCTGAAGCGAGGTTTAGAGCGATTTCATTTTTTTTTTTTTTTTTTTTTTTTTTTTTTTTTTTTTTATTGTGACATAAAAAAATAAATAGAGATTCAGTTCTTTTAAAAATTCATTTAAATATAATGACCAGCGAAGCGGACTTAGTCTGTTAGTAAATATATAAAGAAAACATGGATGCATTTTAAAATTTTACAAGTTAATTATTCTTTTAACACTAACAAAGAAATTACACTTTTTTTTATGTATCCTTTTAAATTTATTTAAAATATTGAATATAATTGTTATTTTATTTTAATATTTGTTATACGATATTAGACTTTATTTGTTATCTTTTACTATATCAGTTACATTTTATACAGGCAAAAGATAAGGAAAATTGGGTACAGTAGAAATATCATTGACGAACCAACTGGACAAACCACATATACTAATCTTCAAGACCAGGAAGTCGAAATCAATGAAGACGGCAAGTTAAATCCTTTTTCTCCCTTTTGACATTTTTTGATTTAATTGAAATTATTTTAATAATAGACGCGAAATTTTCTGTGAAGAAAGAAACCACTTTCTGTAAAAGAGTAAGTGTCGTTTCAATTTCTGTAAAATGACTGTTCGGAATTACTAGCATCGATTTAATGTTTTATGTATGTGTTTACTTAAGAAATTTAAGAATAGAAATTCTGTCAAAAATTGATGCAGTCGGCAGCAAAAGTATCCGAGCACTTGCAATAATCCCTGTCTAAAAAAAGTACACTTAATACTGCTTTGTTAAATAAATTCTTGTGGAGTCATGTTCTTAGTCAGTCTAAGAACATGATTCGACAAGAATTTATTTAAGCGCAGTAGATTTAACAATGCAGCTAAGGACTCTAATGTTCAGCAGTCATTCAAGAGAATGGACGTCAGACATTGCGCAATGGAAAATCTCCTAATACAAGTTGTCTAACAATGATTTATCTCGTAACAATATCATGACTTTTCTTTCGAGATGTGTGAGGATATTGAGAATATAGTGCAATTTCTTGGAGAAAATTTTAAGTAATATATTTTTCTTACATATAAGGGGGGAGGGGGGAATTCCATGCTTTTCTGCGCATTAAAGTTCAAACTGCATAGTGCTACGGTAAAAACTTTTTTAATAATATATTTTTTTTTCTGTGACTTTTGGATCAGCCGGTGTATAAAAAGAAAATTAAAAAATTAAATGTTGTGGCCACCATATGAATTTCTTCAATATTTTCCTATACAAATTCACTCAGTAAAAATAATTTATTAAAATTATTATTTAAAACAAAAATTATCTTCCATGTTAATGCAAACAATTTCCATATTAGAGAAGTAGTATAATACTAAATATCCCCCCATCCCCCCCCCCCCCATCCAAAAAAAAAGGTCAATTTTATTTTATTTTATTTATTCTTTTTTTTTTTTTTTTTTTTTTTTTTTTTTTTAAGTGAAAAAAATCGATAATTTTATTTTAAATTATTGTAGATCGATGGTTCGACGATTCGTTTTAAAGGTAATGGCGAGCTCTTTTGAAAGATACCCATCATGAAATTTTACCCCCCTCGAGTGGGGACTTCCCTTCCCCAGGGGGGAGGCGAGACTCCTACATATATACATTTTTTTTTTCCCAGTTGATTATCTCTATTATAAATAATTCCTTTAAATTCCATAATAATTATAAAAAAATAATTCTCTTTATGCACATTTATACAAAATTTTGTTCTATACCACCATGTGAAATATTTAGAAAAAGCTGGATGGCAACGCAAGCTGATGGACCTTTTTTACCAAAAGTTGATAGGCACTAATTTATGTTAATGTGTAACTATATACCAATTTGTGTAAAATTCTGTGCAGTAGTCTCTGAGATACAGTTATCACAAAATTTTGTCACACTCACAGACAGACATTTTCTAAAAATGGTCAAATCATGTATAGTTCTCAGAACGTGTAAATCCATCAAACACCCGAGGTCGAAAATTTTTACAAATCCAATACTTTCTTCTATTGAATATAGAAGAAAGTAAAAACATGATTTTGTTTGTTATTCCAGATAAATTTGGTAGATTTTTTCCCAGCAGAAATTTAAGGCCTTTTTTAAATATTCAAGTAGTGTTTAAATTTGTGAAATCCCAAGTATTCATGGTGCATTTTCATAACTTTACTTATTGAATTATGTAGTCAGGCATTATAAAAATATTAATCCAATAAATTATTTCAATGTAAAAGCAATTATTTCTTTATTTGATTAGAAATCAGTGACAAATGTGAAGATATCAACGAGGGAGAAATTCTAGAAACTGTCAAGAATCTGTTGAAAGAAATTTCTGATGTCATTGCCCAAGGAAATTTAGTAAACAGAGTATCTACTATTGTTGGCGAGAAAATAATTCTTCTAAAAAGAGCTCTTTCAAAACTGCAAACTTCAGATTTGAAAGCTCTGAGTAGAGAAATCAGCACAAAAGAATCTCTTAGAACAGCTCAAGAAGACGAAAAAATTAAGAGGTATGGTGCATTGTATATCTATATGTATTTATTTATTTTCAAATCTCTATAAGGTGAGGAAAAAAAAACTCATTATATGAATATTCACCCCCCCCCCTCCCCCATTAAAAAAAAAAAAAAAATCATAAAATGTAATTTATCTTATTTTTTGCTATAAAAAACTGCTATAAAAATAATTCGAGATTATAAACTTAAAATATATTTTTATTTTTATTTTTTTTTTTTTTGCTATGCAAAATGGGCTATTAAAGTAATTTGAAAATGGAAGCACAAAAAATAATTTATTTTATTTTATGCTATAGAAAATTGGTTATAAAAGTGCCCCAAGAACGAAAACATAAAAAATAATTTATTTTACTTTTTATTATGACTAGCAAGATTCTTTCATCATCAGTGCTGCTTGGTAATTTTGCAACAGAAATTTTTCAGTTGAAAGATAATCAAAACGATTTTTTTTTTTTTTTTTTTTTTAATTATAATAATAAAACTACATTGTTATATTTTTATTATCATGTTAGAACCTGTGTCGAAATATGAACCTATCTGTTACAATACTTCAAGTCAAAAGCACAAAAAATAAATTGTACGATTTTTAATTTATCCATTCGTTTTGAAATAGGCAAATATGGCTGGATATTTTGCCGTTGATTGGAACTAACGAATCCGTATCTTTCATCGTGTCCTACATCAAAGAAAATATTGATAAAGATCTCTTAATATGGGAAGCAAAAGAAATGCTTGGGGCTCTTCCAAACAACATACATTTGCCAACTGAAAAAATGCTCTTAGAACTTAAGGTAAGTCTATTATTTTTATTTAAATACATTATTTTTAGGAAACGGATTTTTTTGCGTAAATATTTTAGGAAAATTTCATTATTATTATTTTTTATTTATTTTTTTTTTTTTTTGAAATTTATTTTTCCGACTGAGTGAAAATAATGCCTGGACCGGGAGTCGAACCCCAGATCTTTGACTTACAAGGTCAAGGCTCTACCAATTGAGCTATCCAGGCCGACAACCGGTGGACATTACTCACTCAGGCAACCTTTAGGCAGAAACATCTGGTCTATCATGTAGATAGCTCAACAAAAATAAGCCGCAGGTAAAGGAAAACACCATTAAACAATGGGAGAGAGAAATAAAATATATTAAAATTACACAATCAACTGAATGGGAAGAAAATCATTTTTTTTAATTGAAATTTATTTTTCCGACTGGGTGAAAGTAATGCCTGGACCGGGAGTCGAACCCCAGATCTTTGACTTACAAGGTCAAGGTTCTACCAATTGAGCTATCCAGGCCGACAACCGGTGGACATTACTCACTTAGGCAACCTTTAAGCAGAAACATCTGGTCTATCATGTAGATAGCAGGGTTCGACTCCCGGTCCAGGCATTATTTTCACTCAGTCGTAAAAATAAATTTCAATTTTAAAAAAAAAAATGATTTTCTTCCCAATCAGTTGATTGTGTGATTTTAATATATTGTATTTCTCTCTCCCATTGTTTAATGGTGTTTTCCTTTCGGGTGATTAAAGGATGTTTTACCTTAAAATTTATTAAGAGAACACACATTTACAACAATTTTCCAGTGAAATATCAGCGAAATACCATATGTGCAATGTTATTTACAAAAAATGGCAGCATTTTAAAATATGGTATAGCGTAAAATGAGTAAGAAGTAGCTTTTGGTAGTAAACTACAAATTCAATCCATATCTTTCTAAATAATTACTGTAGCAATTAGTGTAGTAACAACAGTGGCGGTTCGTCATTGAGGGCATCTGGGCCTGGCCCCGCTTGAATTTTTCTCTCTATTAAAAATCAAGTAAAATATATTTCTTTCTTTTTATTTTTTTAATTCTAATGCTTGTAAAGATGTATCTATCAAGTTGAAAACGTGCATCCAATTTCCTCTTATTCTTCTCGGACATAAAGTTTGCTTGTCCCTTTGTCCGCTTTTCTTTTACCGAATTACAGCTAGTTCCTACTCGGAGTCCAGCCGTTTGGGCACTTTGATTTGTGCCCGATCTCGCACATTAATTAGTATAGTATTTATTGCTTTGCACATGGAACTGCAGGTTTACACATTTGGCGAAGTAGAGCTTTATCAATGTTAATATTCCCATACTTTTAAAGCGTTAGGGGCACTTGGCGAATTGGCCCATGTAACGTAGTTTAATGAAAAATGACTGTCTCCTTTAAAATACATTAACCATTGGAATCGTGGAAAGAATTTGGCGACTTTCACAGTACTTTTTATTTATTTATTTTTCTACTGATAGTGAAAAAGAGGAGACTTTTGCGATGCTTTTTTTTTCCCAAATAAATCTATGATTGTTAACAGTGATAGAAAGGAATTCTGTTGAAAATTTATTGACAAAAAGATTAAAACATTTTTGAGAAATTCTATGGGACAGGAAAGTTTAAATGCACTTGCGGTTCTCGCAATCCACAAAGACTTTATTTTCACAATTCCAGAATTTAATGAGAAAGTAATTGGAAGGTTTGCTTGACAAAAAACTCGGTGAGCAGAATATTTATTTTTGTATAAATAATAATCAGATTTAAATACTTGAACAGTTTTGGCTGCCTAAATTTGTAAATCTTTTTATTATATATTAAAAAAAAAATAATCATGCGATTTAGTGTAATATTTTTTATAATTATTGTTTTTTCAGTCAAATATTATTTGATTAAAGTATTTTTAATAATAATAATCGCATTTACATAAATTAATATTGGTTATTTAAAAAATATATTTCTAAATTATTATTAAGAGATAAATCAATCCTTTTTAAATATATATACACACTTTTTTTTAAAAATATAGCGATGGATTTTTAAAGTGTCTTTATTTGCGTATTTTTAACTCGACATTATGCAAAAAACTGCAAAGAAATAAAATGTCAGACATTAATTTTTTATTGGGACAGTTATAAAATTTTGTATTGTCGAGGAATATAAAATTTTAAACTAAATTTTCTGTACAAGCTTAATTTTTAATTTTGATATACATTACAAAATCACCTAAAGGTTTTAAATTTTATATACATTTGTCTTACATCATCGTTTTTAAATAAGCTAGAATATAAAAAAGTAAAATCACAAACACTTTAATTTAAAAATTCGACATTTTAAAAATGTGTATACATTTTTAAAGTACCGTTTATGAAATTTCTAATTTTAATTTAATTTCTTATATTTTGGCTGTGATTTTAAAAACAAACGTACAAGAATATATATTAAATATATAATGTTTTCGTTTATACTTAAAAGATTTAGAGTTGTTATGTAAAAAAAAAAAAAAAAAAAAAAAATCATGTAGAAGAATTTCAGTTTAAAATTTTTGACATTGTAACATTGTAAAATTTTATAATATTCACAATGAATTATAATAATAATAATATACATAAAACACCTTGAATATTTATATAAAAAAAAAAAAAAAAAAAAAAAAAAAAACATAATTTTCCCCATTAAATAGCTTATTCTTTTTGCGTTTGAATTATGAATATATTTCACATGTCGTGCTATGACCGGGCCCCACCTGGGAAATTTGGCACGAGCCGCCACTGAGTAACAAGGTTTAAGTTTTAATGAACTTTTAAAAGATAATTCTTTCGTCTAATACAATGTATTGTTAACAGTCTATAGTAGCGTCATATTCTATTGTCACTATTTACAAAAGAAAAAAAAATTACTTTGTTTTTCATGTAGGTCGTTGTGTAAAATTATAGATTTTAATTGTTTGCGCCGAATGTAGTAAATGCTTTTTCATTTACATTTATATAACGCTGCTAATAACTAATGGAATACGCTTTGAGAACATTGGCTTTTAGTAGTTCTTGTTAAACAAAGTGACTAAAAGACTATAATAGTGTATTCATCAATATATTTCACTATTTCAAACTCAAAGAAGTTCTATAACATTAAATTTTCTATCAGATTCCCAGATAAGAACTTAATCACTTCTGAGAGTCAGTGTGGACATATTTAGCAATATTTATCTATGCAAATAAATAGTTCAAACAAATTCCAGATTTAAAGGATTCCTCTGCAAAAATATTAAATGAAAACCTATAGATATTTTTCTAGGATCTATTAAAGAAGCGTGACATCATTTTTATAATATTGTATACAGCCAAGATGAAGTAACTTATAGTAATTTATTCATTACTCTTGGCTTAAACTTTTGCTTACTTTATTTCCCATGGGCTTCTACTTTTTATTATAATACTATATAATTATCATTTTTTTTTCTATACGTATTGTGTTTCAGTGAATAATGCCAAATTATTAATTTAAATAGTAATAATTAAATAATATAAAACAGAGAATGACTGTAAACTTTTGAATATTGTTATACACAGAAGTAAATAATGTTCGCTATTATACAATAAAAGTTTTATTTTTTCGTAGGTTTTTAAAAAGGTTTTTAAAACAAAAGAGGCATCGATATATTTATTTCTAAAAATGCGGCGAGAATCTTATTCGTATTCAGTAATAATAACAATAAAAATTTAATTCGAATTTATTTTAATGCGCGCATTTATTTATTTATATTTCTGTGTATATGTAAATAAATACATAACATTATGCGGTGCAAAGAAAAATTCAAAATCAATTTCTTTCTTTTATATTCCATTCAAATTTAAGTAAATATCATGGTAGTATACTTATTAAAATTCGTTCTGTTATACCTTTTAGGCACTTCTATCACTACCAGAAACAAAAAAGAGTCATCTGTTCCATGCTGCTGCCCATTCATGTCTTGCCAGAGTAATCCAATCTATGTGCAAAGGAAGTGAACTCGAATTTTCAAACAGTAATCGGGCTCAAAGATCGACGTTTGAAAGGTACCAACCCTCTTACAGAAACTTGCAACAAAGTAGTTTTCACAGTCATCCAGAATGTCCGGCCCCATTAGTAAATACAATTTTGCAGGTAAGTCTAATAATAAGAAAGAAAAATGACTAAAATTTTACATGTAACAAATCAGCAAGGTAGAAACTAAAATGATCTTTAAAAAATTTCGTGTTATTATCAATAATGCAAGGTGCAAGACTTAAAGCAGATTTTCTACGCTAATGACTTACTCCTGACGTAAAATTCAGTCTATGGGGCATTTTTGAGGGATCCTAACAGGTATTCGTGTGAGTTTCGGAGATAACCGTAGAAAACTCTGAAAGGCTAGGCCGACCAGAGCGGTCTTTATTCGATACCGACATTTTGTTCGTATCATTTTTGAGAAAAAAAAACTTCTCGACCACTCATGCATTCTGTTAAATGGAAAATCACTTTAATGCGTCTATCTAATCAACTCATAACATATGTATCGCTGCAATAACAAAAAATATTTTATTAAAAAATATTTTTTTTTTCGGCCTATGAAGTGGTTTTGTGTTTAAAGCACAAGCAATTTTACCTACAGCTACTTATTAAACTTTAGACAGCTACTAATTCGTTCGTTGTTATTTATTTATTTATTTATTCATTTATTTTTCTATGAAATAATGGCTCCTTAACCTCTCAGCTCTCTTCATCCCCTGCACTCAGCATATATATTACATCCAGTGCAATTGTTATAGTTTATAGATACATATATTTCCCATTGTGAAAAAAAGATTTTCTAGAATTTAACATTATTTTCTTTATTGACATTTCTTTTCCTACACCTTTTATAAAGAGTTGAAAAAAATAAGGTCTACAAATTTTAAGATTCAAAATTTTATTAATTCCAGAAAGAATAAAGAGGAAATTAATAACATGTTCCTAAGGCAAATATTAAATTTTATTTTAAATTAACTGGAAGAAAGTTTAAATTTTGTGCAAATCACTTCACTCCACATCGGTTTAAATTACTCGAATTCAAAACTCAAATCTTCCAGGTTTAAGTAATTAAACAGATAGTTTAAATAATTAAACAGACAGATAATTAAATACTGCATGTTAATAATCGATCTTAAGCATTTTGTACAGGAATTTTATTAACTCCTTATTTAGTCATATATTTTCGTTTATACTCATTGTAGTTAAATAAGTGTTAGAATTGAAATTTCAAATGTATTTTCTTTCCCATTAAGGGCCCTCTTCACTCACCGCAACCGGAAGCCGAAGCTAATGTTATTCTATGGGAAAGTTTTCTTTACAAATAACTTATTAACTAATACATATTTTTAAATTCTGTTTTACCATTCTGAAAATTCCCAGCTGTTAAATTGACAGACCTTTTTTAAAAAATTATTTTTTTAATTTTTTATATTTTATTTTGAAGCTGCAAAATACGAATTTTCAATATGTGAAATTTCTTCATTTTGCAATTTAAAAATAAAATATTAAAAATTAAAAAAATACATTTTTAAAAAAGGTACGTCAATTCAACAATTGGGAATTTTCTGAAAGTGAAAACAGAATTTAAAATATGTATTAGTTAATAAGTTATTTGTAAAGAAAATTTCCCCATAGAATAACATTGGCTCGGGCTTCCGGCGACGGTAAGTGAAGAGGGCCGTTAAAAATCATATTCAATAAAAACAATAGCTTTACCCTTTCTTGCATTTTTTATAGGATATCATCAACAATTTGGCAGCTACTGTGAAGCAAGACGAAATCATCGTTTATCTTGATACATTGAGTCAGATTGGCGCTTCAAAAGTTCTACCAGTTTTGTCAGAATACGCTTATGGTACTGCTCAGAACGTTCAAGAATTGAACTCCAGTTATATTGAATTTGCGAAATCAACAGCGATATATTCACTCCATAATGTTGTTGATAGGTTCCCCGAAGATGTACGTCCTTTAATTTCTCATCTATATTAAGCTGTTATATTACAATTTTACATGTATGAGTGCATATAAATATATATATATGTATATACAAACGTGTAAAATTGTTGGAACAATTGTGAACTTTTATTTATTTATTTATTTATTATTCTCTTTTATGTATACAATAATTCAGAAAAGGTGATTTCATTTGTTGATATATTTTATTTTTCATTCTTTAAGAATGACTTGGAAAATATTTTTAATACTGTCTAAAAAAAAAAAAAAATCATGATTTTGGTTTGTCTATCTGTTTGTTCAAGTTTTTTTTTTCCATAAATATTTTAAGATTGATAAAATTCATATATAATATTAGTCAGGTTTTTTTTTGTTTTTTTTTTAAACATAAAATGTAAAATATTTTCCATTAGAATTCGTATATGTAGCACAATTGGTTGTATATAGGACTAACAACGAATTTCAGATACATTATGATAAAGATTAGGACGACCAATTTTTTAGTTCCCCATCATACTATAGGTAAGGGGAACTTAGGTAATCATGAAAAATTTCGACCTCGGTTTTTTGACTTTTTTTATACGTTTTCAGGTGTGAGGAATCCGAAAATGACAAAATTTGTATGGTGTCTGTCTATAGGGTGTCTGTTAGTGGGTCAATCCGTTAGTCCGTTAGTTTGTTAGTCTGTTTACACGATATCTCACGAACAAATAATCGCAGAGAGGTCAGATCAGTTTTAAAATATTACTTTCAATACTGGCAAGAACCCTATTTATTTGGAACATTCGAATTAAAAAACTTCGTAAGATTACTTTACGATTTTCTTAACATGGGAGAATAGGACAAAAATTCACGTAAACGTGCATTAAATGGAAACTTATTACTGTAAAAATGTCAGACCAGTTTTAAAATATCAGTTTTGATGCCGGAATGAACATCAGTAACTACAAATATGCTACTTTGAAAATTTCGCAAGTTATTGGAAATTTACGAATTTCTTAACATGGCAGTATAGGGCAAAATTTCACGTAAACGTCAATTTTTAGCGATATTTTCATCGTAAAGATGTCCGACTACTTTTGAAATATTATTTAGGACACTGGCATGAATATTAATGACTATGAATTTTCCAATATAAAAATTTCGTAAGTTATTGGAAATTTGAGAATTTCTTAACATGGCAGAATAGAGCAAAATTTCACATAAACGTCAATCTTGAGGGATATTTTCATCGTAAAGATGTCAAACCACTTTCGAAATATTATTTAAGATACTGGCATGAATATCATAGACTATGATTTTTCCATTTTAAAAAATTCGTAAGTTATTTGGAATTTACGATTTACTTAACATGTCAGAATAAGGCAAAATTGAGCATAAACTTCCATTTTGAGGATCATAAATACATTAGACAACTTCAAAATTACATTTATGATATTTCTTTGAACATGATTGAACGCAAATATTCTTATAGGAAAATTTCGTAAACTATTCGTAATTTACGATTTTATAAACATAGCGGAATTGTAAATTTTTCATATAAATGTGAATTTTGAGTATTATTGCATTGGAAATAGTAGCATGAAAACTAAACAACGGAATTGACCCTGATAAAATAAATTAATAGATTAGAATGAGATAAATATATGGAAGTGAACGGTGGATAGCCTATTAGGCGGGGATTTCATTCTGTCACTGTATCAAGCTTTGGTCAAATTCATTTCTTTTAACAGGATTATAATATGTCTCGCACTAGAAATTTATGAGAACATAAATATGATGGGGAACTGATCAGAGTCCACCTATGCCAACTAGTTTTTATTGAATTTGAGGACAAATATCTCGGTGTCCCTTAATTTCTAGGAAGAAATAAATATATCACCTTAAATTATAAATTTTTTTATGGATGAA